>JBAIZL010000010.1:38739091-39139091 GCA_036971475.1 Prosapia bicincta
GCGATAAAGTTCAACAACTACCGTCATGCACTTTGTTTTCTCGGTGCAGTCACACATCCAGGCGTTTTTATTTACTGCTTTTTTAAATAAAATTAATGAGATTTCATTGATAATAGTTATTTTGTTTTAAAACAATCAGCACTTATCGGACTTTATGGCAAGAATAAATTCTTTATACACACGAAGATTGAATCTAAGTTTTATTTCCGAACAATTGCCTTTAAACCATTCACCAACCTCGGTATAGCACATTTATAAACCTCTATAAAAATTCCTTCATCTCTTTCCGGGTCTTTGGCAAGCTACGGTGACTACTAGTAGGCCTTTACCGCCTTTCCTCAAGTTGATAGCGAATGGAAAAAATTCATTTAACACATTAAAATATATAAACCTTGCCTAAAGTAGCCCTTAATTTAATGTATAACAGCAATATAAAATTTTGTTTCAAAGTAAATTCCTACTGACGTCAAGAAAGAAAAAAATTATCATGGTTTGCTTATTTCCAGTTTGTTTATTTTATTCGTTTCATTCATTTTTAATATTACAGCACTATTTATGTTATTTTTTGGTAACCATGGCAACAGTTTAAGATTGTACAGTGGAGGTTTCTACGACAACCAGATGGGGAAAAAGACATATACATCTATGAGATATTAATTTCTTGATGAAAGATGTTGCAGTGCCAAAGCGTGCAGAGCTCTGATCATGAAGATTGATAGTTCGAATCCAGATTATCCTCAAAATTTTTATAATTTAATTATTGAACAAATATTTGAAAAAACTTTATTAACATCAATTGTCATCCAATATACATTAAACTAAATGTATATGAACTTGAATGGATGAATAAAAATGTATATTATTAAGGATTGAAAATGTGTACAGGATATAGATCAGGAAAGTATGAGCTAATAGAAAGAATTTATTAATAATAATAAAAAGGCAACTATTTAGCAAATGTATCTCTTTATCAACTCGGACTGCAACTCATATTCCTGCTATTTACGAGTATTAATTGTTCCAGGCATAATACAGTATTTATTATTATCCTACTTCCATAAATTTCATATTCAAGGCTAAAGGAAGAATTATACATGCAAAGTGGATTTAATTACAGCTACATTTACATTCCAATACATCATAACATTACAACTTAATTAATTTTTTCAGCCCGTATCAAAACAAATATTCAAATTTTATGGACACTTCTTAGAAATATTACAAAGCAAAACTCTAAATATTGATATAAAATTGAAGTGAAATTAAAACAAAAAGACATTTTAGACAGCAGACTTAATAGTAAAACATATTATTGAACAATGAAACAAAACAAAATTCAAGAAAAATAATACAAAAAGTTCAAAATAGCTTCTTCAACACTGTAATGACACACTTATCAGAATGCCTCATATAATATATACACAATAATTTACCGACATATATAAAATTAAAGTTGCTTGTTGTAATCATCTTGAATTCACTGATTAAACTATAATTAAATGATACTTAACTAAGTGAATGCATAATGACTTACTTAAAGACGTGTTTTGAAACAATCATTCCTTTTACGAAGCAAAGTGGGCTTTGTGTGTGTGAGCGTATATGTGTATGTATATATACATACATACACACACATATATATATATATATATATATATATATGCTGATACATATTCCTTCACGGATGGAAAAATATGATGAATAGTTATAATCTGGAGTACATCCGTTCATTCTGCAGTACTTAAAATGGCAGTTCCGATGTTTCACTAGAATCTCATCTAGCATTGACAAGGTGAACCCCACAATAATTAAAGAGCGAATCTGACTGTTATTGGGTTCACTTCGTCAATGCTAGATGAGATTCTAGCGAAACATCGGAACTGTGATTCTATGCACTGCAGAATGTACGGATGTACTTCAGGTAATAACTATTCATCATATATATATATATATATATATATATATATATATATATATATATATATATAAGAATAACCATGCACACAATTATGTAAAAAATATCATTAGTTATAATATTTTAATTTCCTTAATGAGTTTAAAACTATTTTCAAGTGTCGTACAACTAACCAAGTTTACGTAATTTTGTAGCAGAAAAAAGATCAAGAAGAATCTTTATCACCCTTCTGTAGAGGGATGTTAACCCCCAAAACCCTTCTCACTGTGCTCATTTAATATAATAAATGATTAGGAGACTTTAAATTTGTATTTGTTGATTGCTTCATGTGAGCTACTAATTTTCATTTAAAAAAACTTGTAAATATGTTACAACTTGCCTATATTAGCATTTATATTTGTTGAGGACGGCCATTTCAGGAGATGTGTCCCATTGTCACAGTCTAAGTCGACAATAGGACATATCTCCCGAAACAGCCGTCCTCAACAAATATAAGTGTTACTATAGGCAAGTTGTAAAACATATTTACAAGTGTTTTTAGTTTAAATTGTATTGTACTCCGTGCAACAAAATATTTTACTAAAAAACAAGTTTTACTTGTATTATAATAGTATACGCCTATGATTAAGACTATTTAAATTTAAACAATAGCTCTCACAAGTACAAAATATTGAGAAATACTGACTCAAGTACATCATATAAAATAAATATAAAGGCATAGAAGAGAAACGAAGACCTATTAAGTTAGTAAAATTTTACTCTTTCGTGTAAATACAAACAATTCTTTCTTTATAAATTGTGATGAAGAAATAAGGAAGATTAATGAACATGATACTCTAAAACTGGTGCTACAATTAGAAATCTCCTTCTGAAAATACAAAATGACAGTTATTTTTAAAAGTTAAAGGATAAGAAATTCAGCTTGTTAGAAAGGAAAGAGATAAAACTAGACCACTACAATTAATAGAAATATATTTGAAAAAACGTAAACAAATAAATGGATGGTATCTACAAGAGGTAATTGAAATGACATGGCAATTCTGAATTAACTGTTATTGAAAAATAACTGCCAGTTCATTAGTCAAACGAAATACAATTCATCATTCACACATGCATGGCACAGAATATGTATGCTAACATTGACACTCACTTCACCACTTGTGTGTGTGTTTTGTTATTCAGTGTATTTCATGGTGTATATATACATGAAGGCTAATGTACTCCTTCAAGATCCTATCTTTCTGCCCTTAACAGAGTGAAAGACATTTACAGGGACTACTAAGCAACCAGGTGGTCTACATACGTAGCGTCTGATTGCTCAAAAAAGTCTTCCTTTTTTAAGTAAAGGAATAACTCATCTGTGTATACTGAATCATAGAACATAACCCTAACAACTGTAACTTTGGCCAGTGGGAATGGGGTTGATACATCTCTAATTTCCAATATCTGACGAACACAAATCTATTTTCCTGTGTAAAATTACAAAAATTCCATAAATTATAATCCTCCTTATAATTTATACCTACATGGGTACTTCCGTATTATACAGAGGCCACTAGTATAGGTATGTAGTAATGTAAATTACAACCAAATCTATCCTGACTGGATATTTCATTGCTAAATAAATTAACTTGAACCAACACGCAAATTAACTGCAGGAAACTCGCTAAAGTTAGGTTATGTTAGTTTTATTTATTAACATTTTAATTGGGACTATGTTTTTGGGTGACAGCACACTGCACTACGTCTAGACATGAATATACCATAAAGCATCCATTTAGGATATATTTGGTTGTAATTTTATACAACCTTACTATATACCTATATAAATATATATCTATAAAGTATCCAGTCATGATAGATATGGTTGTAATTTTATACAACATTACTAAGTACCTATATTAGTGGCCTCCATGTAATACGTAAATACCCCTACATGTCTGTGGTCTCACCAGAAATACAGAGAAGGTATTTTGGGGGTGAAAACTTGATCCATGTTAACCCTATAACTTACCAAGGACCAAAAGAGAGTCAAGGAATATTTATTTAATCTAAAATTATCCCTATTCCTGTCAAGAGTTTTCCCACAATTATTATTACATTCTTGAATTTTGTAGTCCATTATGTCGGTGATTCTTACTAATCACTTAAACAATAGTTTATGAAGTTTGGTTATAGTCATAAAGTTAAAAAGTTCGAATAGTCATAAACTATTGTTTAAGTGATTAGTATTATTACATAAGTTAAATTAAACAATAAGGTAAGATACAAAATTGTATCAAATGAGAATTATCATAAAGCCCACACTTATAAATTTGTCTAATAACACAATTATTGGAACAAGTTCCTTTTTGTATAAACAAACAATTGTGTATAATGGAACCAAATTAATTTATTAACTACTGTAAAATTGGGCAACGAATAGGCTCATTGATGTTAATTATGAAAAATATGATATTAAAATAAGGTAAATCTATATAGTTTAATGAGCAAATTCTGTTTATAATTAATATATTCTAACGTTAAAATATAAGATTTTTTGTACAGTATTAAAACCCATTTTTAAATTCTTTCTATTAGTTCACACTCTCCTTTATATACTTTAAAATTTTGTTTAATGTGCAAACCCGTCGTTAGAAATAAAATCAATATTCCTTGTAAGATAGATAATTCTTGTATACTACATGCATTACTATACAGATATTTTACAATATAGCAAAATCTAGTTAAGGTAGCTTCGGTTAGAAAAAAAAAGTTATGTTTACTAATATGAGCCAGTCGCATATGTCTTAACATACATGTTGCTGGTAGAAAAATGAAGGTAGCTTGGTAAATTCAAAAATTGCTTTTTTTCAAAGGAAATTCGAATTATACATTTTTAAATTCCTTCTATTAGCTCACACTCCAATCAAATTCAAATACAATTTTTTTTTTTTAACCTATACTGAATGATAATTGATGTTAATACAGATTTTTCAAATATTTATTCAATAATTAAATTATAAAATTCATGGGGTCCAGCCGGATTTGAATAGTGAATCTTTATGTTCGAAATTTAGTGCGACTTGGTGCTGCACAAACTTTCTAATACCTACAAATATATTTCTCAAAGTAGGCCTATATCAATATTTCCCCCATCTGGTTGTCAACCTTAAACTGTTGCCACAGTTATCACACAATATCATTAATAGTTCTCTAGGATAACTATAATAAAATTTTTTTGTTGGCCTCAGTAGGAATTTACTTTAAAAATTTCTGTTTTATATTAATTGTTTTATAACCAAACCTGTTATAACTTTATACTTTTTAGCTTTATTTTAATATAGTTATATAGTAAGAGCCAGTAAAACTGCATTTTATTATGTACAAGTGAATAGAGGTGACATTTATTTCAATAAACATAGTAGACCTAATTGATTTTCACACCAGATACTCTGTACCTATTTGCAATAGTTATATTGCAAAAAACTAACTTCATTTCACTCCAACCTAATGTAAAATGTGTTTCTAAATTTAGTTTTAGATTATATATATATATATATATTTTTAATTATAACTCTAGTTATAGATTATGACAACCACAATTATTTTTTTTCTTAATTGTGATTTTAAGTGACATGTGTAATTCAGAAAAAAATTAGAGATTGCGCCAATTACCGAATCTAGTAAGGGTCTCAGTGTAAAAATTTTGTAAAATGATAGGTTACTAGATAAAATTTGAATTACCTTTAATTTTTTTGATGATACATTTTTTAAAATACAGTCTAAACATGAAAAAAATCATTATAAATGTCACAAAACATAGTGGTTGAGATTTGTATAAATGCAAACATAACCTTCCTTTACACACTTTAAAAGTCTTTACACAAACTCAAAGTCTCTTAACAAAACAGAAAAACATACTAACTACCTATATTATAGTTCGAAAGTATCCAGTTATGATAGGCTTGGTTATAAATTTAAAAAATTAAAGGTGCCACTACTCATGTACGTTTCAGTATGTTGTTGCAAAAAGTGAGAGAAATGGAAGTCAAATTTTTAATACGACAATGATTACTTTACCAATGAAATTTGGTTTAAAATTTCATTGTAACAAATCTGTCCTAAAACTTTCAATATACGTACATATTAATGTAGTATAAAATTGTGAAAATTAGTGAAAAACTACTTGATAAAGGTATGTTTTAACAGTAACATTGTTTGTAGGTTTTAACCATTATTTATAATTTATGATATTCAATATCACTTTATTCTTGGTAATAATGCATTTTGAAGAAATGCAAGAAAAAAACAAATATTCAAAGTGAATCCATTTATTATCAAGTATTTCTCTTTCTTTAAATGAGAATTGGCTGACCTATGAAAGAGTAAATGTGTATTTGCCAATTTCATATATAGTTATTTTGTAAATAAACACCCTTCATATAATTAAGAATTAAAAACAAGTGCAAGATAACTAGTTGTGTTCTCAAAAAAATTAACAATGTAATTGAGGGTGTGCAGGGAAAGTTTAGGATTTTTAAGTAGTTAATCAGGTTAAAACAAAATATTAGGTTAGTCATACAGGTTCTATGTAATATAATATCAAATTATGTGAAGTAACCAACAATAGACAATATTGTTGTTTGCTACATTAATTCCATTTGGTTATTTGTTTAAAGCAATGGGTTGGATTACAATATTAATTAAAACTTAAAAAGTTAGGTACTATTTCAATTTTGTAATGAGCTACAGTAAAATAAATGATATTCAATAAATTAGTCATTGTAAAGTTGGGAGTTAAATTTAATTAAGGAACTAACTTATGTGTCTTAATATTATTTGCATAAAACAATTTTTAGTTGGTAATCCTAATCCAGTAGCAGCAGTATGTAAATCTACCCTAGCCAGGTTACGTTCGGACACTAAATAAAGTGCTAAAAACGTAATTCATACCTGAATTTTAGATATAAGGGTAATGTCCGGTACTCCTTCTTTGCAGTGTTCAATCTCCACGTTAAAATATACCACAAAAGGGTTAGAAAATTCTGGTTTAGGTAAGACTTCACTTAAACGGACAGAAAACAAAGACCGAATATTTTCAAAGTATTCATGTAACAGAAACACATGTTTTCGTTTTACACGTATAAATGTATTACCGGTTTTCACTTCATCCATTTCTTGAGGAGGTTGACCTCCATCTCTGCGACTACATGGTGATAACTTTTCTGCTATTTTATATAAATTTCCCACCTGTTCATTCAGCAGCCATATTGAATGTTATGACTGAGACGCAGGTCAGCCAACATGTGTTTGATAATACATAATACACATACTTTTTAGAGTATTACTTAGATTCTTTAACTTATTCAATAAAAAGGACAAATATTTATATATATATATATATATATATATATATATATATATATATATATATATATATATATATATATATATATATATATATATATATATATATGCTTGTCTCTTTCAAACATCACCAAAATATTTTTTTTCTAATTGTAAAAACAGGATTACAGTTTATTCGTTTATTCCATAAAATGAGTTCCAGTATTAAAACTTCAAATTATGCTTTTAAGAACAAACTCTAGCTAGTGCATAGATGGTGATATTTATTGATCTGTGGGTATAAATATTACCATTGTTTATTAAAAAATAATCACAAGAAAAAGATTAATCAACTATTATGTAAAACAAAAAACCCAACATACTCTCAACCTACACAAAAATTCTACCCCCCCCCCCCCTCCACAGTTAACCTCACTAATACCAAATTCACACAGCACGAAAAGAAAAATAATTTGCCTAAAATACAACATACATTATAAATCAAATAACATAACAAACAGAAACATTATACTCCAAACTGAAACAGCTTAACAAAAACTGATACCAAAGACCAAGACTCACTTCGACATGACAAAAAACCTAACCAAACAGAAAAACATAACCAACAAAAACATGAACAATGAAATTAAAATCGCTGCAAACATATAACAAAAAGTCCAACTAAACATCACACTCACCACAGCAGACAAAGGCAACACCACAGTAATTATTAATACATACAGCCTAAATGACAAAATCAATGATTACATAATAAGTAATAATATAGTACAACTAAATACAGACCCAACAGAGAAATATCACAAAACCTTCAAACAACTAATTAATACATCTAAATACATTATCAACAAAAACAAAAAATCCCACCTAAAATAAATTCACCCTAAAGCACCTACCCTCCTCGCTCTTCCCAAAATTCACAAACCCAATATCCTCATTTGAGCCATCATCCACTACAGAATGCCCTGCACATTAATTAGCAAAATACATGGACAAAATAATCAGACAATCCATAAACAGAAACACACATAACAAACAGAATAAACCTCATAAATAAAATAAAAGACATAAACATACCACACAATTCAACACTACTATCACTTGACATAACAAATATGTACACCAACATACCCATACCCGAAACGCTCAACATTCTAGAAACCTAATTAATACAGAACAACATACCTAAAACCCATGTTACCGAAATCATAAACATCCTCCAAACCATCACCAAACAAAACTATTTCACCCACAACTCAAACTTCTATTCACAACCAGATGCCCTACCCATGGTATGTCCTATCAGTAGTGTCCTAAGCGAAATTCTTCTACAACACATAGAAAACATCAAGATAATCACAAACAATACACACGCACACAAAATCATTTACTGGCACAGATACGTCGATGATATCATAACACTATACAGAGGCAACTCCCGTCAATGCGAAAAAATCCTCACTTACACTAATAAAATACACCAAAAACTCCACTTCAGAAATTGAAACAAACCGATCCCTAAACTTCCTCGACATAACCATAACAAAAAACCACACAAAAACACAGCTTCAACATTTACAGGAAACCCATAACGACAGACACACTTATCCATAACACCTCAAACCACCCTATCCAACACAAATTTGCTGCCTTCAGTTCCATGCTCCATAGACTTAAAGAAGTCCCAATGACCACAGAAAACTTAAACAAAGAACTAAACACAATTAGATATCTAGCATACACAAATGGATACAACACCACAATAATAGACAAACTATGGTACAAAATACAAAAAACACTAAAATTAACACTACAGACAGGGAAAACAAATACATCACATTATCATACATAAACAAAACAACAAACAAAATAGCCCGCAAATTTCAAAAAATAGGACACAAAATAGCATACAAAACTAATAACAAGTTACAATACAAAATACAACACAACACCAACAACAAAGATAAACTAAAAGCATTAGGCGTATACAAACTGAACTGCGAAGAATGTAACAAATTCTACATTGGACAAACAGGTTGCAGCTTTAAACAAAGAGTCGAGGAACACAAACAGAACACCAACCCAACATTTTACAATCACATAAAGGAAACAGGACACAAATACACAGACATTTACAATAGCCTAGAAATCCTACACATCAATAAAAAGGACCACATCTCAACACACTACATCACACTTGATCCGACATCTCCAAGCAGAAGACACTGATGAAGATCACCAACTAGCTATCGAAAACGTTCTGTCTCAGTAAGTTTTAACAAATTTACTAAATCTAAAGTTCGGATAGTCATAAACTATTGTTTAAGTGATTAATATAAATATTAGTTAGTAATCTATTACTTTAAAACAGGTATGGGCCAGGACAAACTTTTTAGCCCAAGGATTTTTTATTTTTTGGGGGGGTTTTGGACACAGAAGATCAATTATACCAGTCTGACCCATAAGAAAATTATGGATTCCACCCCAGTGGCTCCTAGAGTTCTCATGTTATAATTATAGAACTATGCATGGGCCTGACAACCTTTTTTTACCTAAGGATTTTTGATTTTTTAAATTTAGTTTGGATTTTTTGGGCACGGGAAATTGATTGGCACCGGTCTCAACCTTGGAAAAATTTGGTATTCCAGCCAAGTAGCTCCCAGAGTTTCCAACCTGGACAAACCTTTTTTTGGTTCAAGGATTTTTGGCCATGGGAAATCAATTAACACTGGCCTCAACCTTTGGCACATTCGGGATTCTGCCCAGTGACTACTAGAGTTCCTATGTTATCCTTATGAAACTCTATTTTTACCACCGTCAAATTCCAAACACATCCCTAACAAAGTATGGAAAGAAGTTATGTGTTTCTAATGCTCCTCCATTGGCAACAGACAACCTGAACAATGTGGAAGTTGATATGTACGATATGATATATTCTGTATTCATACGTATTTATTTTGCATATATATAATGTGTTTATATTGTGCATATAATAAATAAATTTTTGATTTTATTTAATTAACTTACCATAAATGATCTGTCTTATCCGAGCGAAGCTTCTTCTCCCACTACTAATAATCTGAATTAATTATAAATAGTTCTGAGCAGCAGTAGCGAAATCAGTGTATGGAGTAGAAGTATTTTTCTGAATCTGAAATGAGGTAAAATCGGGTTTTTGTACAAGATTGTTGTGTGATACCTGAGAACGCAAATATATTTTAGCCGAGTTGTCCACCCTCGATGGTCTTATTTTTACTGCAAAATATGAATGAAATAAAACAATAGACCGAGTCAAAAGGACACTATGTAGTATTTTAAGTGTGTTACTTACATATTCTTTTAGAGTAAAATTTTCGAATTTCATCTTTGATGTCTTTGTAAAAGATTTACATAAGTTTTGAACTCTTAAAGGAGTTTGGCAAAGGCATTTTTGCTTCTAGAACAAAGTTATAAAGTTTGGGATTGTGAGCCAATATAATTACTTATTTTTGGCAGACAATAAAGTACTTGCTTACACTTTAACATATGTATATTAATATGTAAACAATTGCCTTTAGTAGTGATCCCTTTTTATATTAATGAAGTGGGCCATCTCAGGAGATATGTTTCACTCGTAATACAGTCCAAGTTTATGATAAAACACATTTCCTGAAATAGCGGTTTTTTTTTGTTTTACACAAAGTAGGTTAGAAATGAACGGATGTTAAAAAAGTATTTCTATTGACAAAGTCTTAACTTTCAAATAATCCCATATATTATTTAGAGTTATTAAACTCTTATTATTTATTTTTCTAATGTTCCCTGCTATTTCTTAATTTGACCCTTTGGTTTTAAATCTCAAATGCACAATGATCTTTGTTTTCATTTTTCTATAAAGACAATTTCCTTTTAAAATTATAATCTTTTTTCAAAGTTGTGAGAGTATAATACAGGGTGACACACGGGAGACAGACAGTTTTTAATGAAATAATACTCATCCAACTTTAAAATTAATGCATGTTTATTTACAGAAAATCAAAGCTCATTATTTCCCATTTTAGTTAACAAACTTATTTGTGAAAAATAATGTCATCAAGGTGATGTCCATCATTTCGAATGCAGGATTCAAGTCTCTTCTCAAAATTCTCCATCACACGGACTAAAATCTCTGCAGGAACGGCAGCAATTTCTTGAATGATTGCATTCTTCAACTCTTCCAAATTTCGTGGTTTGTGATTATAAACACAGTTCTTAAGGTACCCCCACAGAAAAAAGTCACATATTGACAAGTTGGGAGACCTGGGAGGCCAAGGAACATTGCCAAAACGTGAGATAATCCGGCCAGGAAACATGCGTCTAAGAACTGTCATTGAAGTGTCTCGGGCCAGGATGCTTCCAGTTGATCTGAAGTTTTCCACTCATCTGAGGATTGTGTTACGGCTCGGAACAGCTCCATGTCGACCGACATTAAACCGCGCACGAAACAATCGCTGCGTAGCAATAATAGACTCTTCACTTGTCACAAAACTGTCATAGACAAACACTCGACATTGCAAGTCCCACTGCTCCATAGTGACTGAGTAAAATAGTGACGCCATGAAATGGCGTCTTGTGTGGATCAGAACTATCCCCACCACTAAACCCTCCCACCACCGCGCCCTCAGTACTACGCAGTTCAAAACCGTCCGTCTCCTGTGTGTCACCCTGTATTATTTAGTTTTTTTAAAACATACGGTATTTAAAAATTATTTGTTTCAATATTTTAAAAATCATGACATTATATTGTATCATATCAGTATTTGATAAAGTGTTCAATAACTAATTTAATTATTATGAAAAAAATAATACAATTCTTATTTTGAAGCCCATGTTATTGAAGAAAGCTTGAAACACATTGATTGGCAGAAAAGTGAAAAATAGGTTAGCACAAGCTTCATTATTTTAGGAAATGTATTTTTGTAAAATTATAAAGTTTTACTGTGCTGTAGTATCAGAGCCATTCTACTGGAGTTGGGCTAATTGTATGCATTGATATTACTTACTAAATCCTTCTAGGCAAAGAGAACAGATGAAAGAGGCTGTAAGGGCAATTCCATGGAGGTACCTAGCTCTAAAGATAATTATAGCAGACTGCTATCCCAAAGGTAGCAAATGTGAAGTCACTTGGTAGGTCACTGGAGATGGTTAACAATAACAATTTACCAGACACAATGGCGAACAAAGAGAAAGTAATTTTCACCACAATTAGTACAATTTGGACCACACGTTTAATGGACACTTCTTAAAAATGCAGCAATGGTTAGCTATTGTTGGGTGTATAGACATGTTCATAGTTTAGTTCCTTAAAAGGAAGCTCTGGGATCTGAGAAATGGTATAAACTCTCAAAAACAACTTCATCGCTACAGTAAAAAAGCTGTTTTATAACATAAACTCCAAATTTTAGAATATAAAGTTGCAAGTTATACACAAAATTTATAATTAAAATGTTTTATATTGGTTACAGTGGCTGCAGTTATTTTTTAAAGATAAATAAAAATGTTCATAGCTTTTCAATAGCACTAAATATTTGCTTAAAGTTTTTTTTATGAAGAGCAATATTTTCTTTTTAGTGTAAGCTACAATTATATGCTCCAGTATATATACTCAGATGCTTTGGTTCTCCTAGGAAGGAAACCATCACAGTACATTCCCAAAATTATTTCTATGCAAAGTTTTGTTGGTACTTACAAATTATACGGAGGCCACTATTATACATTGAGTTGCGATGGTTAGGTTATCATCAATATGTTACTTCTTATAATTGCTGTTCCTGGTTCAATGTTTTTAAAAATTTCAGTGGTCAAGTTTTTGCATCAGGGTTTGGAATTTTGATTAGAAACCGCTGCTCTGTTTCCCGGCACAAACCGCCAAATACTCAATATTGAGGGAACACTCTCGCGGCGCTACTTTTCCGTTTTACTGGTATTTTTTTCCGAAAGTAAGGCTCATCGGATAACATCCAATTCATTATGTAGCAGGGAAAGTAATAGTAACATATTTATGATAACCTAACCTAAGCTAACCACCAAAGCACACTGTATAATAGTAGCCTCCATATAATATGTCAATACCGTTCTTTTTTTTTATACTATGTTATGGCACATTTAACCCATAATATTATTTTCTTAGGTTATGTTATTCCAATTAAAAAAAATTGCACTCTTTCTCCTTAACCTTTTCTGATCTTGAATTATGTTTGCCGGCTTTTCCTACTTGCTTAGCAGACTGTTATGTTGAATTTAAGATAATTGTTAATGTTGCTTACTAACTAACTGTGCCAGAGTGCTGTGATACTGTTTTGTGGGTTGTATTGTCACTGGGTTAATCTTTGTTAAGCCTCCAAAGCCAAGAAGACTGGTGATTTGAAAAAAAGTAACAACAATGAAATACTAAAAAATGGTGAGCTTCTAGAAAATGTTAAAACCGATTTTTTGGGGTAGGAGTGTCAACTGTTAGTGAATGAATGAAAATTAGGAAATAAATTTGAGGACCATGCATCAAAACTACAAAAAAAAAAAACATGAAATCATGTGAAATAAAAAAGGTTATTAATTTATGGTTTTTTTTTAGCAAACCATAGCCATGTAACAGATTTCACTCCTATTATAACCCATTTATATACAATGAACAGTGAGAATTAAGTATACAAACTGATATTGTAAGATGGACAATCAAACGACCTATATGTGGCGATCAGCCCTTAACTTTGGTACAAATACAGAAAACAATAAATTACCCGAGGATCAGACAGATAAATTTTAAAACAGCCAATCTGTTGACTTCCCTTCAACTTATAAGCTAACAAAGAGTTTAAGCACAAAATTGAAATAAAGAGATTAACTAAAAACACTCAACTTACGTCGAATAAATGTTCTGAGTAAATGTAGTCGATGACACCTGGTGTGCCACTAGGAACTGTTCACTGAAACACTTCAAAGGGGATAATTTGAATGTTCACTAAATTCATAGTTTCACTAATAAAGGTTACCATGTGGTGATCGAAAAACATTCAATAACAACCAATAACGTGAAGTTAATAATTATTTAAAGGTTATAAAATAATTAACTTTGTTTCGAGATAATTCACAACACTTTTACGAAAAAGGATTGCGAGGAAAAATAATGCGCAAGAAATAAATCCAAATTGGCAAAGACAAAAATAGAGGGGAAAACGGGACACTCACTGTCAGAGTCGAGTTACATTCTGTCGGAAATGGCGAGAGTAATGCGCAGTAGCGTGCGCCGTAGTTTGACAGAATTCAATGCTACTAGTAGATGAATTTCGAGAACTGTACCAAACACTATAATATGTATGAAATGGTATTGAGTTATGTTTTACTTAATAGTTTACTATTAATCGAAGTAAAGAATGGAGGATGAACTTAGGATGTCTTACCCCTTACGAGAGCTAATAAATATTGCCGTCGAAAAGGGGAATATTAACAGTATTACTTCCAGATTAAGTAAATATTCAACTGCTCTTATTGATATAACTTGACAAAAAAAAAAACACTACTTGCTGATATATTACAACAGGTATGAACTTTATGAATTGAATCAGTAAATTATTCAATGCTGTGAGCCACAGACAAGACTATTGCTCAGGTATGTTGTATTATTGGGAGTCTGTGGTGTGTCATTGTTCATAGTGTACTTGTTAATTATTTGTTCGTAAAAACCAACCACAACACATTCAAAATGACAAAACATATTCACAAACAAATACTATATTACAAACACATAATTAATAACTACTCTATGAACAATGACACACCAAAGACTTTATATTATACAATACACCTAAGCAATAGTTTGTGTCTGTAACTTATAGTATTGAGCAATGCACTGGCATAGTGCAAAAAAGCGTCTGAGGAAAATTATCAGTAAAACGTGTTTCTTCTTTGCCAAGTGATATCCTCCCCACCGCCAAGAACATTTAAAGATGTATAAAACAAAAACTACAAACAAAGCAAGTGAAAAATATGCGAACTACTGATACTGTGCAGCTAGTATTTCCCCTCTTTGGCCGCAATGTTTACTAGGTAGGGTATGATTATAATAGAGGTAATAGAAATTTACATAGCTATACATATCTGCATACCATGCTAACAGAACTACCCTGTGATGGTGAATTCATATGTTTAACATACTAAAACTTTTTTCTATCAGCCAGTATAACTATTATCTTATATATTTATTATCAGCCAGTATGACAATTATCTTACATATATGTTTTAACTGCCAGAATGACTACTATCTTATGTATTTATTATCAGTAAAAAAGGCTACTATCTTATATATTTATTATCACCCACAATAACTATTATCTTATGTATGTATTATCAGCCAGAATGACTATATCTTATGTATTTATTATCAGCCAGAAAGGCTACTATCTTAAATATTTATTATCAGCCAGAATACTATTATCTTATGTATGTATTATCACCCAGAATAACTATTATCTTATGTATGTATTATCAGCCAGAATAACTACTATCTTATGTATTTATTATCAGCCAGAATGACTACTAACGTATATATTTATTATCAGCCAGAATAACTATTATCTTAAATATTTATTATCAGCCAGAATAACTATTATCTTAAATATTTATTATCAGCCAGAATAACTATTATCTTAAATATTTATTATCAGCCAGAATAACTATTATCTTAAATATTTATTATCAGCCAGAATGACTACTATCTTATGTATTTATTATCAGCCAGACTGACTACTAACGTATATATTTATTATCAGCCAGAATAACTATAATCTTAAATATTTATTATCAGCCAGAATGACTACTATCTTATGTATTTATTATCAGCCAGACTGACTACTAACGTATATATTTATTATCAGCCAGAATAACTATAATCTTAAATATTTATTATCAGCCAGAATGACTACTATCTTATGTATTTATTATCAGCCAGACTGACTACTAACGTATATATTTATTATCAGCCAGAATAACTATTATCTTAAATATTTATTATCAGCCAGAATGACTACTATCTTATGTATTTATTATCAGCCAGACTGACTACTATCTTATGTATTTATTATCAGCCAGAATAACTATTATCTAAAATATTTATTATCAGCCAGAATGACTACTATCTTATGTATTTATTATCAGCTAGAATGACTACTAACGTATATATTTATTATCAGTCAGAATAACTATTATCCCTTATATCTATTATCAGCCAGAATGACTACTAACATATATATTTATTATCAGCCAGAATAAATATTATCTTCAATATTTATTATCAGCCAGAATGACTACTATCTTATGTATGTATTATCAGCCACAATGACTACTATCTTATGTATGTATTAACAGTCACAATGACTACTATCTTATGTATGTATTAAACGCCAGAATGACTACTAACGTATATATTTATTATCAGCCAGAAAGGCTACTATCTTATATATTTATTATCAGCCAGAATGACTACTATCTTATGAATGTATTAACAGCCAGAATGACTACTAACATATATATTTATTATCAGCCAGAATAAATATTATCTTCAATATTTATTATCAGCCAGAATGACTACTATCTTATGTATGTATTATCAGCCACAATGACTACTATCTTATGTATGTATTAACAGTCACAATGACTACTATCTTATGTATGTATTAAACGCCAGAATGACTACTAACGTATATATTTATTATCAGCCAGAAAGGCTACTATCTTATATATTTATTATCAGCCAGAATGACTACTATCTTATGAATGTATTAACAGCCAGAATGACTACTAACATATATATTTATTATCAGCCAGAATAAATATTATCTTCAATATTTATTATCAGCCAGAATGACTACTATCTTATGTATGTATTATCAGCCACAATGACTACTATCTTATGTATGTATTAACAGTCACAATGACTACTATCTTATGTATGTATTAAACGCCAGAATGACTACTAACGTATATATTTATTATCAGCCAGAAAGGCTACTATCTTATATATTTATTATCAGCCAGAATACCTATTATCTTATGTATTTATTATCAGCCAGATTGACTACTAACGTATATATTTATTATCAGCCAGAAAGGCTACTATCTAATATATTTGTTATCAGCCAGAATACCTATTATCTTATGTATTTATTATCAGCCAGAAAGGCTACTATCTTATGAATGTATTAACAGCCAGAATGACTACTAATGTATATATTTATTATCAGCCAGAAAGGCTACTATCTTATATATTTATTATCAGCCAGAATACCTATTATCTTATGTATTTATTATCAGCCAGATTGACTACTAACGTATATATTTATTATCAGCCAGAAAGGCTACTATCTAATATATTTATTATCAGCCAGAATACCTATTATCTTATGAATGTATTAACAGCCAGAATGACTACTAATGTATATATTTATTATCAGCCAGAATACCTATTATCTTATGTATTTATTATCAGCCAGAATGACTACTATCTTATGAATGTATTAACAGCCAGAATGGCCACTAACGTATATATTTATTATCAGCCAGAAAGGCTACTATCTTATATATTTATTATCAGCCAGAATACCTATTATCTTATGTATTTATTATCAGCCAGAATGACTACTGACGTATATATTTATTATTAGCCAGAATAACAATTATCTTATATATTTATTATCAGCCAGAATGACTATTATCTTATATACAGTATTTATTATCAGCCAGAATAACTATTATCTTTTACATTTATTATCAGCCAGAATGACTACTATCTTATGTATTTATTATCAGTCAGAATGACTATTATCTTATGTATTTATTATCAGCCAGAATGACTGCAATCTTATGTATGTATTATGAGCCTGAATGACTACTATCTTATGTATGTTATCAGCCAGAATAACTACTATCTTATGTATGTATTATAAGCCAGAATGACTACTATCTTATATACTTATTATCAGCCAGAATACCTATTATCTTATGTATGTATTATCAGGCAGAATGACTACTATGATATATTTATTATCAGCCAGAATGACTACTATCTTATGTATGTATTATCAGCCAGAATTACTATTATCTTATGTATGTATTATCACCCAGAATGACTATTATCATATATTTATTATCAGCCAGAATGACTACTATCTTATGTATGTATTATCAGACAGAATGACTATTATCTTATGAATGTATTATCAGTCAGAATGACTACTATCATATATTTATTATCAGCTAGAATGACTACTATTTTATACATGTATTATCGGCCAGAATGACTGCTATCTTATGTATGTATTACGAGCCAGAATGACTACTATCTTATGTATGTGTTATCAGCCAGGATGACTACTATCTTATGTATGTTATCAGCCAGAATGACTACTATCTTATATATTTATAATCTGCCAGAATGACTACTATCATATTTTTATTATCAGACAGAATTACTATTATATTATGTATGTATTATCAGCCAGAATGACTACTATCTTATGTATTTATTATCAGCCAGAATGACTTATGAATGATAGGTAAAAATGACAAATATCATATATACTTATTATCAGCCAGAATGACTATTATCTTATGTATGTATTATCAGCCAGAATGACTGCTATCTTATGTGTGTATTATCAGCCAGAATGACTACTATCATATATTTATTATCAGCCAGAATGACTACTATCTTATGTATGTATTATCAGCCAGAATGACTGCTATCTTATGTGTGTATTATCAGTCAGAATGACTACTATCATATATTTATTATCAGCCAGAATGACTATTATCTTATGTGTGTATTATCAGCCAGAATGACTACTATCATATATTTATTATCAGCCAGAATGACTACTATCTTATGTATGTATTATCAGCCAGAATGACTGCTATCTTATGTGTGTATTATCAGCCAGAATGACTACTATTTTATATATTTATTATCTGCCAGAATGACTACTGTCATATATTTATTATCAGCCACAATGACTAATATCTTATGTATGTATTATCAGCCAGCATCACTACTATTTTATACATTTATTATCAGCCAGAATGATTAGTATCTTATGTAAGTATTATCAGCCAGAAAGACTACTATCTTATATACTTATTATTAGCCAGAATGACTATTATCTTATGTATGTATTATCAACCAGAATGACTATTATCATATATTTATTATCAGCCAGAATGACTACTATAATATATTTATTATCAGCCACAATGACTGCTATCTTATGTATGTATTATCAGCCAGAATGACTACTATTTTATACATGTATTATCAGCCTGAATGACTACTATCTTATGTATGTATTATCAGCCAGAATTACTACTATCTTATATACTTATTATCAGCCAGATCGACTATTATCTTATGTAAGTATTATCAGCCAGAAAGACTACTATCTTATATACTTATTATTAGCCAGAATGACTATTATCTTATGTATGTATTATCAACCAGAATGACTATTATCATATATTTATTATCAGCCAGAATGACTACTATTATATATATTTATTATCAGCCAGAATGACTACTATAATATATTTATTATCAGCCACAATGACTACTATCTTATGTATGTATTATCAGCCTGAATGACTACTATCTTATGTATGTATTATCAGCCAGAATTACTACTATCTTATATACTTATTATCAGCCAGATCGACTATTATCTTATGTAAGTATTATCAGCCAGAAAGACTACTATCTTATATACTTATTATTAGCCAGAATGACTATTATCTTATGTATGTATTATCAACCAGAATGACTATTATCATATATTTATTATCAGCCAGAATGACTACTATAATATATTTATTATCAGCCACAATGACTACTATCTTATATATGTATTATCAGCCAGAATGACTACTATTTTATACATGTATTATCAGCCACAATGACTACTATCTTATGTATGTATTATCAGCCTGAATGACTACTATCTTATGTATGTATTATCAACCAGAATGACTATTATCATATATTTATTATCAGCCAGAATGACTACTATTATATATATTTATTATCAGCCAGAATGACTACTATAATATATTTATTATCAGCCACAATGACTACTATCTTATGTATGTATTATCAGCCTGAATGACTACTATCTTATGTATGTATTATCAGCCAGAATTACTACTATCTTATATACTTATTATCAGCCAGATCGACTATTATCTTATGTAAGTATTATCAGCCAGAAAGACTACTATCTTATATACTTATTATTAGCCAGAATGACTATTATCTTATGTATGTATTATCAACCGGAATGACTATTATCATATATTTATTATCAGCCAGAATGACTACTATAATATATTTATTATCAGCCACAATGACTACTATCTTATGTATGTATTATCAGCCAGAATGACTACTATTTTATACATGTATTATCAGCCTGAATGACTACTATCTTATGTATGTATTATCAGCCAGAATGACTACTATCTTATATATTTATAATCAGCCAGAATGACTACTATCACATTTTTATTATCAGCCAGAATTACTATTATATTATGTATGTATTATCAGCCAGAATGACTACTATCTTATGTATTTATAATCAGCCAGAATGACTACTATCACATTTTTATTATCAGCCAGAATTACTATTATATTATGTATGTATTATCAGCCAGAATGACTACTATCTTATGTATTTATTATCAGCCAGAATGACTTATGAATGATAGATAAAAATGTGAATATAGGTATGATATAGTATAGTACGTAAAACCATGTGGTATACAAAATAAGGAAGATACTAAGTCATCATATGTTTAGTGTTGTGTATCTACTTCATAATTTGGTTATAAAGTGGAGTCTTGTTGTTAGATCCCCTGGTATTAAGAAGGATATTCTAACAAGAAGTATCATTATAACTGAAGAGTTTCAGGAGAAACAAAAAAATAAAAGAGGAAGGTTTTCCTCAGAAACTGTGGTTACAATAATTTCCTAGTGTCATGGAAACCCCTATTTTTATATCTACACAACACATTAATATTTAAAAAAAAAACACACACACACATATATAAACTGTGTACTAATGTTCACTATTTATAAATGAAGCTTGTAGGTTTCTGAAGTGTTAACTTTGAGTAGCATTTATGTGTCTCACGATCATGCTTCCTCCTCAACACAATGCTGCCTTCTTCTGGTGCTCAAAATAGATCAATTTATCTAAATTCTGCTTCTGGGTGACTTCTGATTTCCTGTATTCGAACAGACCTCAATGATTTCCTCTACAGTAAGTTTGCAGTAACCTCTAACTTTGTGTGGTTCCAATCAACCTTTTTCAATGTCACTATCTGTATCTGTTCAACCGTCTACCTTTTGAAGCACAACTATAGAAACAACAGCAAAAAAGGCAAACTACACTAACTAACATTTAGTAACAAACTTGAACACTAACTTGTCTTAGGCAACCCGGCCTGTCAATAGTTACACCGGGAACTGAGAATTTTTCTGTGGAAGAAAGCTCTGTGTGTGCTATACAAGGGATTTGTTTATGCTTGTGCGTGCTCATCAAATTGTTATGTATTTTCTAGGCAACAAACTTGTTTGCAAACTCCAGTGAAGAGATGATTACTGTGCAGTACATTACATCACAATTAAATTTCTTTTATAAGTGATCTAGGTAATCTTAAAATCAGAAGTAAAGAGGACTGAATTAATAAGGTTCTATTCTACAAGATACACACTTTGTTAAAATATTTTGCACGCCATATTCTAATAACATAGAACTATTGTATTGTATTTTAAATAGTATAAAACATCTTTATTACAAAAACATTTTCATTAAAGATAAAATTAGTCAATATTTGAGTTAAAACAATAATTAAAATTATCAATTAAGTATTTTATAAATGCTTTACCTTCCTTTACAATTTCACTGATAGTAAAATAGTTACGATAATATTGTTATTATTAATATATTAGTATTAACTATAGAATTAAAATCGTTTTCAGAATATATCATTCTGATTTCATTGTTATATAATATTGTCTTCATATATAATTAATAAAATATCTTTACCATCCCATATCCTGTTGTAAAATATGCTTAATGTTGAGAATAATATTTATTCTGAATGAACAGGAAATGGAGGAACATAACCACCAAAAGCCTGTTCTAATTCTCTTGCAACTGCTAAACATAGACGATCATTATAAGGACCAGCAACAACCTGAAATATTAAAGAAGAAAAATTGAATATTCTTTATAAAAATTGTGATGAACAATAGCCAATTGATCACAAACAAGTAATACAAAAAATTGTTTTATAAATATTTTATATATATACAACAATATATATAACAACAGATATAATGCAACAACTTCAATAAGTCCTATATTGGACAAACAGGCAGATCTTTCGGCGAAAGATATAAAGAACACAAAAGCGCACTGCACACTACTATTGAATCCACCTTCGCAAATCACCTCATGGACACTAAACACTCATGCAAAAGTATAGAAAATAACATGAACAACCTCCACACATGCAACAAATGCTATAAATTAAACACATTAGAACAGTATGAAATATATAGACATAGCATCACACATACTCTTCGATCACATCACTTCTAACTTTCAAAAACATTGTATCGAGGAAGCACAACTGCAGCGGCATTCCTAGCGGTAAAAATACGAGGCTGAAGAAGTCGTAACACGAAAACATTTCCTCCAAGTGTAAGTAACAATTTAACAACCTTTAGTTAACAAAAAGTCTGGTCGCAAGTAATAGCAAAAGTGTAATAAGTTATTAAAAAACCAGCTCGTCATGAACAGGAACTAGATTTCGATATTTTATATAAATATTAATCAGAGTTAATAACCACTGCTTCTATAAATGTAAACAAATAATATAAATTTTTTTAAAGTCAATTTTGACTTAGTAAACAAAGAAAAATTTTATTTTAGTTTCTTTTTATTTTATAAATACAATTAATATAAATATGTAAATACATATGCCAGAATAACGATATTAAGTGGCAAAATAGAACATGGCATACATTTTTCTTCCTATGTATGGTGTTGGACTATTATTTTCATTTGTTACTATTTATACCCTTTCTTTTTTTTCGTCGCTTGCATTGTGTTGTAATTTCTTTTCGCTTTTCTTTCGCATTGTCCGTTTGTAAAGCAAGGTTTGATACCGTTAATCCAGTTTGTTTATTTTATTCTTTTCATTCATTTTTAATCAAAGAGCATTATTTATGATATTGTGTGGTAACCATGGAAACAATTTAAGGTTATACAACGGAGGTTTTTCATATAGATCTTTGCGAAGTCAATTTTTAGCTACGGAAAGTTGGCTCAATGTCAAAAAGCACTAGACACTAAATTTTTAGACCCCTAAATTTTTATAATTTAATTATTGAATAGATATTTGAAAAAAAACTGAATTAACATCTATTGTCATATACTATAGGTTAAAAAAATGTATTTGAACTTGATTGGATGAAATAAAACTTATTTATTAAGAATTGAAAATGTTTACATAATATATATATGAGGAGAGTGTGAACTTACAGTAGGGAGAATCTCTTTACCTTACCTAAGGTAATGAGTTTATAAAGTAATGATACTATTGAATTAATCCTTGCTTTTAATAACACGATCAATGCTTTTCTGATAATATTTTGTATTATGTTTGGCTCTAGAATTAAATAAATGTTGCATACAGACTTACCAAACCTATCTTATATACTAAAAATTATCAAACATAATGTTACTTGAATTAAATACTTAACAAACTTACTAAAACATAACATTTTTTATCACAATAAGTGATCTTTTATACATGTTGTGGTCCGTACCAATCTTGCTGATTTAAATTCATATTTTTGTAAATGACAAACAACAAAGCTTAGTCTCACTGATGAACATCGATTAGTGTAACAAAAAACATTATCAAGATATTAACAAGATCTAAGCAAATTTTTTATAAATTTACTTATATTATATGTTTAGTAATTCTGTAACTTATCAACTTTAAATGTAAAGGTTTTACTGATCATGATCGCACATCAATTTACTTGAAGGAAATCGCACATCAATAACAAGAAAAAAATTGACTAAGACTATTAATTCTAACACTCCAAAACAATCCTGCTACCATAATAAAAGCAGAACAGAGATAAAACTGATACATAAATGTATTAGCCCTTAGATTAGTAACATGTGTCTGCCCTGATATAGCCCCTGAGAGTAACATATTTTTGACAAATTTTTACACTTTTTCTTTTTTCTCTAATTTTTTAAATTATAGTAATATTTGTTTATATATATATTTTTTATTTACTTACTTTCTCATGTTAACCAAACTTTATCTTACACTTACAGACATTTTCTTTGCTAAATATTATCTGCTAATTTTTTGTTGTTGTAAAATACCGATTCATTTTGAAATACCGTATAAACTTCTAAACGATCTGTAAACTCGTAGAAAAAGCCATGGACTTTTGACACAAAAGAACTTCTTCGTTATGCAATCGCCTATTCATTGTAAACTACCAAACATACTTCAAAATGATCTGTAAATATGTGAGAAAATACATAGGCTTTGGAAAAAAATGGTGAGTATGTACTCCATGTAGTATTTATTGTCCAGATAGTTGCAAATAGTTAACCTAGAATACAACACAATACACAGGAAAACAAATCTTAAACATACAGTAATGTTCCCATGGGCTGTTGCACGATCTCATGTGCTGGTAAGTGAATGCTAATCAAAGGGTTAAAAGATTTTATCAGAAAAGATAATTTTTAATAGAAATTTAATTTCATAAACTATATTGAAAATAAAACATTTACTCTTTACTTATTTATTTACTTTTATATAATACCTTAATCAATTTTTTTAAACAAAATTTAATTTTTGTTTAACTTTAGTAGAGTTTTGATAATCCGAGTTCCGATATTTCGAGCTTCCGTTAAATTCAAGCCTATATCTATTTGAGCCTATTTTATCATTTTGAAAGAAAATGACGACATGCAAAGGAAACGAATCAGGCTTCCAAGAAATATTTATAGCTATACGGTATGTTAAAAAAATGAGTTGGGGTTCCAAGAAATGTTCATATAAAGTTCTATAAACTTATTTAGTGCATTTTAATTACCTATATTAATAGGGTTCATTAAAACTCCTATTTTGTCTAGTGCACAGGGACTAGTAATCCGATAAGGTCTCGGTCCCATATACATTGAATTATCGAGATTCTACTGTACTTGGTATATTTGTGGACTATAAAAATGTTTAACTTTTTACTGAAAATTTTAAACTCTTTAATTTGTACTGATATTAGTGTTTTATTTAATGAAATTATGATGTCATGATTTAGAAGCAAGTACAAAGTTTTGAATGTTCTTACTGCAACTGGTGAGAAAGGAGGGATAAACTAGCTTCCCATACATCATTTAAACACGACATGGAACAACCAATAACATAAAAAATTGAAAGAGTAAACGATATGACAGACTGAATGATAAGGCAGGAACTAGCCTGATACCACTCAACCTCGTCAGGATAAATCAAGACTCAGCCATCAGCAGTAAACATGTTAAAGGGTTTCTTCAGTAACTATCACTGAGTGTCTCTTACACACTATATACTGTATTGATCTCACAGCCCATCCTCTAAACCACTTATAACTAGGATATTTTATTAAACTATAATCTTAATTACCTGAACACCAATAGGTAATCCCTTATCAGACAGCCCAAGAGGTACTTGAGTTACAGGCAAATGAAGTACGTTAAGGATAGCCCAATAAGCAAAGTTGTAAGGACGAAGGAATGCCGTGTAATGATAATGAGCTGGAGTCGAATGACTTGGAAACAGCAAAACACCATTGTTGCCCAGTAAATTCTTGAAGTAGAAAATTTTTATCATTTATCAAACAAATACTAGACAAAATAGGTACTTACATATTACATGGAGGCCACTATTTTTAGAGGTTATTTTTCAGGGGACGTAAGAACACTAAATATTTATAAAGAACAGACTTTATTTGAATTACTGTGAAAATTACTTGTCATATGACGATCTGTTCTATTTTCTGCCTCCCAAAAAAAAGCGATGCTAGTGAGAATTGAGTTGAACGCCTCACCGCCAGTCACGGTCACTCCCTTATTGCCACACACACACACACACACACACACACACACACACACACACACACACACACATATATATATATATATATATATATATATATATATATATATATATATATATATATATGAAGTTAATATATTACTATTGTAAGTAATTTTATCCACCATTAAGTGCAATAATTTTACCTTGAGTGATGAGGCACCTTTCGGTCAATTGACCATTGTCGAATCACTCAAGGTAAAATTATTGCACTTAATGGTGGATAAAATTACTTACAATAGTAATATATTAACTTCATAAAGTCAGTGCAACGGAAAAACGTGTATATATATATATACACGTGTTATATTAAGCTTGAAATGTTTTTAAAAATGATTTTATTTTTACAAACCTTTGTTAATTACGAAACATTTAATTTTGAAATGATTACAATAATTTTGCTTAATAAAAACAAATACAATTGATGTACATTCAATCGGAGTGAGAACGTCTGTATGATACAGAGGCGACTTGCACACTACCTTGGATCTGTTCTCACCACCTATATAATACAAAAGCTGCGTGAGCAGGAAATTTCCTAGCACGCCTTTTATTATGAAAGGTTCACATATATATATATATATATATATATATATATATATATATATATATATATATATATATATATATATATTTAGGTTAGTTTTGGTTGGTAAAGATTATTTAGATTTTTTGGACTAGGAGACTGACAGACTTACCTTGGTAAGAGTCCACACTGTAGTCTTGAAATAGAAACACATAAAAGCACTTAAACAATGATATATTTCAACCACACAGTGGTCTTTGTCAATCGAAGAGAAAACACAAAAATAAATGAGAAAATGAAATAAAATAAATCATTTATTTTATTTCATTCTCTCATATTTCTTTTTGTGTTTTCTCTTTGATTGATAAATACCACTGTGTGGTTGAAATATATCATTGTTTAAGTGCTTTTATGTGTTTCTATTTCAAGACTACAGTGTGGACTCTTACCAAGGTAAGTCTGTTAGTCTCCTAGTCCAAAAAATCTATATATATATATATATATATATATATATATATATATATATATATATATATATTCCAGCGGTACCTCGATGCCTCTTGTTCTTCTATTTATCACTTCCTCATATCCGCTTCATAGTGTAACAAGGAAGTAATAGTAACATATTTATAATAGCCTAACCTAGCCTAACAACCACAGCATGGTGGCCTCCATATAATAGGTAAGTACCAAGAAATAATATGTATTTTTTGTTAACTATTTTTATTCATATTATCCAGGTATAGTAAACCAACATAGTTTTTCTTTGACCATTATCTTCTTACAGCAGCTGAAGAAAAACAGTTATCCAAATTTGTTCTCAATTTTAAAATGGCATTTAAAGTTGTATTTAACTGAAATTCATTTTGAAACTGGAATATTCTAACACAGTAATATATTTATAATAATGTGAATAATACATTTAAATTTTATTTAATGTCTGTTAATAACTATTTAATGTCTTTAAGGTTATTGATAGACCTCAGAACAATTCATGCTAATACAAATAAATTCTACCTTTCGATTTTCTATCCGAAAATAATTTTCAAGACCTAAAAGTTTATTAATTTAATATTAAGCCATAATTTACAGTTTTTACATTCATAAAAAATACTTTTAATAGGTAAAATCAAATATTTCATTATTCTTAAATAAACTTCTAAATATTATCATTTACAAGTGAAGTTACACTACTAGACAAATCAAATGTTTTTTTAATTTGAGAACGATTTGACTGCCGGTACGTTCCCCACCGCTTTGAACAAAATCTTCATACAAACACCAAGCCTTTTCAGGAATAAAAATCAAACTGGCGCCCTTTTTATGATTGATCTCCTATCCACAAACTCAAAGCTTTTTCCATTTTTTCAATGTTAATATTGCAACACACAGAGGTATCTTTCATCGATAGATAAGTCCCTTCTGTGATACTTCCCCATATATTTTCTACATTTTTCTATATGTAATGCACTGTTGACGCATTAACGCTAAAATACTTTATGACAGATGCTATCCTTTCACCATATTTTATTTATCTAAAGGTCAATTTTCTTAATCAGCGACATAACTATTTTTGCCTTTTATTGCTCCTATCAGAGTTTGTTGACATTATGGCTTGGACAAACAATTACAGGGAAAAGATAAACTAAACAAAAGAGATGAACTAAACAATTCCATAAGTATACGCGATGTTTTAAAAACTAGCATATAAAAACTAATACAACAAGTAGATGGGACACCTTTTAGGAACTGACGGGAAATACAAAATCAGAGTTATTTACAGCCACCAGATACTGTTATCGATATTTGGATATCGAAAACACTAAATCAGTAGTAAATAAACTGTAGTGATGCTAAACCTATATATGGAGCACTACATATTCCTTTGTTGAATACAAATATTTCATTTCTGAAATAGCATTCATCTGAGATCAAACACTATATGCAATGGAATTACTTGTACATTATCTCCATCCTACATCCTATTAATGAAACTGTGATGAACAGTATAGTTGGTTGTTTTATATATTAAATACTTACAGACAATTCATTCCGAAGATTATTTGTTTCATTTTCTGCCCATTTGCTGGGTACAGGAGGAAATACATTTAACTGGATTAGCTGCATTAGGGACGGCAGTGTAAAATTACACCTTCCAGTTAATAATTTTGGTATCTCTGATGTCAATGTCACTGGATGCTGTAAAATAACATTAAAAAAGTATACACCAAAAGCTGTAAAATAACATTAAATATATACATATATATTTGTGATATTTAACATTGGCCATTATTTTTCTGTTGCACTGACTTTATAAAGTTATTATTGTTAACTGTAAACAATTGCTCCACTACAAAGTGCAATTAATTTTCACCTACCTCTGAGAATGATTGCTAGCAATTGAAATGTACATAAGATTTTAAATAAAGGAAAAAGTTATTTGTGGTATAGAGGTTTCATTTATTTAAATTAAACATTACACCACAGTTGTTTTATACAGTTATTACTGAGACATAACGTTTTCAATTGCTCGTGGCAATCTTCATCAGATGTCCAAATGTTCTGCTTGGAGCTGTTGGGTTAAGCAGTGACGCTTTTAAAGGCAGGTTTTCGATTGTGTCAAAGAGTATTTGTGATTTGTATTGGGTCTGTTTATTTAATATGTTTGTTTTTTGTGTGTTTGTAAATTTCATACTATTCTAGTGTGTTGAGATGTGGTCCTTTTGTGTTGATGTGTACCTTTTTTATTGATAAACAGCCAAAACGTTAATCTATGGTCCAAGTTAATAATAGGATACATATCTCAAAACGTCGATTTACATTTAGAAAAAGTAAAAGCTAAGTGTAAGCCTTAGAGACAAATCTTAAGGCTTCAAAGTTCTGTTCTGACTCTTCGTCAGAAGTAGTTTAATCTTGATTTTCTTTAATAAAAAACCCACCTTTTCTAAAGCGATTTTTCACAATGCTGCTTGTTTTAATCACTTTGAACTCACAAATTAAACTATAAGTAATTATTGCATAACTGAGTGAATATTTTAGAACTTAGCTGCTTACACATTTTGAAACAATCGTTTTATTTACAAAGCTATCCATCTACTGACTGCTATCGCAAAAGGTAAAAGGTTTGGGGACTTATGATTTATGAGTGTAGTGGAGGTAGGTTACGTTGGTTAACTTGAGCATCTTTTTCGTTAACATTTTTAAACCATAATTTTCAAAGCTGATTCCACTTGTGGATCCTTTCCAGAACGATTTTTTTTTTTTTGCTGTCAACATATTCATTACACTTTCATAACGACCAGATTGAGTCTTGTTTGTTCTTCAAAATTTTACATAACAGAGGTTGTGAAACGAAAAACTGGGAAACAGCATTTCTTTGACTTGTTTTTGGCAATTTACTTTATTGATCTAGAATGTCAAGTTTTTAAGACTTAAATCACGTCTTGTTTTTTTAGATCCAGTCATCTTCCTACTCTTTAAAACTGTAAATAATACCAAACAACCAAAAAATTTAAAAACCATTCCAAAATTAAATTACATAAAATCCCTCTGAAATCATAAACATATATGAAAATAAAAAAATAAAAGGTACAGTACTGTGCACTAGTCATGTTGAGACGGCCAAATTTGTCTCAGCAAAGAGCAAAAATATCAGTTTTTGCACAATATACAAAATTTTAAAAATATTATTAAAATTTTCTTAAATTAAATCAGTTGGAAGTTGTGTAATTGTAGAGGAGTTTTCGAGGCGGCTTATAAGCTAGTACAAACAAACACAGCGGCTCAGCAACTCGACGAGCTTAATTGGAATAGAAAAGGTTTTTAGAGTAAAGGGATAATTATTTTTAGAAATTTATATACAATTAATTTTTTATTACTTAAGGAAAATTAAATAAAAATCAAAATTATGTAATGAAAAAACCACCAGAGTCTAAGTATGCAGAAAGTAAAAAACAAATAGTCACAGATTATAAACAATAAAATAATATTATATATAAACAAATTTAAAAAATTTGTTTAAAATAAAGTTATAATTAATAGTTACTAGATCGCTCCAAAATTATAAAAGTCAAGTGCGAAACTTTTATAGTGCCGATAAATTATAACTAGCAAATGGAGTGGCGTAAAATTTTTAATAAATTCTAAAAATGTGAGACGGACCATACCACTAAAAAGTATTAAAATCTAAAACCATAAAGTTGTAGGCAAATGTGTTAAAATTAGTATAAATCCCCGAACGAGAAGGTACAGAGTGCATAAGAATGTGAGTTTCAATGGTAACTTAATCGCAAATGATAAACAGGCAAAAGTAATGAGGAGGCTGATCGAGAAGATGAAAAGTAATTGTCGTGGTGAGCAGATGGTTTTTTCGGTAGATGCAGAAAGAGAAATGCTAAGATGCTGGTCCGTGGCTAAAACCCAAATCTAGAACAATGGAAGTGGAGAATGTCTGTCTACAAAATTTCCTGATTCATAATTGAAATTTTTAAAATGTATTAACTAAAAATCGGTTTTAAAGGTGGCTCTGAAACCAATCACTAGTGAGTGCAATCAGATTTTATCCTCAGGGAACACCGGAGGAGTTTTCGACCCAAGACCATAGGAGAAGAGGAGCAGCACAGTAAAAAAGGTTTTGGGGAATTTTAATAGCTATATAACCATTTATTAAAATTTGCAAAATTATTAAAAATTTGTTTAGGTTAAATTTTGATAACTAATTGATTATTAACAATTTAAAAATATATAAGCACATGAACCACAAATAACTTTTATTTTAAACCTTATGTACATTTCAATTGCCCAGCAATCATCTACAGAGGTATTTAAAAAATACAACTTAGTTTTATTTTTTAAATACCTCTGAAGATGATTGCTGTACATATGATGATTGAAATGTACATAAGGATTAAAATAAAAGTTATTTGTGGTTTAGAGGTTTTATTTATTTAAAAATAAACATTACTCCACAGTTGCTTCATACAAACTATATAAGCACATGACTTTTTTTAAAACCCCAAAATAGAAATATAAGTGCTGGTAATAAAATGAGTTATTCATATGTAGAAAACCAATTTTAATTTTCAAGATTAATATAAAAGTTATCACAAGCTGGTTAAAACAGGCAATGTTTCAAGTCATTTGAACATAACTTAATTAAGTTCCACCAAAGTAATAGAATGAAAATTTCATAAAGAAAATCAATATAATTATTAAGCAATTACTCAAGTTCATATAACATATTTTGTGTCCATATCAAATATATTAAGCAACCAGGATCCATTTACTGTAAAAATGAAATTAATATAAATTTGGTTTTTGTAAAAATAAGATTGCAAAAGAGTAAAACTTGAGATTTATGTTTGGACGTACAAATATAAATTATAATAAATTCATCAGGAAGTAATGTCAGCTAATACTTCAAGAAATATATTTATGGGCATAAAATTAATTTGTTTAAATTATTAACATGTATTTAAATATGTATGTCATTCTATGTGTGTAATTTTAAGTATAAAAAACTAAAATGTTGTCAAATAACCACAAATGATAAAGAACTTTAAATAATAGCGTCAAAATATAATTGATGAACTTTCTACCAGCATTTTAAAAACATTAAGTTTTATTCAAATTAAATAATAGCTTGTCAAAGTTATGAAACGTAGTAAACGTTTAGTGAAATTAAGATAAATTTTATAACATATTACGAAAAGAGAAAATTTTACTTTTATATTTTAATCTCAATTTAATTAAATCAAGATAGAAAAACCAATGTTTAAAGTTTTTATATTCATCCTGTGGTAATCAACTTAATAAAATTTCTGACATTTTTCCAATCAGCAAGAGCAGAATTAAAAATTTCAAATCAAGCTGGAATAAAGATTTTTTAAGTAGTATTCCTGCAATAACAAATTAGTAAATTAATTTTACAAGCAAACAAAAATGACTAAATATATTATCACATAATTACGATTGAACATTTTGGTTGATTTTTAAATAAAGCCCAGGGATTTATCCACTGGTAGATCACACTCGACACACCACAGGTACCAGGATCTGGTAAGTCGGATGGATCATTTTTTGAACTAGCATTTCAGCCCTACAGTAGCCATCATCACCATGAACAACTAACGTGTAAAGCTCATGAATGTGGTTACGTTTTACAGGGAGGCGGAATGTGTTCAGGGGCAACGACCCGGCGACAAAGAAGAGGGTTCAGCTGCAGTGGTGTGAACAAATGGCACACGAATAACTAGATAGGCAATCAACTATTGTACATTTTATAAAACCTAAAGATTTATTTGAGTAAAGTCAAACAGGATGTGAATGACACATCAATAATAAATCATGTCGATAACAGGACTGATGGACAGGATCTCAGTCACCTTACCGCTCATCTGATGTCTTGGAATTTAAGATACTTATTAACATTTTTGTTTGGTCTGTGCTAATGATCACATATTTTTTTGCATGAGAAATTAAATGATAACAATAAATGAAAAAATTATTACTATAAGCAATTCAATTACAATGTATTTATATGATTCCATGTCTGTCTTTAAGTGAAACATTAATAATAACCGAATGAAAACATCGAGCATGATCTTACTATGCGGCGGCTACTGTATAATACTTATTTTGATCTTACGAAATTGAGCTTGATATGATATGTACATGAAAATTACGTAAAGTTTACTGATTCATATACATACTATATGATATATGTATTGCCTACATTTCGCTTAATGATGTATGTGTGGAATTAGTTGTGCAGCCCTCATCTTTGTTGAAAATATTGAAGTGGCTTTTTAGGGTTAAAAAGTTGGCCATCTCTGGAGTAAAGTAACAGCTAAACATTTGTGGTAAAAAATTATCGGCAAACCCAAGGACTTTAAATAAAAATTTCAAACTTCAATTGATAAAGAAGGCTTTAGAGGAGAACGAATCTACAATTGTAATGAGACTGACCTGAATTTCCAAAAGTTACTGTCCAAAAACTTTGCACTAAAAAAGCTGTAGGGGGTTATAAAAAAAGTAGATAGGTAACTGTTTTGGTTTGCAGGAATACAACTGATAGACATAAACTTAATAGCCTCTTCAAGCTTTTGATAAATTGATAGAATCTTGATAGAGAAATTGATAAATTGAAACAAATTGATTTGATAGATGTTGTCAGAACAATTAATGTTCAAATTGTTAGAAAACTAACAAAATTTGGTAACATTTCTTAAAGTTAAAATAAAAAGGTAAAACAAAGGATAACAATGATAGGTACTTTAAATTCAAAATTTCTAATCCTAAAGATCAATCTAAATTCACACCACATTATTTTCAATTGATAATAATTTAAAGTTGTAATCTAAAAATAATATACGATTGATTTGTCTTTTGTGTCAAGTTTAAAATCAACTCAACTAAAATGTCACAAAATATTTTAGTCATAAAATGACAACCTCTTACTAGAATATCCTATATATACAAATGCATGATTGAAGTTATCAATATACTCATCTTCATTTCTGTTGGGAATATTTCTATATGTTTGAGTGAAGTTTTCTACCATTCCTAACATTTCAATATTCTCCTCTGTTGGTGCGTTTCAGAGTAACTCTATTTTCAAAACTTGGATTGTACTCTTCAATAGAGTAAGATTCAAGTTTCGAAAATGGAGTTACTCCGAAACGTATCAACAGGGGAGAATATTGAAACTTTAGGAATGGCAAAAAACTGTACGAAATATATAAAATGTATGATTTATTTTTAAAAAAACTACTGAAATTAACAACCAGTAACTTTAAGTTAAAAATATAAACTTTATTCAAACTTTATTGTAATATAATATTTCAATTATAATAACTTTTACTTCTTATTATAAACAAATTCAAGCCAATCCTATAAATATTAACTACAATTAAAACAGAAATCTAAATCTAAGACAATTAAAAAACATTAGCATGCAAACAAACTTTAAATAATTTTAAACCTAATTTTAAATGCAAACAAAATGAATGCATTTATTTAAACAAAATAAATGAAATTTAATCCTTTGATTAGCATTTACATACCAATACGTGAGGGAGCACACCGGCTAGCACTAGCATTGCTGCATATGTACGTTCTACCATTTCTCTCAGATCAGCATTGCCTTATGTTTACGATTTGTTTTCCTGTGTATTGTGCTGTATTATAGGTTAAATATTTGCAACTATCTGGAAAGTAAATACTACACAGAGTACAGAGTCACCATTTTTTTGTGTCCAACGTTTGGGTTTTCCCACTTGTTTAAAGGTCGTTTCGAAATTTGTGTGGTATTTTGCAATAAATAGGTATTGGACACAAAAAAAAACAGATAATTTTTAGCACAGAAATTGTCAGTAAACGTAAGGTAAAGTTTGGTTAACATGAGAAAATAAGTAAATAAAATATATATATTAACAAATATGACTATAATTTTAAAAAATAGAGAAAAATAAAGAAAACAATTAGAAAAAAAGCGTAAAAATATTTCAAAAATATGTTGCTTCTAGGGGCCATATCAGGGTTGGTCCTGATATGTTGCTAATCAAAGGGTTAAATCAATTTTAAACTATAATTTTTATACATACCTCTCTGTTGCCCAAATCCAAGGCAAAATTAGAAGGTTCTTTGGTCATCCAGTACCTCCAAAGGGAAAAACTGTATTTAAAACCTGACAAAGCTATCTGGAAAAAAATTAAAGAAAATTGTCATACAAGTTATACCTTTATTAATTTTATATTTTCCACATATTATAAAATAAATTAAACAAATAAAAATTATAATCATTGTACTATAATTAAATAATACTTAACTAAGTGAATACTTAAAGGCTTACTAGCTGACGTGTTTCAAAACAATCGTTCCTTTCATGAAGCAAAGCCTCTACTGGCAGCGTCGTGCACGGTATAAAGGTTGTTGGCATAAGATTTATGAGAGTAGTGGGGGTAGGTTAATTTGGCTGTTTACTATATATCACGGAAAAGGGTGTTGGCTTCAAAGTGTGTGTGGTTATTTAATATATTTTCTTTATCTGTTGCCTGTTGGTGTTTGTATATTTTGTATTTTTATATAGTTGTAAGTTTTTTACTTTGGTTTAATATGAGGAGAATATTTAAATTATTATGTATGGCCTTGTATGTGTGCTGCATAGCTGGATTTTGTGTTTAGGCTTTTATGTGTTCATTGAAGCATGTGCTTCAAGATCTATCGTTTTTGCCAATTACATTAAATGCTTGGTCATAAATCTTATTCAGACAACCTTTATACCTTGCGCAATGCCGCCAGTAGAGGCTTTGCTTCGTAAAAGGAACGATTGTTTCGACCCATGTCAGCAAGTAAGTCCTTAAGTGTTCATATAGTTAAGTATTATTTAATTATATTTTATTATTACTATTTTATTATAGTTTAATCAGTGGATGCAAGACGATTACAACAAGCAACTATAATAATCATTGTAGTTAGATCAATAATTGTTTCAAATCTTTTGGAAATATTTTCCAACCACTTTAGGAAATATAAACTTATAAAAATAGGAACAAATTAAAAAACTAATACTTAACTAGAGAAGCAATTACATGAAAATTATTTATAATTTATTATAATGGAAATTATTTATATTTTATTATAATGGAAACTATTTATATTTTATTAAAATGGAAATGATTTATATTTCATTATAATGGAAACTATTTATACTCGATTATAATAGAAACGAATTATATTTTATTATAATGGGAACTATTTATTATATTGAAAATTATGTATATTTTATTACAATGGAAACTATTTATATTTTACTGTAATGGAAACTATTAATATTTTATTATAATGGAAATTATTTATATTTTATTATAATAGAACTATTTACATTTTATTACAATGGAAATTATTTATATTTCTTTATAATGGAAATTATTTAACAAAACTAACAAACCTTTTCTGCAGATTTTCCAGTCACATCATTCAAATGTCTAATGCTTTGACGAATTCCTTTTTTTATAACATCAGAAACTGGACTTATTCTTACGTCGCCTGGATCCTCAATGTAGAAGAAATTAAGATCTTTCAGTTCAACCTACATTTCAATTGTATTAATACACAACTTAAAAAACTTTAAAATATAAATATTAATCAGAGTTTTTTAATAACCACTGCGTCTACAAATGTAAATAAATAATATAAATTTCTTTAAAAGTAAATTCCTACTTACGTAAACAAAGAAAAATTTTATTTGAGTTTCTTTTTATTTCATAATTACAACTAATATAAATATGTATATACATATGTCAAAATAATAATACTAAGTGGCAAAATAGAAAGCGAATTTCCTTGCAATTTTCTATTTTCCTTTCTGTATATGGTGTTGGACTATTATTTTCTAATTGTTACTATTTATACGTTTTATTTTTTTTCTTCGCTTGCATTGTGTCATAGTTTCTTTTCACTTTCCTTTCGCGTTGTCCGTTTGTGAAGCAAGGTTCGAGCAAGGTGTTTATTTTATTTTTTTCATTCATTTTTAATCCTAGAGCATTATTTATGATACTTTATGGTAACCTTGGCAACGATTTAAGGTTATACAATGTAGGTTTTTCATATAGATCTTTGACAAGTTCGTTTTTAGCTATGAAAATTTGGCTAAATCCCAAAAAGCACTAGACTTCGAACATGAAGATGCTCAGTTCGAATCGGACATAGACTTTCCAAATTTTATAATTTAATTATTTAATAAATATTTAAAAAACTGAATTAACATCAATTATCATCCACTATAAGTTAAAAAAGTGTATTTGAAATTGACTGGATTAATAAAAACGTATTTTTAGTAACGATTGAAAATTTGTACAAGATATATATCAGTAGAATGTGAGCTAATAGAAGGAAATGAAAAATGGAGCTGAATGTGTCATATAGTCTGAAAAAGGCATGTTGCTTACCATCTCTTCTTAACCTAACCTTTCACTATTAGCTCCATAGCTGAAAATTCCATGAAGAAGGAAGTAAGCAGTGCAAGGATTCTGTCAGAAAAAAATGAAAAGGCAGAAACAATTTGCTGGAAACTCTGTGATGTTTTTGAATGCTTGTTTTTTTAAAAAAGTACAACACCACTAAACTGTGCAGTTGCCAAATCCCATCTCTTACTAATTATTGCATAGCATGAAAATAGAGTATCAAATAAATATATTTATTTGCATTAGGAAAATATCTCAAGGAGTTTTTTTAATGCTATTTATTTGTTAGAAAGTAATTTTTGAATAGTTACATCTCCCAATACAATTCTTATTTTATTGTAAGTTTTACAAAAAACATATGAATTTTGATGTGTACTTAATGGGTTCTGAAAACCCATATACATAAAATACATACACTCACAAAAACACAATAATTATGTTAAAATGTATTTATATTTATATACATAAACCATATTTATAATCATATAAATCAATTCAAAATGTGTTTAATTTTCACTAAACAGTTGTAAATATTTACAAACTTGCCTTTAGTAGCACTTACTTATATTTGTTGAGGACAGCCGTTTCAGGAGATGTGTCCCATTGTCAACTCAGACCGTAACCTCAGACCATAATGGGACAATGGGACACATCTCCCGAAACGGCAGTCCTCAACAAGTAAGTGCTACTAAAGGCAAGTTTGTAAATATTTACAAGTGTTTAGTGAAAACTAGTAGCTCGCGTGAAGATGGAATCAACAAATATAAGTAAGTGCTACTAAAGGCAAGTTTGTAAATATTTACAAGTGTTTAGTGAAAACTAGTAGCTCTCGTGAAGATGGAATCAACAAATATGTTTAATTTTATCAGAACACTTTCAAAATCAATCCTAAGACTTCCTATCTAAAATTAAGACAAAAATTCTTTTGGGACCATCATTGAATTTTATTTTCCAGTAGCCGCAGCTAATGAATTAATATTAAATGATTTTTAATCATATTAAATAAAACTTGAAAATGCTTCAAGTCATTATGTTTTTTTTTATTCCCTTTATATGAAAACTTTATAACAGACTTTCATTAAAATTAGCAACTCTCAGCCCTAATTATTCCCATCATAATGATATTCTGCTGTAATATTGTTAAATAACCATTATGTAATTAATATCTTATATTGTGGTACTGGGTGTATTATTGATTATATTAACTATATCATTGACACTATCGTAATTTAATATTAGTTTTCCTAAATATAGCTTCATTTAAAATGATTGGTACATTTAACATTAAACATTGAAATTGTTCACTATATGTGTGTTTTACATATGCTTCAATTATGTCTCTGACATAATTTGATGCAAAAATATGGAATGAAATATTAAAATGAAAATCATATTATACTGTACAAATCTGTAACAAAGCTACTTATCTAATACTAAATATCAAAACTTAATTTTACCTCAGTATTTAACTTAAGCATTTCAATATGTTCCTTAGGAAGGATAATTCTATAGAATGGGAGTAAATCTCCTGCGTATTTAGTCATAGGTCCTACAGAAAGCATTGTATTTTTTTCAGTACCAGTGCGGTATGTTAAACCTTTAGTAGACACTAAACCTAAAACAAATTAGATATATTTATTGTAATGTTAGTTTCATTAAGTAATAAAAATAATAAAGTAATAAATATAACTAAATGAGTAATAATTCTTGTCATTTATGGTACCATACTACAAACAAAAAATACTATTAATAATAAAAGATAGGGGTTCTACTGTATTTTAAATAAGTCAATATGGCTTTAAGTAATTATTGCATAACTAAGTGAATACTTTAGAACTTATTGCCGACATGTATTAAAACAATCGTTTCGTTTAAGAAGCTGACCATTCTAAAGCATGTAAGTTCTATAGAATTCACTTAGTTACACAATAATTACTTATAGTTTAATAAGTGAATTAAAAATGATTAAACAAGCAACTTTAAGTAAATTTGATCGCTAAATATGTATCCTACACATTTGAAAAGTGATTTAGCTACATAAAATTATAAACTAATTTCATAAACAACATAATTGAGTACAAACAAATACAGAAATAAGTACTGACACATTGCTTGAAGAATCAAATACTTTGTACATGCAGTTAATAGATTTATATTATAAAATGCAAACTCTGGTAAATTAAATAATTGTCACTGTAAACTGTTAGTTAAATATCAAACCATTTTAAAGAGATACCTGGAGTAGATTTGTGGCCAAACACTCCACAAAAAAATGCAGGCATCCTGATAGAGCCTCCAATATCAGATCCAAGGCTCAAAGGGGTTGCACATGCAGCTAGTGCTGCTGCCTATTACAGAATAAAGGTAGTGTCAAACTGTTGAAATGTTGAATATAAATTATATTTGATTCATTACGTTTATATTCCTAACAATATGCAAATTATTTGTGAGCTCACCCCTCAAATTATAACCAATATTTATGGTTTGCTACATTTAAAATAATTTTTATTTGCAAGTGATTCAACAATGGTCAAGAGGTAAAAATTCACTATGAGGTAAAAATTAATTGCACTTAATGGTGAAATAATTGTTATAATATATGTATTATATAGATTTTTTGGACTAGGAGACTGACAGAATTACCTTGGTAAGAGTCCACTCTGTAGTCTTGAAATAGAAACACATAAAAGCACTTAACCAATGAAATATTTCAACCACACAGTGGTCTTTGTTAATCAAAGAGAAAACACAAAAAGAAATATGAGAGAATGAAATAAAATAAAGTAAAAGTTGTAATCACTGATTGAAAGTTTACTCTTTGATTGACAAAGACCACTCACTGTGTGGTTGAAATATTTTATTGGTTAAGTGTTTTTATGTGTTTCTATTTCAAGACTACAGAGTGGACTCTTACCAAGATAAGTCTGTCAGCTCCTAGTCCAAAAAATCTAAATAATCTTTACCAACCAAAACTAACCTATATATATATATATATTAGGTTAGTTTTGGTTGGTAACGATTATTTAGATTTTTTGGACTAGGAGACTGACAGACTTACCTTGGTAAGAGTCCACTCTGTAGTCTTGAAATAGAAACACATAAAAGCCCTTAACCAATGATGAAGACTTTTTTGTGTTTTCTCTTTGATTGACAAAGACCACTGTGTGGTTGAAATATATCATTGGTTAAGTGCTTTTATGTGTTTCTATTTCAAGACTACAGAGTGGACTCTTACCAAGGTAAGTCTGTCAGTCTCCTAGTCCAAAAAATCTATATATATATATATATATATATATATATATATATATATATATATATATATATATATATATATATATATATATATATTTATATATATATATATATATATATATATATATATATATATATATATATATATATATATATATATATATATTTATATATATATATATATATATATATATATATATATATATATATATATATATATATATATATATATTATAATATTATATATATATAATATTATAAATATATATTGTTAAATAATATATATATAAAGTTACTATTGTTAATTGTAAACAATTATTCTGCCATAAACAGGTGGAATAATTGTTTACAATTAACAACAATAACTTTATAGAGTCAGCGCAATGGAAAAATAATGGAAATGTGAAATATCACTATATATATATATATATATATATATATAGATTTTTTGGACTAGGAGACTGCCAGACTTACCTTGGTAAGAGTCCACTCTGTAGTCTTGAAATAGAAACACATAAAAGCACTTAACCAATGATATATTTCAACCACACAGTGGTCTTTGTCAATCGAAGAGAAAACACAAAAAAAAGTCTTCATCATTGGTTAAGGGCTTTTATGTGTTTCTATTTCAAGACTACAGAGTGGACTCTTACCAAGGTAAGTCTGTCAGTCTCCTAGTCCAAAAAATCTAAATAATCTTTACCAACCAAAACTAACCTAAATATATATATATATATATATATATATATATATATATATATATATATATATATATATTCATATTTATATTAGTTGTAATTATAAAATTTAAAAAAACTATAATGAAATTCTCTATGTTGACTTAAGTAGAAATAGGTCACTCACATAGTATAGATGCCATCATAAAAAAACTCTTTAGTACAAAAGAAACAACAGGTTTTTCAAAACTAAAACGTAAATAGATTTAATATACGTTTGATAGTTTTCTATTTTTTCACTAGGATTTATAACAATTCCCATGCAGGAAAGAACAGTTTGTAAATAAATAAGATTTGATATACCATATTTTCCTTGCTAGTGTTATTGTCCTTACAAGAATTGTTTATGAAAATAGACTAACATACTGTATTAGTGGTTACGAACTGTACTGCAGGCTATTGATGTTTTTATAGTGTTCTGTAATAGCATTGTTGACTAAATAAAAACAGTTGTAAATATGTTACCCTTGCCTAAAGTAGCACTTATTTTTATAATTTTTAAAGACGGGTGTTAGTTAGGATCTTATTTGACAATGGGACATCTCCCGAAACGGCCGTCCTCAACAATTATATAAGTAAGTTCTACTATAGGCATGTATAACTTATTTACAAATGTTTTTACTTAAAAACTAGTAGCTCATGTGAAGATGGAATCAATTAATATAAGTGTTGTTGAGTTTTTCTGCCAACATAAATGATGTAACAACATTACTTAAATTAGATCTCTATTTATGTGCTATGTTTACCCAAAATTACATGTTAATTTCAAGATTTCCTTGATTCGTCTATTTGTCGAATTTGACACCCCCTTAGTTTTGAATGAGACAAATTAGAGAGGTTCTACTGTATTTTCTACCAGGCCTAAGCATATGTGTCAATCTGCTGTATCCATTATTTAAGTTATAATTAACAAATTTAAAATGATTAGCTTTTATCAAAATATTTATATTTAAATATTTTTGTACCAATAAAATATCATTGTTAAAACATGAAGCAATCAGTATGTAATATCAGAAGCAAAAGTGACAAGACTACTCACTTCACCTCCAGACGATCCTCCAGTGGTTCTGTTGATGTCGTAAGGGTTGTTAGTCTGACCATATACCAAATTGCGTGTCTCACACCAAAGATTTAGTTCTGGTATATTAGTCACCCCCAACAATATCGCTCCAGATTTTTTTAATAGTGTGACAGCTTCAGCATCTTCAGTCGATTTCATTTTTGTTCTTGATACTAGGCCAAATGTAAATCTCATTCCTGTAATTTAATATAACTTGTTAAGATTAAAGATCATCCAAGTAAATGACAGCTTCAATAGATAAATGCTTCTTAAAATGAGGGATAAAATTAATTAATGTTTTTTCTCCAAATATTAATATTAGTAATCCAAATATTAATAATTTTCTGCAAAGCAATATTAAATTGCAGAAAACACTAATAAATTGATTATCGTAATATTCTTCATTAATTCTATTTACAACTGAATTTTTTTAATAAAATAGTTGTTGAATTCAATAGATTTAACTTATAGATTTAAATAAATCAAATTACAAATTGCAAGTTTTAACCTTTTATATTTTCTCAAGTGAAAGTCATAATAAGTTTGAGTTATTTTAGGAAAATAGACAAAATATATTGCTAAACTAGAAAAATGTTTTACTTCATGACGTATGGAATAGAAATTATAGCCACTTTAATACTATGATGTAGTCTAGACAGTGCAACCACATCCTGTAATCTATGATTGCCACAAGGACAACTTGACTTAGTGGTCAATGAAATATACAACAAATTTATATGCTTACTCAAAATATATTAATTAATATTAGCTCTAGGTAACAAAAACGTCTTTATACTGGTCCATGCACATAGATAATGGTGTAACAAAAAAACCCTTAACCTTTTGCACTCCACTCCCAGGTATAAATCGGCAATGGCAATATGCATTTCAACTCCGACCGCCAGAGCAACAACTGCCGCTGAACTCCAAAGCTGGGCAATACTCGGCAATGTTTTTTGTTGTATCCCCTCAGAAGCCGGATACAACCCGGCTTTACTTTTCTGGACTTCCACTCCAAAACCGGTTATAGTTTGGCATTTTAAAATTATTGTATGACATTCTGTGCTTTTTTTAAATAGCTTTGTACTAAACTTTATTTTTTCTTAGGTTGGTGGTTATGGTAAAAGCTATTAGTAGAACAACACGTCCTGGGAGTATTTGTTTTCATTCATAAATACTAACGTTTTAAGTGCCTGTTTGTTGGATATATTATACAACAGAGTCCTGGAAATCCGAGTCCCGATTTTCCAAGCTTCTGTTAAATTAGAGACTTTTTCTATTCAAGCCTATTTTATCTATTTGAAAAAAGAAATGAGTCAGGCGTCCAAGAAATGTTTCTAGCCATAAAGAAAATAAATCGGGCATTCAAGAAATGTTTATATCAATTTCTTCCTCCCCATTCTGTTGTATCATTCAGTTCACTAGTATTCTACAGATTGGTGTATTACCCAACTTCATCAGTTGTGTTTAGATGTCCTTATCAGTTATGTTTAAATGTCTGTCGAAAGGTCAATCGGCCATAAATATATTTCCCTATTTATGCTGTAAGTTTCACCAGTCAACAAAAATCCCCTAGATGTGGCAAACACCTAAGCAGGTTCAATACCTGGGTTCTGAGTGTCGTGCCAATAGTGTGTTCTCATTTTCGTAGTACAAAGGATTGGTTAATTCTTAGCTTAAATTGAAAATTATTTTGTTATTTTTCGGTCATGAAATTATTACTTTAGAATTTAATTTGAACTTCAGATTTTTCATTGAACACTTCAATAAATCAGAAATCAAAATTGAAACTTAATATTTTATAATGCTTCTTATTTTTTATGTATTACAATAAAAATTAAATATTGAGTAAAATATATTGCTGGCAATTAACGCTGCATTGGTGAGCTGTCAATCTATCTGTGAATCGGATATTTGTATTCTTACTGATTCGAAATCAGCCCTCCAAGTTCTGGCGTTGCCATGCACTACGTCATACTCCTTTAGAGTTGCTGAATTGAGGAGGTTAATTGTGATGTTGCAAGATAAGGGCAAAAAGGTAGTCTTCCAGTGGGACCCTGCCCAATGTGGGTTGAGAGGGAATGAAGAAGCTGATGAAGTAGCAAAATTGGGCTCAGCAATGCAACCTGCTGACCGAGAGATATACTCCCTCTTATATTGTCAAAAGTCTGCAGAGCGATTTTTCAGACGAAAGTGAACTGAAGAATGGTCAAGATGTCCTGTCGGTCGATCCCTATTTAACCTCCAGAATGAACCGGCAAAAGAAGACATGTATAGCGGAATCAAAAGAAGTCTATGTACTTTCGTGGCCAGAGCTCGGACTGGACACATTTTAACCCAGGCCTATCTTTACCGGCATCACCAGAATGCGCCCTATGTCAAAGTGGAGAAGAAGACCTGGAGCACATCCTCATTAAGTGCTGTTATCCAAATCTGGCCAGGGACCTTATAAGGGTAGAGGGATTGGACATTAATACCATTCTAACAAACAAAAATCATTGGAACTCTGCGATGACAGTTTATCATGGACATTGGGCCATTGGCTACAACTGAAGCTGGACGCCCGCTGAAGAAGTAAGAAGTAATTAAAATACATATTTTTAAAATTTCTTTCAAAACATGCTAAAAGATTAAAGATGATATACTACAATATACCATATTGTATAAAGTTCCTTGACACTATTTAACAAGTATTTTTTAAAATTTTACTCAAATGATTATTTTTTAATTTAAATATAATAAATTAGAACAGAAGAGGAGACCCTGGACCATATCCTCCTGTGATTTTCCTCACCAATTCCATCAAAAACAGTCTGCTGTCTGCACTGGGAAGCCAGAACAACATGAGAGCAATAATAATTATTAAACAATTTTGGACCTTGGCTGCAGCAACTTATTATGAATGTCGGAGTCACATGACTCTGTTTATTATATTTACCGCAACAAGAAGTCAATATAATAAATCAAAATTTAGAGCAGAACAGGCATTAAACAATAACATATTTTTAGTGATATATTGATGGCTAAAGCTGATTTTTGAATCTGAAAATTCCAATAATGGATGCTAGAACTAAAGGATTCCTGAAGTCCTCACAAAAACATTTTAGTGCGAGCTCTATTTAGCTTTTTAATATTCTTTTTAAGAATCTATAAAATATTACTGCACAGTTTGTCGTTTCTAAAGTTTTATCTATTTCTAAAGTAATTACTGGATGTTATTTCCAATTCTTTTCAAGGTCATTAGTGATCACTAATGTGTTTATTTTGTTAACTGTATCTAAATATATGATTGACTGACTGGCTGCTTTTTTCCACTCTTGTCCAGTAGTTATTAAAACAAATTAAAATATGTTTTTTTATAAAATAAAATATAAAGCTAACTATAAAAGCTAACAAAAAAATTATGTATCCTAAACATTCTAAATAATTAGTAGCTAAATATATGTCAGCCAATTATCCCTTTTAACCATGTTATTCAAGTGAATCCCCATAATCCAAAATATTCCATTGCCCAGCATTGATTTGAGTTCTCACAATAGAATTGTTTTCCTACGGTAACTTTGAAAAAGAGTGATATTAATTTATAGTAGCATGTAAGTGAATCCCCATAATCCAAAATATTCCATTGCCCAGCATTGATGTGAGTTCTCACAATAGAATTGTTTTCCTACGGTAACTTTGAAAAAGAGTGATATTAATTTATAGTAGCATGTAAGGTTTGTTTATAACTATTCTTAGAAGAGGATTAAATCATTTACAACTTTAGACAGTATTTTCAGAAAACTAAAGACAATCAAGTAGTTTCATACGCTGTCAGTAATTCATTGACATGGAACCCCATCTGTTATCTCTCAGTGGGGGTTCAATATCCCATGCTTAAAAATTACCTTACAGTTTTTAGTTACTATTGTATTAGATTTTTGTGGTTTTTATTTGATTGATGATATCGTTTTAATTTTTTTTGTATATAGTTAGTCTTTTATATTTTTAATATCAATTTTTAATTATTATTTTTACTTACAACTTTTTTAAAAAATGTTTTAACTTGCCTATAGTAGCACTTACTTTTTTTGTTGTTGAGGACGGCCGTTTCGGGAGATGTGTCCCTTTGTCAACTCAGACCGTAACTGATCTCAAGGTTTACGTAGGTTAGGGTGGAGGTGGGATATTTTGGTGGTGTGGGTATATTTTGTGTGTATTAGGAGTTATGATGTCAAAAAGTGCGTGTGAGTTGTAATGTAATTGTGTATTGAGTATGTGTGTAGGGTGTAGTTTGAAGTGCCTATATATTTTGTATTGTTCGGTTGTGTAGCGTTGGTTATTTCTGTGTTGTTTATGAAGAATTTGTAAGTTAGATGTTATGTCTGTGTAGTCGTGTTTTGTGGAGTTGAGATGATCGGCGAAGTTTGATTGGTAGTTATTGTTTTTTAGTGCTTTTATATGTTCTTGGTAACGTGTGTGAAATGACCTCCGTGTCTGGCCTATGTAAAAACTGGGGCATGAAATACTGTTACACACAAAATACACCCACACCACCAAAATATCCCACCCCCACCCTAACCTACGTAAACCTTGAGATCAGTTACGGTCTGAGTTGACAAAGGGACACATCTCCCGAAACGGCCGTCCTCAACAACAAAAAAAGTAAGTGCTACTATAGGCAAGTTAAAACATTTTTTTAAAAAGTTGTAAGTGATTACTAGTAGCTCACGCGAAGATGGAATCAACAAATGTTATTATTTTTACTACGGAATATTCTCATAAACCATAATTTGGTAATTTTTGTCAATAAATAAACTAATCATTTCCTACTACACAAAAAAAATACTTTTAGAATTTAAACTTGTATTATTTTTCTTAAAACAATTAATTTTTATCAAATTAAATACAACTTTGAAATTTTGTTGACCCAAAGAAAACAATAAAATATTTTATTATTTTATTTGCAATATTACTTTTAAAATATGAGCAAGTTGTTTTATATAAGTTTAATATACTTTTAATTCGTCTTGATACCATCATTACATATTTTAAATGACTTTAACGTACTAAAATAAAAATTTATTGTACTAATATTTATTATATACCAGTTATATAATAATATACCAATTTTTTAATTGTTATAATACGCCAATTCGCAATAATGCTCAAAGGGTTAATAGTTTACAATCTCTGAATTCATATTCGTGTTGATTTCAATACAGGATAACAAAACTGTATACTGCATCATGAGAAAGATTGTTCTTCCTCTACATATAGAAATATGGATAGTCCTTTGGATTTCATAACTTTTGGATGTCTTACTTGACAGATGTCAACTTGATTAGATCAATCTTACAAAATAAAGATGAACTAAATAATGAAATAGTATGTCAAAATTGTGGTTGATTTTATAAGTTTTCAGAAACTTTTTATTTTATTTATCATTTTATTTATTCATTTTTGGGATTTTTAAGAATACAGTCAATATTGTCGACCATAAACTTGAAGAATAGTTACTAGATAGAGCAACAGTAAATTTTAAAAGTGTTGAGCAAATTAAAAATTTGAATTAGTATTGAACTTAATAATGGTTAGGTGTTAAATATGTATTGGATTCAAATATGATACTGCAAATTCAAACTGATAAAAATAAAGTATGCAAATGTGTTTTATTTTTGACATTTATGTTTAAATTCAAAGCTTATTCAACATTTGTAACCATTTCTAAGTTTAACACCTATAGAGCTACAGTCTATTAACCTACCTTTGCTGGCTGTACTCTCTTTAGACGTAAATGGAACACCAAGGAAAGGCTTTTCCACTTTTAACTCTTCACTAGAAAACGTTGTTGTAGACAGAAATTTATCTACCTCCTTAGCTTCAGTGAGAGCTGATTCAAAACATTCATCAACAATGCAATTGATATATGGATTTACTTGTTTGATTCTTTCAATATAAGATTTTACAACCTTTTCTGAACTTAGCTGTAATGCACAGATATGAAAAATTATCAAAAAGTTATTAATAAAGGTTAACATTAAGTATTTGAATAATTCAACAACTCATAAATAAAGCAATGAAATGTTATAAATCATTTAAATCACATGAAAAACAAAAAATAAAGTCTTTAAATTTGTCATATATTTCCAAGCTTTGTAACAAATTGCTAATAGCCATTAAACCATTAATAATTTTTTTTTTTTATAAACTTGTTTTAATCACTTTATTTTACAAATTAATTGAAATATTCCTATAATACCTTAGTTGCATATTAAAAAAAAGTAATGAACCTTCTTAAAAAAACATTATTCAAATTACTAAATAAAAATTCACATCTTTTTATTTGATGTAAACAGAACAAATTTATAAGCGAGAGTTTGATTTTATTCCCGGTTAAACATCTAATTTATTTCACACTCTCAAAAAAACAAAAATGTCATGTTTTTTTTAATATGACCTTTTAAGTTTCAATATTTCTTGATATACAAAAACATTTCTCACATTCAAGATCAAAATATTTTGCAGCTTAGGAGTCACATTGAAGAATTAGTATTTACTTGCACCAACTATTTGTTCCCAACCTTTTTAGTAAGAAAAAGTTATCTAGAGGCCCACTAAGTAAATATACAAATAAAAAACAAACTCAAAAACACAGATATCCGTAACATATAAAGTTTCCATATGTCAATAATAAGGGAAACATACTGCACTAGAATAAAAATATTGTTCTATACGGAAATGAACTTGATTATATTTACTTACTGTTGCAACTAAAAGAACGCTTAAAAAAATAGTAAACTTTGAAAAATGAATGGGCGCAAGACCCCACGAAGTATCTAGATTAAAACACAATAGTATTGGCCCCAAATTAATCTTAACATTTAATTTATTTCTGTATTTAATTAGTTCAAAAGGTTTGATCTCGTGCTGTAGATAGGATTTTAAAGTGATTAGATTGTTAAGTGTCTTAGGGCAATTTTTGAAAATAGTGTATAGCCTTACAGAACATTTGATGACCAAAATGGGAGTAATGGCGTTGTTAAAAAAAAAAAAACATTTGTCGATTCCATCTTCACGTGAGCTACTAGTAATCACTAAACACTTTTTAAATGTTTTAACTTGCGTATAGTAGCACTTACTTTGCTTGTTTACACGAACTGCACGTTTACTAGCACAAACCGCAAGTTTAGTGCAGGTAAACTGCAAGAGTTTACAAACTAACTTGCAGTTCGTGCCCCAGTTTTTACATAGGCCAGACAGGGAGGTCTTTCTACACACGTTACCAAGAAAATATAAAAGCACTAAAAAACAAAAACTACCAATCAAACTTCGCCGACCATCTCAACTCCACAAAGCATGACTTCATAGACATATGACCTACAAATTCTTCATAAACAACACAGAAATAACCAACGCTACACAACCGAACAATACGAAATATACAGGCACTTCAAACTACACCCTACACATATACTCAATACACAATTACATTACAACTCACACGCACTTTTTGACATCATAACTCCTAATACACACAAAATACACCCACACCACCAAAATATACCCCCCCCCCCACTCTAACCTACGTAAACCTTGAGATCAGTTACGGTTTGAGTTGACAAAGGGATACATCTCCTGAAACGGCCGTCCTCAACAAGCAAAGCAAGTGCTACTATAGGCAAGTTAAAACATTTAAAAGTGTTTAGTGAAAAAATTAAAATTGGTCACAAAATGGATCAACTCTTGTTCACTTTAATTGAAAGTATTTTAAATTTATTTAGTTAAAATTCAAATGGAATTTTGATCCGTTAAGATTTCATCTTCAATTTTAGGAATAGTTTCTAAATACGAAATAAAAAAAGGCTGTAAAACTGCTCTAGTTTAGTTAGTAGTGTTTATTATATAAAATTAATATTTAAACTTCTAAAAATACAAAATTTAAACTAGCTGAGTTTGAGTCGAAATACTTGAGGCTGTTACGGTTTTAAATGTTGTTTCAGCAATTAAGTTTTTCATCATAAACTTCCTCCATATGAAAAACTTTTTAGTGTTTTTGCAGAACTTGAGCAATCTTGACAAAACTTTACCATTAGATATGCATCAAACTATACAATGAATTAAAAACTGTTTGTACCAGCGACCAAAGAAACAACGAAGAGACATGGGTATTTTTATATCACAGTCCTGGTGAAGCCAGGTCCCCCATCTTAGTGAGGGATCTAGCCGGGAAAACAAGACTTGGTTAGCGACTAATTTTAGACTTAGTGCTTCACTCCAACAGCGTTTTAAACCTGTTACCATTGTCAAGAAATAATAAAATTAGGTTTCATTGTAATATATAATACAGGGATTATGATGGTGAAATAATTTTAATTTTATAAAATATTTCTCTTATCTTAAAAAGACATTAAATTGAAATGTCTCTAAATAGAATTACAGTCTGACATAAAAAAGTCAGCCTGTGAAGTTTTTTTTTATTCTTTGAAAGGTAAAATTAGACAATTTTAAAAGACAATATCTTATCCATACCTGTTTTGTTCTTATTTTCTCTGAAAGGGTAACAGCACTATCCATAAGAAATGGCTCTTCTAAAGGAGGCAAACGTTTTCTAGTAGAATCACTATATATGAAGCTGAATAAGAAATCAACAATCCAATCAAATACTGAACGTATTAGAGCAATTATTACGCCCTTGTTGTTATTGAACTGTGACCGTAGCATTTTTAACGCACCTTTTCCTTTTCTTTTATGCTTACTCTAAAACAAAAGTTAAATTAAATTTAAATAAGAAGTACAGAAGAATAAAATAATATGTGTTTAAAAGAAGTAATGTTGATCTTACGTAGGTATACAATCAAATTGTTACCTTAGAAAATTCATATTAATTAAGTGGACAATATCTTGTTTTAGTATATTAATTAATATCAAGTTTTAGTAATAAGTATATTGTTTATAACCTAACACAATAGAGACACTGATGAAGATCGCCACATAGCGATCGAAAACGTTCTGTCACAGTAAGTTTCACAAATTTACAAAATTTAAAGTTCGGATAGCCATAAACTAATATTAAAGTGATTAATTAAGATTCACCGAACATAATTGACTACAAAATTCAAGAGTCTAAGACAGTACTTGATGACAATTGGCGTGATAAAGAATTAGAGAGTCTGGTTAATCATTTATGTGAAGATTGTGTAACACAAATTATAAACAGGAAACTATTTAATTATTTTAAAGCCATGCCATTATGTCAAGTAAATGATCTAATAATGGCCATTACAGGAATGTTTTTGTCTCTGATGGACAAAGATATTTTAGTTTAAGTAACAAAGTTGATGATAGCGATATTGGTTATTCAGGTAATATAGTTTTTGAGTAATACTCAAATTTTAAAGAATTATTATTTATCCTATTAAAAAAAATAATAGAAAATAAATTATTAACTAATGTTGTGATATAATAGTCCTCTGGCCGCCAATCTCACTTCTAATATAACAAGCAATTGCTATGTTACACTTATTTTCCTTACACAACAATACTGCTAGCTATTAATCATGCAACTGTGTGTGCAATGTAAAATGATAAATGTGTGTCACTGTCCTCTATGTGCTGATTAAGCAATTACTGTTGGAGGACTCATCATAATTGCAATTATATAGTGAATGGTTAAAATGATATACATTACATCATTATACCTCCTAAATGTAAAATATTATTTCCTCAATATACAGTTTTAAGAGCAATTAAAATTACTGACCTAAATTTACATTTTAAAATTATACTCTTATTTATAATTCATGGATTTTACTGTTCAGTAGGTTTGATGAATCTCCAAAGTTTCAATCTCACACAAATTGGTACAATTTCACTTACCACAGTAAAACCATAATTAAAATAAATACACATGACTATGACTTGGTAATGCTAGTAATGTAAAGAAGATAAATTGTGTGCTGTAATAGTTTGAGTATTAGATTTACTCAATAATTTATTGTTTTTAATTGTAATTATTTTATATCGAAATCTTGTTACTGTTCATGATAAGCTGGTTGTTAATTACCTCCAAGTGTAAGTTAACAATTTAACAACCTTTAGTTAACAAAAAGTCTGGTCGCAAGTAATATCAAAAGAGTAAAAAGTAATTATTTTATTATAGATATATGTATGATTTACAAAGAAAGGGAAATACTTCAAGATGTGAAAGTATAAAAAATAAGAAAAAGCTTCATGTAAACAAAAGCCTGAAAATATTTTGTTAGCAAGTTAAGGCAGGCAAAAGTTTAAGGCAACAAGTTTATCCAGATTTCAACTCATCCTATGAAATAAGCTTGTTCTGTACATTTTTGGGCAATAATTATGGAGCTTAAGTGTTAGTTTCCTATCGGTTTTGATCTGTAAACGTGTATAAAGCAGGTCCCACAACCGTAAATAAATTGCAGTAAAAACCACTGTTTTGTATTACAATGAAAATATTTTGTAGTCCACTGTGTGGTCGAAATATATCATTGTTTAAGTGCCTTTATGTGTTACTATTTCAAGACTACAGAGTGGACTCTTACCAAGGTAAGTCTGTCAGTCTCCTAGTCCAAAAAATCTAAATAATCTTTACCAACCAAAACTAATGAAAATATTTTGGGAGATATAACTATCCAAAAACACTTGATGAGTGAATAGAATTCAAACAACACTTTGAAATGTTTTCCAATATAAATAAATTTATTTTCATTAAAAATATTTCAATTTAAATTGTAATTTTGTATAATAGGTTTCCTTGCCGTTTCTTTCTTCCAATGTCATACCAAAGTATGAGGGGTAAGCTAGTTATTCTATAAAATTTATTTTTAAATCTACTTAAAGATAATTTTTGGTTTTATACAATTTCTTGACAAAGAAAATTCCAATTACTCTGGCTTAAAATTTAACAATGAACCTTTTTTTCAAACAATTACGATTCATAAAATGTATGATAAAAAATTTATTTACATATACAATTTAACAAAAACTATACAATTAACATGTAAATACACACATATAAAGTAGCTTAAAAATAAACAGTTTATTTTGTTTTTATTATTATTATTATTTTTCGCTCAACCATATGGTTGATTTACTCCCTTTAATTTAGCCAACAATTTATTGTTTCACTTTAATTTTATTTCAATTCTCTAAATAATGCTCTTTAGTTTAAGGATTAGAGATTAATAATAATTAATATTATTATTTGTTGATTCCATCTTCACGTGAGCTACTAGTTATCACTAAACACTTGTAAATGTTTATAAACTTGCCTATACTAACACTTACTTATATTTGTTGAGGACGACCGTTTCGGGAGATGTATCCCATTGTCAACTGAGACCGTAACTGATCTGAAGGTTAACGTAGGTTAGGGTGTTAGGGTGGGGTGGGATATTATGGTAGTGTGGGTGTATTTTGTGAGTATTAGAAGTTATGATGTCAAAAAGTGTGTGTGAGTTGTAATGTAATTGTGTACTGAGTATGTGTGTAGGGTGTAGTTTGAAGTGTCTGTATATTTCGTATTGTTCGGTTGTGTAGCGTTGGTTATTTCTGTATTGTTTATAAAGAATTTGTAGGTTAGATGTTATGTCTACGTAGTCAACAAATATAAGTAAGCGCTACTATAGGCAAGTTTATAAACATTTACAAGTGTTTAGTAATAATTAATAATAAATTTATTTGTTGGCGGGGGGTGCAAATCTATATTTCTAACAGCTAAAGTTTAGTGCACTATTAGAATTTTTGATAAAAAAACTTATTGACTACTAAATTATTCGAACTTTAATAGTACTAAAATTTACTTAAGTTCAAATTATTTTCTATAACAAAAATCAATCTACAATATTCAAATCATAAATAAATTACATTTCTATATAGAATATCAAGAATAGAATATGGTACATTTCTATATAGAATATGGTACAATATATTAGAATAAAAATATTTGCAAAAACTCAATCCGTAGGGTTTAATCTTAAGTAAGTTGTAATATTAGTTGTTTTTGTGGGATTGGGGTTTTGCCAGAGGTAGTTTAATTTTAGGGGTAAACAACAAAAGAGAAACTCTACAATTAACAATGGTTTAGTCTTAAGTCTAATATTACCCACTGTCTAAGTCTAAAATCAACACAATTGAATTTATCTTTAGGTTTGAGGTTACTGTGTGATGGCTTGTATTATAAAATTAGTGGCTTATATTTTAAAACTCCTGTTTTCTGATTTGACTTTTTTGGCTTTTAGAATTTAATTTTACAAAAATAAATTTAAGAAGTTTATTGAATTGTCCTTCAATAAATTGAAGTAAGATGGATCATTCCTCAGTGTTCTCCGTTGGCCTGTCAAATGTCATCTCTTCTTTGGGTATTTGTAGCTCTCACAACTTCCCGATTATGCAACACCTCCACCATTTGACTCCCAGATCTTGAATCACTCCTCTATTATTAATTTAGGACTTTCATCTTTGGCTTCCAGGGTTAGACTCCTCCAACTCTGAATACCAGGATTAGATTTTTTCTTCAGCTCCCAGAACTTCTGTCCTTTCTGGCTCTAAAAACATGATTGCCTTCTTCCTCGATTCTTTTGATGCTCATTCTTTCTCATGGCTTCTTATACTCCCTGTCTTATCTATCAATGATCTCACTTTTCTCATTTCAGCCAGTCCTTACCTTTCTTCCTCATATTGTCTTGGCCAAAACAAATCCTTTGTGCTTTCCCACATACTACGTTTTGGAAATTACTGCCTTCTCCGTAAAAAGTCTTCCGTAGAAAAAAAGTCTCCCCAAAAAGTCTTCCTACTGCATATGGTTGTGGGCTTTGCCCCTTAGTAGAATAAAAAATACTATCAGCATATCATACTATTGTTATTTACACTTATTTTTATTACCTTGGCAAAACAACACTACTTACTGATTTATTCAGCAGACGCATTTCGTGCTAGGTCAGTGCATTTTTCAATGCTGTGAATTACTGACAAGACTGTTGTCCCGTCAGTAATTTACAGCATTGAAAAATACGCTGACCTAGTGTGAAACGTGTCTGCTGAAGAAATCAGTAAGTAGTGGGTTTTTTTTGCCAAGATAATACAAACAAGTATAATTTCTATAAAAATCTCAAGATGTACAACACAAAAACTGCAACTTTTATTATTATTTATTAATTAATTTGCATACCTGCTGAAGTATTTTTATTTGTTTTTTTTTTATTTATAGTATTGGAAAATAATATTATGTGGCTTAAAGTTCAGTTACGTCCAAATATCCTAATAAAAGAATGGTGTGTTTACACATTTGTGAAGCTCATTCAATGACTCTGTTAGAAAATGTCCTTGCATGTAGCTTAATTTATGAGGGATATTTCCAAACCTACACATCCTTTTTCTTTTAGTTGATTCCTTTCCGTTCTTCCTTTCCTGGTTAGTATTGTCAATAATTGCAGAACGTTGCTCATGTAACACTTACTTCCTTACCAAACAGGAATCTTTGTGCCATTTATGGGCAAACATTATGAGTAAAGAGAGTGCAATGCGAGACTTTGTTTATTTAAAAGTTGACAAACAAAAATCCATGGAAAAGTACATATACCAATGTCCAATAATATTACCAAGTAATACAACATGTAGGAATTATTATCTTTTATAACAATTATTTAAAATATTGGCTTAACTACTAGGATTGTTTTAAAACCTCCTTTTCTAGTTATATCCAGATAATTTCTAATAGTGTCAAATTCAATGAAAATTCTTGCTTTCAGTTCTATTTTTGTATTCGATACTATTTTACTTGATCCCACATATAATAGTTAAATGGTGTCCGATCAGGTGATATCAAGTGTCAGTTGATTAGTTCTCCTTGCCCAATCCAGTTGTTCCTAAATGTTGAATTCAAATAATTTTTGTTCATGTTTCTTCAACAGTAAAATGACATCTACAAATTATGGTAGTATTTTTAAAAAATAATAATAATAATTAATCACTTTAACATGATTTACTATCTGAAATTTAAATTTTGTAAATTTGTGAAAACTTACTGAGACAGAACGTTTTTGATTCATATATGGCGATCTTCATCAGTGTCTTTTCCTTAGAGATGTTGGCTCAAGCAGTGACAGTTTTAAAGGCAGGTTTTTGATAGTATCAAAGAGTATGTGTGATTTGTATTGTGTTTGTTCTTTTAATATGTTGTACTCTGTGTTTTTATGTTTGTAAATTTGAAATTGTTCTAGTGTATTGTAAAAAGGGCTACATCTCAACACACTAGAACAATTTGAAATTTACAAACACATAAAAACACAAAGAACAAACATATTAAACGAACAAACACAATACAAATCACACATACTCTTTGATACTATCGAAAACCTGCTTTTAAAACTGTCACCGCTTGACTCAACATCTCCAAGCAGAAGACTGATGAAGATCGCCACATAGAAATCAAAAACGTTCTGTCTCAGTAAGTTTTCACAAATTTACAACATTTAAATTTAAAGGTGGATACCTACCTCTTTGCAGAAATTAAGTACCCACTTAATGTTAAAGTGATAAATTAAGATTCACCAAATACAAAAAACTACATAATTCAAGAGAATTATACCTTTTCCTGTTGACCATAAAAAAATTGTATAATCATATACTTATTAATGCATGACCAAACATTTACTTAAAACCAACATTGAAAATTGTATTATAAAAAATACATTCTAAACAAGAAACAAGTGATTTCACATGTCGTTCGTCACAATTAGAGGTAAAGTGTACTTTAATTATCTCATTGTCGTTAATTATCATCTTGTAAACATAACCTCATATTTAAAATACACTCCCTTATTAAAACATTCTTCACAAATGCTACACTATTATAAACAACATTATTATACAGCTAATATACATAAATATTTAGTTACATTAAAATTTAGCAACAAAGTATCCAGTCAGGATACATTTAGTAATAAAAAAGGAAGTATTCTTGAAAGTAAGTCAAAGGCACGCACATTCAGTAAGTAAACATGATTTTGTAAGACATGTATGTTGGGATAACTCTTTACTAGCTTACAGTGATAAACTTAATTTTGTTTATTATTTACTAAATTAAAGCACTTGAGGTTTTACAGTCCAAGCATATGGATGTATTCCACTTTATATATATATAAACAATATATAAAGAGCTATTGATTATTACGGGACATACATACAATTTGAAAGATTTTAAAAACTTATAACAATTTTATTGTTATCATATTTTAAGTAATATACTCATTAATATGTCAATGAAGAAGGCAATATAAATACAGCAAAAAACTATCTACTTACTTTAGTTACACTGATATTAAAACTATGCAGAAAAATATAATCACATCTAATTCTTTTACTCTTATTTTCAATTGCTCTGAATACTAGGTTCTGATAGTTACACTATTGCCTACAAGTATGGAAAACTTCAATATAGATTCTCCCCAATCACAGAGTTGCAAATTAAAATAATGCAGTTTGAATGACATGTAAAAACTAATGATAAAGCATAAATTAGTTGGTTCAATTACCTTTGAATTTGTTGCCATCGTAATCCTGATATTAAATTTTAGCCGCTTAAACAATCAAGTATGCAAAAAACACATGACGTGTCAAACACACAGACAAAATATAAAAGGGTTATCGTCTGAACAGGTTCTGTAGTCTGAGATTTGAAACCTGTTTACTAATACTGTAATAGAATAACCAATTTCCCAAGGTTGGATAATTATGTACAGTATGTTAAACAATTCTAATAATAAATCTTAATTTATTTTGAACTATTAATGCTTTGCATATATTACTTAAATGGTTATACAAAGAATATCGTTATGGTTCAATGCTGTGAGCTACCAAACAACTCGTCTCAACCTGCAGGTCTTGACCGTAGCTAACAGCACTAACTGTAAAACATCATTAAAATTTTGCTAAATCGTTTAATAAGTAAAAATACATCTGTAACCAACTACATTGAGATTTCAAACGATATTCATTACACGTCTCACATAACCAAAATTTTTACATAATACGTACATACTAGGTAGTGATGTAAGAAAGATTAGTATTTAGTTCTAAGAGTAAATTTACGATGAATTGTAACATTTTATTATTAAAATCATTAATAACAGATCTATTCGAATTTTTTAAAAAATAAACGACAAATTGTTTCCTGAAGATGTGTCATCAAGTTTTTACCTCTTTAAATTTGTAGTCCATTACGTTCAGTGAAACTTCGGAAGGTCATAAACTATTGTAAAAGTGATTAACAATGCGAGCTGACAATGGGATACATCTCCAAAAAAAGCCGTCCTCAATAATAAAAAAAAAATTAATTTTACAATAGACAAGTGTAACATATCAATATATGTTCAAGCGTGGTGGACTGTTTGAATCTGTGATTATCTGGTTTGCCATGTGTCTGTCAGCTTTTTAAGTTTAGGTTATGTTTAAGATACAGAGTGCAATTGAGTAAACTGAATTTTCTGCATGGAAATGGTTTATACAATTAATTTAATTAAAATAAGTGTCTAGAACCAAATTTTTGGTAAGTTGTACGAAATGTATGCATTTTACCAAATAATAACATTATGTGAAATAATAGATGCAAATCCCCAAGTTAGTACAACTGATAAACTATTTTTCATGTATATTTTTTGTAATAAATATTGTTTTAATTTAAAATTTGAGTTACAACTTGAACATTTTCAGTATTTTATATATCATTTGGATCTAAGTGTTGTAAAATAATTGCATCTGGTGTTACAGTAAATCCTAAAGAATAGTAAAAAATTCTGGGTTTCACAAAAACTCTCAGATTAAGAATTTTGTAAAAAAAAGCCCCCAAAATCAAACTTTCACTTCATTTTTACTGATTTAAATTTGCAAAGTGTTTTTATTAAGACATCACAAACTCATACTAACAATGCATAAATCGTACAATACTAGAAGGGAAATTTACATCACCAATGTCTTTGGGAACACTGTGTTGACTGCTGAGGAAGTTTCTACATTCTTCAATTCTATAAAATTACTAAACAGCATTTTATCTGACTCATGTGAACCCATTCTCATACCAGGTCATTTTGTTATTGGTTGATTGCTTTTTGATCCTCCAGATAATATTTACACTGAAGCACAGCTCAAGTCCAGGTCAAAGCTAGTTCAGCAAATGTATATTTTGTTCTGGAAACTCTGGTCTTACAATATGTCTATGTTCAAATTAAACTCTCCAAATGGGATAAAAGCTCTACATCTCTTTACTGATCGACTCGTCCTTATTTATAAAGAACAATCTGATCCTCCTCAGTGGTCAATGTACCACATTCTTCAGCTGTACCTTGGCAGGTTTGCAACAATTAACTTCCGGAACTCTCAAGGAATCAGTAAATTGTCTTGTAATTCTTCCTATAATCGTTGATTCACTCACAAATTTCACTATCCTCATCATTTCTACAACTCATCTGTAATCTTCTGCATCGTATTTATGATTCTACTCTCTAAAGACTGCATACATATTCTATTCTTCGAAGAACTTATCGTGTTAAAGACAGTTTCAACAGAATTCTATCCCATCCTTAGCTTCCTTTAGCCGCCCTTTCTTCTGGTCTTCAGCCACTTGCACATTCTTCTCTATTCTACCTCCATTGAAAAAACTATGGGCAGTATATTTAGTAAAGAAATTTATAGAAAAACATATTATATGTCTGTTCTACTGTCAAGAAACATACATTTGACACATATATCAACATAAGATTTATTGAACAAATATTAATTTATTGATTGGCTGAACTGAATGGGTAGCTCCATTTCTGATCACGTTTTTATCCATCTAAACACATTTCAAAATCAGTACTATGATCATTGCTCTACATGAATACAACCAACGAAGATGCAGACCTTTCTTCAGGTCCGTAATATTGTCTCTTTGCTAAAACAGTTATATGTGATTTACATATGGTACTTTAAAATGTTCTAAACAAGAGAAAGGGAATTTTAAATATGAAACCATAGTGGTTAAAATTTTAAAAAATTACATAGAACAGATATTTATGTGGCTAAAATTCATAACTTAAATAATTTAATCAGGAAGATAGAAGAGGATAACTAATTAATCAGTTTTACATTAGTTTATGACTATCCAAACTTTAAATTTGTAAAAACTTACTGAGGCAGAACGTTTTCGATCCCTATGTGGCGATCTTCATCTGTGTCTTCTGCTTGGAGTTGTTAGGTTAAGCAGTGACAGTTTTACAAAATTTAAAGTTCAAATAGTCATGAACTAATGTTAAAGTGATTAATTAAGTTTCACGGAATGTAATTGACTACAAAATTCCAGAGGATAACGAAGTTAAAAACTTATTTCTCAAATATTTCAGAAAACAGTTAATAATTTAAATAATTTTTCTAAATTAATTTCAAGCACAAAATAGGAAAATACTTTGCTCTAAACACTGATTATTGTTTTAGATATAATGGCTGATGGCATAGAGGGTAATAACTCGGAAGATGATATCTCTCCAGAGGCACACAATAAACTTTTGGATGCAGTTTCTAAAATTTATAAAAAGAAAAGGTAAAATAATGAAACAATTATTTTAAGATTATAATTGTGTATTAGTTTATATTATTACCTCTTTAAAATTTATTTTTTTACTCTGATTCGTATTAACAGTAATAAATGTAACACATTATTAACAGACATTGGTAACACATTAATAAACATTGATAATATGTATGAGGTCTGTTAAAAAAATACGCGGACTGTTTGAATTTTGCGGCTCAAGTTAGTTTCAGGAGAATCCGCTTGGTGTCTCATTCAAAGTACACTCCTCCCCAACGCACACACCTATCCCAACGGTGTTTCCACTTGTTAAAACAGTCCTGGTATGCTTCTTTTGTGATGGCGTTCAGCTCCTTTGTCGCAATTGCCTTTATCTCTGAAATCATTTCAAATCTTCCTTTGAGCGGTTTATTGAGTTTTGGGAATAATAAAAAGTCACAAGGTGCAAGGTCAGGTGAGTGGGGGGGGGGGTGGGAAAGAACAGTGATCGAGTGTTTGGCCAAAAACTCACGAGTTTTGAGTGCTGAGTGAGCTGGAGCGTTGTCGTGATGGAAAAACCAGTTATCATTTCTCTACAGTTCTGGCCTTTTGCGTCGGACGGCGTCCCTTAAACGTTTCAGAACTTCAATGTAAGTAATCTGGTTGACTCTAGAGCCTTCAGGGAGGTACTCGTAGTGAACAACACCCTTAGCATAAAAAAAAAACTGTCAGCATCACCTTCACATTCGACCGAACTTGGCGAGCTTTTTTGGGTCTTGGGGACGTTTGACTCACCCATTGGGATGATTGGACCTTCGTTTCAATGTTCTAACCGTACACCTATGATTCATCACTGGTTATAATTCTTGACAAAAAGTTCTTATCTTCATTTGAACAATCAAGCAGTTCCCGACAAACCCGGACACGATTGGCTTTTGGTCGTCGGTCATCAAGCGTGGCACAATTTTCGCAGCGACGCTGTGCATCTTCAATTTTTCAGTCAAAATCTCGTAACAAGATCCAACTGATATCCCACACTCTTCGGTAAGCTGCCTAATGGTCAGACATCGATTTTCGTGCACCTGGGTGTTGATTTTGTCAACGTGTGGGTCGTCAGTTGACGTTGAAGGACGTCCAGGACGCTCATCGTCATCAATCGACTTCGGCCACCCTTGAAACGTTCATGCCACTTGAAACATGCAGTACGCTTCATGGCAACATCGCCGTAGGCCGTTTTAAGCATGGCAAATGTTTCTGTTGCAGATTTCCCTAGTTTTACACAAAATTTCACAGCATTTCGTTGCTCCTTCCCTCTGTCCATTTTACAATCTGACAAACGAAAAAAACACTTTTTACTAAACTGAGTGTAACTCATCAACAAATGAAGATATCTGCGACTGAAATACCACGTTTTAATCAGCTGATTTATATGAACCTAGCAACACCAAGCGGATTCTCCTGAAACTAACTTGAGCCGCGAAATTCAAACAGTCCGCGTATTTTTTTAATAGACCTCGTATGTGTTCATTGAAGCATGTGTTGCAAGATCTACCGTTTTGGCCAATTACCTTATATGCTTGATCATAAATCTTATGCAGACCACCTTTATACCTTGCCCAATGCTGCCAGTAGAGGCTTTGCTTCGTAAAAGGAACAATTGTTTCAACCCATGTCAGCAAGTAAGTCCTTAAGTGATCACTTAGTTAAGTATTATTTAATTATATTTCATTATATCATTTTATTATTATTATTTTATTATAGTAACTGCCCAGTGCAGTCTTTCAATCCTTATTACTTTGCCTATATTGGGATATCCAAACAGCTTGTAAAGCTTACAATTTCTTCTCTTCCTCCACTGCCCACCAACATTCACAAGGCCAAGAATCCTCCTGAGGATCTTCCTCTCGAAGATAGCCAGATTGTTTCCCCCATTCCTCCTTTAATGCCCAAATTTCAGAGTCATAAGTTGGTATGGGACGGATCAACGTCTTATACAGCATCATTTTTGTTTCCCTACTTAAATACTGGCTGTTTATGTATTTGCGTAATCCAAAGTAGAGTTTATTGGCATTGGCTATCCATTTATTCTCTCCAATGGAGACCTTATTATTGGAGCTGACAATGGATCCCAGATAAGTGAATTGATTCAATACTTCAAATATGAAGGGTCCCAGCTCAATAAATTCACCAGCCTGTTGGGTTACTTAAGGGTTGCCACACCATAGATATTTTGTTTTGCCTTCATTTATCTCAAGACCCATCTCCTTGGCCGCTTGCATTAGATTAACAAATGCCTCTTCTAGGGGCCTGAAAGATCTAGCTGTGAGGTCTACGTCATCAGCATTTGCTAGTAGTTGCACAAGTTTATTAATGATTATGGCTTGTGCTTCGATCCCTGAGTCCTGTACGACCTTTTCCAGTGTGAAATTGAAAAGTAAACATGACAGGGTCTCCTTGTCTGAGTCCTTTATTGGACGGAAATTCGGGGAGGTAGATAACTCTGGACCTTGGCCATGCGTTTGGCATTGCACATTGTCATCCTTATTAAGGCTATTGACCTGAATGGTGTCCCGAATTCTCTTAATGCGGCATACAGCTTGGGTCTCTTTATGCTGTCTTTTGCATAATTAAAGTCTATGAATAGACGATGCCTTGTATGCCACCCAGCAACCAGTTCCAACAACGGTGTTCTGCAACTCAATGCTCAATGAAGGAACGGGTTGCTCATTACCAACCTCAAGCTATATATCTAACCTACACATTATTACCTACTATTTACAATAGAAAAAAAGCAATAACAAAAATAACATTTTTTTCATAGTCTTGATTGTAATAAGGAAAACAAATTATTAAACAAAATCAGGCTCTTATCTCATTTGTCACCAAAAGACATATAATTTGAGCACTAATACTCCAGTACTGTGCATATTACTATTACTTGGTTGTTCATGCAGAGGACAATTGTCGTCAGTATTGTCAATCTAACTGATACACTAAATATACGGAATTTAAAGCAAACATTCCTATATTGGCCAAAATATTGGATATTCTTGGAGACGGATCAAATTAGTAGGCCAATGAGGGGGTAATTTATTCAACTTTAAAACATTTTTTATAATCAGATTTTCAATAAAATAACCAGGGAGTTAGGAATTATTAATTATTTTAATTAATTAAGAAGCCAGAAATTTTAAAAAACTATTTAAGGAAGTTGTTGTTTTACAACAAAAATATTTTCCTTCATTATTTTTTGTCTATAAATTCTTAATTTCAGAGTTAGTTTGTTATTTTTTAATAACTAACAGTTCTTTTGGTGTATGAAAATGGTATTTGTTATTTTTAACTTAAAACATGTTTTTAATTTTAGGGTTGAAGCTCCAACTCGGAAAGAGCCTACCTTAGAAATATCTGAATTTCATTTAACACAGCCTAAAAATCGTAAGAAAACTACAAAAGTGAACATTAATGACCTTATAAAAGCGTTAAACAAAAAGTCCAAACATGGTGATCTTACACACAAATTGAAACAAACACAAAAACAGTCAAAAACACTGTTTAAACCATTAGAAAAACCTCAAGCTGAAAGAGTAAGTTATTGAATCTCGTGTACTACTATGTTTTGTAAAAGTATTTTTTTTTTTAAATAAATTTTATAAATCAGTGATCAACATGTTGTAGACTAACATAAAGTCTTGTTTATAATGAATCTTGATTCCATAAAAATAAAAATGAGTTTTTAAAAATTTCTGTAAATTATTCCATAACATGGGACACTCGAAAAAGTATATTTCAGTAAATAGAAAAATTCTTGTAGCATGTAAAAGTTAATTACAATATGCACAAATATTCTGTGAATTTATAAAAACGTAATTTTCTTCAACATTTAAAAAATTGTTGAACAGCAACAAGATTTCGATATTTAAAAAATTAATAAAGTTTTGTAATTTTAATGTAAACATTGTGTATTTTTAAATATTTTTACATTTTACTAAATTTACTTTTCAATGTAATTGTTTTTCTATTGAATATAATATTTTGAATAACATTATTTTCTTAGATTAATCGATCAATTGGATACCATAATGTGAAAGCTCAACTCAACCGTTGGGATCCTATTGTATATCAACAACGAGTAGCTACAAGTCTTACCTTTCCATTACGTCAGTCTCAAATAAAAGAACCAAAATCAAATGATTTCCTTTCAAAATTTAGAGTAAGTATTAAATTTTTGTTTATGGTAAAATATAGTTGAGTGCCCTAAAGAATTTATACTTTACAAAATTTTGTTTTTAATGAAGTTATTTTTTTCTTAATTATTAATTTTTCACTCTATAGAATTTATGATGAAAATAGAAAAGTTCTGTTTGACGAATTAAATCATTTTTCTTGTTAAATTTGGCAAATATTTATACTGTATACTCATTTACTTCCATTCAGTTTATCTTAGTTTCTATTCTACAAACTATTATTGTGATAACCATTTATATGTTGACTGTGCAGCGATCAGTCATGCCCTACCTCAGGAATGGCATTTGTGCAATATTTTGTATTAGCTTAAGAATTACAAAAGTTTTTATAAACTTTTTGACTGACTTAAAATCAATTTTTGTTTACAGAATCCTACAGAATTAGAGATCAAAGTTGCAGAAATTTTAAAACAAAGTGATGAGATGCAGGTATGTAAATTAATATATTTTAATAGTCCAACAGATACAAATGCATGTGTACACACACACACACACACACACACACACACACACACACACACACACACACACACACACACACACACACACCACCTTTACAAGCTGGGACAAACTTACCAGGTAGTGATACACCTTTCCTTGCCTCCATCATTTGCCTGTAAGACAGCTACCACAGGAGAAATTTGTCACTAGCAGATCTAAATGCTCTTCAGAACTTGTATTGCTGCTTAACAAACGTAGCCAGAGAACCAATCACTGAACTGTATTTACTCAAATATCTAACTTGGTGATAATCTACCATTTAGGTTATTTTACCCCAAGAATGAATTTTCTGAAGGCTCCAGAGTTCAATGGTCATTTGTTAGGATTATTTAAGAAACTTGTTTTATGAAATAAAGTATTAATTCTAATTTGCAAGCTAGTAAAACCATTGTTTTTATTTGTAAAGCTATATAAATTATTTATACAGGATTTAATTTTAGAACAGAAAACAAATATATGCAGTTTTATAATATAATCAATCAAACTAAATGGCTAAAAGTTTACCTAAAACTTTTATTAAAAATCAATTATAGATATAAATCAACAAATTGTTCATATAAACACAAAACGTTTTTTAAAACCTATAAATACTCATATAAAGTATTAAATTCATAAACATAATTTCATCTTACCATACAATTTTGATAGGGCTATATATAAAAATAAATAAATAAACTCCTATATATATATATATATATATATATATATATATATATATATATATATATATATATATATATATATATATATATATATATATATATATATAGGAATTTTTGGACTAGATAGGAGACTGACAGATTTACCTAGTGGCAGTAGTCCAAAACTGCAATCTCTTGGAAATAAAAAGACACACATAAAAACATATCACACAATTGAAATATTTCAATCACTACTAGAACTAACCTTATTTATATATATATATATATATATATATACTTATACACTTATATTATATATATATATATATATATATATATATATATATATATATATATATGAAGTTAATAAATTACCAATTTTGAGTAATTTTATTCACCATTAAGTGCAATAATTTTACCTTGAGTGATGAGGCACCTTTCGGTCTTTGACCATTGTCGAATCACTGATTGTTCTCTGCTGTGGTGCTATGTCCGTGAAGCCGGTGTTTGTAGAAGTTACGCGCACTATTTCTTGATCTGTGTGTATGAGGTTTCTGTATAGTATGTCTTCTGTATATGTTGTTTGTAAATTCATTAAGTTGTTGTGTATGTTTTTATAAATGTGGTATTTTTCTAGTGAGTTTAGTTCTATTGGGTTGTTATTTATTTCCAGTATGGTTAGGTTATTTTCGTAATTTGTAATTTCGTGTTTATGGGAAATTAGGTGTGCTGCAACATTTGATACTTTAGAATTTTTATTTTTGAATGCTCTATAATGTTCTTCAAATCTTATTTTAAACGTTCTGGATGTTTTTCCTATGTAAAAGGCGTTACAGTTGTTGCAAGTGATTTTGTAGATTCCTGATAGGTTATGATTTTCTGAATTTGTTATGTGGTTTTTGTTACTAAGATATTTTATTATTTTGTTGTTTGGTTTGTAAGTTGGAGTGTAGTATTCTTTGTCGTATATATTCGTTATTTTTTCTATTTTGTTATTGGTATATTTATATTTTAGGTAGATTTTTTTATTTTTATTGTTTTCGTGTTCCGGTTGTAGTGTTGTGTTGAGGTTAGGTTTTTTTGTGAATTTATTGTATATATTTTTTATAATGTGTTTGTTGTATCCATTTTCTATTGCTATTTTTGTAATGTTATCTAATTCTTCATTTAATTTTTGTTTGTTATCCTGTGTGTATTTTATTGCTTTATTTATCATGTTACTGTAAGTGTTAATTTTGTGTGTCCAGGGGTGGTTAGATTTGTAGTGTATTGTGGTGTTGTTGGAAGTAGGTTTCCTGTATACTGTAGTTTCTATTTTATTATCATTTATATTTAAAGTAATGTCGAGGAAGTTGATTGTTCTATTTATTTCTGTTTCAACGGTGAATTGTATGTTTTCGTTGTATGTATTTAGTTTGTTTAATATTATGAGGTGTTCGTTGTGAATGGTAGGTTGGTATATTACAAATATATCGTCTACATATCTTGTCCATAGTAAGATATTGTGTGTGTTTATTATAGGTTTAATTATTATTTGTTCAAGTGTTGTAAATATATTTCTGACATGACAGATGAAATGGGTGAACCCATGGGGAGACCTGTTGTTTGTTTATAATATTTATTGTTAAATTGGAAGTAATTTTGGTTACATATGTGTTTGGTTAGCGTAATGATACTATCTATTATGTTACTTTTTTCGTTATTGTGTATCAGTTTGTTTTTTATTATTTCTATGGTTTCTTCTATTGGGATACTAGGGTACATGTTAGTTATGTCATAACTTATTATTTTTGTGTTGCTGTTTGTTTTTATCGTTTTTATTTTATTAATTAATTCGTATCCATTTTTTATATTGTATGTGTTGTTGATGTGTATTTTAGACCTTAGGATTTTGTCTAGGATTTTTGCGATTATGTAAGATGGTGCTGTTGTGAAATTTATTAGTGGTCTAAATGGTGTGTTTGGTTTATGGATTTTAGGTATCCCTGATAATACGGGTGCGCATGGTTTAAATGGGTATAATCTTGTGTGGTATTTTAATTTATTGTTATAGTTTAGGGTGTTACGGTGAGTGACTATTAAGTTTTTTATTGTAATAAGGTATTTGTTGGTTGGGTCTGGGATTTGTTCGTATTTGTTTTCTTTTATGTAGTTAGTCATTGAATCGATATATTTGGTATTTTCTATTATTACTGGAGTATTTGTTTTATCTGATTTTAATATTAAGTAATCGTTGTTTTCTAGTTTTTCTCTGAGTTTTATAATTTCTTTTTTATTAATATATTGTTCCGTTTTTTTGTTTTTTTCCGTTTTTATTAGGTTAATTTTATTATTAATGTTATTTCTTATGTGTTCAGTATTTTGGTGGGTTATAAAGGTATATTGGGCATTATAAAAAATATATACAATAAATTCACAAAAAAACCTAACCTCAACACAACACTACAACCGGAACACGAAAACAATAAAAATAAAAAAATCTACCTAAAATATAAATATACCAATAACAAAATAGAAAAAATAACGAATATATACAACAAAGAATACTACACTCCAACTTACAAACCAAACAACAAAATAATAAAATATCTTAGTAACAAAAACCACATAACAAATTCAGAAAATCATAACCTATCAGGAATCTACAAAATCACTTGCAACAACTGTAACGCCTTTTACATAGGAAAAACATCCAGAACGTTTAAAATAAGATTTGAAGAACATTATAGAGCATTCAAAAATAAAAATTCTAAAGTATCAAATGTTGCAGCACACCTAATTTCCCATAAACACGAAATTACTAATTACGAAAATAACCAAACCATACTGGAAATAAATAACAACCCAATAGAACTAAACTCACTAGAAAAATACCACATTTATAAAAACATACACAACAACTTAATGAATTTACAAACAACATATACAGAAGACATACTATACAGAAACCTCATACACACAGATCAAGAAATAGTGCGCGTAACTTCTACAAACACCGGCTTCACGGACATAGCATCCACAGCAGAGAACAATCAGTGATTCGACAATGGTCAAAGACCGAAAGGTGCCTCATCACTCAAGGTAAAATTATTGCACTTAATGGTGAATAAAATTACTCAAAATTGGTAATTTATTAACTTCATAAAGTCAGTGCAACGGAAAAACAATGGATAATATTAAATATCAGGAATATATATATATATATATATTTAAATATACTTATGAGTGATTCGACAATGTTAAAGTGACCAAAAGGTGCCTCATCACACAAGGTAAAATTATTGCACTTAGTGGTAGAAAACATTATTTATATGTATATATACATGATGTACCTAAACAAGAATCTTACTTAGTATATATGCAAGTTGACTTCTTGGATAAAGAGCTTCTTGTAGTTAGTTGCCAGGTGTGTGGGATTTCCGTTGTTACGTGGTATATCGGTATTGTTCTGAACCCAAAATAATGCATATATTAACTTATTGTAGTTATAAGTTAGAAAATGTATAAAGATTTTTTATTAAAATTATTCTTTGACCCTGTGACAATTTTTTCACATTAGGGCCCATTGTGGTTCATCAGTTTATACAAAAAAACAATTTTGTCATCAACAAAAATTTGTATTACCTTATCTCCATTTCGTAGAGCCATTATGAATTTATATTAAATCATATTAGTTTTAACAAAAAAATTTTGCATACAGTTTTAATTTATCGCTCAAGATATATTTTTAATGCAATTTAAAAAAATGTAAAATACAAATTTTTTAAATTGAAAAAAAGTTTTTAAAAAAATAAAAAAATTATCATCAAAATACAGTAGAACCTAGATAATTCGGACTAACTGGGGTCTTGGAATATCTGGGTTATCAAAAATGTGGATTAGCTGGAGGCTAAGGAGAAATTAAACGAAGACACTATTACAGAAGAACTCCTTTATATTTATCAAAGAAAGAGTATTATGCTCAGTATATGAACTGTGTATTGTATATACAGTTAAACTCCATTCTAAGTTATTTCCTGGTAAACAAATCTGTCAATTTTGGCTGTATAATTTTGTGAGCCGCTTTCGTGCTTTGTGATCTCTTAGTCTTTTTAGATAAGATGCACAAAACATTACATTCATTATTTTGTTAATCTGTAGCTGTTAGACGATTTTATTGTTGTCTTGAATTTTGTATCCATTACGTTTGGTGAAACTTAATTAATCACTTTTACATTAGTTTATGACTATCTGAACTTTAATTATAGTTCGGAGAGTCATAAACTAATATAACCATGATTAATTTATTGTTGTGTTAAACCTTTTATGTATGTTCTGTACTTATTTGATTTTTATTATTTCTTATTTATTGTTCTTTTATTCTACTTAAAATCGTTCCAGGTCATCTGGAGATCCAAGTTTACAGAGTCCGACTTATTGAGGATCTACTGTAGAAACAAAATAGGGCCATCTTAGCTACTTTTGGAATGAACGATCTTCAATTTTCTCCTATGCTGGCAGATGGTAATTTTGCCAGATCACCCCTTCTCTGTTTTCAGAGCATGTCATTTCAAGGATATTAATGATGCTGTGTTAAATGGAAATTCAGAATATTGGCTATGCTTTTTCCGCAGTCAGCATTTTTTGATTCACTAGTTAACATTTGTGCTGTAACACTTATTATAACTTAATAATATACTTAATTATATGTGTGGAAATATTTTGTTTGATTTATATTTATTATAAAAAATTTGTCTCATTTTTCAACCGTCTGGCTTGAAAAATTTGTAAGAAAAATAACAGGACAATCAAACAAACTGTTACCAGGAAAAGCTTAAAGTTTGAGATTTTTTTAACTTGATAGGAGAAGACTTGGAGATCCGACATGGGAAGCATTGAAAAATTTCAACTAGTCATGAACTAGATTTAATTTCATTATGCGTTGTATACGATTTTACGATCAGATCAAAAATAATTAATAAGAAAAATAATAATGTTGAAACATTTATCAATGTTGTTGAAAAACTCACAGAAGATGTATTGTTCATTACCTTTTACAATGGATATAATGGCAGAGATAACACTGCATTGCGTGGATCATTCTTGTTGGCTAGAAATATTTGCCGTTTACTTATGGTAGTACTTTTTGCTATGTTCAGTATTAGGGGAATCAATGCTAAAGTAGCATTGTAACATTAGCAATGATCAAAATGTTTTTTAAAGAGAACATTTTCCTAACCTTTTGTACTCCACTACCGAGCTTTCAGGACTTAGAATTTTGATACTCTACTGTATTAATTATTCAAAGCCTTTATAAAGGACAAGGTAAGTGATCAAATAAATGTGTTGAGAATCATCGGAGTAGTAACACTAAGTGTTCCAAGTCTCGGAGTGGACCCGGCAAACACCTTAGCTGATTCACACATCGAGTTTAGAGTGCTGTACCAAACAATCGTTCTCATAGTCGGAATAGGTTGAAGCTTCATCTCATGCGTTAGTTTTACCTTACAAAGTTAGACAGACATCAGGGGCTTATATCATCATGCAGCGTTGTCTGAAACCAGTAGACCAAAAGTAATAGAGAGAAGAAAGTGTAGTAAAATTCAAAAGACATACTTGTACTTGACAAACACTATATTGAGACATGTGTGCTATTTTTATAGCACATAGGGGTCATACGGCTGTATGATCTATTGCTTCTACATTTTTATTAAATTAACAAATTTAACAATGTTCAAAGAGGAAATAAATTATCTTCTTCTTCTTCGAGTAGCTCTCACTTGGCTTACGCCATTCGAGATCTTGCCTCCCAATACAATCTTTGTTAAGATTGTAAGATTACAATCTTTGTTGTTTGGTAAGTCTCTTTGTCGTTTTCTTTCCTTATCTAGTCCATTGCAGACCAGGAGGTAGTCCTTGTCCATAATAGATATTTGTCATGTACATATTGTGCTCCTGTTGGATTCTAGTGTCTTCATTCTACTGAGATGTCTGGTGAGACAGTCATGTCCTGTGATCAGTCTGAAGCTAGCAACCGATTTTTTTCTCGGGTGTGTTCTATTCGTCTCAAACAGCTGAAACTCGTCATAGGACTTGTCTTTCAATCTTTCCTCCATCATATTCCTAAAACCTTATTGGTAGGATTTTTTAATAATTTTTATTCTTGCTTGCAGTGATAAAACTTTTGATGGTTTTTGAGCAATTTTAGTCCCTCTCTTTGCAAGTTCATTACACCTTATTTCCATCTGAGACAGGATCCACTGCATTACAATATTGATCACATTGTTTTTTACAATTTTATAATTCTTTTTTATATTCTGTACAATTGCACTACTTGTATTATCATTATTAGGTCCACAGCATACTTTAAGTTGTATGTGTCATCTGGGTAGTGCTAAACGATCAACAATGCTGGCGAAAGCCTCCCAAAGTCGGAATATAAATTGTGTAATTCTTTATTCCTATAGTTGTATAATAAGTCTATTCATATTTTGCAAAATTTTATTCACATTTTGTTCTCAGATAAAATTATTAGCCTTAAAATTTTTTTTGTCCAATTCACTTGTGTTTATGTTGTAGGTTTCTTAGTTTTAGTTAAATGGCATTCTTTGTTGTTGATAAATTTTGTTTTATTAATCTTTCTAATTTACAGGCAAAATACAAAGAAGAGAAAAGAAAAGAAAAAGATAAAAAAATTGAAGATGATGAATTTCCTTTAACTTTAGCAGAAATGGTTGAAAGGCGACAGATGATGCAAAAGATTAGAGCTCAACAGTCATACAGACAAATTAAAGAAGCAAGACACAGCAAGATTAAAAGCAAGAAGTAGGTGATTTTTGTTGTTTATAATATTATTAAATAAAGCTAATGCATATTTTAAAACTCATTATAATTAATTTTTTTATATGTATAAAATATTTGAACAGTAATAAAGTTTAACCCATTTGCTGCCTAAGAGTTATACAACAAGTCCCATTTCACAGACAAGAGTTATACGTCATGACACAATCATCATTCATAACATAGTCATGATTTTTCATCATATGAATTTTGTTTTTTTCTTCAAGAGAGTTTTTTGTTTGCCATATATCTGACTAGACGTCTGTGATGTCTAAGAAATATTTATTGCTTGAAACCTGCAGCATAGGTAGGATAGATATTTATAGCCCATGAGTTGTCTTTTATTAGGTGTTCTAGGCATGATAGATGAACCCGTCATCAGATTTTATATCAAGTGGACTCTCTTGCTCAGTTTAGTTGATATTCGGTGTCGGTCAGAGGCTGATGTTTCTTGTATCCAAAGTTGACCATTTGATGGAAGTGAGTGAGAGGGAGGATAGTTGACATTGCTAGTGACAACGAAGACTTAGTGCGACTCTGTCCATGCCCATTTGTAGTAGACCATATTAGTGATAATGAAGATAATTATTTTCAATAGTGATAATATTTCCACGACACCTATCTTGCCATGCTATAGTTCTTCTGTACTGTTTCCTCTACAAATCCAGTTCAATAAAACATGATAATAAATTTAGATTTTTTGTTTGGGAAGAAAAAACCCTACTTGGTAAAAAATATCCTATTGTCTGGAGTTCCAGGTATAGGACAAAATATGTACAAACAGTTAAGGCATGATTTTACTGAATTAGATATTTTTAGTTTATTTAGCAGTGATGAGTTTTTTTTTTACTTGATCGTATAGGAAAACAATATTTATTCTCAGGAACAAACAAATAACCCACAAATTAAAAAAACGTGAAAAGTGATTGAACACCTCTTACAAGGAATGAGTTAAAAAGCTATGTCTCACTTTATAATGATGTCCCAAGTAAAAAAACTTAATATCTCTATGTATTGTTATAAAAAAAAATATGTTAAAGACACCTATTTAGTGTGTGTTTTTTTTTTATAGAGTGCAATAGGAATAAGGTTTGAAGACGATAATGTAGCTTAATTAATGTGAGCAATTAATTCATGTGTGCTGATCACTCTGATCACGAATAAAATAATCCACAATAGGTTAACTACAAATTAAGTAGATAATAGCATAGGTAAAGTTTCTATATCTTAAGTCCCTCTACTCCTGCGGAAATATATGAAATGAAATATACTTGAGTTGATTAACATTAAATTTGTTAAAATGTTGATGAACTCAGATAACTGTAAATATTCTAACCTTTCCCTGTTAGTGTAACAATAAGAACATATGAATTTGGGTGAGTAAAAGACATCAGAAAAATGTTAGATTAATGGACAAATCTGCATTGTCTTTTTAGGTGAGGAATGTTGGTCACATTTTTCACACCATCTTTTCAAAACACCTGACTAGATCTTCAATCATGCTTCAATCTTCCATTTTCTGCTGATGAAAATTAATTCTCAATTACAACCTTTACTCTAAAAAAAATAAAATCCAGAATTCTCTGTATATTTTATCAGATAACATTAACCTTAGGGTTTAACTTTAGTGGATTTGGTGATATACCAGCGGGGGTCAAAAAGTTTGTTTGGTTATAGGGACCTTAACACCAGCTTTATCACCTGACACAGTTTTACAAAAGGTTTTGGGTCGCTCTGCAGATGAACTTTCAGGCCACTGAAAACACTGATAAACGCTCTAACTTTTTGTCTATAAACAGCATTTAGATATACATTTTTCAGCTGTTCATAACCTGTGTTTTCATAAATTTGTATTACAAGACTTACTTTTCTGACAAACATAATCATAGATAGCATTGTAAAGTTTGTTTCTGGGACCAAATTGAATTTTCTTGTACTAACTTTCATTTATTTTAAAATTTAAATTCAATCTACTTGGGTATTGTGTTTTGCATAAATCGTTTTTAAAAACTCCTTTAAACATTTCTATAGTTTTGGCAGTTTCTTTATAAGCAAGTAAAATTTCACAGACTAATATGATCAGCTTTAGCAAAAATCAAAGAACATTGCTTGTATAAATTCACAGAAAACACTATCAAAAGGAAGCTGGTATAAATCACTGTAGGCCCACTACATTTTTTATTTGCCACGTAAAGTCTATGAATGTCAATTATGTTTATGTATTTCTTCATATAATTATGGTTATATTTACCTTAAATACCATATTATTCTCTAAAAAATTAGCTACTGAACATATTTTCAATGCATAATTTAAATGAATTTTTATCCTATTTTCTTACAAAAACAAGAAATTAAAGACAATTCCTACTGAGGTCAGCAAAGAAAAATTTTATTTTAGTTACTTTTTATTTTATAATTGCAATTAATATAAATATGTATTTACATATGACAAAATCACAATATTAAGTGGCAAAATAGAAAGTGAATTTCCTTGCAATTTTCCATTTTCGTTTCTATATATGATGTTGGACTATTATTTTGTTTGTTTGTTTATTTATTAGTTTTTTTTCTTCTTAATTATGAAGCTGATCATGGTCTATAATTTCTTATTCTATCCATCTCTTGTAATGCTTCATTATTGCAAGGAACCATTCTCTTCTCAGTGCTTGTAAATACTGGATACGTTCTCTTTCTTGGCGAGCTTCGCGTTGTTCTTGAGTTTCATTTTCTGTTGATAGTGCATGTCTGCAACAAAGATCTTGCAATCGTGTTTCGTGCTGCTCTTGCGTCTCATTTTCTATTATTAGTGTTACCTATGACATAGATCTTCTAATTGTAATTCATGTTCTTGAGCTTCATTTGTTATTAATATTGCATGTCATTGACTATCAAATAATAATCGAGTTTCGCACTGCACTTGAGATGCATTGCCCTTCATTAATCTACCTGTCTGTCAGTTCATTGTTTAAGTTCCCAATTTAGATGTTTCTATACAAAAATGATTTTTATCTCTTAAAATAATGGTGCTCAGCAACCCTAGCCTTTGGATTTATAATGTTTATATTACTTACACTAGATTCCTTAAGAAAGTATGTTTACATATGGTTATTCCTTATCAACTACATTTGAACATTCATTTTCTTTATAATGTATAGTAATGTTGTATAATATAGGTCTGTGTTTTTATAACAAATTTTGAGTGTGTACAGAATTACTTGTAAATAAATTGTGTTTGCTAATTTCAACCATCCTTCAAGTTCAGTGTTTCCCAATATTTTGAAACTAAACCTAACTAATCGGACACTTTGTTAGTACGTTGTAAAATAGGTGTATTTTATTATAGTGTAAAATAGTGCTCTGTTTTATAAAGCAATTTCAAGTTTTTATAGTTTTGTGAGTGTTGGTATGTTTAGGTTGTATATATTCTAGTTTTTTTAAAAATTGTAATAACTTTTTATATTTTTTCCTTTTGAAATCACCCAGAATATTTTTTGAGTAACATATGAGGAACAAAATCAAAGTGGACTTCTTCAGTTAAGTATTATTATATGTAATATTTATTTTAATAGATTAGATATCCAATAATGATTTTCTTGAGCAACTGTGGCCTATGTTATAATATTTTAAATAATAAACCCAATAACCACAAATTAACTTTATTTATTCACCTGATGTACATTTCAGTTACAAGGTAACCATCTTCAGAAGTACTGAACAAAAAATTAATTTAATTTAAAACGTATATATATAAAACATATATAGCAAAAAATATTTTGCACCTCAAAATATCATAACCCCAATATTTTTTTGCTATATATGTTTATATATATGTGTGTGTGTGTGTGTGTGTGAGCGCGCGCGCGCGCGAAAGATTATTTGGATTTTTTAGACTAGGAGACTGACAGACTTACCTTGGTAAGAGTCCACACTGTAGTCTTGAAATAGAAACACCTAAAAGCACTTAAACAATGATATATTTCAACCACACAGTGGTCTTTGTCAATGGAAGAGAAAACACAAAAAGAAAAAAAAAAATATATATATATATATATGTTTTAAATTAAATTAATTTTTTGTTCAGTACTTCTGAAGATTACCACCTTGTAACTGAAATGTACATCAGGTGAATAAATAAAGTTAATTTGTGGTTATTGGGTTTATTATTTAAAATATTATAGATATCTAATGTAAAGAAAATTAGAGGTCATAATATATTTTAAAATGTTAGGCTCCTAAAAAAAATATTGGAGATTTTTATTGCTATAAATGGTTCTAAGTTTTCTCAAATAATAAATATTTTTAATGGAAATCGATAGAGCAATAAATCTTTCTTCTTTAGCTTGTACGTTAAACATAAATAGCATTTTTTAAAATTTTGTAGTACATTACGTTTGGTGAAACTTAATTAATCACTTTTACATTAGTTTACGACTATACGAACTTTAATTTATTTTGTAAATTTGTAAAAACTTTCTGAGAAAGAATGTTTTGGATCGCTCCATGTCATTCTTCATTAGTTGTTGCTAACAATTGCTTCAAACAAAAAAATTTAGACACTGATGAAGATTGCTACAGAGCAGTCAAAAACTTTCTGTCTCAGTAAGTTTTTACAAATTTACAAAATTAATTAAAGTTCGGATGGTCATAAAATAATGTAAAAGTGATTAAATAAATCAGTTCTTAGAAATATTATATTATTTTTATTAATTCCAACTTGTTTATATTTTAAAATTCAGATTTTTTTAAAATTAAAAAAGTGTTTTTGATGGTAATATTTTTTGTATGATTAATCTCAGGCACAGAGTAGTTCATGTAAAGGTTGGTAAATTTTTGGTATATAGTTTTTTTATTCAGTTTTTTGGTACAAAATGGCCCCAGATATTCAGTGTAGTTACAAACTTGGAAATTAATTTCAACATTACTATCAAAATGTACTTATCTTAAGGATTTTAGATATCTTTATAAATAGTTAATTCTTTTATATCAAATATATTTTAATGCTGATATTCAAGGGTTATCTATAAAATGACACTGTTTTGGACTATCGATATTGGCGAGGCTACAGCCTCCATCTATCATAACATTTCTACACTCAGAATGGAGCAAACGGTGTTAGTGTATTGTCTTGATTATCTGCTACATGTCTCTCTGTGACATATTACAATATGTGCTACAATAGAAAATCCTGCCACTTGTGGAGTATATTCTGTAATTAGGTTTATTGACAAAAAGACAGACCTATTTAAATTTACTACCAACCTTGTGACTATATGGAAAAGAAATGAGTGAAAACAGGTAAAGCAAAGGTGGTATATTGATTTTCAAAAGGCCATACCCATGTTCAGTAATCACCATACTAATAATAACTGCAGTGGTAGTCTAGCATTGTGACTGATGAACTGGTGATAAAAATCAACGATTAACTTCATGAAAATCATTGTTTCAGGATTACAGAACTTTAAGGAGTTTGGTGTGTGAAACTGTATTGGAAAAGGTTTGTTACATAAATTTTGTGCCAGGTGGGTTCCCAAAATCCTAACAGATGATCACAAATAAAGGATATTAGCTGATGCACTGACCTTCCTTCAAAATGTTGACAAAAATGTTTATGTTATCGATTAACATCCCTGCTATAATTAGGAATGAGACTTGAATGAGGCATGTCATTCATGACAAGAAACCAAGATACCTTGTCAAATGTGCACAAGAGCTGTTGAATAGTTTTGGATGTGAGGTGTTCAATCATCCATCATTTAGTCTAGATTTGGCACCGAGTGCCTATCACCCCTTCGCAACAATAAAAACGTGACTCATTACACAATACTTGAAGACTGAACTACATGTTGGTGTGAACTTTGATCAAATTTGTAGGGAGCCGATTTCTATGGATACAGTGTTGGAAAACTTACCAACCTATGATAAGCGCCCTAAAAAATAGATTAAGAGTTAACACTTTTACCGAAACCCCGGTCTGTCAGGCCTACGGGGAATTTTACCGTGTTTATATTGGCTGAACTGGTGAATTCAGAAATGTCATCTCCCTAGCACCTTCATCCCTTCTCTAGCCCTACACAAACAACCAGTGTTTGTTCAGTTTGAGTGAAGCGTGTGACCTTGGCAGCCCCTTTGTCAAACATGAACCTGTCTCAGAGGCCCAGGGTTTCGGTTAGCGCTCTTTCTCGCGTAGTTTCTCAGGCCCATGGTTTCGGATAGTGTCAAAGACAGTTTTCAGTGAGTTTTATTTTTTATTATTTGTATATACGAGGGCTATTCAGAAAGTAAGGAACGTTTCTGCTGACGTCGCTAGGCGAGCGCCGATCTCGTACATTTTGGTGCGTGCGCACTCGGCAACTCAGTCGGCGTCCAGCAGTAACAACGGGAACATTTCCGCGTTGCCCTTTTTTTCGCAATTTCAACTGAAGATGTGCGGTGCGATTGAAAATCCCGCCCGTTGTGAGGTGCGGTAAGTGATAAGGTTTTTGTTGGCAAAAAACTTATAACCGATAGACATTTATCGCCAAGTGTGTGAAGTTTACGGAAACAACGTAATGAATGAAAGTTCTGTGAGAAAATGGTGCATTCAGTTAGTGCACAACAGAGCTTTTGCTTTGTTTCCCACAAATTTCACGAACTTTGTTGTTTGAAATTGTTACACAAAGAATAGGCTACCACAAATTTTGTGCAAGACGGGTGCCGAAAATGCTCACTGACCACCATAAAAGTCAGCGAATGGAGGTAAGTTTGACATTTCTGGATGCCTATGACAGACATGGTGATTCACTACTGGATCGCATCGTAACTGGTGATGAGACATGGGTTAAACACATTAATTGTGAAACGAAATTACAGTCCATGGAGTGGGAGTACACAAGCTCCCCCAAAAAACCAAGAAAATGTTTGTAAACATTTTCAGCAAGGAAGGTTATGGCGTCAGTTTTTTGGGACAGGCAAGGTGTGCCTCTTATTGACTTTCTTGAACGTGGTGCAACAATAAACTCTGAGCGGTAGTGTGAAACTTTGTGCAACCTTAGAGCAGTTCAAAACAAGTGCCGAGGGAAATTGATGTCAAAAATTTTGTTTGTGCATGACAATGCCCAACCTCACACAGCAAACCGCACCAAAGAACTCCTTGAGTCATTCAAATGGGAGGTTTTTCCTCATCCGGCCTATATTCCTGACCTTGCACCAAGCAATTTTCACTTGTTTCCAAGAATGAAGACCTGGCTAGCAACACAGCGCTTTGACGATGATGCGGAGCTCAAGCTGCGCGTCACTGAGTGGCTGAGATCGAAGGAAGATTTCTATGATGAAGGAATTTCAAAACTTGTCCACCGCTACAATAAATGTCTCAATTTGTTTGGCAACTATGTAGAAAAGTAGTATTTTAGTTGCTCTTTCAGATGTAAATATTTTTTAGGCATATATTTAGGTAATTAAGAAAGGGAAGTAATTACTAGCCCTGTGAAGAACTGAGGAAATATATTAATAAATATCAGAGTTACTTGTAGATGTTGATTGAAATTATTCTGTAGGTCTTCTCAATGTCTTATGTCACTAAATTTCAATTTAATCTTTCAGATTTCATCGCATCCAAAAACGAGAAAAAATAAAAAATGAACTGAAGGAATTTGAGGAGCTTCAAAAGAAAGATCCAGAAGCAGCGCTTAAAAAGTTAGAACAGTTGGAAAAAACTAGAGCTGAAGAAAGAGCTTCTTTAAGACACAAATCAACAGGTCAATGGGCAAAGAATTTAACTGTCAGGGCTAAATATGATAAGGAGGTTAGTTTATTCAACTTGTTTACCTATCTGTTTAAAGTTCAACACTGTTTAAACAAATACAAAGCTAAATATACATTTTGTTTAGTTATCTATGGCCTACTGTCATTTCTTATCAATCTGTATCCATTACTGAAAACAAAATTGTCTCTCTTTTATAGGATTTTAAATATACCTTACAAGATATATCTTTCTGTATCTAAGTAAGTGTTTGTGCTCACATGGAGCAGCTAGCTATAATGAAAGCTTTTTTTGTTATAAATTCTTTTTCTTAGATTGATGAATTACATAAAAACAGTATAATAGGATTTTGTTAACTTGTACTTATTAATTACTTTGTTGCACTGTATTGGAAATTATACTGTTTATATTTGTTGATTCCATCTTCACGTGAGCTACTGGTTTTCACCAAAAACACTTGTAAATATTTTACAAACTTGCCTATAGTAGCAACTTACTTATAATTGTTGAGGACGGCCGTTTCGGGAGATGTGTCCCATTGTCAACTCAGGTCGTAACACATTGTAATGTTACAATCTGAATTGACAATGGAACACATCTCCAGAAACGGCCGTCCTCAATAAATATAAGTAAGTTTCTACTAGAGGCAAGTTTGTAAAATATTTACAAGTGTTTTAGTGTATACTGTTTAAATTTTACAGTAGTCCTTAACATGTTGGATGGGAGACTGTAATACATGAAAATGGCTCAATGAGCTAAAATGTACTATTGAATGAGAATAAACAAATATTGTTAGAAACATAATACGGTGATATTTTACAGCCAGATGCAAATTAAACCCTTTTGGTGGCATCATAGTGTGCTGATTGAGTTTGACTGCTCCCTATGTACTCCACCTTAATAAATATGACTTTTTATGTAAATAAAAACTGAAGTATTTACAATATCTGCAACCCCTCTATATTTATATTTTCCTAATTTTGAGATTTGTCACAGCATTTTACAGGACATAAGTGCTGGTTTTCCGAGAAAAGCAGAACACAAAATACTTTGTTAATTTTTATGGCCTTCTTTATGGCACACTTCATAATTTTTAAATTTCATAACTCCCTTTTTTTACTCATGTTTTACTAGTTTGTGTTCAATAGGACAATAGCATCTGTTTGGTATTTATTATTTGATTCATAGGCTTGGGAAGGAGGAGTTCTTCAATTAGATGTAATCTGAACTTATACAAAGATATCTTGTATTCACCATTTTTTATTAGAGGCATATTGTAAACGACGGACTCGTATGGTGTCAATAAATATTGTTTTATACCACCTCAAAATGTTTTTTTTTCAAGTAGGTTATACAGCATCAGACAGTGATTGTGTGAAGGGTTTTTACAATACACAAACACTAAAACTCTAATTAGTGGGAAAAAATATCAGAATATAATATCTGAGCAGAACACATAAACATCTGTTTTCAAAATCTATATTAAAACTAAGTTTCTTATACATTGACAGAAATAAACTTGTAAAAAATATGTAACACCACTTGTCCAGTGAACTTAGCTGCAGTCGACATGTAAGTGCTACTTTTATACATGCTTTTAGAATGCAACCAGAACTTGAAATTTCCTGTATACTTATTACAAGTAAATATTATTATTGAGTTTGTAATTTCTAATTTTTGTAAACATTTTTATTTTTCTAACAGGCACGAATTGCATTAGCTGAACAATTAAAGAAAAGTCGGGAGCTTACTCAGAAATTGCAGATAAATAAAGATACAAGTGATGAAGAAGAAGATAGTGAAAATGATAACATAGAATTAGTTAGTGAAAAATCTAGTGATCCTAATAATCCTTGGGTTCAAAAGTCGGAGGTGCAAGAATTTTTTAATGGATATAAGAAATATTTGGATAAAAAAAACAAAATTAATGAACTTAATAAATGCGAGCAAGCACCACCAGCTTTTAAAGATGTTCAAAACTTAAATAAAACTAACAAAATGGAAACTAGTAATTCAATAAACAATCACACTGTTAATGAACTTTTTTCCAAAGGAGATACAGTTTCTAAAAAGGAGGTACAGAGAGTGGAAGATTCTTTAGACCGGCATACATCTAATGATATAATGAAGAAAGATAAAACCATTAACAAACAAGATAATAATTACAAAGATAAACAGAATTTAAACAAAAGAAAAAGATCAGCTGTTACTCTTAGTAAAGAAAGTGTACATAAACATTCATGTAATAATTCAGAAATAGGATTTCAAAAACAAAATGAAATAAAAACTATGTTTTCTGGTGCTAGTGGAACTTGGATTGTTTCAACAGTTGAGCAGTCAGATATGTCTAAAGGGGAAAAGAGCCTAGATAATTTAAGTAGCAATTCGGTGAAAGTTAATAGAAAGAGAAATAGAAAAGATAAAAACAGTAAGCAAGATACACAAATTTCTCTCAAAGATTTAATTGATAAAATAGAAAATTTAGAAGATAAAATAGCAGTAGTTCATAAAAAAAATATTGTTTCTGACAAACTATCTCAAAATGTCATTAAAATGAAAAAACTCAGCTCTGAAAGCATATCAAATCCTGAAAACAGTCAGACAAAAATTTCTGCTGATACTGATGGAAAGTTGGATGAAGTTTCAGGACATTCAGATAAACAGAATACAAATTTGGATAATATAAAAGATTTAGTAGCTATGTCTACCACAGTTACAACAAAAACTAGTACCGTAGATGATATAGATCCTAAGAAGTTTTTGACTGTGACACCAAAATATTTAAGATCTGGTGTTCCTGATTTAATGACAGCTGGTGATCAACTCGACGATGAAGATGATGTTAAAGAGGAAGAACGTCACATGACCATTTCCGAAGCATTTGCGGATGATGATATTGTTGACGAATTCAGGTAAGATTACAAAGAGTTATTTATACTTATTTATTTTTTACTGCAATAAAACATTGTTTACATTCTATAGTTTCAAGTTGTTCACCGCCTGTGGGAGGGTTACGCCTTTTTTTTGCTAAGTTCTTGTGCCACAGATAATTTGTAGGGAAGAAATTACAGTTCTTTGTGGAGTATTCGTCTCACACTGCTATTTGAAATCCTCAGAGCAGCAGCGTGATTACAAGCTGAACAATGTGGAGAATGCAAAGTTGTTACTAAAAAATACTGGGCGTCTACGGACATAGCCTCATAAGCTGCTTGCCCAGGAGTCCATTCCGATCTGATTATTCATGAACCTGTTATCTCTAATACAAATTGGAATTGTCACCCCGTGTGGTGCTGCATTTTATCTAGCTATCCAAACTAGCTTTAAACTTTGGATTTAACTTTAAATACTGATTATATTTTTTTTAATGGAAAAAAGGTTTTTCAATGTTCTATATGATTTATTTGGGATTATGTGTTATATTTGTGTTTATAAATTTATTCCTCAGGAAATACAAATGTTAAATCGTATACTTTGTTTAACGAAGTTTGAAAGTGTGTTTGTTTTAATAAGAAATATAGCAATAAGAATAACCATAGTAAATTAATTATATTTGAACAATAATTAATTGATAATAGAGGTCTGATTGTCTCCTTTACTAAGGCGTATATTTAACAAGGTAAGGATTTATTTATTTTATAATTTTTTTTTAACAAGTAGCAATATATTATAGGTATTAGTTTCAATGGTGAAATGTTATAATAAACAAAATTTAAAAACTATATACCATGACACTCTCCAAAGACTATTATATGAATAAGAAAATTGTGATGTAACTTTTTTTTATTACAGAAAAGAAAAAGAGGAGGAAATTAAGAAAGATCAGATAGAGAATATTGATTTATCGTTACCAGGATGGGGTAGTTGGGGAGGACCAAATCTATCTACTGCACCGCGTCGCAAAAGGAAAAGGTTTATGGTTAAATTTCCAAAAGTTTTACCTCGTAAAGATGATAAGAAAGCCAATGTTATCATCAATGAAGATAAGGATCTTCCTGTGAAGGATCACAGAGTATGTGTTTTATTAAAGTTACAAACACACACAGAATATGTGAACATTTTCTTGTTATTTTATTTAGCAGAATATCTATCATATAATATGTATATGTGTATTATACATGTATTTAACATATAAAGATAAATTTATGTATAATTTTGGCTAATTAGGAAAGGGACAAACTTACCTTGGTAATAGTCATGCTTCAAATTTTATAGTAGACACACAAGAACACTGAAATACTGTGAAAATGCTATTTTATGGACATACTGTGTCTTGACAATCAAAGAGAAAAACTGAATTAAATCACAGATCTGCATAGAAGTATATTTATGTACTTTTATACAGATCTGTGACTCATTTCAGTCTATCTCTGATTGATAAAAAACCAGTGTATCTAAAATATATCATTATCTTAGTGTTCTTGTGTGTCTATTAACCTTTTGCGCTCCATAGGCAAACTGTGTCCGACATCACTAAAAATCCCGTTCCGCTCCACTGTCAGACTCAGTCAGACATATTTTTTGGAGCAACTACAACATACTTTGTCTTACTTAATGATAATGTGTACTATGTTCATTTGCTGTGTTATGAGAAGGCAATGTTTATGATGCTGATTGGCCATAATTTTTTCCGTAAATAGACAACTGGTCCAGTATAGTTCTTTACGATGTACTGCACAGTAAGCTTCAGACACCTGGCTTAGTTGATAGATCGCTGTTTATGTGAACTTATCCTTATTCATGATCTCCTTTATTTATTTAGTGTTTTGCTTTCATTTTAGTTCTGACATATATTCTTATATACATATAGTGTTTCTAATAGGCTTACGTGTTGGCTGAGGTCTACTGCACGACTTGCCCAAATAACCCGGAATTACATAAAACATTTACTTTGAAAGGTTTCATACTGTCAAAAACTATAAACAATAAATTGAAGTTTTTTGAAGTGGTCAAATAAAGGAATTTGTAAATAATTTCAGCCCAAACAAATTAACCAATTTTTAATAGGCCTAAATGACGTTTATCAATAATTTATATTTAGACATATATATTTTTTGTGGTACCTACTTTTGTAAATTATTTGGTGCTTGTAAATATGGTGTTTAGTGCAATTTGCTTTTGTTTTAAAATAATTACATCAAAGTGAACTATTATGTCACATTCAAACCTATTTGCAGCCGAGTATTATAGTAAGTACACCATTCTGCTAGTGGCATTTTTATGCATGTGTATAGTTTTACATTTTTTATAATTAATATTACAATTAGATTTTTTAATACTACTAGAGGTAAATAATTCAGTGATTCGACAATGGTCAAGTGACCGAAAAGTGCCTCATCACAACAAGGTAAAATTATTGCACTTAGTGGTGGATAAAAGTATTTACAACAGTAATATATCAACTTCATAAAGTCAGTGCAACGGAAAAATAATGGACAACGTAAAATATCAAGATTTTAACACCTACCAAAGTAAACAACTCTACAGGAAATTCTTTAACCTCAAAATCAAACTCGAAAAATCAGCTGTATGGAAAAGATTTAAAGCAATTCAGGGAAAACCTGATAATAAAATCTATCAGATCACAAATCCGGATGGGATCACAACTACTAATGATAATGACATTGCTAATGTATTCAACAAATTATATGTCAAAAAGTCAGGTATTGAGGAAAATTGGCCAACTCATCTGAAGAATGAGAAAAAGAGCTTTCTTACAACTTTGAATGAAGCAATTTCCAAAACAGATGTCTGTGATAAACCTTTCACAGAAACTGAAATGAAGGCTGCAGTAGCACAATTGAAGTCATCTACGCCAGGAGAAGATAACATTCATAATTTAATGTTACAGCATTGTTCTGAGTCATTTATGGAAGAAATAAGATGCAATTTTACACAAATCTGGGAGACAGGTAACATACCACAAAAATGGAAACAGGCTATAATTATTCCACTTCTAAAACCAGGAAAATCTCCTGAACTTGCTTCTTCTTACAGGCCTATAGCCTTGACATCATGTCTCGGTAAACTTTTGGAGAGACTGGTTAATAACCGCTTAACTTGGAGGCTTGAAAATTATAATCTGCTGGGTTCATGTCTTTTCGGGTTTAGACCTAAACGAAGCACCTGTGATGCTTTACTAAACTTTACAGAAAGTATATATACCGGATTCTCAAACAAAATGTGTACATCAGCGGTGTTCATCGATTTCGAAGCAGCCTTTGATAAGGTCTCACGCATATCTATTATTTCGCAGTGTATGGAAATCGGTTTAAAAGGGAGGATATTGAAATACATTGTAGACTTCCTTAAGGATAGGAAAATTAAAACTAAGATCAATGATACCTACTCTGAAGAAGAATATACTCTAAACGGAATACCACAGGGGTCAGTCATTAGTCCTACTCTTTTTAACATAATGATGCAAAATTTAGGGAATATAGACCTTCCAGGCATCGGCATGGCTATTTTTGCAGATGATGTCACTATCTGGGCCACTGATAAAGACCCAACTGCTTCTACTCACCAACTGGAAAAGGCACTTAACAAAATCTCTGAGTGGTCTGAAAAATGGGGACTAACCATTTCAATATCAAAAACTGAAGTATGCTTCTTCTCCAGGCGATACTTGCACACAAACTATAAACCAGTTATAAACTTAAATGGAAACGTACTGCGGCATAACCCAAATCCTGTACTTCTGGGTATTAAACTGGATCCAAAACTACTGTGGAAAGAACATGTCCATTTCATAGCGGACAAATGTGCAAATAGAATAAAAGCGTTGAAAGTTATAGCCAGCAGGGCATGGGGAGCAGATACATATATATTAAGGAATTTTTATTTGTCCTTTGTAAGATCAAAAATCATGTATTGTTGTGAGGTTTGGGGTGGAACAGCTGAAACTCATATTCGAAAATTACAAATATTACAGAACTCATCTCTGAGGATTTGTTTGGGTTGTCCAAAAACCACAAGTATACAGTCTATGGAAATTGAACTGTCAGTCATGCCCTTTGACTTATATATAAAAAACAGAATGTGGAAGAAACATTTTCAGATAAAGGCAATTTCACTTAACACTCTTTCTAACATTGCATTGGTAACTAACATCCGACAGTCACTGTTCTACCATCATAACAAACCCTGTGAATCATTAAACACAATGGAATCAGGAAAAATTCCAGTTGTTTTGGAACAACAACCCTGGCTTCGAATCCCAATAAAAACCAATCTTGAAATTCCTGGTTCACTCACAAAAGAAGATTCACCTCACCTACTAAAATCTGTCGCTATGGAATTGATAAACACCACATATAACAACTTTGTAAAAATCTACACAGATGGTTCCGTTGATAAAGAGAACCATAGGGGAGGTGCAGCTTTTCATTGTCCAGAATTAAACGAGGATTACTATGTGCCCTGCGATTCCTCTTCAAGTATGAATGCTGAATTGATGGCCTTAAATGCTGCTTTGGTTTTTAGCAATACTATGGATGCACAGAACATCTGCATTCTCACCGATTCCAGGTCGGCCCTTCAAGTACAGCACACTACAGACTACCATTTTCGAACATCTGAAATAACTAAATTGTTAAAAAACTTAGAACAGAAAAATATTGTATTTCAATGGATCCCCAGTCATTGTGGTGTTCCTGGGAATGAGGAAGCTGACAGATCTGCCAAGGCGTCTTGCAACTTGTTTCCATCTCCTGAAAGTTGTTACTCCTTAACTAATTGCAAAGAGGCAGTTGATAAAGAATCTCACATCTGTTGGAGAAAGAAATGGAGAGAATGCAATACTGGGCGCGAATATTATTCATTACAAAAACAACCTAATGATCCAAAGATCTTCAAGTCATTATCACGTTCAGTGGCATCTTTTGCGGCACGAGCTCGTATGGGACACATTGTCACCAATACATATTTGAAAAGGTTTCATATTACTAACGACTCTATCTGTGGAGTGTGCAAGCAAGAAGAGGAAACATTAGAGCACATACTTTTGAAGTGTCCTGTAACAGCAGCAACAAGGAGTCCCTTGATAAAGCAACTAGGACGGGAATGTACCCTGGACAGAATCTTGAAAGAAAGTTGTTTCTGGCCATTGGCAGAGTGTGTGTATAGGAGACATCGAGCCATCGAGGCCAACCTTGGAAGCTCGTAATAAGAAGTAAGAAGTAAATCAAACTCGAAAATTGCATCAACAAAATAAATTTTAATAAACAATGCATAGCACTTAATATCACACCTAAATACGCTAAATTACACTTAAGAAATAAACAAAATATAATTATCAATAAAGGAACAAAAATAGCCGAACTACACATAATTAAAGAAAACATTAAATCTGCCTACCATAAAAAAAGCCAAATCAACTTACAACTTTACAGAACTAATTTAGAAATAATGAAAACATTTGATAATCTCACACCCATTATACACGAAAAAATACAACATATCATAATAAAACATAAAATAAACACAATAAATAGACATAACAAAAAAATCAGTGATTCGATAATGGTCAAGTGACCGAAAGGTGCCTCATCACAACAAGGTAAAATTATTGCACTTAGTGGTGGATAAAAGTATTTGCAATAGTAATATATCAACTTCATAAAGTCAGTGCAACGGAAAATTAATGGACAACGTAAAATATCAATATATTTATATATATATATTAAATTTGTTTGTTGCAGGTCAGTGATATACCTTTTCCATTTAAAAGTGTAAAAGATTATGAGGCAAGTATTCGTGCTCCTATAGGCTCTAATTGGGTGCCACAATCTGCACATCGTAAGTTAATACTACCAGCAGTAATAACCAAATTGGGAGCTGTAATAGAACCCATGGATGAAAGTTACCTTGCCAAACAAGCTACTTAAGTTTTTGTAGAAATAATAAACATGGATTGTTAATAAAATAGACAATATTTTTTTATTGTAAAAGAAAAGCTTTGTTTATCTTTTTATATGTCTTGCTAGTTTTACTAATTTCTATACTGAACTGCGGATGCCTACGTTTTAGTTTCAAATTTCAAGAAGATAGTGTACATTTAAATATAGTAGGGCGAAATCTCCCTACATAATTGATTTTTATTCAAAAACTAAATAGTGTTTCTATTAACATTTACAAGGTTTTTAAAGACTTATTACACTTTTGCTTTACTTGCGACCAGACTTTTTGTTAACTAAAGGTTGTTAAATTGTTAACTTACACTTGGAGGAAACATTTTCATCTTATGACTTCTTCAGCCTCATATTTTTGCTTCAGCAGCAAACAACCTTTAGTTAACAAAAATTCTGCTCACAAGTAATATCAAAAGTGTAATAAGTAATTAACAACCAGCTCGTCATGAACAGCAACAAGATTTCGATATTGAAAGTAAGAATCTTATAGTTTGATTAGTGTCTTAGTAACATTCCTATAGCTTTAATAAAATGAGGTGAGTTGTATAAATAGAGGATATGTTTTGCATTAAAATTAAAATTTGATTGGAACTTAATTGTTTTATATAAAAATAATATTTTACAAAATAGGAAATGAAAGTCAAGAATCACAATGTTTGTTTTTTAACTGCTACGTAAAGTATATTTTAGTTTCCAACAAATGTTGCATTGAAATGTACCCATCACAGTATTTAGGGTGCTACGAAGGTTTAATGAAATAAAATTGTAGTGCAGTTGTTCTGGTAGCAAAACTTAAGTTTATAACAGCTTAAAAGTGAGGTACTTAAATCAAAGGGACTTAGGTACAATTTAGAAGTTAGATTAAAAGAAAAGGCTTTAATATTACCACAAATTATAATGATATAATAAATAATAATGATTAGAATGTAAAAAGGTAAGAAAGGAGTGAGATAAACTACAATTAATTTCCAGAAGGCCACGCTGCTTGATTAATATGTACATAAATAAATAAATATGTATTATATATAGGGTTTATTCATGTTAATTTGTGTTTATGTGTTCTCTCTTACTAGTCATGATATAATTAGGTAGTTAGTAGCAAATAATTATCTCCTATATAGATCTTAGTTGAAAGTAGATCTATTTAACACGTTGACTGCCATGATGGTCACCGGTGACCACCGTATTTTTGCATAGGGGTCACCCGTGACCGACAATGTATGCCTAACTTTAGATCATCATACGACTGTCGGGCACATTCACGTTGTATTTGAGGTGTCCGACACAGCCTCTGTGTGTGTTCCTGCAACTTGGCATTTGGAAATTTTAAAAAAAATTTGTCTTACAAGACTATAATTATTGGGAAAGTAGAATTTCAGAATTACAAGGAAATATTAGAAGGAAATAGTTTGTATTTACACTTATATGTAGAGTACATTACGTTTTAGAATAGTGTTACCTTTGATTTGATACTAAAAAAAATTCACCTACAAAAACTAAACAATTAGAAACTAAACACTTTACAAAAAAATGTTGTTGTTGTTCATGACGAGCTGGTTGTTCAATCACTCATTACATTTTGAAATTACTTAAAACCAGACATTCTACTATAATAAGTTGTTAAATTGTTAACATGCTTGGAGGAAATATTTTCGTAAGAATAATGTTCAGATTATATTTACATTCTAATTAATTTAGAAAAAATATTTTTGAACAAAAATACAGTACTGCTGAAAATTTAAAAAATATGTGAGAAAAATCTTGTAGCTATAATTATTGTTTAAAAATATCTATAATATTGTGAAAATACGTTATAGTATATGTTTATACTTGAATTTATATTGAATAAATACAATAAAAATGTTAACACTTTACATTCATTCGGAAGATTGGCCTTGAATGGGGAATGCGTAGTAAGCCCGACAACATGACCGACGCAGTGCCTTGTGATATAAATATTTACGTCGCGCCATGATGATCACCGGTGTCCGACAACATTATAAAATAAACTAGTTTAAATGAATAAACACACTAGAAGACAAAATATTATTATGTTTGGTCATTATTTAAAGAAAAAGTACAACAACAAAAATATGTTTGACAGTTATCGGAAATTTGGTTGGCAGTCAATGTGTTAAGCTAAGCAGCCCTGTCTAAAAGGTCTTTTAATTTTCCTCTACTCCTAATATAAGGGAAACATTATGTCATTTTTTAGTCCTATCTAATTCCATCTACTCATCCTTGTTCTTTTTCCAAAGAGGTGTATCAGGGTAGACTCCTGTTTAGGTATAGATCTACTAAAGCTAAGCAACTGTGGATAAAAGATCCCATCCCTCCTATATTCACTATAGGGGTTTGAGGGCTTATATGTCTTTACTTCAATCCTAACTAAATCCACAGTTCTTTTATATTATTCTCAGGTGTTATTAGCATTAGGGTTGATCATTTTAAAACTTTAAAAAATGTAATTAAGTGTGTCTAATATATAATTCTCTTATGTCTCTCAAATGAGTACTGCTTTGTAGGTTTATTAACACATAGCAGAACTCTTTAAATGTGATAGTGAACTTCCCTCCATGTGTGTAGATCTTTTTGAATTTAAAATAGAGGCTCTCAAATCCTCTGTTTACATGGACAATTATGTAAGACGGAATATTTATTTGCAAGTGAAAGACACACCTATTTAATGCTACAGGATAAACTTGCTTCTTCCTGTACAAGAATACAGCTCTGAAGCACAATAAGAGGTCTTCCCATATTTCCTTTGGTCTGTAAACATATTGGTCCTTTAGGTCAGATTGAATAGTTTTTGTTTCATTTAGACACCATATTTTGATTCTCAATCCTATGAAAAAATTATTTTGTGAAACTAACCATTTTGTTAGTCACAGTCATTTGTTTTCATTAATGCAATTTGATTTTTTTTAAATGCTTATTAATTTGTTTAAATATTGTGAATTAAGTCATCAGATCTTGTTTATTGTGTCAAAACTTTCATGTTCCTGCTGAATTTTGTCATCAACAAAAGTAAATTGTCTCTACTTTTGTTTTTCTATTTATTAACTCTTTTTGTTTTTATTCTCAACCACTAAATCATAACTAACAAATCTTGAATGAAGCTCTTCACTTATGAGCATTCAGCTCAACTCACCAAGTGAATCTTTTTAAATTAGAAAATAGTGTCAATGCTATTTGAAAAAAAACACACTCTCTGATAGAGACTTAATTGACCACAGAAAGCATATATCTCTTCTACTGCTACTGTTTAGGAACTTGAACAGTTTACAGACTTGTAGGTCCCTAAATTATATCTTATTCTATGACAACTCTTAGATTGGGAGTAATTTATTTCTTTTTTTTTTGACATAGCTGTACATCAGAAACTCTCTAATGTTGTCAAGTTTCGTTACTGATGTAATATACTCTCTAGTGAACAGTTCAGTCTCATAAAAACACACTAGCTCATTACAACCAGCTATCGCAACTGCAAATTATGATATAACCTAACTTCTCGTACTTCTTTGTATGAATACAAAAATTCATATTGATTAGCTTCTTTGCATTTCAATGTAATTTTGAATTTACCTAATATTTCTGCCTCATCTATAAAGACATTTAGAAACTATCAACTTATAACACATTATCACTCATTTCCAAATTTTGATCGATCATTCAGTTCCTCAAATGTTATTAAGTAAAACTATAATTAAATATTACTTAACTAAGAGAATACTTAAGAGTTTACTTGCTGACATGTTTCGAAACAATTTTTTTTTTTTCGAAGCAAGTCTCTACTGGCACCGTCGCGCAAGGTATTTTGTATGTCGGTTGTTTATAAGATAAAGATACACCTTGTGTATAAGGTTGTCGACATAAGATTTATGAGTGTAGTGCTGCAATGGTTAAGTTGGTTGTTCACTATGTAATGGAACAAGGTGTTGGCTTCAAAGTGTGTGTGGTCATTAAATATATATTTTTAATCTGTTGCATGTTGTTTGTAGGTTTTGTATTTTTCTATAGTTGTTAGCTTTTTTACTTTGGTTTAATATATGGAAAATCTTTAAATTAGTATGTATGTCCGAGTATGTGTTTTGTAGATGTCGGGTAGCTGGATTTTAGGTTTAGGTTGTTTATGTCGTTGATGTGTTCATTGAAACGTGTGTTGAATGATCTACCAGTTTGGCCGATATAATAGTTGGGACACTCGTTAATGTTATTTTGTATATACAGGATAGATTTTATTTGTCTGTTTGTTGTTGAAAGGGTTGAATGTGTTGTCTTAAAGTGTTCGTTGTTTAGTATGATATTTGGTAATTAAGTATTTTGAATGTGAAAGCAATTTTGTGTGTGTATTGTTGTGGTATGGGGGATATGTATTTGTTGTTTTTTGTGTGGTTTGTCGGTGTGGCCGTTCGGTTGGGTTGTTTATACTTAATTTTCATGAGTATGTTGTCTATAAGGTATGTTGGTAGCCATTTTTTTGGGAGGTACTTTTGAATAATTTTTTTGTTTTATTTTAAAAACTGCTCCATAAAGACCTGATTCACTGTTTGTTTTCTTTTCAAGAACTCAAAAGAAAAGTTAACACTTGATCAATGCTATTTCTCTCATTTAGAAAATCATGATAGAAAAGATTGCAGACCTTAATGCATATTTCTCAAAAGTAATTAAAAAAATCATGAATTGATTCATTTGAGGGTGAAAACCGTAATCTCATAAGCTTGTGTATTTCTCTGTCATCAGCTTAGAGGTTCGTGGCTATTCAAGATTTAGTTGTACCATCTACTACTACCTCCTCAATAGTATTTCTGATACATACGGTATAAAATACCTCTAAATAGACAGTTTAATGAGTTCTGTGCACTTTCTGGATTCAGTTAGTACATATTTGATTAAAACCAATTCATGACCAATAACATGATTAAGCCTTTTGCATTAAAAACTCCAAGTTTTCATCTTCCAAGAAGTATTCACATCTTATTTTGACGGAATCTCTTGTTCTAACTTCTCACCAAAGAAAAGCACTTCTAGTAAACAGTGGGCCACCTCATCAAACTCATTCTTTTCTCTATGCCACGTTTTTAAGTTCTGAGATATTTGACCTGATCTTAACTTATTACTATTTACCGAACCATAAATTGTTGAAAGTAAAAAACATACTTTTTACTTTGTATGATGCAAATAAAAGACCAATACAAGAGTTTCTAATTTTATTAAATTAATTATATCTTCTCATAGAATGAAAACTTAAAACTGATGTCTGTGTATCCAGTTACTTCCTACTTCACATACAACATGGACTTACCATAGGTTTCTGGTCATTAAACAATGTATTCACTTACATCTCTGATCTTGATAAGTTTCTCATTTCTTGCATAGTTAGCAAATTATTTTATAGATATTCTATGGTCTGTTAGTATCTCTTGAGACCTGTTATCACCTTCATTAGTCAAACATTCTTTCTCCCATTTCTCAAATACAAGTAGTAAGGTATCTCACGTTTTATCTCTTTTATCTTGGCTCTAATATGGAGCTGCACAGCTTCACAAATAATTTGAAAAGTAGTTATAACATGGTTGCCTATATTAAATGACAAATTTCAGATAATGACATCATAAGTAATTAGAGTAACTAAATGAAAACTATTAACTTACTATCTGACCCATTTTGAAACAGCGCTACTCATAGCTACGTCAATGGAACAAATGTTTTGAAATGCATCAGCAAGTAAGTTAATAGTTTTCACTTAGCTACTCAAATAATTATTCAAGATTATTACAAGGAACTTAAATGTAATTATTTGTTTACTTATCAGTAAACTTCTAGTTGCCTCTTAAGAAGATAATATTTGCAATGTAGGTTACCCAAAAATGAAAAAGAAAGATTTTTGAAAAAAATTCTGTGTGTAATTCCAAGTCTAATGTAATCTCGCTCAAAGTTTAAAATTTAACCAACAACAGAGTATTACAAAATTGAAGTAAATCAAAATATATTATGGAAACACTTGATACTATGTACCACATTAACAAAGTTTAAAACGGATTGGTACATTTTTTAAATTTATATTTGACAAGTCTAAGAAACACTTAGACTTATAACTAAGTCACAAATTGCTTAGGATGCAAATGTTCAGTTGTAGAAAAAATACTAGGTAAAATTATTGTAACGTTCAGTTCTATTCATTATTTAAAGAAAGAGGTAAGCACATATTTTGTTATTTTTAAATATTACTGTTTGAATAACCATTACATAAGTCTAACATTAGATTTGTTAGTTATGGAATGTTTTATTAACAATGTTTAGTTGTCTTGTATCTGAGTAAATAAAGGGAAATGAATTTTTTTACTACATTTAATTGATTACTTTTAAAATAGCTATAAAAATAAAAACATTCCTCAATTATGTCCCATTGTTTTATTATTTCGACTTTTTCTATTGAAAAAAATCTATTCTAATTTTTAATTAATTCCAAGACAAATTGAAACAAAAGTTTGTATTAATTTTAATTCAGCATGAAATTAACTGCTGTGGATAATTTAAGCAATTGCCTATGGATTAAAACAATTTGTATTATCTTTCAAATTAAAAATAATCAATTATACCAGTAAATAATAGTAAATACTTTATAATTACCATCATAATTAGAGCCATTATATTAATATTTGAGACAAATGCATTATATTTCTCATTAAATTAATAAAGCTGTAGGCAAAAACTATCTACCATATCCTCTCATTGTCTCTTATTTTTCAATAAATTGTTAAACTGGTAACTTATAATATCCCATATTAATTATATACTTTTGAGTTGACTCTAAATTGAGAAAAGCATTTTTCAGGCACACATATGTATATACCCACACTACAATGGGGAAATGAGTGACCACAGTGAGTTTTTCATTATGCTAGCAAATTACCCACTGTTGCAAAAATTTGTAAAAAATCTGATGACTGATTTATGTTCTAACCTGATGACCCTTCATTGAAGAGAACTAGTATTTTAACAAAATACTGCACACCTCATCTGGGGATTTATTACACTCACCCTCATGATATAAATAAATTTTAGATTTTTTATTCTTTAAATTATGAATATGAATGGCATTGACCAGCAGGTGTCTCATAAAGTATTTTCTACCCAGAAATGTTTGTAGGAGAGACAGGTTCTGCATTTAATTGAAACAGACAGTATTATAATCCTTATTTTAAGACTTATTGAGTATTTATGGAAAAACAATGCTAAATTATTAGAGATGAAAACTGGTTTGTAGTATAACTTTGGAATAACTGTTTTCAGCAAAATTCAACCATTTTGGTAGTTACACTATGCTGATTTGTGCTTCACCAGGCAAATGTTTTATTCCTATATAAGTAATAAAATAAACCAACCAGAAAAATAATGTCCAACACTTAATTGCGGAATATATAAAATCAATTGCCCAGACTGTAACAAATTAGACATCGGTTGAAAAAAAAATTAATTAAAAGACACATATAAAGAGCACCTCAAGGCATACATCAAACCAAACATTTACAACTCAAACTTAGCTACACAAGCCATCAAAAACAACCATAAATTCTCCATACTAGAAAACCTACATCTAATTAAAAAAAGAACAAAAAGGCCTCAAAATGATAATCTGGGAACAGCTACAAATTTATAAAAACAAAAATTATATAATAAACAAACAAATACAAAAAACAATAAATTATTTCATTTAATAGACCGAATTAACCCCAAGGCAAACTAAAACTCCCTTAGTGTAGTTAAACCGAAAATAGAGATGCTTGAAAATGAGGACTAAAGTTCTCAAAATTCAACTAGCATATATACGAAGTAAGATTCTTGTTTGAGCGTGATACACATATATATATATATATATATATATATATATATATATATATATATATATACACACACATACATATACAATATATTAAATAAATTGAAAAAACCTCACTATGAGGGTAACTATTATATTATCTGCATTAAAAAAAAAAAACATTTGTTTATTCCATCTTCACGTGATCTACTAGTTTTCACTAAGCATTGTAAATATTTACAGTAAAAGAAAAAAATATTTTTTAAAATGTATTCTTTTCATTTTTTTTCTAAATTCTACCAATCATTCCATTTGTTTTACTAATTCATGAATGTTTATAATTAAACAAATTTATTTTAAGTCAGTTTTAAAAATGAATCAATTGTGAAAAAATTAAATTAATTTAAAATGAGTATTAGAAGTAGTATGTTTTCAGGGTCACTAATCTGTTTTTAAATGTCATGAATCACTCATTGTCCATTTGTTTTTATAATATAAAGTTTCCATATACTGTACTTCAATTTCTAAATTCCAGTTTTATTATAACACTCCTGTATAATTGTGAATGGTTAAATCTAAAAATTCCTGATTTTGCCATAATTTTGTATAAATTGTGATTTGAAAATTTTTAAAAAGCTAGAGTTGTTAGTAAAATAATTTATTAAGTGGTTACTTTAGGCATTGTCTGTGAATCTTCTCTTGGGCAATTTAATTTTAGCGCCACCCATTTGCAAATACCAGATGTTATCTGCAAATCATTTTACCCAATGAACAAACTTACATTGGTCACATGACTACCGTTTGTTACCAGCTGTGATAAACGCATGTGCAAAGAGTGAAACGGTTCATTCTGTGATTAGTTAAGCGGACTAGAGTTTAATTTTATACTAAGAAAGGTAGCTTACTGCGGTCCTAGGAGGAGGATGGCCGAATCCGAAGTGAATAACGATTCTCAGTATTTTGAAGGAGTGGAAAAACTGTTAGAAATTTGGTTTACAAAAGCAGATGGAAATAATAAACTTTCTGATCTCCGCAATATTCCAAGGTAGGTTATCCTGAGAATATTAGAGATTCGATAAAGATTAGATATAACAATATATAAGTAAAAATGGCCGATTAAGAAAAAAATTTAAACATTTTAAAACAAGCATCGTCAAATTTTAATAATTACAGTATATTATTGCCAAATTTAGTTAAATTGCGAATTTGCTATGTAGTTAGTCTTCTGCTGAACCGGCATTTTGTTACCGGAATGTTCAAGGTTATCTGGGTTTAGCCATTGAGTCTAGTTTGTCCGCAAATGAAACAATCTAGATAATTTGTAACAATAATATTGCTAAATATTAAAGGAACTAAGGATAATAATTGTGTTAAAAAGCAAATGCCACTCTTATTTCATAGAGTAATTTATAAAAAAATACAAATTATTTCAAAACCTGTTCTTCTTTTTCAAATAAATTTTCATATTACCACTGTAAATTATTACTTTTTTCGAATAAATTGTTTTCATATTACTACAATATAATTTAGATCCTTAAAAATATGAATAAAATATCAATATATGTTCAATAATTTTAAAAAAACTTATTTTTTATAAATGTGAGGAATTTATATGTAGTAAGTTTGTTTATTTTTTTTCTTGATTTATTGTGAAAGAATGGAAGAAACAAATCAGTTTCAGTAATATTTAGAAAAATAAGTTTATAAAAATTAACCTTAAAATAAACTTATCTACTCCTTGATACTTTTAATGGCGAATATGCGAATAATTTACTAAAAACTAGTGAATCCTTTTAGCCTAAGTCAAATATATCAGCAATGACAATGTGAAGAGTAATTTTGAAATTGAATAGCTACCTTTAAGCATATCTTCAAGATTATTTTATATTTATGACACAATTACAAATTTGTTTTACTAGGGAAGTCATAATATTTTAGTCTTATAATTAATATCTAGTCTTAATATTTTAGTCTTTAATATGTATATCTGAAGTAAAAAATTGGGTGTCATTAATTTTTAGTACCACTTGATAACACCAAGCTTATGATAAAATGAAAGAATTCAATGAAGCAGCAGCCATATTTTAAATTGTTTTATCTCTACTTTGTTTCAGAGATAGTTAATTTTTTTTATATTACTAAAACTAAATCTACAAATTGATATATTTCTTATTTTAAATTCACAAATTGATTTGTTTGAAATTCTTAATTTAAAATTTCCTCTGAATTGCTTAATATCTTATTCTAAGTTGTCCATAATTTTTAAAATAGCAAAATAAAATTTAAATATTGAAAAATGACTTTTTACAAGAATGTATTAATATTGTTAAAGACTGATAATTAGTGAATAGTTTTTGTTTTTAATCTATATTACATTTTTTAACCAAGATGAATCTCAGATTTATTAAACAAAAATTAAAATTAACATCCATTTATGTAGAATTTATTCTGGAAAAAATGTTGTGTAATAATTTATTACCGTCATCATAACAAGAATCACTTTTATTGACAAAAATAAAGTGTCACTGAACATCAATCAATTTCATGGAACTCATATTATACTATTTCTGAACTAAAGACAAAATATTTATACATTTGTCTATAATAAAGAATGCTACCCATACAAAATTTAAGAGGTAAATATTGAAGGTAAAGATGGATTGGTCATTCTTTTCAAATTCTAGAACAGCAGTATTTTTCAAGAAGTTGACTTTTGATTATAGCTTAGTGCCCGTTAGTATTGTGTTATAACTGATATGCCACTTTAGCTCACAAAATCTAGAGTAAGAAATAACTATCTTGAAATTTTATAAACATTCTTGAAATATTATCATTTACAGAAACAGATCATTAATAAATTAATTAATTGTATGTCATTGTTTGAGAGAATTTTATATCAGATAGAGTTCTGGCACAGGTTTTATACGATTTGTCAGCTCATTTTACATAAAACTTATCTAATTAACAAACTCAATTAACACCATAAAAATTTCATTGGGAGTAAATTTCACTGAGGAAGCTGAATTTCAGGTAAAATCTTTGACCCTGTATAACTGTCAACGAACCATTTCTGAACCCATGTTTTTATGAACTTTTTTCAGTAAATATTTTGGTGAGAGGAATAAGCTTGTGCAGTATGGCAAATTCCTCCTGAAACACCCTGTATATTTTTATTTTTACCTACTCCTCGATTATTTTAAACCTCTAAAATCCTATGTGTATATACAGAGACACAATTTTCGTGTTACAGAAAACAGCTGGAAACCCTGCTGAAGATTGTTCATTGTGAAGTAATCAGTTTTTCTAGTAATGATCAAGTAGACGCATATGTTTTAAGGTAATATTTTTTTTGAGTTTTAGTTTGTTGCTTATTGTAATTATCTTGAATTAACTGATTAAACTTTAATTCTACTCAGAGGCTTTGCTTCGTAAAAGGAACAATGGTTTTGAAATGCATCAGCAAGTAAGCCCTTATGTATTTACTTAGTCAAGTATTATTTAACTATAGTTTTAGTTTGTATTGGCTTATCCTAGTGAAGTTATATTTTCATGTAGATTACATTTTTTTGTTTTAATTTCGTGATTTTGAAATTATTAACTCCAAAATTTTATTTCATGATTTATACGTAAATGGTTTCTTCGTGTAAATGTTTCATAATGAAAACAATAATTGCTTCCAATAGTTAAATTTAACAATTAAATATAATTCAGTTACATGTATCTGCCTGTTATGTACATTAGTACTTTATATAAACGTCATTTTGAAACCTGTAATTTTGTTCGTGGTTAGATTTTTAATTTACTTTTTTTAATGCAATAACTTGAAAACAGTTAATTTACTTAAATTTCTCGACAAAGCATAGTTATTGAAATAACAGACATACAAACACACACAACAAATAACACACATACAAAACACACCAGCATAGTCACCAATCTAAAAATTCTACGGCATATCAAAAAAAGCAACAAACTAGACAACAGAAAACTACGAGTTATACAAACACCACAAAACCATCCACAACACATTATAACACACTCATAATCAAATACTACATTTGAACACATAATTAACAACTACTCTATGAACAATAACACACCATAGAACACCATTACATCACAGACTCACACCAAAGTGTAATTATTGAAATAGTTTGTAATAATAAAAACATTGTCAAATTAACCATAACCAATTGATACAATGGAAAGAATCATGAGTAATTATTAGAAAGAAGTTCAAAAAATTTAAAGGCATGATCTGGGGTAGAGTATAGTAATATGATACTTTACATGTGTACTTTGCAGAATGATGTAGTCAAAGTAGATGTCTTTTTATTTGATTCATAAGGTGTCCAACTGTAAAATCCTTACAGGTGGATAATAAAGAATAGGTTAAATAAAGGGAGGGGACAAGATTTTCCTTTTATATTTAGAATGAGAAAGAATTATGACTCATATGGGCAGTGTCACTGGAAGTAGGCTTGCTCCATAATGGAGTTGTGCAATGTTAATGTAAACTTGCTACCAAGATCTTAAAAACAATATTTGTTTTATTTAATATTGTTTATATTTGTTGTTTCCATCTTCATGTGAGCTACTAGTTTTCACTAAATACTTATAAATATTTACAAACTTGCCTATAGTAGCCCTTACTTATATTTGTTGAGGACGGCAGTTTCGGAAGATGTGTCCCATTGTCAACTCAGACCGACGGTCACATCTCCCGAAACGGCCGTCCTCAACAAATATAAGTAAGTACTAGTATAGGCAAGTTTGTAAATATTTACAAGTGTTAAGCTAATATTGTATATAAATAAATAACATATTAAAATAAATAAATTACCTAACTTTTCTGTTCATGATACTGAATAAAATATACTCCACTTTGTATATATTAGCATATTCATAGATAGTATATAATGTGCAATTTCAATAATCAGATTGATTTTAAACCACAAATATGAGAAATCTCAGAAGATTTGATTTTACATAAATAAAACCCATATTTAGACTTATTTTAGTGTTTTTATCTGCTTAGTTTTATCTTTTGTCTTCATTTTCTTTAAGAGTTGGCTTCAGTAACATCTTAATAGCTGAAACTAAACCATAATGGCTTAAAGCTAGTTATTGTTTTTAAAACCTATCATTTCGTTCTGGTATCATAACCTAAAAATTAACAAAGAACCCTCTTTTATAAAGAAATAAATTCAAATTTTGTAAAGAGGGGAAACAGGAACATTTGTAAAATTTAATTTTCATTAAACACGTATGATTTTAACAGGCCATAATGTAAATAATGCTTAAAATTTCTTTATTTTGTCTTTCAAATCAGAGGAAATGAGTTATCATTAATTTTTTAGGTTTTAGTAAGAAACTTTTAACATTTTTGTAGAGTTATACTGGTTTTATATATTGAATATTTTCTCTGAAGGAGTACAAACTTTCAATGTTCTTTTCATGAGTCTAAATTCAACAATTTTTAAAATGATTTTAGACCCACTTTAAAATGTAATGTACATTTTTAAATGTAAATGCAATATGATTTTTTTACAAATTTTGAAAAAAATTTTGTTTTAATAATAGAAATACATTAACTTGCATGGTTTGTGTTATTAGAATCTTTTTTAGGGACTCTATTTTATTTTTTAAATAAGAGAAACACCAGTGGCTATATAAAAACAGTGATTCATCATTTTGATTTTAACCATAATTGCAATTTTCTGTTAGACCTAATTTTATTATATAATGACATCTACATTTTAATAATATCCACTATTATTTTCTTTGCTTTATATCACTGTTTGTTTTATTAGTTATGTCAGCTTTTAATTTTTTTACAGAATAATTGATTTATTAACTGAGACAAAATTTCACCATTTAATCAAGTATACATTCTAACACTTTCTATTGCACTACTAGGGTATAATTTCAATATGATGTCCTATATATGTTACATCACAGTATTTGAATTACCTTGACTTAAACATTAAAAAAAAAAGTATTTGATGAATAGTCCAGAGTATATGAAAGGCCATATTTAGTTTTGTACAAAATCACAAATTTTGTTGAATTTACATTCTAAAAATAAGTTTTTATTGCTCTTTTTTCAAATGTTAATACAGTTTATATTAAAAATGTATTTGATGCTATATAATGTATGTATGCATTTTATAAAGTGTTAATACAAAGCATGCATCCGTCTTAAAGCAATACCATCAAATCCTACTTATAAAACAATGTACAATTGTTTTTGTAATTTTATTTGTATTGTTTGCTAATTTAGACTTTCAAGAATTGTCAACATTTGAAAATTCAGATGTTTTGATTTTTTGCAAACAGTATTAACACCTGAAAAATCAGATGTTAACGGTAAAAGTGTTAATGAATCATACATAAGGATGAAGCAATTTGTAAAAAGTTTCTTATATTTTGGAATAGAATTTTATTTATAAAATTGAAATATTTTTAGATGAGCATGTTAATTTCTGTTTCTAATTACGTAGTAAAGTGTAAAGAAATGTTATTCCTTGTGACTGAATAAGATATTTGTTACTTGCATAAAACTAATGTTATTACAGACTAAAGTATTTTCTTAAACGTAAAATGTGTCAAACATTTTGTCAACAGCATGAATGTTTTTGTTTTAACAGCCTAAGTTTAAACTTTATTTTGTAGTGTAGACCTTGATCTTCATTTTATGAAAAGGGCATTCACATTAGTTTTATTTTAGCTACATAGTATTTGTTTGTTGGCATGTAATTGTATTTCCTATATTACAAGGACTGAACTAAAAATAAACCTCTTATGTTCTGTTGTATCCAAACATTTCTAGCCCAGGAGTTTGTAGTATTGATTTAGTCACTGCTACATAGGGCCTTGGGTGGGAATAAATGGGGGGGGGGGGCGTATTGAATAGAAAAACTAGTGCAAATTTGAAATTTTTATTGAAAAATATTCCCCTTTCTATTCAGTTTGTAATATAAATATTATTTTTTATACTTAAATGTCAATAGGTAGTTTTTATTAATAGTTTATTTAATAGTAAGTTATTATGAATATATTATACAAGTATATAATTTCATACGCTTGTTTAATTTAGTTTAAGGACATAATATAGTAATGTAAATATTACTTTGCTTTTTTAATTTCTTTTAACTAAAAATGAAATAAATAATATAAAAACAAAATGCACTTTTTAGTAAAGTACTAATTAATAAAAATTAAAATGAATTACACTTTTTTGTATTAACTTGGCAAAAAAACCACTACTTACAGATTTATTCAACAAATACAACAATACAAAAAAAGTGTAATTCATACAAAAAAACTCAATATGTACAACACAAAAACTGCAAGTATTAAAATGATTTTATATGCAGAATTCTGAAATTGTTTTAACATGCAAATAAAACAAAGTGTAGTTTAGTTTAAAGGTTTATAAAATACAAAATTGTTTTCCAAAAACATAATTAATGTATGTAATTTATTTATAAAACTGTCCAAACTAGTTACACTAATCATGAGTGGAGGTAGTTATTTGGCACATTGCTCTTTTAGAATGATTCAGAGACAATTTTGTGAAAGTTGCAAAATATTGTGTAATTTTGCTAAATTAATGCACCTTTAATTTGTGAGCAAATTTGAAATGTATTTTTGTTAAGTAACTGTATCTAAAGATACTAATTTAGGGTTTGAAAATTTTTAAGGCAAGCTTAATGATAAATTTACTTTTGTGAGTGAGTGTGTGTGTGTGTGTGTGTAGATGATGTTTTTCTTGTTGAATATATATTTATTATAACATTATTGCATTTCTTTGCTCTTTTAAAGTGGTATTGGATGATTTTGCCTATGCTAGTTCTCTTTAACTTTCTTATACAAATTAAATGTAATTCTTATGTTTCATTACAATTTCATATAATGTAACTTTTGTTTTTTTTTTAAATTTGTCTTCTAATTATAGACTGTATTGCCCCCTTGATTAAAGGTTTTTTATTTTTATCTTTTTTATATTTATTTTTTATTTGTTATTAGTTAAAATTCTATTCCTAGTCTTTCCACTTTGTATTTATCTTAATACATTACCTTCTTGTTGTTAATTTTTTTTTCTATATTTATTGTAGACATAACAATATTTTTGATCTCATCTTTATGAAATGATTACCTAAGCCTTTGTTCACTGTTTTTTAAAAATCAGAATTTATTTATTCTCATATTGCCTCCACGGGATTATGACCAGTTCCCACATATGTCTTTGTTGATATTAAAGAGTTTCTATGCGCTTAGTTGTGTAAGATATAGCCTACTTAGGACAGAAAGGGTTAATATTCTTCGTTCTTTTCACATCTTGTACTCATGTGAAACAATAGTAACTTAGAAAAACTATTAATAAAAAACCGTGTGTACTAAAATATGATTATTATAACAAACACAGTTACACATCTTGGTTATTTAAAAACGTTTATAAAGTTATAGAAAAGGTATTCAAGGATTGTTGTTGTCCATGAAGATCAGCAAACCTCTAATGTTATAACCTAATAATATTACAATTAACATTTAATTTAAATATGCCACACATTTTAATTAGCTGTGTAAGGGTCTGCAAAAGTTTAATCCCAAAAGTTTAAAATTGTATTTTTGTTATTAATGGAAAGAAATGTTTGTTGATGTAGGAGAAATTTCAGAACCATCAAACAATATAAACCGTCAGAGTATAAAGAAATGAAAATCTTGTTGGTCAAGAGAGACCAAACAGAAAGCATAATTTAATCAAAACAAAACTAACATGTAGGTTTAGAAAAGTGTAAACTTAATTAATACACTTCACGTTTACTATATTTGTGTTGGCAAGGTTGGTGCAAGGATATAAAAATATCTTAAACAATTAATGAATAATTATTGTAAAAGGTAATTATTGTAGGTATCCTTATCACAAGTAGAGCAAAATACATTGTCTATATTTATTACAAGAAAATTGATAATTGATAAGTTTTTGTTTGACAATATTGCTATACTGGAGTTTCACCAAGCTGTTATTCATAAGTGCCGTTATTATATAAATAGCATATTGTGTTTGCTTTATTTTTAATTTATTATTTTACACAAACTCCTTGAATCTAATTAATTTTGAAATTAGTGAAGGCTAAGTGCTTCTTTTTACTAAACAAATTTACATCATTTAACTTTTTTTTGTTTAGTTTTAAGGTGAGAAACCTGTTTGAATATTAACATCTATGATTTATAGGAGCTAGAGGTTGGATTAATATATATATATATATAATATAATTGTAAACAATTATTCCACCATTAAGTGCAATCAATTTTTACCTTGTGATGAGGCACCTTTCGGTCATTTGACCATTGTCGAATCACTGAATTATTTTTCTGATGTCGTTTTCCGGTCCGTGTTGATACTTGTTGTTGACGTCATATGCGTTTTGTTGTGTTCTATATATGATGTTTTTGAAAAGTATGTTGTCTGTTGGTTAATTAGGTTATTGTGTTTGTTTTTATAAATGTGGTATTTTTTTAGCGAGATTAGCGCTTTTGGATTATTATTTATTTCAAGTATGGTTAGATTATTTTCATAATTGGTTATTGTATGGTTGTGTGATATTGTGTGTTCTGCTACATTTGATGTGTTTTATTATTAGTTTTGAATGCTCTTATATGCTCTGAAAATCTTATTTTAAATGATCTGGTTGTTTTTCCTATGTAAAATGTGTTGCAGTCGTAACAAGTAATTTTGTAGATTCCAGATAGGTTATGTTTTCCTGCATTTATTTTTTGATTTGTAGTGTTTATTTCTAGATCATTATGTCTATAACTAGATCATTTAAAATAAGATTTTCAGAGCATAATGTCATAATTAACATATAATAACTATAAAGTCAGTGCAACGAAATAATAATGGATAAATATCACAAATATATATCTGATAAAGGATATAGAGGGGGTAATGTCATCATGTGCGCAGTTTCCAGCACCTGAAGTAGGTGTACTATTTTTGCGACTATAAAAAGATAATTAAATAGCCGAAAACAACTTACAGTTATTAATTTATTTATCACTTGTATCTTATTTACTTGGCTTTTTTTGAAATAACAATTAAAAGAATAATCAAATATTGGAAAACACATGGAGTAAAAGTTTTATAATATGGTCTTTCTTTAATGAAGGTTAATTGGCAATTTAATATTTCAACTTAGAATGAACTATGGCATGTCTTTACTAGATTGTTTTTGTTTTCTGCAACTAATTTCTAACGTCATAATGCCTGCGAGTAATTTTTTAATTAATATTTCCACTTATTGTAATCTTATCAATTACAAGTTTCTTCCTTGGCATTCAAATTTCTTAAAATTAGTATAAATGAACTTTAATTGGATTAGACTAGTAATTATTGGTTTTAACCTCGTTTTTTACTGGGGTACAGAAGCATTCTCATAATTAGGCTTACTAATACACTTTTCATACATTTTTTGTTAGATTGTAGTGAACAAAGTACATTTAGTAATAAATAAAGTTTGCCATTAACTAAATATGCTGAATGAGTTTTGGATGATTTAGCTTTATTATTATAAATAATTATTGCGTAACTGGGTGAATACTTTTGAACTTACTTGCTGGTGCGTTTTGAAGCATTTGTTTCATTGATGAAGCCGACCTGCTCCTCTTAGTAACTTGAGTAGAGGGTTGGCTTCATCAATGATTGATTATTTCGAAACAGGTCAGCAAGCAATTTCAAAAGTATTCACCCAGCTATGCAATAATTACTTATAATTTAATTAGTGAATTCAAGATGATTACAACAAGCAATTTTAGCATTATGAGTTAAGATTCATTGTGTAATTGTATATTTTTGAAAAATATGATATTCTTGTAATGGCAATTTCATTTATTCACAAGAGGATTTCACATCTAGTTAAGGAATTTGGGCAAAGGTTTTAAATCCTATGTAGCTTGAATTGAATGCACTGTTATTTATATACTAACAGTACATACAATTCAATTATATAATTACTCTTACACTGTAAATATAAATCCCAAAACCTTTAATGATAAAAAAGTAGATGTAGAAATTGATTCTTAATATTTTAATTTAAAATGTGATGTTGAATCAACTTGACATTTTGTTATCCATACAGGGTGTGCAATAGCAAATTCTTTGTTAAAAGAAAATTGAACCAATTTTAAGAAAGAAAAAAATTATTATTATATTATATTCTAAAAACATGCCTAATGATTAGTTTTACACACTTTTAAAAAATCATGAGAGGTAGGTAACACCTGCCATTGTAAGTACACTAAATGAGCCGATTTCTGGAATTTGAAATGGTACTTATTAGTGTGTGGCTGGTGTGTAAGCAATATCTTCCCAGATGTGCTTATCATCCACGTCACTGTGCTCACTCTAACTCTCCATGTCACTGTGCTCACTCTCACTCTCCATGTTACCGTGCTCACTCTCACTATCCCTGTTACTGTGCAAACTCTCACTATCCATGTTACTGTGCCCACTCTCACTATCCATGTTACTGTTCTCACTATCACTATCCATGTTACTGTACTCACTCACTATCCATGTTACTGTACTCACTCTCATTATGCATGTTACTGTGCTCACTCTCACTATCCATGTTACTGTTCTCACTCTCACTATCCATGTTACTGTTCTCACTCTCACTATCCATGTTACTGTGCTCACTCTCACTATCCATGTTACTGTTCTCACTCTCACCATCCATGTCACTGTGCTCACTCTCACTATCCATGTTACTGTTCTCACTCTCACCATCCATGTCACTGTGCTCACTCTCACTATCCATGTTACTGTTCTCACTCTCACCATCCATGTTACTGTTCTCACTCTCACCATCCATGTCACTGTGCTCACTCTCACTATCCATGTTAGTGTTCTCACTCGCACTATCCATGTTACTGTTCTCACTCTCACCATCCATGTCACCGCCCAGCATGGGGGTGCGGACTAGCCGCACCTACGAGAAGTTTGGCGTCCCTCGCGGTACCCTAGCCTAACACTACACCACTCACAAAGCATACACACACACACACACAAACTCACACACACCAACACAATCTATACACATTTCAACACTTACATCTTCTCTAAGGGAATTTTGACTGGTCAGAACCGTTGCATGTTTGGAGTGCTGAAAAGTCCAGAGCGTGACAAACTCTAGTCTGGGACGCTGCTGTGAGCTTGCTCTGTCGAAGACGTATGCGCAGTTGCTGGTCCGCTAGCCACTTCGGTCCTTGGTCAGGGAGTGTCCGCGGTGCACAGGTGTCGGAGCCTGTGCACAGTATTACGAGTTCTCGACTGATGCCCATCCAGTCGAGCTAAGGAGGAAACTATGGGCCCCAGAGTTGGAAATGATCGAAAGTGATCCATGGGTGTACCCGTTCTCATAGTCTCGCCTGTAACGCCTGACACGATGGTTAGTTTAAAAACAACTTATGGAAAACCAACAAATGTCCAACTAGTTGAATGTAAAGAGGCGTCTTGAGGTTTCTCCGAAAATGCCTAGGAAAGTAAATACGATGAGGAAAGAAATGAATTTAGCGTCACCAAAGTTCTTAATTGTGTCTTGCACAGAAGCTGGAAAAGATCTTTCAAAGGTATCGCCTTTTGTAATCCAAAAGGCTATAACTGGATGCGCAGCAGGACCTGTCTCTTCCATAAGGAAGTTAAGGAACGGAACACTGCTGTTAGAAACAAGTAATTCAAAACAGTCACAGTTATTTTTGAAAATGACGTCCTTCTTTGATCAGGTTAAGGTTTCGGTGGGTCCTCACAAAACCTTGAACTCATCAAAGGGAGTAATATCATGCAGGGATCTGTTGTATGTCCGTGAGGACGAAATCAAATCAGAACTGGTATCAGAAGGTGTAACAGATGTCGTACGAATTATGAGGATGGAAAACGGTCAGAGAGTTCCAACGACATCAATTATCCTGACATTCGGGAAACCATCTATCTCGGAATATTTATATGCTGGCTATCAACGGCTTCCTGTTAGGCCCTACGTTCCCAATCCACGCCGGTGCTTTAAATGCCAACGTTTTGGACATGTAAGTTCTTCTTACTCCAAGCCAGAGGTATGCGGACAGTGTGCATCTGAAGGCCATACTGAGAAGGTTTGCACAAGTGCTCCGAAATGCCCAAACTGTGCTGGTGATCACCCTGCTCGCTCCTTTAATTGCCCAAAGTTCAAGGAGGAGAAAGCGATCCTCAGCATAATGGCAAAGGACAAAACCTCTTTCCACGAAGCGAAAAAGAAGTTCAAGTCAACTCAACCTAGACTTGAAACGAAATCTGATGCCTCAGCTATCACCACTGAGAAGTTCCAACTGCGTTGAGCTAACCAAGAAAATTGAAGTTCTCACTGAGCAAGTTAGCCAGTTATTAGCATTGGTGACGAAAAATTCTGTTTCCAACTTGAAGAATAATGTTGAATGTGCGAAGAAATCTCCATTGCCAGATACCTCTGGGAAAGTTAGAAGAAGCAAGACACTATTAGAGACAAGTGCGAAACCTACTCCAACTATGAGTAATAATAATAAAAATAACAACAAAACTGCACCTGTGAAAGTGGGTGCAAAATTACAAGCGACTCAAAAGAGGACCATTTCTAACTCCTCTTCTGAGTCAAAAAATTCTTCAGATTCCACCATTACAATAGTGGTGATGGAATCTGATGACTCTCTGCCTGGAAATTGTCAATGACGGCAGTGAGAGCCAGGTGAATCCATTTCACTAAATACAATGTCCACACCTAAACAAACCGTGATTCAGTGGAACATTAATGGTGTTAGAAGTCACATTGAGGATCTCAAAATAATAGTAAGAGATGTGTCTCCTATGTACATCTGCATTCAAGAGACACATCTCCATGAATCGCACAATTTCTATCTAAGGGAGTATTCAGTTTACAGATCGGACTTCATTACAGAAAATCGAGCTAGAGGTGGCGTAGCTATTCTAGCCCATAACTGTGTTGACGCCGTTCCTGTGAGCTTAATAACTCCCTTACAAGCAGTGGTAATTCAAACAGCTGTTCCATACAAACTCATTCTCTGTTGTGTCTACCTTCCACCAAGTGACAACCTGCAACAGAGAGATCTTATAGACCTTATAAATCAGTTACCTACTCCGTTTTTATTAGTGGGCGATTTCAATGCCCACCATGTTTCATGGGGTTCACCAGAATGCAACCCGCGAGGTTATCTGATCGAAAGCATCAGATCGGAACTGGATTTATACCTGCTAAATGACGGTTCTCCGACACATTTAGCAGCGTCAACAGGTGGATGGACAGCTGTAGACTTGTCATTATACAGTCCTGCTTTGGCTACAAGGCTAAAATGGTCGGCATTGCCTGATCTTTACAGTAGCGATCACATTCCTATTGAGATCTCTTTGTGTGACTCATCACCCTGTTGTGTTCGACAGCCCCTTTGGATCCTGAAAAAAGCCAACTGGGAACAATTTTCACAAGATCTAGAATTACTGGACGTGGATTACTTGGCTCCTATTGATAACATTGTAAATTCATTTACAAAAACCGTTTTGAATGCCGCCGGAAAGGCAATTCCGAAAACCTCATCCAAACCACGATGACCACCTGTTGCGGTGTGGAATGATGAGTGCACTGTGATCCTTCGTCAACGGAAAAAAGCTCTGAACTAGTTCAGGAGACATCCAATGAGTGAAAACCTGGAAAAATATAAAATCTTCCGTGCGAAAGCACGGAGAATATTTAGGCAAAGTAAACGAGAATCATGGTCGCAGTACATTGGCTCAATTACAAGAACTACAGCTCCATCCACAGTATGGAAGAAATTACGATCAGTTTGTGGCATTTCCGTTCCGATGCCATTAATTTCATTAAGGCATTCGGATGGTGTTTTAACCACAGACTGTGAGGAAATTGCCAATGTGCTAGCGTTATCGTTTTCAAAACATTCTTCATCTTCTGCATACAAGGACGCTTTCCAGGTGTACAAACGTAAACAGGAAGCCTTAACTTTCACCGTTGGATTTTCTGGAGATTCTTGTTTAAATAGCCATTTCTCTATCGACGAACTAGAGTCAGCTCTCTTGTCAATGAAGGATTCAGCTCCAGGCCCGGATGATATTGTATACTCTATGATTAAAAATCTACCACCATTGGCAAAACTAGTTCTCCTTCGGATATACAATCGTATATTTGAGGATCATGGTTTTCCCGATGCATGGTTAGAAGCGACAATAATTCCTCTTCTAAAACAAGGAAAGAACAAAACTAATCCCAGTAGTTACAGACCTATCTCTCTGACCAGCTGCTTATGCAAACTACTGGAGAAGATGGTCAACCGTCGTCTTGTCTGGTATCTAGAAACAAACAAACTTCTCTCTAACGTTTAGTGTGGTTCCAGACAAGGACGTTCATCAGTTGACCAATTGGTTTTGTTGGAGTCAGCTATACAGAATGCCTTCATCTTACGACAAACACTGGTAGCTGTTTTCTTTGACCTTGAGAAGGCATATGACATGGCATGGAGAAGAGGAATTTTGAACGTATTGAAATCGTGGGGTATACAAGGTAACATTCTTGCTTTTATACAAAATTATTTGAATAACAGGACTTTCCATGTATGTCTAGGAGGCATATATTCTGATCGTTGCGAACTAGAGAATGGTGTACCACAGGGTGGCGTTTTGAGTGTGACGCTGTTTGCTGTTGCCATTAACAGCGTCACTTCAAACGTACAGTCACTGGTCCACTCTTCCCTGTTTGTAGACGATTTTTGTATATATATGGCTGCTAGAAGTATGGCAACAGCGGAAAGATCCTTACAATTAGTCATTAATAAATTGCAAGAATGGACCAAATCTACGGGCTTCAAGTTTTCGGCTTCGAAGACCCAGTGTATAGCATTTAGTCGTCGTAGGCAACACCAGGAACCTATTCTTTATCTTGATGGTACGCGGCTTCAAACCGCGGATAATGTGAGATTTTTGGGGCTTTTATTGGATAAAAGACTTTCATGGAATCCGCATGTGCGTGATTTGAGGACCCAGTGCAGCAAGATATTGGATATGTTAAGAGTTCTAAGTGGTACAAATTGGGAAGCAGACAGAACCTGTATGCTCCATTTCTATCGTGCCGTAGTAAGATCGCGCATAGATTACGGCTGTATAGCCTATTCATCTGCTTGACCTACGGTTCTGAAACTCCTGGATTCAATACATCACGCTGGCCTTAGACTTTCTACTGGTGCTTTTAGATCAAGCCCAATCTCCAGTCTTCTAGTTAAAGCTGGAGAACCATCTCTCTCAATGCGACGTCAAATGCTACAAATTTCATATTACACTGGTCTTCGAAGTAAACCTAAACATCTGGCATTCAAAGCAGTTTTTGATAACTACCTCGAGGATCGTTACAATGTGCGTCAACGTTCAACTGCTCCCTTCGGAATAAGAACGTTGCGCATTTTTAGCAATCTAAATTTAGAACATCCACCTATATTCGAACGAACATCATGCTACATCCCTCCATCGATAATACAAAAGCCAAAATGTGACTTCTCATTGTCCATGTACCTAAAACACAATACTCCTGACGTTATTTATCGTCAGGATTTTTTGCAGATTCAACAAACTCACCAACATACTGTGACTATATTCACAGACGGTTCAAAACTGGACAATGGGATAGGTTGTGCATTTTATATGGAAGGACAAACCTTCACTTACGGATTGCCCTCAGCCTGTAGCGTTTTTACTGCAGAACTTTATGCAATTTTCTAAGCTTTAAGATCAATTCCGTCTGCAAATCTAAATATTTTGTGTGTTGTGATTCGAAAAGTGCTCTCCAGCTATTCAGGAAATGTACACTAAGAACCCTTTAGTTGGAGACCTTTAGTTGATCTTGTGCTCTATACACAGGCTCCAATTACAAGGTGTCACCCTCACTCTCCATGTTACTGTTCTCACTCTCACTCTCCATGTTACTGTGCTCACTCTCGCCATCCATGTCACTGTTCTCTCTCTTACTCTCCATGTTACTGTGCTTACTCTCACTCTCCATGTCACTGTGCTCACTCTCATTATCCATGTTACTGTGCTCACTCTCACCATCCATGTCACTGTTCTCACTCTCATTATGCATGTCACTGTGCTCACTCTCACTCTCCATGTTACTGTTCTCACTCTCACTATCCATGTTACTGTGTTCACTCTCACTATCCAAGTTACTGTGCTCACTCTCACTATCCATGTTACTGTGCTCACTCTCACCATCCATGTCCCTGTGCTCACTCTCACCATCTATGTCACTGTGCTCACTCTCTCTCTCCTTGTTACTGCTCTCACTCCCACTCTCTATGTAACTATTTACTCTCACTATCCATGTTACTGTGCTCACTCTCACTCTTCATGTCACTGTGCTCACTCTCACTCTTCATGTCACTGTGCTCACTCTCACCATCCATGTCACTGTTCTCACTCTCACTATCCATGTCACTGTGCTCACTCTCTCTCCATGTCACTGTGCTCACTCTCACCATCCATGTTACTGTGCTCACTCTCACTCTCCATATTACTGTGATCACTCTCACTAGCCATGTCATTGGGCTCACTCTTTCTATTCATATTACTGCTCTCACTCTCACTCTCCATGTAACTATTCCTACTTTCACTATCCATGTCACTGTGCTCACCTCCAGTATCCATGTTACTGTTCTCACTCTCACTCTCTATGTTACTGCTCTCACTCTCACTCTCCATGTAACTATTGTTACTCTCACTATCCATGTTACTGTGCTCACTCTCACTATCCATATTACTGTTCTCACTCTCTCCATGTTACTGCTCTCACTCTCACTCTCCATGTAACTATTCTTACTCTCACTATCCATGTCACTGTGCTCACCTCCACTATCCATGTTTCTGTTCTCAGTCTCACTATCCATATCACTGAGCTCAATCTCAACATAATCCAATTCCAATCATCTCTAGTTATACATTATGACAGAATACCGAATTACACTACTGAAAGAAAATGCAGTAAAGACTAGACTAAGAATTCCCAGCTGATAAGTTGCTATAAGAACACATTAGGACAGCAATCAAAATCCTACTTTAGTTGTCATGTCATTTGGGGATTTCATGCAGGCAACTATAAACATCTTTCTTTGTGGTGACAGTTTTCAGAGGCAAAAACAATTCCTTAGTCATCACAAATGTGTTGCAAATGCTGTATTTGAAGCATGGATAGTATAACATATTAACAAGGATCAACCAGACTAAACATTCAACAACAACAAACATTCCATTGCACTAATCAGCATTGGGGGAAGCATGTTTGTGTGCAGAAAGCAGTTGGGATCAGAAGAAGATACTTCTATGTTCTCAGGCGATCTGATGGTCTGTGACACTCCACTACTGGTTCCTACTGGTTTGTCTGAAAGTTGGATTTCTGGTCCAGGACAGTACCAGCAGGGGTACATTGAAGCGATTTTGGAAGGTATGCTAGCTTGCAATGACAGAACACTCATTTAAGAAGTAGGCCTTGATAGCAAATGTGTGCTTCAACTCTTGCAATGCATGACGGGAATAAGGAAGACACTATGCCTCAGGGAGTCTACTCCCCCATCTGGTACAGCTGCATAGTTAAGAAGTCATAATGTTTCTTAAAGCCATAAAAACATTCCCATTATCAACTGACCTCTTTGAAGATATAAGTAAGAAATATATGTGAAATTTTATCATCACCATTTTATATGGATTTTTTATTACATATAATAAATATAATAATATATATACATGAAATGTACTCGTATATATTTAAGTATGTTTTCTGCCTTCCCTAACATTCCAATATTCTCCTCTGTTGACGCGTTTCGGAGTGTTTCCATTTCCTAAACTTAAATCTTACATGCATACTTTGAGTTCATCTTTATATACTATTAGTCACACCCCCACTACTTCCAGACCTCATTTTCTATTGATGCAGGCCTACTCTTGCTTTTTAAGTCTAACTACTTAATATTTTAAACTTTTAAATATAACGTTTGACTGTGTATTTCTTTGTTTGTTTATTATATTTTCCTTTATAAATTTCTAAATTTTCTACGATATTTAAACGTCTTCCTTTAATAACATAATGTAAAATTTTCATTGTATTTTTCATTTCTTGTGAAAATGAAATTAGGTGGGGGCGTCGCTAGTAGTATATAAAGATGAGCTCAAAGTTTGGGCAAACAGAAAAGGGAGATTACTGTACTCAAATGTATAGAATTATTCTCAACAGAAATGAAGATGAGTATGTTAATAATTGCATTAATTGTGTGTAATATAGAGACAGTAACTTCTATCAGTAAATTTGAATAACTCTCATATACTCCATGATTAACAATGTAATTATATAAACTGATGCTATTAACTTTAGTCAAAAGTTATATAAAAATAAAATCTTGTAAAACAGCTTAATTGTTGCAATCATTTTTAATAAAATTTTAATGTAGTTAACTTGATTATGTGGAATATGCAGAGGTTATCTTTTTATGTAATAGGTTTATTTTTGAACTTTTCTAAGTGACCCTGAAGGAATAACTATTATCTCTGTTCCTTGAAGTCAAAGGTTAGATAAATTTTTGATGAAATTGATCTGTCTTGTCAAAGTTTAAACTTTTTCACAATTTTTTATGTATAGAGTTCTTTTTTTAAAAGATTTAATTCAAATTAACATCTTTATTTGCTATGTACTACACTATAAATGGGTAAGAGCTAATTCTTGGATGAAAATAAAACTCAGAAATATTACAACTTGCACAACGTTCAAAGTAAAATACATTTTTTTTAAACTTACTAAGGTAAAATATTTTCAACTACATCAAGTGATCATCATTGTCTAAGCTGGTTGCTAGAATCGATGTTGAATTTATTAGCATTGGTGTTAAAGGCAGGGGTTCAGTAATGTGGTCAAAAATTGAATGTAATTTGGCTCTGAATTTGTTAAATTAATATTTTATTTTGTGTTCATTTATGTTTGTAAATTTTGTATAGCTCTAATGTAATTGAGTGTGGTCCTTTTTTCTTGATGTGCAGAATTTCCAGGCCGTGGTTGATATCCTGTGAAAGTGTGGTCTGTTCCCTATGTCGTTAGGAAACAGATGAGCAGACATTTTTAATTGAGCGTCAGTGTACTTTAAATCTGTGTTGAAAATTGAGGCCTATTTACTCAATATAGAAATTATTACAATTTGGACAGTTTAGATTGTATTGTTTGTTTTTAATTCAATCGTTTAACCTGTTTTTGTGAGTTTCTTAGAGAATATTCTTAATAAAAATCGAACATAAATTACATATGCTCTCATAAATTAGTATATGGGGAACATATAATCGAACCATTGCCTTTAAATCCTGTAGAACCCAGTTCAATGTATCCTGGTGGCCACGAGGATGATGATCAACTACTATTGTGGTCAAATTTGTCTCAGAAAGACTAAAAAAATTGTTTTAATTATAAGTTAACGGAAGTTTTAAAAGAACTACTATAGGTTTCAAAATTATAGTTTTAAAATTACTTATTACACTTGCTATTACTTACGACCAGACGTTTTACTAACTAAAGTTGTTAAATTGTTAACTTACACTTGGAGGAAACGTTTTCGTCTTACGACTTCTTCAGCCTGAAGAAGTCTTAAGACGAAAACGTTTCCTCCAACTGTAAGTTAACAATTTATCAACTTTAGTTAACAAAAAGTCTGGTCGCAAGTAATAGCAAAAGTGTAATAAGTAATTTACAACCAGCTCTTCATGAAGAGCAACAAGATTTCGATATTTTAAATTATATTAAATAATCTTTGACATAATTTTATTATTAATGATATAATATTTAATTATAGTTTTATTAGCCTAATCTGATGTACTATATTCATTGTATTAATTAGTCTGTGTACGTAAATTAGTATGTTATCTGCATATTGTTGAAATATATGACATAATTTTTGAAAATGTTGAAGAAATGTATGTATAGATTAATCAGCCTAATTAGAATATTTGACTTGAGAATATTATCTTAAATTAATTTGAAGTTATTATGAACTAGTCTATTCCAAACAAAAATCACTTTTTATTTGATTATGGTAATTTGTTTGTCTAAAAATGGTAATTAGAAAATGTTTCAGATTATGTAAAGTTCACCCATTAAGGGCTCATTAATTACGGTCCAATGATTATTAACATACTAATTAGATGCGTGGTGCAGTAGTTAGCAGTTGCGATTTAATTTGTTGCATCAATTGAATTTTATTTCATCATGAAAATATTCTCACTTATAAAGAACTAAATATTGTATAGTTTATACGGATGGGATTTTTTATTTAACTACTTTGAACCTGATTTAGTTTGTTATTATTATTTGCAATAATTATTAGTAAAAACAATAAAACATGACTTACGGTTTGAAGTTTGGGTTAGTTTATAGCTCCTGCTAACATTGTTCTTTTCTGATATACACAAACATTCACTAATTAAAAAGAAATTTTGTCATATATTTAAACAAATTTCTTTAATTTATAATTTTGGTTCATTATGGTTGTGTATGTGTATTGCAATATTACAAGTTTACAATGTCACTATACTTGATTTCACTCTCTTGCAAAAACAGTCTCTCACATCTCATATGGCCACAGACTTTCCACTATTACACAGTAATATAACACATAACAAACAAGCTCGTAACTGAAATTGAATAAATATTATACTGTGCGAGTAACTCAAGGTGACATAAAAACTGATGAAGGTTCTACTATATTTATAACATCTGTCAGAATTTCAAATTATGAGATATAAATATCTTACTTTAGTTACACTGTAAGTTTCAAAAAGTGATAAATATCCCTTAGACAGCATATATGTTTAGTCTTGTACGCAAATATAACTGTAAATAAACTCACTTGAAGTAACAAATCTTTATTTGACAGGGTGAAGTGCTAATCCTATATGAGCGTGGGTCAAAAGCTCTCGGCCTAACAATGAAAGATCATGATTTTCAGTTTGAAAAAGATTATATTTTTCTACATAATCTCCCTTGACTTCAATACCCTTTGTCTAGCATTTCTCCATCAGTATTCCTTCGCGGAAATGAGAGTCTGAGGCTGTTAAAATATTCATTGAGGTCTTCTCAACTCATTCATTGGGTGCGAAGGGCTTTCCAGGAACAAATTTCTACAGGTTTGGGAAGAGATCAAAGTCCGAGGGTGCCAAACAGGAGAGTAGGGGGGATAGCCGTGTAAATCGTACCCCAAATCTCGCAATTTTCCCATTGCAATAAACTTTTGTGAGCAGGTGCATCGTCTTGATGAAAGTTGACTTTTTTTCTTCAAGTCAGGCCTCTTCTCAACTCATTTTGACATCCAACTGGTCAAGAATGTAGGAGTAATATTCGCCCATAATTGTTCTGCCTTTTTCAAGGTATTCAATTAACAAGATCCCTTTGGTATCCTAAACACACTGTCCGTGAGCTTTCCAGCATATGTGATTGACTTCGCTTTCTTTGGCGCTGAACCATCAGCTTCCACCCATTGTTTCGACTGTTTTTTAGTGGTGGCTTGTAGTGGTGTACCCATGTCTCATCCATGGTGACAAATCGGTTGTACAAAATCAGTCAGACCCTTCTTGAATAGGTCCTAACAAAAGGTCCGAATTTGCTCTTGATCCCCATTCAGCAAATGCAGCACCCACCTTGAGTAGAGCTTTTGGATCGCTAATTCTTCCTGCAAGATGTTTCGCACCCTTTCTTCTGATATCTCCACAGCCTCAGCTCTCTCACACACCTTTACTATCTTTTCGCCCAACACTATATCGTGCACTTTTTCAATAGTTTCCGGTGTGGTTGCAGTTTTTGGCAGTCTTTCATATAAGGTCATCTTCCAGCGACATGTCACCATGTTTGAATTCAGCTCTCCACTTTCAACTGTTGACATTAAAGGAATTCACTTTTGTCAAATTCGGATGAATTTCCTTCGGGGTTCAATCCATCCAAAACAAAAAATTTTATCACACGATATTCAAGTTCATCCATTTTAACAAAAAATACGCAAGACGTCTACTACAAAAAATCCTGTACACAAACTATTTGAGCGAACAAGTTAAAGCTTATCATATGAACTAATGACATGTGCGTGCAAGCAGGAAAGATACATTTTCATTAGTTGGAATGCCATCTCTGGGTCAGGCCGAGAACTTTTCACCCCAGCTAGATGTAAAATTCTATTAGGCAGTCCAAGACCATCTGTGAAGCACAGTGGGTTTACTGAGTTTATTTATTTATAATAAACTGATTAAATGATACTAAAAAATCTAACAACAAATATTCTGGTAACAAAATGTTTCAACAATTCTGTTACGAAGTAACCATTCTCAGAAGCATAACAACAAAGACTGACTATCTCTACATAGTCACCTTATTTATAATCTACCAAACTACTTACCCCCTCCCCTTAATCGCCATGCTCCTTATTAAAGCACAACCACGCCTCCCGAGGAAAGCAAGAAGTCTAATCATTAACATACAAATAACATTACAACTAATACTAAACACTTGTAAATATTTACAAACTTGCCTATAGTAGCACTTACTTATATTTGTTGAGGACGGCCGTTTCGGGAGATGTGCCCCATTGTCAACTCAGGCCGTAACTGATCTCAAGGTTTTCGTAGGATAGGGTATTTTGGTGATGTGGGTGTATTTTGTGAGTATTAGGAGTTATGATGTCAAAAAATGTGTGTGAGTTGTAATGTAATTATGTATTGAGTATGTGTGTAGGGTGTAGTTTGAAGTGTCTGTATATTTCGGGTGGATGTGTAGCGTTGGTTATTTTTATGTTGTTTATGAAGAATTTGTAGGTTAGATGTTATGTCTATGTAGTCATATTTTGTGGAGTTGAGATGATCAGCGAAGTTTGATTGGTAATTATTGTTTTTTAGTGTGTTTATATATAATGTTACCCATAAATTTATCCTCCTTGACCCCTTCTTTGGGTGCGCGACTGATTCAAAGAGTAGTTTTTTATAATTGTTTATTTATTTTCTATTAATTATTAAATTTCAGATAGTCATAAGCTAATGTAAAAGTGATTTCCGAGTCCTGATATTTCGAGCTTCCATTTAATTTGAGCCTATTTCTATATCAATACAATATGCATAGGAAATAAGTTGAGGCAACACAAACAAATTCATCACCCTCACATACATAAACAAACTCACAAATAAAATAGCACACCAATTAAAAAAAGCAGGACAATGTAGCTTACAGAACAACAAATAAAAGCCAAACGGTTTACAGACATAGCATTAATAACAATACCAAAACATACAATAAGCCAGGAGTAAACACACTAAAATGCAAAAACTGCAATAAGTTCTATATTGGACAAACAGGCAGATCGTTCACCAAAAAATATAAAGAACACAAAAGCGCACTGCACACTACTATTGAATCCACCTTGGCACCACCTCATGGTGAAATGGACCTCATGAAATCACCTCATGGACACTAAACACTCATGCAAAAGTATGGAAAATAACAAGAGCATCCACACATGCAACAAAGGCCATAAATTAAACACACTAAAACAGTATGAAATATATAGACATAGCAACACACATAAAAGTGACATCCTAAATGAACAAACACGGCACAGATGACATATATTCTTCGATCACATCACTTCTAACTTTCAAAAATTGGTACCGAGAAGCACAACTGCAGCATTACTAGCGGCAAAAATACGAGGCTGAAGAATTCGTAAGACGAAAACGTCCTCCAAGTGTAAGTTAACAATTTAACAACATTTAGTTAACAAAAAGTCTGGTCGCAAGTAATAGCAAAAGTGTAATAAATAATTAACAACCAGCTCGTCATGAACAGCAACAATATTTTGAATACAACACAACAATGATTGACAAATTATACAACCACCTAAAAAATAAGCCTAATAACCCAAATACAAACACGCAACACGACAATCCCATAAAATACTTATCAATACCATACAGATCATCCAAAACCCACAATCTAACCAACACAGTATGAAAATACAACTACAAATTAGCCTACTCCACACACAACACTCTCAATAAACAATTAAAACCCAACAACAAAATCAATGACATTTACAATGCCACTGGAGTTTACAAACTAACTTGCAGTTCGTGCCCCAGTTTTTACATAGGCCAGACACGGAGGTCCTTCTACACACATTACCAAGAACATATAAAAGCACTAACAAACAATAACTACCAATCAAACTTTACCAATCATCTCAAATCCACAAAACATGACTACATAGACATAACATCTAACCTACAAATTCTTCATAAACAACACAGAAATAACCAACGCTACACATCCGAACAATACGAAATATACAAACACTTCAAACGACACTCTACACACATAGTCAATACACAATTACATTACAACTCACATGCACTTTTTGACATCATAACTCGTAATACTCACAAAATACACCCACACTACCATAATCAATTTAACAAAATCTCAGGATCATTTACAGTAGAGTCTCGATAATTCAAGGCAGATAAGACAGAGACCCTCTTGGGTTACATAGAAATATGTTCTTGGGCATTAGAAAAAATAAGGGTTTTATTGAATCCTTATACCATAATTAAAAATCTACTAAAAACGTATAGAACTTTATATAAACATTTCTTGGAAGTTTCACTCATTTCCTTTGCATATTGTATTGATATAGAAATAGGCTCAAATTAAATAGAAGCTCGAAATATCAGGACTCGGAATTTCGAGATTATGCTATATATTAATATGAATAATTTCAACACTATTCAACAATTTGTTAATCCAAACATTCTTAATTAGTTTAACATTATTAAAATCTAAATTATGATAGGTTTTTAAAATATTAACAATAGTACTTGATGTAACTTAGGTATTTTATACCTGTAATATGTTCATTCAATTGAGTTGAATCTTTCTTCTATTCTGGCCAATGTACTTTTGGTCTTAATCTTTACAATTAATTTTCCATTCCAAAGTTAATGTAACATATAAATTAGTTTCCAATAAATAAAAGTTAGTTTAATGTTCTTAAATATTAAAAAATAAAATCCTATTCTTTTGCTTTATGTAATATTTCAATAGTTTTAGGATCATAACCGTTAATTACACTTTTGATTTTGCTTGGCAAAAAACCACTACTTAGTCATATTTTTTAACAGACGCGTTTTGCACTAGGCCAGCGCATTGAAGAAAAACCTCAAGATGTACAACACAAATAACCATTAAATTTTGCTATACTATTTATTCTTTCTAAATCAATCTCAAAACATTTTTATTCAAATGGATGTTAATTTATCTATTTGCTAAAGTTTAAAAGTTTCAAATACACAATCTATTAAAAGTTGTGATGTGTTGGTTAGAAATATTAAATTATTTTGGAATAAATCTATCATTAGATGTGGTATTGATTGGCATTGTGTAAATATCAAATCCTATTTCATTCCTCCACCACCAAAATCAAGGAAAGGTATAAGTTTTTCTTCCTCGATTTCATGAATAGATTATACATTAGAATGTTGATCATTAAAAATCGATCTGTTTGAAATTCCTTGATGTTATACGCAGCAAAAATATTGCCCGTCTATCTAATCCAGACATGAGGAAAGCAATTAAGTTTCTCATATCTTTGTTCAAACCAATGCATAAGAAGTTCTGCTTATAAGCTAATATTCTGTTTCCCATTTCTGTACCATTTTTATGTTAATAAATTTTGTTATTAAATAGAAAATAATTATTACTCGTACAACAGTTAGTTAATTGAACAGTTACTGGTCAACCTTTTCTTCTTTAACAGAAAATTCTCTTAACAAATACAAAGATTTGTTTATAGAAATAATTGGAAAAAGAGAACAAACTATAACACATTTAAATGCTTATAAACTTGCCTATAGTAGCACTTACTTATAATTGTTGAGGACGGCCATTTCGGGAGATGTGTCCCATTGTCAACTCAGACCGTAACTGATCTCAAGGTTTACGTAGGTTAGAGTATTAGTGTGGGGTGGGATATTATGGTAGTGTAGGTGTATTTTGTGAGTATTAGGAGTTATGATGTCAAAAAGTGTGTGTCAGTTGTAATGTAATTGTGTATTGAGTATGTGTGTAGGGTGTAGTTTGAAGTATCTGTATATTTCGTATTGTTTGGTTGTGTAGCGCTGGTTATTTCTGTGTTGTTAATGAAGAATTTATAGGTTAGATGTTATGTCTATGTAGTCATGTTATGTGGAGTTGAGATGATTGGCGAAGTTTGATTGGTAGTTATTGTTTGTTAGTCCTTTTATATGTTCTTGGTAACGTGTGTAGAAGGACCTCCCTGCCTGGCTTATGTAAAAACTGGGGCACAAACTGCAAGTTAGTTTGTAAACTCCAGTGGCATTGTAAATGTCGTCGATTTTGTTGTTTGAAAACTAGTAGCTCATGTGAAGATGGAATCAACAAATATAAAAAAATGTAACCTCTGTAACCTTCTTCACAAAATCTAGTGTATTTTCATCTGAAAATGATGTCAAATTACATTTAAAATGACTTTATTCTGTCATTTAGATAATTAGTAGATTAGTAAGTCAATCCTAGAGAAGCTTGCTCTTACTCCACCCCTTTTTTCAATACTATAACAACAATAATGTGCAGTGTGTGAAGAAATCAGTAAAAGAATCCATATAATGTAATCTTTAGTAATAAAATATATTGCCACTACAACTAATTGTATTACTTTTTAATCTGCATTAACAGGGATTAAAAAGTACTGCATTTATTTAATATAAATTGATTTTATAAGACAAATTGTGGTATTCGTTATTATTAGAGTTTTGTTTAATTATTATTTTTAAACATAATTCTCCATTCATATTTTTTTCCTAGATATTAATTTTATTATCTAAGTTAAAAAACTCAAGTTCTTATCTATTCAATAATTTTGTAACCATTATATATTAGTTGTAATATTAATTTCCTTTTATATTATGTTACCGAAAGTTTACTAATGGGGACATTAAACTCTGAAAATAAATGATAACAGTTTTATAATCATTATTTCTCAAAAGATTTGATAATGTCTATTCATTTAAGAAACAGAATATGTAGTTACATAAGTAAAAGAAATATGATAGGAAGTAAATATTACAGCTATAGTGATTATTGTGGAAATATTTTGATAAATTTCGTCAGTGTAAAACAATCTAAAAATTATAATAATTTTGTTAATTTTGCAGTTAGATTAAAAGTAACTAATTCTAGACTTTGGTCCCTGAAATTACAAATCTTCTACTTTGTAGTTTGTGTGTGTCGTGTGTGCATGTTCGTGTGTGTGTGTGTGTGTGTAACAACAAAGTAGGTAGGTATGTATAAGTACATCACAAAGTGCAGTAGAACTCCAATTATCTGAATTCCGACTATCCAAATCGCTTTCAGATTTGTAGTAAAAAAAATAAGAAGAAAACATACTGCGATTTACAAAATAATGATTCTGTCTACATGTGCCACTAGCATTTTCTCTGGGAAGCTAGTGTAAGCACAGCGCAGATATTATTTTAATGCTGAGTCACCTACTCAGTGAAGTTTTGTACACTGTAGTTGGCTGTCACCGGTCCAGGCCCGACTTACTTCATTTTGATTAATCAGTCAGTGTATCTATGAGCACATCGGTTTGTTGTTTGGTTTCAGAGTGTGTTTTATTTTAAACCTTGGCTTATTGTTAGCGGATAAACTGAAAATTATAAATCAATCATATAAAGGTGTTGCGGGTAAACAGTTTGTTGAGATGTAAATTGTTGAACCATCACGAGTGCATACATTAAAAGGAACACACTGATAAACTTCATGTCAGTGCTTGGAAATGAAATGAAAGTTTTTCAAGAAAATCAGCAAAGGCAGCAAAAAACATACAATTAGAAAATGCTGTTTCAAGTGGTTTTTGCAGCAATATTCTATGCAAAACCCAATTTCGGATCCAATTCTTTGTAAAAAAAAACTTAGAAAAAATATTTTTTTTAAATGTCTACCGTTTTAAACATAGACAAAGTGATTAATTAAAATTGACACTCTTTTAAAAAAAATCAAACGGGGTTCAGTCCCAATTAAAACTATCCAAACGGGGTCTAGTCCCAATTGGTTCGGATAATGTAAGGGATGTAATGAATAGGTTATAAGTCCAGAAAAAACTTAGTTAAATGGAAATAACATTTTTTTTTATACACAGCTTTATATTGTTATTATTGTGTGACATATTTATTGCATAGATTATAAAATAATACATGATAGCTCATTCAAAAGTAGTTATAGACGAAGAGAATGGATTTTACAATTAATACTCGCAGTTTGTTAATAATCAATAATAATTAATGTGTTAATAGTTATACTGACAGAGAGATGTCAATATTGGCAAATATTTTTTCTTATAATTTTAAAAGTTCAAATATTTGTTTCTGTATATAAAACTTAAGAAACCATTTAATACTTTAATGTTTTAAAAAATAAAATTGATTTTATTTGCATGTTCTTTCTTAAACAGTGAAAGCAGTATGTTTGTATCGAGGAGGCGATTCATACTGAAAACCTGTGGTACAACCACTCCTCTTGAATGTTTGGAACCATTGCTGCTTCTGGTTGCTAAGTACGCTGGATTTGATGAAGTTGAGGTAAATTATGATTGCGAAAAAATTTTATTTAGGATATTCAGCTTTTACTCACAAATTATTCAGACAGCTTACTATTACAGTTGTTTTATGTCAAGTGTGCACATAAACATGTAATAAGTATAAATAATTCAAATGTTTCGTAGTAAAAGTCTAAAGTAGTTGTCGATATTTTTATCAATTTACCTGTAAATCAACAACTAAAACAAATGCAATAAAATCCGCTTTGGGCGATTTCAAGGGACCGTCCAAAAATAGCGTCTTACACGGGAATAGAAAATACTGTAGTACCAAGCAAAGAATACTGTATCTACTCACCATTATACGTGCTCTATTATTTCCACATTACCAGCAAAATTTTAAACAGAAAAATCGAGAAATTATGAAAGATGATTAGACTTAGACTTTCCTACGACCAACAATTCAAATTTTTTTTGAACCATCTCCACTTACACACACTAGTACCGAAAGTCTCTCTTTACTTAGTTTTCCACCATGAACTTCTTATAAACAAGCGACTTATCTGGCATAAATTTGAAAAAAAGTTCAAATTTGTCCGCCTATGAGACAGGGAGAAATTCTTCAGCAACTGTGGTAACACGGTTTCTTTCCACAGAGAAACATCTTCCTCATCTATTGACTTTGCTTTTCTACTAATCTGATGATATACAAGGCCTAATCTGGTCAATCTTTCAATCCATCCATTGGACCTAGTAAAATTATTAATTTGAACCTCTTTTGCGATTTCTCTTACTTTTTCTGTTAGCAATGTACCATTTGTTGAAAGATGTAAGCTACGAGCTTGACAAAACCTCTCTTCAAGTAACAAAACTTTCTTTATTCTTTACAGTCTTTGTGTTCTTTCTTTTTGTTTCACCTTGCACTCCTTTCTCCTTGTGAAAATTGTTCTTAATGTGAAACTCAGAGTATTCAGATCGGCCACAATTTTTTTTGATTCCTCAGATATGAATTTTCATCATAACACTTGAAAATTTCAATTTATCATCAACTGTTAAAGCATTTCTTTTTATCCTGCTCATCTCATAAGACTAAAAAGCAAACCACTCTATACTTTATAACAACTACACTGTATAATAATTCTATGACACATACATATACTTACTTACTATACAAAATCTCCAATGTTACTGACTAAAACCTACTGACTTAACATTTTGTGACATCTGTGCTTAGAGGATGTAGGAAAAGTGGATAAAGGTGAAAAGGAGAGCGATGAAAATATGCTCATGGTAGAGTGTATACTGTACTTGTAGACTTACAGTAAACAAATCAAGGCATTTTGTTCTAAGCAAACAGAATTTGCTGGTATCATCCTATGCTGTGTAAACTCAGGGCTTGATATCATTAATGTAAACGTCCTACTGAATTATTTTAGACAGTCTTTGTCAAAGTTCTATTCTTTCTCCTATTTGATTGCGTTCTGTAATAAACGTATTTTTTGTATTTATTGCTGTGTTATACAGTACTGTACTGGTGAACTGCATGATACTACCATAATGCTTTTTTATTTGTAATTTATCACTATGTGATAAAATTTCTAATAGTAGTCTAGAAAATCTTTGTGAAAAATAGCGTATTACGCAGGATTCAAAAGCTTATTGTCCATGAAAATCCGTATGTTTTTTATGCTAATTTTCAGGGCGAGAAAAAAAATTGTAATAGGCGGGAAATTATCTTAACGAGAGCGTATTAAGCGGATTTCACTGTAATTTTTAAAATACACATGGCAAGTTTAAATATAATTATTATTAGTAATATTATTTATTAAAAATATTAAATCAACTACACTTTTGGACCAAATATAATGTCCACTTTTCAAGGGGTGTAGATTGTTTTAGTGGTATAAGAGAAGTGCAAGTTAAAACTGCTTTTTAATGATTGATTATTTAAATTTGTCAAGATGTTTATTTTTGCAGATATTTGCTATTGAATTACTTTGGCTTTTATTGTACATAGAACATGATAAATATATGTTCAGAAATTATAAGATGTATCATTTTACTTAGCTTAAGAATTTTGGTCAAAACTTTATTTATTTTTGCAGAATGTATTTTATTCTCGTAAGAATTTTAAGCGACCTGATCTTCAACGAGACCCACATCGCAGCTTTGATCAAGAAGTTTCACTTTTGGATTCTTTTTTTGAAGGTTAATGCTTCAGTTTAATAGATTATTCCTTTATACTTATAAAAATAACAATTTGCAACACATTATCATTATAGTATTATTTGGCGAGAGTTTTAAATGTAGAAACTATTACTATGCTCTTCAAAATTTGTCTTTCATTTTGAAAGATGTTAGACTTATATGTTGAGTCTGTATAGGGCTTGCTGGATTACTATTTGTAGGAGATTTCATGGTCAGAACAACATTTTTACTTGTATTTTTGGTGCTTAAGTATCAGTAGTGAAAGTTGATAACACTTAAATTTTGATTTTTTGTTTATTTCCAGAATATTTTCATGAACAAAGTAAAGAATTTGTCCAAGTAAATGTTTATTCATATCAACGTCTTGTTTAGAATGACTTGAAAGATGTAAATCCTTTTAAAAAACTAGTGTTGCAATTTTTTATACTAAAAAGTTAATTTTTTCTCAATAAATATTTTAAAATTTTTAAATAATATATAACTACTATTATATTGTAAGTAAGTTACTATTGTAAGTAATTTTATCCACCATTAAGTGCAATGATTTTACCTTGTGTGATGAGGCACCTTTCGGTCACTTGACCATTGTCGAATCACTGGGATTCTTAGCCATAAGACTATTATTTCTACTGATCAGCTGTATGGCGCTGTACCAACACCACATAGATAACGGACAATTAATTGTCATCGTGTCTACATTTGTTCTAATACAGTATTTAATTTAATTATTTATTTCCGATTAAGTACTGACTGTTTATTTCCTACAGAGATAACACTTCAAGATATAAAGCAAGTGTATTTAAATCACAAGAAAACTATCACATTTTAACGACTAAATAAACGTCATTCAACAGTAATATCGGTTATCTTGATTGCCTAATGACAGCCCGTAGCCTGTGCCCTGTGACGTCACAACTCGCAAATCTTGTTTTCTAGTTGGCTATGCACACTACAGAAAATGTTAAAACCTACATTACATAATAAAAATCTTACCTTTTAATGCAGCATCCTTTTACCCTTCTCCACAAAACATTTTTAATAGAAAACTATAAAACTAAAACGCTTATACACTTGTCAACAAAGTTTATGAATTAATGATGCAATTTATTAAAAACAATATTTTTCCTCTTTCTGTATTTAGGCTCAATACTGTACATAGTAGGCTTACGTAAAAATAAAATAAAATCAATTAGGCTTGAAAAAATCTAGCATTGACTTTTGTTTTAAAAGGTTAGTTTTACTTGCTTATGTTCAGTTATTGTTTTTAGTTGTAACAAATGGTGACGGATTTCTGGGCTGTTAATACGTACCGCGAAATCTTCTAACTCACAAATTTTCATTAAAGCCTCTCCAAATGTTTTTATTTTGTTTTCTATGACTGGTCCGTCTTCAATTTCTTCTTTTTCTTCTATTTGTGCATGTTTTTTGCGTTTTAGAATGAAGCGGTCTCTCGCCTTTCAATATGTCAATCAATATGTCTGGCCGTGGATGTTTGTAAACCATTCATTGCGTTATCTTGAAGGAAACGAGTACTGACACATAGCCTATCGTAAATTATAGATGTTTGTATACCATGGCATTATCTTGTGCATATCAGCAATCCTTAACATTGTTACAGAGTTCTCAGAAATAAATACGATCCGTTACAATTAAGCAGACCTATCTGCGAATTCTATTATGGAAGAAAAATATATTATAAACTGTATTTTATATAAACGGAAGTCATTGTAACTTTATATTTTACAGCATGTATATGATCAGATTTTCCAGCTTATGCAGAACTAAGACATAGTAAATACGAACATTCATCCTTTTGCTTATTCCGTTTCCGTGTTAGACAGTTTCCGGCCTATGAAGGTTATTAACCAGGTAAATTAAATAAGCGACAGTCAGGACTTTTAAAGTTTTCCGTGATAGATGGGATTCCGCCTAACACAGGGTCCGTCTAAGACAGGTTTCACTGTATATATAGTTTTGGTTGATAAAGATTATTTAGACTTTTTGGACTAGAAGACTGATAGACTTACCTTGGTAAGAGTCCACTCTGTAGTATTGAAATAGAAACACATAAAAGCACTTAACCAATGATATATTTCAACCACACAGTGGTCTTTGTCAATCAAAGAGAAAACACAAAAAGAAATATGAGAGAATGAAATAAAATAAATATAAGTTGTAATCACAGATTGTGTAGAGTAGAAATCAGATGTCACAGATGCACAGATTAAAGATATATGTATTGTTTCCATGAGCATATGAGTGATTATAGTTTATATAAGTCTGTCACGGGAAAAGAGATTGGAGACGTCTGATGAGGCTATTAGGAAAAAAAGTGAATGGATTTATCTGATGTTGAGGTTAGGGGATTCTCTGAACTTGGTATACCACTGGTATGATAGTTCCCATCTTCTCAGTTCTGAGGGATTGCAATCAGGGGGGGAGTGATTTAATTATTTTTGTGGTATAGCAGTCATAAAAAGTTGTGATGTTGTGACTAGCAGCATGTTGAGCTGTTGGCCTATCCATATTCATAATTTTAACATCATGTCTGTGGCCATTCATTCTGATATTCAAACCATCTGTGGTCAGGTCTATGTACTGTGCTGAGCAAAATTTACATTGTAGGCTGGTATATGACATTTTTCGATGTACAATTATGATGACCCTGTATTTTGTAGACCATTTTTGTTGTTTGGCTGTTGAAACTATTTGCTGAGGGGTGTATTGGACACGTCTTGCATCTAGGTTTATTGCATGGGAAGGCGCCATGAGGACGTTTGTGTGGTTTCTCTGCATCAGGGTCTGGTAGTTTAGGATGTTTTTCAAGTTGGGAGGTTGCTTGTACCAAATTTGAGGTAGATCGGTAAAAAGATTTTTGGTGTGGACAAAAGCTTGAAGAATTTTAAAGCCATCTCTCAATATCTTGTTGAGTTTATGTAGACCAGGATGGTAGTCTGTTATGAAAGACAGTTTATTTTGTTCTGTTTTCTGGTTTGGGGTGAACCGAGTTTTGTGCTGAATGAATTTGGTTTTCAATGAGTCTTTTTGGGTATCCTCTTCTCTGGAAGGCTGTTGATATCTTTCTATTGAGAAAAGATTAATAGAAAGATATCAACAGCCTTCCAGAGAAGAGGATACCCAAAAAGACTCATTGAAAACCAAATTCATTCAGCACAAAACTCGGTTCACCCCAAACCAGAAACAGAACAAAATAAACTGTCTTTCATAACAGACTACCATCCTGGTCTACATAAACTCAACAAGATATTGAGAGATGGCTTTGTCCACACCAAAAATCTTTTTACCAATCCACCTCAAATTTGGTACAAGCAACCTCCCAACTTGAAAAACATCCTAAACTACCAGACCCTGATGCAGAGAAACCACACAAACGTCCTCATGGCGCCTTCCCATGCAATAGACCTAGATGCAAGACGTGTCCAATACACCCCTCAGCAAATAGTTTCAACAGCCAAACAACAAAAATGGTCTTCAAAATACAGGGTCATCATAATTGTACATCGAAAAATGTCATATACCAGCCTACGATGTAAATTTTGCTCAGCACAGTACATAGGCCTGACCACAGATGGTTTGAATATCAGAATGAATGGCCACAGACATGATGTTAAAATTATGAATATGGATAGGCCAACAGCTCAACATGCTGCTAGTCACAACATGACAACTTTTTATGACTGCTATACCACAAAAATAATTAAATCACTCCCCCCTGATTGCAATCCCTCAGAACTGAGAAGATGGGATCTATCATACCAGTGGTATACCAAGTCCAGAGAATCCCCTAACCTCAACATCAGATAAATCCATTCACTTTTTTTCCTAATAGCCTCATCAGACGTCTCCAATCTCTTTTCCCGAGACAGACTTATATAAACTATAATCACTCATATGCTCATAGAAACAATACATATATTTTTAATCTGTGCATCTGTGACATCTGATTTCTACACAATCTGTGATTACAACTTATATTTATTTTATTTCATTCTCTCATATTTCTTTTTGTGTTTGCTCTTTGATTGACAAAGACCACTGTGTGGTTGAAATATATCACTGGTTAAGTGCTTTTATGTGTTTCTATTTCAAGACTACAGAGTGGGCTCTTACCAAGGTAAGTCTGTCAATCTCCTAGTTCAAAAAATCTATCTATCTATCTATATATATATCTATATATATATATATATATATATATATATATATATATATATATATATATATATATATATGAAGTTGATAAGTGCAATAATTTTATCTTGTGATGAGGCACCTTTCGGTCACTTGACCATTGTCGAATCACTCAATTAGTGGTGGAAAAAGTATTTACAATAGTAATATATCAATTTCATAAAGTCAGTGCAACGAAAAAATAAGGCACAACGTAAAATATCAATATGTGTATATATATATATATATATATATATATATATATATATATATATATATATATATATATATATATGCCTTTTTGTACTAGTATCTTAACTGAAAATATAGAATATTTTAATTATTATGTAGGTGGTGTAGCTTATTGTTTGGGCTCTCCTCATCGTGATTGTTGGTACCTTTACACTCTGAATTCCAATGCTCAAGAGATGGGAGATGAAGCTGACCAAACACTTGAGGTTTTGATGACAGACCTAGACCCAGAGGTTATGCGGATTTTTACTCAAGAGGAATCCTCCTCCGCCGCAGAGGCTACCCAAGTGAGCATTTTCTTAAAATTGAGAGTAGCCAACCTGTTTTATAAAAATATGAAACTATAAAAAATCCGTTTAATACGTAACTAGTTTTTATAGAACATCTTATTATTCTCTCCAGTTAATTTTTTGTTTCTTCAATTTTTTTTCTCTTTTTAATATTTATCTCTAAAACTTCAAATGTAGGTTAAATTAACAAATATAATTTTAGTGCATAAAGTAATACAAAACATGTAATATTTAAATAATAACAATCACTGACTCACAATAAATATGAATTTATTTTCTCTAACACGTTTCAGTGAGAAAGCTATCATCATCAAGGAGTATAACTACACAATCACAGTTTCTAAACTATAATTAAAATGACAGAAAGGTTATTTATATTGTGGACATAGCAGTGTCTGACACAACTGTATATATAGTACAGCTCCAATTATCTAAACTCCGACTATCCGAATTGTTTTCAGATAATCAGAAGAAAAAAATAAAGACGAAAACAGACTGGAATTTCCAAAATAATTATTTTGTCTGACTGCGCTATTGGTCTTCCTTTGCGAAGCTGGTGTAGGCGCAGGACAATCATTTGGATCGTCAGTTACCTTCTCAGTGCAGTTCTGTATAGTTGGCTGTCGTCCGTCACCACGTCGCCAGACCGACCCGACTATTACTATTGGTTTTGATTAGTCCGCCAGTGTGTCTTTGGTTGGCATCTGTCCGCTGTTTTATTTGTGATGAAGAGAGTTTCTTATCTTTAGCGAAAACTAATTATAAACCTATCCTATAAAGTAGTTACGGGTAAACAGGCTTCCGAGAAGTACGCTGTTTGATAATCAACGATTTCAGATACTAAATAGATCTACCCTATTTAAACTTCGTGCCAGTCCTTGAAAATGAAGATGAAAGTTCTTCAAGAAAATCACTGAAGGCAGCAAAAAACAAAGAATTAGAAGATGCCATTTTCAAACAACAATTTCTATGGACGCCCTGATTTTGGGTTATTTGTAGAAAAACTAAGATCTCAGTTCAAAAGCTTAGAAAAAAACATAAAACTACAAAAAATAGTTTCCCTCTTATTTCCAAGATACATTAATTAATTAAAACTCACTTAAAAAAGAAAATTAATTATTCGAATGGAGTCTAGTCCCAATTGATTTGGTTTGGGGCTCTACTGTATGGAAAATAGGCTACCATTTAAAGGCATAATCAACATACAGCAGACTACTATTTACATAGCATTAATATTCAGTCACTAACTTAACTGGTTCTAAATAAAACTTTCAACACTTCTGTGATTTTATTTGCATTGAATCTCTCAATCAAACAAGCAATGCACCAAAGTAAGTTTTCTATCAAATTTTAATGTTACTCTCTAAAATAGCCATAAAATTATTTCATGTATATTTTTACCTAAAACCTCATTGTTCTTTAGAAAATGAAATGTTAGTTTCCATACCAGCTAATGTATGAGTTGAAATTGTAGTATAGAGTGCAGGTAGGAAAGATAAATATTTTGGCTTCACTTCATTCTACAGTATAACCTCGATAATTCGGAATAACTGGGACTGGAGCCAATCTGGATTAACCAGAGAATGCCTGAAAGACAGGAAAATAAAACATATACTGACAGAAAATCACCTTTATGTAGTACGAATGATGTTGGACACATATAATAGTGAATCCAAAATGGGTCGAATTCAAAATTTTACCAATTCCGATACCAAGAAATCGATTCCCGATTCTCGATTCCAAGTACCACAATTATCAACCCAATAAGTTGTTATAGTGCCAGCGTTACAACCGAGATTACACACTAACGCGACATTATGTTAGAACAGCGACAAATATTTTACTACGCAATATGTAAACGCGATATTATGTTAGAGCGACAACAGATGTTTTACCACCTAATGTGTAAACACGATGTTATGTTAGAGCGGTGAGGGATATATTACCACCCATTGTGTAAACGACAGAAGCGCTGGAATTGACTTTTGGAATAAAAAAGAAGGACGTGATGCTCCGCTAAGTTAGTTTTGTGTAGCGCTTTTGAGCGCACATCGTATCACACATCATCCGCTTCAACATTAGAAGCTAGTTTGAGGTTGTTTCCTCCTGACGTTCAAAATTAATCATAAGGTCATCTAAGTCGATACTGCTTCAGTGTGACTCAAAAAATTTGGTTGATTCTCACTGTCATCGTCTGTACTTAGACAGGTGGCCGTCGCTTCAATGCCCTCATTTCTATGCTGCAACTGCACATTTTACAGTTGCATGTACTCACTATACTGTGAATAGCAAGCAGCCAAGATTACCATATAAAAAGACAAGTACTTTTACGGTATGTACCTAACTCTAAGGCTTATTAACGTACATTATTATGTCTAGAACTTATATTTTATTATCAATTATTACAATTTTAACGTCGAAAACCATTTTTTTAAATTAAAAAATACCACAAAAACCGGTCCAGATTATGAGGAGATTCAGAATATTGACGTCTGAAATAGCAAGGTTTTACTGTAAGTATTATTATTTGTGTATAAAATGTGTATTAAACTCATATAAGAGCGATTACAATTTAAGACATTTTGTAGTAAGAAAATATAATTTAAATCTATATTAAAAAACTGTAAATTTTTCTGAAGAAATTTAACTATAGAGGAAGCAATGTTTTAAAAATGCAAGGTTTAATAATAAATACTAAAAACCTTTTAACCACAACACTTTTTTATTTTACCCTTACGTACATTTAAGTTACCAAGTAACTGAGAGTCTTTGTATGTTATCCCTCTGAGAATGGTTACTTGATAACTGAAATATACATAAGGGTAAAATAAAAAAAGTGTTGTGGCTACAATGTTTTTAGTATTTATTATTAATATTCAACCTCAGTGTATTCCTATTAAATAGTATGTGAAGTTTAATCTTTTGATGACAAAAGAACTCATTCATTGCAATACCTTCAAAAAGAGTTAATTATTTAAATGGAGATATTCAAATATACCAAGACTGATTTAGTAATTAATAATTAATTAAGTAATAGACCCTTTTTCGAAAAAAATCCAACTATCTGAATGGGGGCTAGTCCTAATTAATTGATTTGGATAATTGGAGTTTTACTGTACTAACATAACATAACAACAATGAAAATTATGTTAAAACAGAATTTTTATCAACACCTTATTCGTTATTAACTTTTTCTAATTGCTACGTAATTAATGGTTAAATATCTAATTACATTTTACATTTTATTAATGTATAATTTTCCCCATGCAATCATTGAGCTTAGTAAAATTTTTCACCAAATACACATCTTCTTTAAAAATGTGTTTCTCAAAATCAATTGAGAAGAAAATAAATTATTAATTGTAAGTTGGTGTTTGTTATTATTTAATTATTACCTATGCCCACAAGTTGAACTCAAATTAAGGTAATGTTGTAACTAGGGGTTTGCCGATTCCGATTCTCGAGTCCAGGAATCATCGATTCTAATGGTATCGAGTAATCGTTGATATTCGATTCTCCATTGATTAAAGTGTCAATTCCGTTTCTTTTTTTTTAGCTGTTGAAATAAGCGTGCGGTGTAATTTATAGGAAAAATAATTAATTATCGACTGTCTTATTTATGATTCAGTTACTTTGAATGAATTAAACGACTAAATCAAATGCCGATTTGGGATTACAAAAATATTATCATTATTTATGATGTAACAACAAAGACGGTCAGAATGATTTTTTCTCTGTTTGTATGTCTCTGCTGTCTTACTCTCTATTTCTCTCTCTCTTCCCCCGTCTTGACCGCCACTACTAGCCACCGCTTCATAGATGTCAAAATAAAACACACACAAAATGTAGTTCCACTTTACCTAGTAATAAAAGCTGAAATGGCTATTACTGAAGTTATATTGTAGTTGTGAACTGAAGTTCCCATTTGTAATTTTAAATGAATCATTACTTTTATCCAATATATAATGCTTTCAGAAATTCTTATTCATAAATCAAGGTTGAAGGTTTGGTGTATTCTATTACACTAAAATGGAATTTTAGAATGCTTCACCATATGAACAAAATGTTAACTAAATTCATTATTAAAGAACAACATGTAGGTCTATATAGCTCAAAAGAATCGAGAATTGGAAGAGAAATTTTAGAATCGAAAATTTTAGTTATTGGCCCATCTCTAGTTGTAACATTGTTTTTAAAAACTATTTGTGTTAAAACATTTATTGCAGTGTGTAAACTGAAATTTGTTTCAGAAATCAGGGATTGATCAAATATTGCCCCAAATGAAAATTGATGATTTTTTGTTCGAGCCCTGTGGATATTCTATGAATGGAGTTTCTAAAAATGTAAGCTATTTTTCCATTATTAGTTTCTGTCTTTATCTTCAGTTATGTTAAATTTAGTACTATTTTTTTAGTATACTATAATGTATGCTGTACATTTAAAGAGAGATAAAAATGTACACTTTTAATTGTTTGAAGTCATATGACGAGATATGGAAATTTTATTATTTAGTTACTGAAGTGGAAAATATTATGGATATTTTAATCTTTCTACTGATCTGCTCCCTATTTCTTTAGTTTTATTCTTTTATTGTATATTTTTCATATAAAACTTGATTTTTCATTAATCTATTATATATTCTTTACGTCTGAAATTGCTTAAACTAATACCTAGAAAAAGTAATGAGGTTAAATATTTTTTATTCTCTTCAACAGGTAATAGAAAGTTCCAATTTCTTTGTTTTTTCATACGTTGTTTTCAGCAAATAGTGTTAACATTTTCTTTAAGTAATTTTAATTTTCTTCAAGATATCCAGTTGTACCTTCTGTGGGTAATGGCGTCCAAAATTACCGCGGTAACTTGAAACCGCAGATAATAAGGACGAGGTATGTTATCCGCATGACTATAAGCAATACTTGGAAACCCAATTCATCACTTTCTTTCAACGTAATAAAATAGGCTCAAATAGAAATAGCCTCGAATTTAACGGAATCTCGAAATATCGGGACTTGGATTATCGAGACTATACTGTATATATTTACAATATGTATTAGGATATTTTGAGATCAGTTAAACAGAACCACGAGCCTTCACCTCGCATTGAGTCCTGAAAGGCCATTTGAAGTTGAGCTTATGGATGTACCTCAATGGGTTTACTATACTTGTGTGTGTCAATACTGTAAACTTCAGCGTCTATAACAAGAATAAGCATTTGATTTGTCATTTGTATAAATAATACATACTTTCTAAATATTCACTATCTTAATGCACTATCTTTCTTAATATTCACTATTTTTAATGCAGACAAAGCTGAGCGTTTCTGAATTTTTAGCTATCTTTATGTACATCTAGTACGCTATTAAGAAGTATCCTTAGAAAATATTTGTTTATTCGGAGATCTTACACTGAGATCTTTTAATATCCCAAACCATGATAGCTTTTATCTTTATGCAACCGACATTCAAATACCAATTCAATAGCCTATCAAATACTATTATATCTTATTCATACTCAAGTAATTTAATATTCATCTTGAATTAAGTGATTTAAGTTCTGTGAAATTTAGCTCAAGTAAATGGTTATTTTATCTTTTGTCAAACTGTGTAATATACCAACACACTTGAATCCTTTTTGTTTGTCTTTTTAAAATGCTGCGTAGGACATTCCTCAGCAGAGTTCTGTAAGTATTTTTAAACCTACATTTAACATTTAATAAAAAAAAATTGGTTTGGGAACTCGGGGGGGGGGGGGGGTGTCTCAACAGAAGTGATAAGAAAAAAGAACTGAAAGTTTTGCAATATGTTCAATGAAAATATGAAATTCTACATTTTTCATTCAACTTTTATATCTTTGTTTGAGGAATGTATTTAATAAAGATTAATATTGTTTGTAGATAATAGTAATAATATTTATTTAAAATGCATAACTTGATATTATTGTTATATTGAATTATTTGAATTCAGATATATCAAAATTTAAATAAATTAATACAGTAAACTCCCGATTATCTGTGGGCGGATTAACCGGTTTGCGGATTTTCCGGGGTCTGCCATTGTTTTACAAATATCCAATTTTTATTCTAATCAGATTCATTATTGTTTTTTTTAACCACTCAATGCTGCAAAATATCCGGTAAAACAACGATCATAAAAATAAACTAGGCTTTCTCAAATAACGCAAGGATAAACGATAACTGTCTTGTTAGAGTGAATGAACCAACTCGAGGTGGAAACAGACTACTGTTAAGAGACAATGACAAAATGCTGAAAACCTAATGTGTATCATAAGTTGTAAAAAAATATCAGCTAATCTTGGATATAAATAGTCTAGGATGTGACATATGCATTATCCATGTCTGTCATATACATTATCGATCTTTATGGCTTTGTGACACAAGTAGAAACAAACATTCCGAGTTGAACTTTAAGTGTTTATTTTAGTAGTAGGTAGTTTGAATTTTTATACGTTATTTTTATTTCTCTGTCTTTTTTATTGAATTTTATTTTTTGTCATGCAGTATTTTATTATTTGTATTAGTTGATATTTTATGTAAATTTCCTTTTTTTATTGTAAACCGATAAATAAAACAACATTTTAATGTCCAATACACTGTTTTAATGTCCCAAATAAACCTGTATATGGTAAAAATAAAATTTTTGAGATGATAACAATGGACACAATAATTAGAGCAAGACGACTCTTCACTGTTTGACAAAATGGTTCTCAAGAGATCGCACATTAAAGCTAAATCAATGTTCACAAAAAAACAGACGAAAGTGACAATTTTTTTGTTAAAAAGTGAAAGTATTATGTGTAAAGGAAATTACATATGTACATACATACTTACTTTTGACATATACTTATGTATGTATTGTAAATAGTTAGACATATAAATGTACATGTTACAATCCGTCAAATACATCGACATTTTAAATTATTTTCTGTATTTATTTTTTCCTCTGAAGATTATTTGTGAATTGCATTAACCGGGGTCATTATTTGTGTAACTTATGGTATAATAATCGATTATCGATCGTTTTGCGTATTCTTTGTTCATAGCGGACTGGGGAATTTGGTTATCCAGCGTTGCCGGGCCACCATATTCCATGGCTAATCGAGAGTTTACTGTATATTTATTACCTGATCAAAACTATTTATTGAATAAATAATCTGCAATTATAAATAAATAATCTACGTATAAAACGGTTGTTCTGCAACATAACCTATAACACAAAATATCAGCTGTTACAAGAAAACATGTTATCTTAAAAAGCTTTTTAAAGAAATAACAATATTAATACATTTCTAGTCTGTAACTTTGATTTGAATTTTTAAGTAAAGAGATATGTATTTGAAGTTATTAATATACTCATCTTCATTTCTGGTGGTAATATTTCTATATGTTTAAGTACACTTTTCTGCCATTCAAAACGTTTCAATATTCTCCTCTGTTGACATGTTTCAGAGTAACTCCATTTTCAAAACTTAAATCGTACTCCTTACTCTTTAGTACGATTTAAGTTTTGAAAATGGAGTCACTCCGAAACACGTCAACAGAGGAGAATATTAAAACGTTAGGAATGCCTAGAAACTGTACTCAAACGTGTAGATATGTATTTCTTTTGTGTACAGTACTAACTTGACATTTTGATTTGTTAGGGATGTTACATGACAATCCATATCACTCCTGAGCCAGATTTTTCCTACGTCAGCTTTGAGACCAACATTCCTAAATCATCTTACAAAGAAGTAATTCAGCGGGTTCTTGAAGTTTTTCGTCCAGCTAAGTTTGTAATGACTGTTTTTGCAAACAAGGTAAAAATTAAATGTAGATTTTGTTTACTGTTTATTTATACCAGAGGTTTATAATGTTTTATTGAAGCAAGCTACTGTTTAAGTAAGGTTGTGCTTCTATGTAGTATTGAAATGAATAAGCTCTGTATCATTCAGTTAAGAAGATAAAAACAATATTACATCCTTCATTTTTTGATAAGTCCATTATAATATTTTTCTGCGCCCCTAGCTTTGTTAAATTCTCAGTTGTTGATACCTATCAGTTACTTCTATTTACCAGAATATAAATACATAAGTAATATATAACTATGTAATCCATAGGCCTACTCTGTAATATGTAAGTTTTATGTTCTAATAGATGGAAGTTATCCAAAACCCGTCAACCACTAAGGTAAAAAAAAAAAAATCATAATAAAAAAAACAATAATTCACTAATTTTTTTTTCATTGTTGAAGATTTTTATTGAAATTATGATTTCTTTAAATATAATTGAAGTGTAATAAAATATTGATGCACATGTGACAATTTATGCAATTAACTCCATCTAATAGAGAAGTTAAATATTTGACAAAATGTAATATCAAAGGTCTAGGATTTTCTTTTAAATCACTTAATTTAAAACCTTTCCCCTATGTTTATTTTTAAAAAGTTAAGAAAACATATACTGATAATGGGTGTCTTATACTGATGCCATAATTTAGGTTATGAAGCTCTTCTCGCCTCTTGGCAGTCATACAGCTGAATCCAGATAGTAATGGGAGTGACCAGGGTTAGATACACTCAGTACACATCAAGCTCTGGTAGCGAGAGGACTGTATCTCCCCTACTTTTCCCACTGTCGCTAGTTAAATTGTGCATTGAAATTGAAAATCCAGCCTCTTGTGAAGGTGATCAATGATTAGGTTTTTGTTTGCAAAAAGCTTTAAGCCAATTGAAATTCAACGCCAACTTTGTATTTTTTTTTAGAAATGGAATAATGAGTGCAAGCAGAGTGACATGGTAATGTATTGACTTTATAAGTGGTCGCACCAATGCTCACGACAAAGTCCATAGTGGATGGCCTACCTTGATTACTGAAGATTAGTTTATGAAAATGAAGACTGCTTACTAGCTGATACAAATATTTGTGAAAATCGCTATTCCACAATTCCTGAATTTTCAAAACATTTTCTCCAAATTTCATGAAAACTGTTCAGTTTAGTTCATGAAATCATTGTGGAGAAGTTTGTCTATCACAAATTTTGCAAGGTAGGTTCCAAAACTCCTTACAAAAGACCACAAAAAAAGGCTTGCTGCGTTACTGACTTTCCTTGAAAACTACGATAACAATTGTAAAGAAAATATCTCATATCATAACTAGTGATGAAGCATGAGAATTGTGAGATGAAAAGACAGTGTATAGAATGGGAACACACGTATTCTCCTAATAAAATGTCTCTAAATTTTGTTAGCAAGATAGATCATTACGTCTGTTTTCTGGGACAATGAAGTGTAATTCTGGTTGATTTCCTTGAACGAGGCTCACCAATTAATGCAGAAACTATGGTGAGCAATACACAACAAATGTCAGGGAAAACTCAGGAAATATTTTGTTTATTTACGATAATGCACGTCCACACTCAGCCACCAAACCTGATATATCTTGGATGATGATGAAATTAGCGTTAAGGCTTAAATAACTAAAAATCGTCAAGGTTTGTGATAGCAGTATTCCTAGGCAGCTCAGTTATATGTACAGGCGTCTAAATCATTTTTAACTGTTGCTACCTGCAGTACTGAAATTACCATCAAAAATGCCATGGTATAACTCTGGCTATGCAATAATTATCACAAGTTAAAAATATTAAAGATTCTGAGAAGTACAATCACTGGGCAGAATTTTAAAAACAGCAATAAAAAGTAACAAGGATAAATTTACTTATTTAATAAATGATTTATTTGAAGCTTTTCAATTATTTTTAGGTCATCAGTTGTGAAATCTTGTAAACATATAAAGTTAGTTCCATCAGTAAAAATGTAGATAGTCTAATATAAATATATATATATTTTCAAAGTGAAAGAAAATAAGTTATGTAACCCAATTGATTGTTTTGTGGTATTGAATATGAGTGGACAAAAATTAATTTTCTCTAATATTATAAATTTTATAAAATTATATTGAATAACTTACTGTTAAATCTTTTGAAGGTCAAATATTCTTTTAGTAGTAGAGTAACTGTCGATGTTAAAAACTTATAAATTTTTTGAAAGCATTTTGTAGCCACAAATATGTTATAGTTTTAATTAAAGAGTTTTGCACAGTGTTTAGGTCTGGCTCTGATTATTCTCTATGGATTAATCCCTGTATTATTATTTTATAACAAAGCATTATAAACAATTCTTAAATAAATGAAAGCAATAACTTTACATGATAAACTAATTTTTATGTTACAGACTTCTCTTTCTGCTGAGTGTCCTAAAGAAGTTGAACTGCTGCCAAATTTTGGAGAACTTCGGCGCCACGATATTCAGTTTTGTAACTTGCAAAATTATGATCTGACTTTTGCATTTTACTCAAAATTCCCAAGCTGAGGGTCACAGGTGGCCCGAGGCCAATTCCTGGCCCGGACCCCTCTCCCTTCCTTCTCTTGCCAGCCCGTTATTCCTAGCCCAGCCCTTCTCTTTGCTTGGTGGCAGTATAAGATTTCCTGAATGTTTCTCAAAATTTTAGATTTAAGGAATGGTCTCTTTTGTTGGGTTCATTTATGACGTTTAAGTTGTTTTAATTATCGTTGAAATAATTTGTTTCCATATTGATTCGTTCTTAGTATTCGCTCATTTTTTAAAGTTTATTTCACCTATGAGGGTGGTTGAGCGTGTGGAAACTACAAAAGTCATAAAATGGGCACTACAAATCTGTATGACAGCTTAATATCAGAATTTCATCAAACTTTGTTTTTTTTAAATAAATTCAAATTTCAACTTATTAATTAGCTAACTTCATAAAATATTTCCTCAGATACTTCTGTAGGGCTAGAACAACCACTTTACTAGTCAATAGTTCTTATAGTTTGTTCAGTAAACTTTAATTATTCCTCTTACATTTAATTTTGCTTAACCTTAATCCTTTGTGGAATTTACCAGTACAACAAATTAAATGTTGACCTAAATGTAAGTTTGCTCTATATTAGAGTAAGATATTGAAGTCTGTTATCTAGGCTTTGGAATAGTCAGACTGTTCTATAATTATTTTTGTTAAAAGACTTTATATATCAGTTTTAATAAAATTTCAAAATAAAATTCCTTCGATTTTAACATTTTTAGTTTATATAATAATATATATTTAATAATATACCAAAAATTAAGATCTTTTACATAAAAACAATTTTGATATCTCGTATATACATTAACTTTGTCATCGCAATGTTATTTTTTTAGAGTGAATACGTAACTTTACATCTGATAGATTAAAAAAAAAATCATTCCAAATTTGTGTCTGTCCTGTGTTAAGAATTCTGTGATGATTGTGGTTGTTGTGAAAATCCTGTCACTAAATATGTTTTGTATTACAGAATGATATTTTTTATAACCTGTTAATCAGATCAATAAATTTTGATTGTGATTCTGTCTGTAAGGCATTATTAGTGACATGTTAGTCATACTTAGGTAAATTTAGTTGTAATTAATTATAAGAAAATAGTGTTATGATTTATAAAAATGAGTTTGTACTTCTACCAAGCAAGGCTAAGCTCAAAATTTTGTTTAATTAAAGTCTAAGAAAGTTTAGTTGATTTTATACTACGATCATAAATTTTAGTGTTTTCAACATAATATATTGTTCTTGATGTTATGCGTGTATTTTTAAGTTTAAAATAAAATTTTATAAAACTGTTTTGTATTGTTTTAAAAATTTTAAATGATCAACAAGCTGGTAAGATTAGAAGGGTTATAAATTTTTAAAATCATTTTAGTTTTTATTTCCTGAAATATAATTGGTTGTTTATGGTATGGGTTGTTATATTAATATTAAAACATTTATTGTATTTTTTGTGTGTTGAGAATATTTTATATTTTGTACTAGATTTTCATAAATACAGGGTCTTAAAAGTGAACTTTAGGGATTGTTAAGGGAAATATGATGCAGAGGTTTTATCTAATATACTATTTACTATATATTATATTTATAATCTACTTTCATATATTAAAACCTTACACAATATAGCTACCTTCAAATTTGTATGGTCCTTCAATTCAAAACTCCTGATATAATCTGCACATCAAATACTATATTGCTTACAGATATACATAATTATATTTCATGTGTGATAAACGTAGCAAAATAAATATTAAATGTAGCATCTAAATTTGTTTTATTTCACCATTTGTTAATACGTTTTTTTAAACAGAATTCCTGATCATTTTCAATGGAGAAGTACTTGCCAATGTCATTCCCAAAACAATGGTAAATAAAAACTAAGAATTTGACTCTTGGATTTTCTAGTCCTTAATGTTCAGTGAAACATAATTAATAACTTTGCATTAATTTATAACTATCCGAACTTTGATTTTGAATAAATTTGTCTCATCATCTCTCTGAAACACTGATGAAGATCGCCACTGAGCGATTGAAAACGTTCTGTTCTCATTAAGTTTTTACAAATTTACACAAAATCAAAGTTCGGATATTCATAAATTAATATAAAGTAATTAAGAATTTGAGTTGTACTGTTATCTCAAAGAACATCCATAACCCCAACGCAGGCATCCTTGCAGGGCTAAAGTTTCCAAGTAAAGTCAGCCCTCTGTAGATCTAAGGTCCTTCTTAACTGGGCATGTACCTAAGTACCAACCAACCTCTTTTCCCAGATCATAAAACCAAAAACACCCAGCACTTTTAAAATGTTTAGGTTTAAGTACCTTGAGTGAAAAATTTGTTTATACAGAATAATCCATAGAATGAGAATAAGTGTGGGGATTTAACACAATTTAAAGCTAGGATATATTCATAAATGGTTTTTCACTTACTTACTTCTTCGTACTGGTGTCCAGCTTCAGATTTAGCCAATAGCCTGGTGTCCATGGTATATTATAGTATCCAGTAGTGTTTATTCTTTAGTATTTCCTGTCATGCGGATACTCGGGTTTGTAGAATATTCCTTGCAGGAATCGAGTAGTATAACAATTAAGTAATATATGCACCAAGCTCTCCTCTTTGTCATCACAATGTACATACTCTAGCTGCGAAAATAGCAATCAGACAAGGTATATTTTTGTAAATGTCATCCTTATGCGGCTTTAGTTATATTTGGTACAGGTTTCGACCCGCAGTCCTCGACTTCCAAAAATCTGTCCAGTTGTGTCTGAAGTATCTTCCTTCTGAGCACTTGCATTGCAGTAAGGAGAATCTGTTTCGATCAGACTGAAATATTGAACTGCCCTCCCTGGCAATTTTGTCCACTATTTCGTTACCAATTACACCACAATTTGATGGCACCCACTGTAAAGTTATAGTTTTACCTTATGAGTGAAGATATAGAAACTGTTTTTATCATCAATTCTGAAGAAGCTTCCAAGGCTGATTTGTAGTCACTGAAAATGCAAATATAATTGCAGTTCAGTGTCCTTGCTGGATTAAGCATTTGCAAGCACGTAATACCGATCACCATTTCTTTGGGAAATGGTTTTTCAACTAAGTGAAAAAAGTAGCATCTTTACTGTGGTGACTCATTTTGAAACTCAATTCATTTATGAAATCTACCAAAAGAACATTTAATTTCTTATTGACAGATCTCAAAAAGGTGGCTAGCTTCTTGCAATATAGAGAAATCATTCAAATCCAGAAAAACTGCATGAAACATATCAGCAACATTTTAACAATAAAAATTGAGAAAATCCATCTTATGATTACACGGAAAAAGTGAAAATGGAGTAGATAAGTGTTATGTTCAACCTTAAAATACTGTGTTAATCTTCAGAATTCTACCAGAAAATGTTCTTATGACACATAAATGGGTTTTTTTATCACACAAACTGTCAAGACATGCCTAAAGAAGTTTCTACTTCGAACCAAGTTTTGAGGCTGTGTGGTAACATAAAGACAAATAACAACCCTTGCACCACAGAACTAATGAAGCATATTGACTGCACATACCATATACATTTTTAAGGGGGCTAACACTCTTCATTGGGCTGCAAGGGGTAAAAAGGAATTAATTTTTACTTTTCTGTTGAAATTCAACAACTATAATCTGAAAAACTTAATAAATATGTTCATAATGAGTTATTAATACAGGTCATTATTAAGTAAGTCTCCTCCGTAATACAGCCAAAAGTATGTATTTAAAAAAATATAACAATTCAATCAGACTGCAAAAACATATCAACCACTAAAAGTTTTTAAACATTCCATAATGCCATTTTGTTACATTGTTAAAGGTACACTGCCAGCAGCACACTATGATTGTATTTTTTATCCTTTAACCCTTTGATTAGCATTGATGTACCAATATGTAAGATCGCGCTACTGCCAGCGGGAGCATTCCCATATATTTACGTTCTACCATTTTTCTTAGATTAATATTGTCATACGTTTACGATTTGTTTTCCTGTGTATTGTGCTGTATTCTAGGTTAAATATTTGCAACTATCTGAACGATAAATATTACACAGAATACATAAACACCATTCTTTTGTGTCCAAAGTCTATAGGTTTTCCCACGTATTTACAAATTGTTTTGAAGTTTATGCGGTATTTTACAATGAATAGGCGGTTGAGTAATGAAGAAGTTCTTTTGTGTTCAAAGTTTATGGTTTTCCCAGGTGTTTACAGATCATTTTGTAATTTGTGCGGTATTTTAGAATGAATAAGTATTTTACAAAAAAAGAGATTAACAGATCATTTTTAACAAAGAAATTGTCAATACGTAAGGTAAAATTTGGTTTACATGAGAAAATAAGTTAATAAAAAAAAAATACTTTAATTTAAACAATTATAAAAAAGATAAAGTGTAGAAATCTTTCTTAAATATTTTGCTCCCAGGGGCCTTATCAGGGCAGGCACATGTTGCTAATCAAAGGGTTAAAAAAGTGGAAATTCATTAACATTGGTGGCTCATTGTTCAGATTATACTGTGTGCATTCAAATTTACGACTTATTTTAGTTGTTTTATAAGTGAATGTCTGTCAGAACCTCAGAATTATTATGGTACATGCACCATCAGCAGTATACTACATATAGTGTACACCAATTTAATGGCATGCTAAACTCGTGTATCATACCCCCACACTTTATGTACCTCTATTACCAAGTGGTGCATGTTATCACAAAGGTGTTAAAGAAATCATATTAATATAAATAGAAAATGAATTGTTTTAAGGTTAACAATTTTAAAAAAATATTAACTCTTATACTTGTAAGATTTACCCTATTTTCAACTTGAGTAATGCTATGTTTATGACAGTTTTAAACTATTATGTATTAACAATTTCAACCTAAGGTGGAAATAAAATACTTTTAATAAATAAGGAAATCATTATCTAAGATTATGGTGTTTGTAGGAATCTTAAATTCATACATGATTACCATCAATAGACAGTAATGTAAGAAAATCACTGGATTGATTTAGAACACTAATGAAGTAGCTAGAAAAGCAAATAAACTTAAAAAAGAAATAGTTGATAAGACAAAGAAATGAATTCATAAAACAACTGTAGTAAAAGAAATCAATTACAGAAGAATTTCTTAAATTCAGGCTTAAATAAACCAGGACCAATTTAGATTGACAAGATATATAGATAAAATTAATGAAATTTTATTTTCTTGGAGAAAATCTCCATTTTTTGATACTTAGCCATGTAAAATATTAAATCCGTTTATTTGAATTATTGCAGATAATAAACTAAACATTAAAATTTGTTATTTCTTATATTTATTTTTAGCTGAATGAAGTTTGTGGCATGACAACCATGTATCAGTAACTGATGTTCACTCGAAATAACAATTTCTCCATCTGGGCTATTGGTTTTACAAGATTTATCTTCTTATATCCATTATTCTTTATGTTGCTTCATTTTAAAACAGTCATCATAGTTTTTTTTTTTTTGTGAAAAGTGCAACACCTCAGTCCAGAGTACTATTGATTGTGTTGAACACGAATAGCCTAAAGGACAACCCATCTTCAGACAAAACTTTGCATTTGCTTATCACCTTTTCATTCTCCAAACCTGTAGTAAAAGATTGGATAACTGAGTGAATGGTAATAAAACTGGCCAAGAAGGCTATATGAGTTAGCCCTACAACTGTGATAACATGGAAGCAAATATACCCAAAACCCTCTAGCAGGAGATAAACAAATATTGACATTCTGCTCACCTCTTCTTGTAAATTATTTACCATCCAAATTAACTTACCTCCAGATTAGACAAAAATAATAGTGATACAATAGCAAACCCTTCCTAGGATGCTATAGTTAAAACTGAAAAATAGGAAACACCATTCTGAATCTGACAAATAGCAATAGAGATCTTGCCTCCCAGTACAATCCAAGTAAGTTCCTACGTTCTTGTTTTTCCTTATCAAGTCCACTGCAGACCAGGAGGTGGTCCTTGTCCATAATAGATGTTTGGCATGCACATATTGTGCACCTGTTGGATTCTAATATTTTCATTCTGCTGAGATGTGAGGCGAGATAGTCATGCCCTTTGGCCAGCCTGAAGTTAGCAACAGATGTTTTTCTTGAAAGTGTTCTATTTGCTTCTAACACATTGTAGGACTTGTCCTTCAATCTTCCCTCCATCATATTCCTAAAACCTTGTTGGTAAGATGTTTTAATACTTTTTATTCCTGCTTGTAGTGATATCTTCCCTCCATCATATTCCTAAAACCTTGTTGGTAAGATGTTTTAATACTTTTTATTCCTGCTTGCAGTGATAGACCTTGTGATGGTGTTTGAACAATTTTAGTCCCTCGGTTTGCAAGTTCATCTGCTGCCTCATTCCCCTGTATTCCCATATGAGACGGGGTCCACTGCATTACATTGTTTTTTATAATTCTATTTTATATTCTGTACAATTGAACTACCTGTATTATCATTATTAGTCATTGCTTGTAATGAGGATTTAGAGTCGACCAATAAAACAATATTGGTATTAAGGCATGGTCTAAAAATCAGCTGTTGAAGAGCCTTGTCGATGGCAAACAGTTCTGCCTCAAAAACAATTGAGTTATTGCTCAGTGCAAAATAGTGTGAGAAGTAATCAATGTTTATTCCTTCTTCTGTCTCACCATGCATTTTAGACCCAACTGTGTAGATTCTGTGGGTACCATGAGTTTAAGGTTTCCAGGGCAATTCGGGGTATCTTTGTAGTTAACATAAAATTAAGGAGATAGTATTTAATTTAAATTTGTACAAAGTAAGAGAAAAGCAGCCTGGTCCAGGAAAACTAGAAATAAATCAAAAATAGAGTAATTAAAAGCAAACATGTAGATATTCAGCTAAAATCATCGGTGTTTCATGAACACCAAGACCACTAGACTCAACAAAGTGGTACAAGCTCTTACATTATTTCACTAATGAATTTCTCTAGGAATTTAGAGGCCTGGTTGATTTTAGGATTTCATTTCATTATAGGAGACAAATGTAAGCAAGGTAAATCTTGACTTTTCAAAAGGGTTTAACTTCTTTTTGCTGAAATGACTCAGCTAAAAAATCTAAAATAATAAAATCAATAACAAACTGCTTGACAGAAGCCAAAACAATATCTTATAAGTCAAACTTCCCCCAGTTGTACACCCACAATTTCCCCATTAGTGTAAAACAACACAGTAATTAATTCCATACCTCCAAAGATTACAGACAAAAATGCTAACACCCTAAAAACAAACTTATATCTTTTCTATAGCCCACATTTCTGATTAAGAAAGTTGACTACCTATATCAACATAATTAATTATGTTAGGTCACAGATATGAAACTGACTCACTTGATCATCAGCCAGTCAAAAAAAAAAAAAAAATCCCTTGTACCTATTTAACACGTTTTCTATGGGAATGGTCCCAATACCATCATGGCATATTCACAATGTTTTAGTTCCATTAGCTCCAGCTGGTGTAGGGCAGATTGACATTTTGTTTGTTTATTTCTGTGATAAGTATCAAGTGTTTCGACAGCGTGGTTTGAGGTTATTGCTATTTGCTCATATTGTCTCGAAATAAAGTTGTAGAGTAGTTATTTAGTGTGCTTTGAGTAACAATAATAAAATCATTCAACAAAAGAATTGCAGAAAAAAAATTTAACTATCATAAAATATATATATTTATAATGAAAGTTGGTCAAACAGACCACCAAGTGATGGCCGTCCTAAAACTACTACTGACCCTGGAAACATTGAAGAATGAAAGTTGATCAAACAGACCACCAAGTGATGGCCGTCCTAAAACTACTACTGACCCTGGAAACACTGAAGAATGAAAGTTGATCAAACAGACCACCAAGTGATGGCCGTCCTAAAACTACTACTGACCCTGGAAACATTGAAGAATGAAAGTTGATCAAACAGACCACCAAGTGATGGCCGTCCTAAAACTACTACTGACCCTGGAAACATTGAAGAATGAAAGTTGATCAAACAGACCACCAAGTGATGGCCGTCCTAAAACTACTACTGACCCTGGAAACATTGAAGAATGAAAGTTGATCAAACAGACCACCAAGTGATGGCCGTCCTAAAACTACTACTGACCCTGGAAACATTGAAGAATGAAAGTTGATCAAACAGACCACCAAGTGATGGCCGTCCTAAAACTACTACTGACCATGGAAACATTGAAGAATGAAAGTTGATCAAACAGACCACCAAGTGATGGCCGTCCTAAAACTACTACTGACCCTGGAAACATTGAAGAGGTGCCAATCTTTTATAAAATTTCATGTGTTCTTCGATTATTTATATTAAATTCAAACTGTTTGTTCAAAGAAATATTCTTTATGAAGAAAAGAGAATGAATCTATAAATGCTATAGTAAATTCTACATCTCGACATATGTTGCCACTCGCCTGCACAAGCTCTATCAAAATACCAAACTTCTTTTTTTTAACTGTAGACTTGAGGATGGACAATAAATAGCCTAGATGGTAATTTATTCTGTTATTTGTGGAGTAGTTGAGCTCTTACATTCTTTTAATTAACAAATACTAATAGTAATACTGTCACCTGTGCACGAGAAGAGCCCTGGTGAAGAAATGAATCACACTCAGTTTTCAATTCAGCACATACGCTGTCGATGTACTCCTGATCTACAAACATATCCTAACCATACGGTACTTTTTTAGTAGTTATATTCTAGTAATATAGGTATTTAGAGATAGGTAAAAGTACTAATTTTAATAAGAAAGGGCGCACAAAATAAATTATATATGATCGAGCTTCTGCATTGTAATTTTCTGTGAATCTGACTTTTTGAAAATGACCTTATGGTGACCTTCTTTAATCCAGCCTTCTTCTTGTGCACCGGTGATGGTAGTTAGTAGTTTAAATCAATAACTATTATTAAGATTTGTCACTTTTGATATTTAAACTTTATGAATAGAACTCTCTTACAGGTCTTCCTCTAAGTGATACTTGGAAACCAAAACCCTTACATTTCAAGTAAACTGCCCATATAGTTTCTTGGGGAATGAGTCATAGTTCTGCGAGTGGACACTGCTTCAACTTCAATTTATACTGTGGTAAGGAAGTAGTTCAAAAGAGATTTAGTTTTAGAGACCCATGTTGTTGGTTCACTTCAAGAGCCTACAAGCCACAGAGAATCTCTTTACCAGCAGAGATTTGCTTGTTAATTTTGTTTTAGAGCAGAACAGTTGTTCAAATGTCTTTTGAAGGATTTGTCAACAAGGCCAAGGGAACTTTTGATTCAGAAGGTAAAGTTTTTTTTGAAATGGTATGACAAGTGTGTCACAGTTAGGAAAAATGTTGACACTGTTTATCCCCTCTGTCATGCATTGTAGAGCCAAATGTCAAGGCAGAAGGTGTCTATTTCACAACCATATGTCATAAGATCCTACAACAAATACATGGATGGAGTTGACCACCGTGATTGGCTAGTTGGGAGAAATAACTTTTTCTTTCGTGGTAAAAGGTGGTATTGGTGCTTATTTACGAATGCTTGTAATGGCAATTGTAAATAGCTGGATTATATACAGGAAGGAGTCTCGCTCTACCTTGTATGCCCTTAAATTTACAAAAAATGCTGCATTTCATATTTGAAAAAAAAACACCTTTCAAAGCATGGGCAGTCAATACATCCGCTTCAACAACATCCATCACAGATGTCAGATACAATGGAAGAGGTAATTTTATATCAAGACATATATATATATATATATATATATATATATATATATATATATATATATATATATATAGATTTTTTGGACTAGGAGACTGACAGACTTACCTTGGTAAGAGTCCACTCTGTAGTCTTGAAATAGAAACACATAAAAGCACTTAAACAATGATATATTTCAACCACACAGTGGTCTTTGTCAATCGAAGAGAAAACACAAAAGAAATATGAGAGAATGCCCTTTCATTCTCTCATATTTCTTTTGTGTTTTCTCTTCGATTGACAAAGACCACTGTGTGGTTGAAATATATCATTGTTTAAGTGCTTTTATGTGTTTCTATTTCAAGACTACAGAGTGGACTCTTACCAAGGTAAGTCTGTCAGTCTAGTAGTCCAAAAAATCTAAATAATCTTTACCAACCAAAACTAACCTCAATATATATATATATATATATATATATATATATATATATATATATATATATATATATATATATATATTCTTGATATTTAACATTATCCATTGTTTTTCCGTTGCACTGACTTTATGAAGTTAATATATTACTATTTTTGAGTAATTTTATCCACCATTAAGTGCAATAATTTTACCTTGAGTGATGAGGCACCTTTCGGTCTTTGACCATTGTCGAATCACTAATTTTTCTCTGCTGTGGATGCTACGTCCGTGAAGCCGGTGTTTGTTGAAGTTACGCGCACTATTTCTTGATCTGTGTGTATGATATTTCTGTATAGTATGTCTTCTGTATATGTTGTTTGTAAATTCATTAAGTTGTTGTGTATGTTTTTATAAATGTGGTATTTTTCTAGTGAGTTTAGTTCTATTGGGTTGTTGCAACAACTGTAACGCCTTTTACATAGGAAAAACATCCAGAACGTTTAAAATAAGATTTGAAGAACATTATAGAGCATTCAAAAATAAAAATTCTAAAGTATCAAATGTTGCAGCACACCTAATTTCCCATAAACACGAAATTACAAATTACGAAAATAACCTAACCATACTGGAAATAAATAACAACCCAATAGAACTAAACTCACTAGAAAAATACCACATTTATAAAAACATACACAACAACTTAATGAATTTACAAACAACATATACAGAAGACATACTATACAGAAATATCATACACACAGATCAAGAAATAGTGCGCGTAACTTCAACAAACACCGGCTTCACGGACGTAGCATCCACAGCAGAGAAAAATCAGTGATTCGACAATGGTCAAAGACCGAAAGGTGCCTCATCACTCAAGGTAAATTATTGCACTTAATGGTGGATAAAATTACTCAAAAATAGTAATATATTAACTTCATATATATATATATATATATATATATATATATATATATATATATATATATATGAAGTTAATATATTACTATTGTAAGTCCACCACTAAGTGCAATGATTTTACCTTGTGTGATGAGGCACCTTTCGGTAATTTGACCATTGTCGAATCACTGATATTTTTCTCACAGTTGTTTACCTTGGTAGGTGTTAAATTCTTGATATTTTATGTTATCCATTGTTTTTCCGTTGCACTGACTTTATGAAGTTAATATATTATTATTGTAAGTAATTTTATCCACCATTAAGTGCAATGATTTTACCTTGTGTGATGAGGCACCTTTCGGTCATTTGACCATTGTCGAATCACTGATATTCTTCTCATAAAGTCAGTGCAACGGAAAAACAATGGATAACGTAAAATATCAAGAATATATATATATATATATATATATATATATATATATATATATATATATATATATATGTTAGTTTTGATTGGTAAAGATTATTTAGATTTTTTGGACTAGGAGACTGACAGACTTACCTTGGTAAGAGTCCACTCTGTAGTCTTGAAATAGAAACACATAAAAGCACTTAAACAATGATATTTCAACCACACAGTGGTCTTTGTCAATCGAAGAGAAAACACAAAAAGAAATATGAGAGAATGAGATAAAAAAAATTTTTATTTCATTCTCTCATATTTCTTTTTGTGTTTTCTCTTTGATTGACAAAGACCACTGTGTGGTTGAAATATATCATTGTTTAAGTGCTTTTATGTGTTTCTATTTCAAGACTACAGAGTGGACTCTTACCAAGGTAAGTCTGTCAGTCTCCTAGTCCAATATATATATATATATATATATATATATATATATATATATATATATATATATATATATATATATATATATATTATAGTATATGCCCAGAAGAAGATCCCAGGGAAGGAACTGCAATGTAAAGCCTCTCACGTTTTGTAAAAAGCGCAGTGTAACTTCGAGCACAGAATGTATCATCCCTCACATCAAGGAAAGATAAATTCAATTTTCAAGTTTATCATTTCATTTCGATGAAATTATTTATAGTACTTTTATAACAAACACGATAAATAATAATTGTCATAAAATATCGTTTCTGAATATATTTTCATAATTAGCCTAATGTTACTTGATTATCCCAGTGTAATATTTCTTGAAGCGATTTTATTCAGTCAAACATATGTCATAAAAGTAACGAAATTTTTTGCTAATTACTTTATAACTGTAGACTTGGTAATGACAATAGCCTAGATGGTAATTTATTCTTTTATTTTTCTAATTAGAATATATATCGATAACTATTATTAATATTAGTAACTTTTGATATTTCAACTTTATGAATAGAACACACGGCCAAAGAAATCAATCTTGGTTCATATTATTCCATAAACATGGTTTTATTCTTGTCAATATACTAGAAACATCTTTCTGACTGCCATTGCAGCTGGTGTAGTTGAAGCAATTTGGTGAACTTTATATATGTTCTAAAAAATTAATCTTGAAAGGAATGTTCAAAAAAAAAACACCTAAAGAAATCAAATTCTTAAATGTCTCATTTTGTTATTAGTATATTGATCAACTTTCCATTAACAAAAAGTGTTGACAAGAGTAAAGGAAATATTTTCTCGATAAGAAACATTCGGGTCAACAACTGAAAAACTCTATGAGATATTTCAAAATTTTGAAACTGATCTTTCAAAATAATATCAGTTTTTTTTTGCAGAAGTATACAAATTATCCTTACATCTTTTTTTTGAGTGGGGAATACAAATTTTCACTAGCTTTAGAAATTTGAATGCATCTGATAGCACTATCCCTTTGCATAGTGTTGTACAAAATATCAGAGTTCCATTATATCAGAAACAAATTTTAATAATATAAAAACTTTTCCGTAAAGTTCAAAGTTCAAAATCATGCCTTGCATTAATATCACCACAACTGTTCTCACATTCTATTTTTACAAAATATGTGATTAATGTTTTTTCAAATCCTTAACGTTACTAACAACTCGTGCATGGAAGTTCCTTGTGTTTGAGAAACAGTCAGTAATCTTTTATTTAAAATTAAATTCAGTCCATCGTTTCATTTAGGGTATGAGAAAAATAAACAAAATCCTCTAATGTTGGGAATATACAACTTAATAAATTTTATGTTTTACAAGCAAACATTTATGACTAAATTTAAAAGTATTCAGAAATTTACAAGAAAATATAAGTTCGGATAGTCGTAAACTAATATAAAGTTATTAATTAACTAAATTTAATTGATGACCCAACAATATAAATATTTAGTATTTGTAAATTTAGATTTTATTAAGGCCTGAACACCTAATGACCTCCTCAAAGACTTTTTTGTCTGAAAGTACTTCATAAAAAAGTTTATACTTGCAACACATAACAAGTTGAGTAGTGGATAAAGGACCAGATAAAACTGGCTCATTCATAGTATATATTGCGACACAGAAACTGCTTAGTTAGACAGGAAATGAATTGCCTCTATGTCAAGGTAATGATGTAAGAAACACGCCAGAAATAATTCACCCTTGAGTGGGGAGTTTTTTATATCCTTGATTAGTTGTGCATGCAAGTAGTATCACTATCACTTAATAGCCACGAAATCAACCTTTCACTTGAAATTTATGAATTCACTATTTCTTAATTATTCAAGTATTTCTTTTTTCTTATTTTTGATGGGGCCATGCCCATTAGGCTCTTATGGGGAAGTTAAGAACAGATGTGAAGGAATTAATAATAGATGTTTGAACATAACTTGTTGCTATATTCAATGACTTTTGGTTAGCATTCTTGCTTAAATTTGAAAAAACTCTGAATAATTTTTTACAAGTGCAAAGTTTTCTAAATATTTGAGTGTTTTGGCTTTGCTATAAGTGATAATACAAAACATATTTATAGTACACTGTGGGCGGACACAATCGTTCAATAGTTCATCAAAACCAATCTGCATTAAAGTGGTTGCAACCTTTAGCAGAACTTAAAGATGGTCGTCAGTTAGTCTGTTGCAGGGGTGGATTTTATAAATTTCATTGTTAATAATGTGTACTCAAAAAAGGTATGTGCTTCCAAACATTGAAAGTATTTTCAAGTCACATAGTTTGGGATATTTTGACTCCAAAATGCACCAGTTTCCTACCTTGTCTGAAAAAATGGGTCACTTTGCAAGTCACAGAACTCTTTCTGGGGCGAGGAGCCATATTCAAAATATCCTATAACCTATTTTTATGTTTTACATTTATTATAAAATCAATAATCTAATGTTTTCAACATTCGTCTGGGGTTGCATAAAACCAGGTCGCGGACCGCTAGTTTTCCATCTCTGCGTTACAATAAAGGTTACTCAATTTTGAGGTGAATACTTCTTATTGCTGAAGTTTTATAAAGAAGAAAAATAATTTCATATATCATTCCATTACAAAAATATAAGTCATGGGACACGCTTCATATTTTAGCTTAAATTATGTGATAACATGATTTCAACAGCTGATTTGAGGTTAGAAATTAATATAGAGTAAAAAAATACTTACAGAGGACAAACCTCAGTTGATACAAATGTGGTTTTATGGAGAGAAATTATTTCCTAGAGCTAAATTAGTGAAGTAGTAATGGATTAATTTAGTATGTTCATAGAACTAATGAAATGATTCAGTTTATTCATTAAAAATAAATAACACAAATCTCGGTTTGTGACTTATCAAGACTATGTGATTTATATAAACACAAAGAAAACGCTAAATGGTTTCAGTAACAGTTCATAAAACTGATTATTATTATAATTGAAATGCTTTTGCATTTTGGAAAATATAAAAAATATAACATTTCCATTAGAAATTCAGTTGCAAGGAAAATAAAAATTCAAGTACAGGACATGTTATAAGCTGGTACTTGACTCTTAATGTCTTCATCCCTCGTGGCGGCCTACCCTTCGACAATACTATTAGCATGCTCCTGTGAATACCCTATTTACATTTGTTGCTATTTTTGCTATATATTAAAAACTATTAATAAGTAACAAAAATGAGTGAGCGGAAGTCTAAGGGTTAATGTTTTTGAAAATGACCTCCACTGTGCAAGTAACAACTTTTCATCTATGGACCGGGCAGTAAAATAATAACTCCTATTTGAAATGACTTTAAAACCCCAAAATACTCGTAGTTTGCAAAATATTTTTGTCTGTTTACTAATACTGTCATGCCAATTACATTGAAAAATTAACCTACATAATTCAAAATAATGTAAAACCAGTCATGAAACAAAAACTCAACTATGAATAAGAAGTTTTTAGTTTGCTGAAAACTTATCAAACCTGAGACCTTAAATACTGAAAGCCCGGAATTCTTCTAAGCTTTAATTTTTTATTAAATCAAAATGGTTATTTTACATTTATTAACTATTTAACAGAGTTACTATACCTTAGACACACTACAACTTTGATTCTTTTGTTTGTTACCTAAAGTTTGTAATCCTGATGTTGGATTACAGCTCTACTACCAAGTTAATTCAGGTTTTCATGTCAATAACCATGTTGAACAAAATTATAGATTGGAGTTGCAATATGAACTTTTTTTACCATCTTTAATTCACTAATAAAACTATTTCCAAGGGTATGTTAAAATAAATATTTAGCAGCAGGCATCTCTATATTACTTTTGGTATTCAGACACTGTTTCATCTAAAATTAGTTCAACACTTTTTCATTTTATAAAAGTAGTAATAGAACTGCAGAAAAGCACTACTTCATTATCTCACTGAATAATTAATTGGCTGAAGAAGTCACCTACTAATGCCTAGCATAATGGAGATAGAGTTAGTGTTTCAGTGGAGTTCCTAAATATTTTCTGGCAAGGAAAATCCCGTAAAAATGTGAGATCATGCATAAAGATATATTCATATCAGAAGTTCCATACAAATTTGTTTATTCAGTTTTTTGCCCTATTTCACTAAACTCCGTCTTAAAATTGAAGCAGTTGTTTAAACACCACTGTTACAAAAATAATCTATGAATAATATAGAAACTCTTTTGAAATACAGACATTTATTTTTGATTATTGTAAGCGCTATATTTACACGATACTAATTCTTGTGACCATAACTAGAATTATTAGGAAATGAATATGTTTCAAGATACAAAATTTTCCTGCTTTACAGATATCACTACGCAACAACTATTTTATTTTACTATAATTAAAAGATACTTAAATAAGTGAATACGTAAGGGCTTACTTGTAGACACGTTTTGAAACAATCGTTTCTTTTACAAAGCAAACCCTCTACAGGTGCCGTCGCATTAGGTACAAAGGTTGTCGGGATGAGATTTATGAGTGTAGAAGGGGTGGGTTATTTTGGTTGTGTGCTATGTAATAGAACAGGGTGTTGGCTTCAAAATGTGTGTGATCCTTTAATATGTTTTCTTTATCTTTTGCGTAGTGTTTGTATATCTCGTATTTTTCTAAAGTTATTTTTTTTACTTTGTTTTAATATGTGGAGAATGTTTAAAGTAGTATGTATGTCTCTGTGTGTGTCTTCAAGTGTTTTTTAATTTAATGTTAATTTGTAAATACAGGATAGTTTGTATTTGTGTTAGTTTTTGAAAGGATTGTATTTATTATCTTAAAGTATTTGTTGTTTTGTAAGATATTTAGATATTTAGTAATGACGCTTTTTGAATGTGGAGGCTATTTTGTGTGTTTTTGTTGTTGTAGGTGCAGGATATCTATTTTTTGTTTTTTGTGTGGTTTGTCAGCGTGGCAGTTTGATGGTGTTTATGTTTAATTTTCATGAGTATGTTGTCTATGAGTGTATGTTGGTAGCAGTTTTGTTGAGCAATGTATTTTATTGTATTGAGTTCTTCGTTGTAGTCTTACTGTAGCATAGGTATATTGATTAGGCAGTGTAACATATGATTAATGTTGTGTTGAACCGTGTTTATGTTGTGTGGGGTGATTAGATGTATTATGTATAACAGTATTGGCAGTTGTTGGTTTTCTGTATATTTTGAAATTGTGTTTGGTGATGTTAAAGTCTAGAAAGTTTATTTTATCGTTTTCTAATTCAAGGGTAAATATGAGGTTTTGGTGTATGGTATTAATGTAATTGTGTAGTTGTTTGATTTGCCTTTTGTTGCCGTTGTATAATATTAAAATGTTATCTACATATCTATGGTAATAAATTATTTTTTGTGTATGATTGTTGTTCAATGTAATGTAGCAATATTACTGCTAGGATGCCTGAGATAGGGGAACCTATGGGGAGGCTGTCTTTCTGTGTGTAGAATTTGTGTTGGTATGTGAAGTAGTTTTGTGATGTGATGAGTTTGGTGAGTGTTATGATTTTGTGAGTGACTTTATATGGAGTTTTGTTTGCTGTGAGCATGTTTGTAGTATTTGTTCAATGGGCACATTAGTGTATAGGTTTTTTTATGTTGAATGATGCAATGGTGGCGTTGTCTTTAGTTTTGTGAATAAGGTCTATGTTACATATCTATGTTCACAATCATAAATCCATAGACAATATTCCTATGTATTCCCTATGGGTTCCCCTATCTCAGGCATCCTAGCAGAAATATTCCTACATCACACTGAACAACAATACATTCTACAGAACAACAAGAATACAAATAATTATACAAAAATAATTTATTACCATAGCGACATTTTAATATTATACAACGGCAAATTAAACAACTACACAATTACATTAATACCATACACCAAAACCTTACATTTACCCTCCAAATAGAAGAAAACAATAAAATAAAATTTCAAGACCTTACCGTCACCAAACACAATTTCAAAATATACAGGAAACCAACAACTACCGATACTGTCATACATAATACATCTAATCACCACACACAACACAAACACACTGCATTTAATCATATGTTACACCACCTAATCAATATGCCTATACTACAAAAAGACTATGACAAAGAACTCAATACAATGAAATACATTGTTCAACAAAACGGCTATCAACATACACCCATAGACAACATACTCATGAAAATTAAAAATAAACATCATCAAAAGGCCACGCTGACCAAACCACACAAAAAACAACAAATACATATCCCTCACCTACCACAACAAAAACACACAAAATAGCCTCCTTATTAAAAACCTTCATTACCACTGCAATATCTAAAATATCCACAATATTCATTACCACTACCCCTAAAATATCTTATAAAACAACAAACACTTTAAACAACACATACAACTCTTTCAAAAACAAACAGACAATTACAAACTATCTGGTATTTACAAAATCACATGTAATGATTGGCCCAGCTATTTTACCGGCCAAAACGGTAGGTCACTCTACACATGCTTCGAAGAACATATAACCCAAAGAAACCAAACAAACCCAAAATCATGCTACGCAACACACGTAAAAAACACTGAACACACACACAGACATACTAATTTAAACATTCTCCACATATTAAAACAAAGTAAAAAAACTAACAATTTTAGAAATTTACGAGATATACAAACACTATGCAACAGATAAAGAAAACATACTAAATGATCACACACAGTTTGAAGCCAACACCCTGTTGTATTTCATAGCACACAATCAAAATAACCCACCCCTTCCACACTCATAAATCTCATCCCGACAACCTTTGTACCTAACAGGAAGTCGCCAGTAGAGGGTTTGCATCGTAAAAGAAACTATTGTTTCAAAACGCGTCAGCAAGTAAGCTCTTATGTATTCACTTAGTTACATATCTTTTAATTACAGTTTAGTCAGTAAATTTAAGGTGATTACAACAAACATCTTTTTTTTATAAGTTGGTGTAAAAAAATATTTTAAGTAAATTCAAAATCGAAATTTTCAATATAATTTATTGTAAAAATTTGTTTTACATAGATTATTTGAAATTCTCTCAATGATATTATATAACTAAAAGGGATGGAAGTTAAAGATTTTTAATTTGTTTCCTTGAGAAATTGGAAACTTCTGTTTTGGCCAACCAATGATTTTACATGTAATAGTACAATAAAAATATTGAAAACGACCCCAATACCAAAAATAACTGATGATATAAGTTACCCAAGATTAATATTAAGGTTTAATCTTACGTAACTTGTACTCTCAGTTATTTTTTATTATTTTTGTGGTATTGGGATTGTTTCCAATATTTTTATTGTAACATATTGTACCACAGTGCTCTTGATATTGTATATGTAATACTGCCTTTGCAGATAACTATCTTTGTATAATTTTTTGAACTTTTTAAATTTTAAGGTACTTTACTTAAAAAACAAAAAGCTGTAGTTTAACCTAACTCAAACTGCTTGTTTGCACGTTCCATTGTGTTACAAAAATCCTTCCTGAACTAAAAATTCCCACATTTTTTTATTTTTGTGCATTCATTAGTATTTTGTGTGTAAGTTTTTTTTGGAAACAATATATAGAGAACTCATTTGTAGTAAATGAATATATCAAAGAACGAATTTAATCTTACAGAGGATGCTGAATTATAACCTCATTATTTTCAATAACAAATTAATGGTTTTATTAAAGCTCAAAAATTATATAAATTTCAAATAACTCTTACAACAATATTACTTCTTCAAAAATAAATAAAGTGCTGCTAAAAATTTAATTTTTCCTAAATTTTCTAAAACATTCTTCATTACCTAAAAGATTTAAACTAAAATTTTATTTTTGCAACAAGAGTTATTAAAATTAAAAGCTTATTCCTTTATACATAGTAACAAAAATATAAATATACAGAAAAACAATCATATTTAAAACAGTAAATTTTATATTTTGCAAATTACAGCACATTATATTTTAAAAACCCAATGCACTTACCAAACAATATTTACACATGTACAATTTCTAGCAATGTACATTACTTCTTTATCAAGTCAATAAAAAATAATAAAATCTGTTCTATTAGAAGAATAAATGTCAATATTAACACTTGTTACCTAAGTTCGTTGATTCGCCATTTGTTAATCCTATTTCATCATCACTATAATGCATTGATAACTCAGAATCCCTTCGCACTTTTTTGATAAGAGGAACATCATCACTATCTTCACTTGAAGTCCTTTTGCGTGGAGATTTGATGACATTGTTGTTAACACCCTCTCGCACTTTATTTTCGCCATCACTCACTTCATCTTCTGGAGCAATTTTAATAATAAGCTCGTTTGAATCACTGGAGTTCTCATCTGGAACTGCTGGCGGTTTAGTCCTCTCCCAATCTTGTTGCACGATACCGTTACACATAGACTCCCCTTTGTTTGGGTTACTTTGAGGTGTCCTTGGTCGCCCACCCCCACTACTAATTTCTTCAGCATTTGTGACACCATTTTTTAAATTATTATTTTCTTGTTCTAAGAGTGTTAATGCTTCTTTAGATTTTCGTAATTCTTGTTGCAAATAATAAATTGTACTCTGCATCCCTTCAACATCTTCATCTAATTCTTGTAAAAACTCATCCAATTCTGAAACATGAAATTACAATAAGTTTAAACAGTAAGTTTACAATATCAAGAGCACAGTGCTACAATATATTACATCAAAAATAACTAATTATATAAGTTACTAAATATTACACCCTTTCGTACATTTTGATGACTATATCATCAGACCAGGTCTTGTTACAACCTGGTCAGATGAACTGGTCAGTCCAGTTTGTAGTTTATTGTATTCTAGATTGTAATTTTGTAACAAACAAGACCCTCTGATGATGATGATGATGACATGGTCTTCAAAAGGTAGGTAACTTGTATTATTGGTTATTTTTTATTATTTTTGTGGTACAGTAGAGTTTTGAAAATCTAAGCCCCGATTTTCTGAGGTTCCGTTAAATTCAAGCCTATTTAAATTTCAAACCTTTATCTATTTGTAAAAAAATTTAAATTTTAATAATTGTTAAATAATAGACTATAGCATCCCGATGAAGATAACTGTGGTCCGGTGATATCAGTGCTTTATTTCGACCCGCAAATGTTACAAGCCTAATCCAGCCGATGGATCATGGTGTTCTGGAATGTATGAAAAAAATACAGACGTTACCTTCTACAATCTCTCTTGGAAGCGACTGAAAGGGAAGAAATCATTGTAGGCTTTCTAATGAAATATATTTAAGGACGTTGTGTACTCTATACCCGAATCATGGATCAAAATATAAGAAAAACCAAGTAAATCGTGGGAAAAAGTCATGAGCCATTATAAAACTTTGCCTGTATCATTGATTCACAAGAAGACACAGATTTGACATTTCTTATCAAGAAATTTTCAGGTTGTGAAAATGTTATGATACAAACAAACGTCAATGAATGAGTAAGGACAAACGGAAGTATGTAACAATAACTCATGTTATGACTATTGAAATGGTACAAGAAACTACTGAAGGCAATGAGGACGAGAATAAAGATGAAGGTTCATCTGAGAGAGTACAAGAAGGGAAAATTAGTCACGGTGAAGGAACAGCCACCTTAGAAACTGCATTTCCGTGTAATTCGAGTTTTCGTTAATCTCGAATTATCGAGACTACTGTATTGTGGTTTTCCAACATTTTTATTGTATTACACAGTATGGCTTGGTTAAATTTTGTATAATTATTTGTCTGGTCTAAAATAAGAAGGAACCATTGTTTATATTATTACGTTACTCTCTCTGTATCATCAGATTCCCTTGAAATTACTGATTATAATTTTTTTAATTATTATATATTACATTACATATTACACTACAACAAAATTATTCAGAAATAAGCTTTAATTTGAAGTGAAATTTAATAATTATTTTGTGTTTTATTTAGTTAAAAAATGTTATGCTGGTTATAGCAATTCTTTTGTAATACCAACTGAAAATAGGCGATTAACAATGTAAGTGTTTGGTCAATCAGTAAGTTATCAACATAGTTTGTTGGTGGTGAACAAGAACTTTTGCTTACTTTGTAAATTAACTGTTGTTCTGTGAGTTGAATGTTACAAATGTTCCTGAGCCTCACTTCATCTTGTCTAGAACCAGTTACCTGATATTTCTATGAACCATTGGACTAAAGTTCCAACTCTAAAGGCAAAGGAATTTTATTGATTAACCTCAGAAACAACTATCTACCTTCATGTTCTCTTTTTAACCCATTAACAAAGTTTACTACCCTATCTTAGTGTTCATGACATTTATTAAACACTTATACCAAAATTCTTGTTTTTTAAATGTTAACTATAACACCACTATTTAAAATACTTTGTATTTTAGTGTTTTTTATGGCATCAATTATTTAAAATCATAAAATATGATATATTGGACAGTGTTTTAAAAAATATTGAAATAATCACCCCTTTAAAAATTGGATAATTAATGTTCAAATTCAGAAATACAAAAAAATCATGTTGAAATAAAAAAATTATAAATAAATCAAAGTTAACAATACACCGAACTGACGTATTCTAAAGTATTTACAAAGAAATTAATCATTTGTCCAAATATATCTGCTTTACTTTACATCATACTTTGAACTCTCACAACACACTTTTTCTCCTACACTTTGCACATATTGCCTTTTTGGTTATGTTTCACTTTTTACTAAATTATCACTTGCCCCAGCTTCAGAAGTGTTGCCTCCAATTGGTTGACTAGTTGCCTCTTGAAAACAAAGCGTTAGTTTTTTCGTTATTTGATTTAAATACAGAAGTAAACAATAATCCAATGAAAGTAATAATTCCTTTTTTTTAGCTCAGGTATATCTGATCTAACAGTAACTTTTGGTATCTTATTTACAATTATACTGGTTATGGTATCTTAAAATATCAAGCCTTAAACTTCTCTTTTGATTGGATTGTTACCTAAAACTCTTGCTTTTTCTTTTAGTCCAGTTAGAGTCCCAACTACATTTCTTGAAGGTGTTTTTATGTTACTTGGAGGCTCCTTCCCATTCAACGCATCATTGGAAGCACTTTTTACTGGTTTCTGTGACCTTTCTAAAAAATATTTTCATTGTTCTCAACCATAGATTCTATATTTTCTCTTGTCCCTAAATCTAACAAATATCATCATCCACTTCCTCATAAGAAGTGGATCATCTCTTGAATCAATATCATAATGAATCATAAAATCATGAATCAAGTTTTGAAAATGGAGTTACTCCGAAACGCTTCAACAGAGGAGAATATTGAAACGTTAGGAATGGCAGAAAAATGTACTCAAACATATAAAAATATTCCTATAACAGAAATTAAGATGAGTATTTTAATAATTTCAATCATAAAGTCTGTATACTTGTTAGAATCATCAACCTCACTATAATCCAAAAGTGTCCAAAGTTCGCCACTAAAATCAGGATCTCTAGGTTTTATTATTCTTATTTGGTGACTAATTTTTTGACAAACTAATTTGAGATGCATAAAAAGAACATCAAGAAAATAACCAATAAAAAATGCAGCATAAAAATGTACCTAAAATCCTAAATACTCTAAACCAACCAGCAAAAAATGATAAGTGAAACATTTGGTCACTCGGTCATTTATTAAAAAATTGGTAACTCTTTTCAAAGCATTTAGTCAAAAACTGTAACAGGTGCATTATGAAGTAGGAAATAGAGTGGGGTAAAAGATATTAGGAATGACAGTATGAACTGTCAACTAATATTCCCAACAACAAAAATTTAAATATGCCTTGGCCCTGTTAGACCAGAGTCTCGACATGTGCTAAACACAATTTTTTCCAACTTCAGTTAATTCCTTGGGTCCATTTTACCAATTTTCCAAAAACTAAAACCTTTCCAATTCCTTCTTAATTTGTGGGTTGAAAAAAAAATATTTTGCAAGTTTTTCTCCTTCAATTTAAAACTCTCTGTTTGATTTGTTAATTGTGCCTTCTCACAATGTATTTATACAATTCCTTGTATGTCTTTAAGTCACTTATTGTTATCTTTTAATTTGCCATCCAATAAAACTAGCACAGGCCAAACAAAAATGTTTACAAGTATCGTAAATTCCGAGGCATCAGTTGAGTGATATGGTGACTCACATCCTGTCCATCAGGCTTGTTATCGCCATGATTCATTATCCATACGTAATTCATATCCTGTTTGACTTTATTCAAATACATCTTGTCGATTTCATAAAATGTACAGTTGTTGTTTGTCCATCTAATTGTTCTAATGCTAATTGTTCACGCAACTACTGCAGAGTTTATTTCTTTCTTTTCATATATGTTTATGATTTTAGAGTGATCTTACATAATTTAATTTTGAAAGAATTTTTTTCATTAATTTTGTGAAGGTTAGTATCACCTGAAGATTCAAGAGTGTAGCAAGATGTATGAATCTCAAAAATAACGACATGATTTAAGTCTTAAAGAAAATTTGACACTCTAGATTCTTAAGGTAAATTACAAAAACGAGACAAAGAAACGCTAATTCTCAATTTTGCGCTTCAAAACCTCTCTTATGTAAAATTTTGGAGAACAAGGACTCCATCTTGTCATTACCAAAGTGTGATGAAAATGATGACTGCAAATGAAATCATTCTGTGAAAGATCCATAAGTGGAATCAGCTTTGAAAGTATGGTTTTAAAATGTTTGTGAAACATTGCCCTCGAATGCATAGGGCGACCATGAACGCCCGTGTAATGCACGAGCTATACTGGCGCCCACGAAGGTAGGCGATCATGTACATCCCTGTCTCACTCTCAATTCATTGTGAGGTTAGTTGATGCCAGAAAACGTTGAATCGTTTGTCTGTTATTGCATAAGTCTTTGAGAACATTTCGGTGCATTTTGTTTTTTTCCCCACCATTGCTATCGGACAGGGAACTGTGTTATTGTATTAGTATTACTTGAAGTGTGTTATAGTAATGTTTATTAGTTTTTTTATAATGAATATGGTTAATGAGGATGAATTATTAGAGAATGTCTATTGTAACAACATTTGTCTAAGAAGACATTCTCCAATAATTCATCTTCATTATCTATATTTATTGAACAAAAAATCATAAACACTGCTAAAACGCACTTCAAGTAACACTAATACAATAACACAGTCCCTAATCTGTCAGCAATGGCGGCACCAAAATATTTACAAAGACTGGCACAATAAGTTACAAGCGACACAAAATTTTCTGTCAATGGCTAACCTTACAATGAACCAATAAATTGAGAAAGGGTGCGGGGCGTATATGAACACCTACTGCCACGGACGCCAGTAGAGCACGGGCATTCATCCACACGTGTTAATGCACAAAAATACTGAGGATCTTGCAAAAAAAAATTAGGAAGCAGGATTTTAACACACATTGATGGTTCAATCGATGGAAGAAAAGAGAAAACATTGTTTATGAGGAAGATTGTGATTTTATTAAAGGTGAGGAAAAAACTGTGAAAAATTGCTTTAAAAATGGTGGGTTTTATACTAAAGAAAATCAAGAGCAAGCTACATCTTGAGGAAGAGCCAGGAGATTTTGAAGCCTTTTGATTTGTCTTTTAAAAAATACACTAATGATAGAAGTTGATGATACCATTGAAACAGCAGCGGGAATGACGAAAAACGACATTTGTAACATAGTTGCTTCAACATCAAAAGTTACTGAAGCAGATACTGATGACGATGAAAATTACAAATGTGTACCGCAAATGCAGGAAGTTAGCAAGCTCTTGAGATTCTACAGCAGATTTTTTCAACAAAAAGCAGAAAATTTCAACAAAGATTATGAATATGAAAAATTTATCAAAAATATTTTATTGGAAGATTAAATCTCATACTGAGGAATTCTTTATGAAAAAGTAAACAAATTTGTAAGTGGAAATAAGATCGAAGAGTTTGATGTGTTTAAGTATTTTATAAAGTTCAATTATTTTTATTGAAATTATGCTAGATTCACTTAATTAGTGTTTAAAAAAATCTACAATGGAATAAAATAACCTGACTCAAGTATACTCGCAATATATAACACGTAGAAGACCTAGTTATAAATTTTACAGTATATAAACTAACTGGAGAAGCAAAATTCGGTAAATAATCAAAATGTGCCTGAATTACATTGTGGTTGTAGTGTTATAGAATTAAAATGACTTACCACCGTAATGCTAGGCATACATTCAGTAAACACTTGTGACCATAATGCAGTGAGTTCAATGTGACACTTGTGTACATCATGATGGTCTAGTCAGTTATTGTTATTGTTATCAAATATGCTTCTGACAAAGATGATAACAATTACCAGTGGCTACTGTATTTGAAAAAAAGAGTTGCATTAACAGATCATTATAAGTAACTTTTTCTACTTCTTTGTTCGATTGGTCTGACTGGTGTTAAATATTTCTGAAGAAATACATGTTACTATTGAGCAGAACAATTCATACAAACTTATTTGTATCGCAAAATTATCTGTTTTAAATCTAAAACTCATTATCTCTTGAAATGTAAAATGTTTTCAGAAATCTATTTCAAATTATGATTTATTTTTTATTGCAAAAACCCAAATAGTATTTCTGAGATATCTTTCACTGTACTGACTTTGATAGTTAGATGAAATCTGTAAGAGCCTTTGTAATCAATGAGTGTTAGAAAAGCTGACTAGATATGAAAAAATAAATTAGTTAAACTCAGCTGTAATATCATACCTGATTGAGATTTTTTAACTTCTTCACTAATACTTTTTTGCAGTGCCAGTTCACCTTCAAGTTTTGCAACTCGACCACTAGAAATAACCCGTCCTAGTTCTTCATTCTCTTGATAAAGAAGACGACATTTAGCCATTAGCCTTTTGCCAGTATTGCTGCAAAAAAAATTATTTTTATGAAAATATAGAAGTTTTACAGCAGTGACCATTAAAAAAAAATGCTATTAATAAGTTAAGCAATATCTTGTCTTCATTTATTTTAGAACACCAATTGCTACATAAACTGTCTTTTCTGTTTATGTGTAAGTAACTGCTTATTTTTAATTAAGTTTTCAGCTTAAGCTTTAAGTTTAATCAGCTATTCACTTCATACTTGATTTTTCCAGTCCTTTTAAATTAAAATAGCAAATCAAGTAGGGAGTCGGAGATGAAAAAACCAAAGGGTGAGTGTCGTAAGGGGCCAGGCAAGTGCTAGCAGGTGACTGTGGGACCAATCTCAGATCGATCGGATTTACCCCAAGGAATCCAGCTACGGAGGTAACCCTTTTATCTTAAGACAACGACACAAGAGGTAAAAGTTTTCAATAATTTACATATATATATAACTTCTATTATAACTTCCTTATGCGCACTGGCCACAGCCAAAAGAAGGATATTTGTCAAAATTTCTTTTGAGGGGTGGGAGATTCTAGATTTTATTTTGGGGCATAACTTCGTTATTTACCCTTCCTACAGCGGTGTGGCAGTAGACAACAAACCCCATAAATTGTAGCAAGACTCTTTGAAGTTTTGTCATGAGTGACAAAATGTGGATATCTTATTTTTTATTAGGTATTAAAGGTAGTACTGTAATACATTGAAACCATTGATTTCTTAGAAAAACATTATTCAAGTTAGCTTCAACCATACCTATCTGGTGTAAACTTCCATGCGCTTAATTCATTTTGAGTCTCTTCCAGACGAGTTCTTGTTGAAGCTAATTCCTGGCGGAGACGTTGAAGCAAAAGATTCACTGCAGGATCAAGGAGTGCAGATCGAAGTGCGGTAACTCCAGGAGCCTGTCCTGCTTTTAGTTCAGACAATTGTGCCTAAATATATTAAAATTAGATGAATAGTTTGCAATAACATGTTAAACTTTACTAATTATATTTTTTTAAATAATTTCAGTTTACATATTTACGAAAATAAATTTCTAAAGTCCTCAGTTTGTTGTTATAAAAGCTTCAACACATTTCACTATGTTTATACAGCAAAACCTCTCAATAGCTCTACACCTTTATAAATAGATTTAATATTTACTGGCCATTTAGTGGTAGGTGTCTACCCATTAAAAGTTCATGCTGGAAAGAGGATGTAGGACAGGTGGATGGGAAACAAGGATATAAAGCAAGTTGGTGAGATGAATAAAAGTTGTTGTAGTCAAGCAATGCCCTTATCATAGTAACTTCGGAACGACAATACTATTTGTGAGGACTTAGGCAAGCTTCGGAAGTTGTCCAGCCTCTATATTTTCGGAGAGTTCACTTTTTCCTGTGTAAATTACAAAATTCCAAACATACAAATTTTCTTATGTCAAAATGAGCTAATTTTAGGGGTATGAACTGTTTCCAAATCATATAGCTCTTTTACATAAGCAAGCATTCGTCTACAGTTATGTCTCTATCTGGAGTAACGCTACTTTTAAATTTTTCTCTCAGTTTTACTAACACTGGCCAAATTTTGTTTAACTTTGGGTCTGTGTGAGTTTTGGGGTTGTACTCATTATTGTTTGACAAATGTAAAAACTTTTTATTTGTTTGTATCTGCAATGAAAAATTGTTTGAAGGAAAAAAGGTATAATAAGTAATGGATTTTTTTACCAGAACAGCTCCATTTCCGGTTTCTTTACAATTCCTCTTAACCCAACTAAAGCTAAAAATACTCTAAGTTCATTAGAGAATAATTCAGCAAATGGTTTTGCTCGTCTAAGATCACCCTAATAATTATTAGCATAGCTGTTGATTTTTTCACAAATAAGATCGATTAGAAAAAAAAAGTTCTCGAAGTACTATGGAACGCTACCGATAGCATCAAAAGGTACATTTACGCCTACCATTGCAGTAAATGGAAAACATGGAGGAGCATGTGGTTGTTTTGGTCTACTTTCCTTCATTTCCGGGCTTGGTCTACATCAACTAAGTCATATAAATCACTTCCACTGCCACTTTCATCAAGTTCACACTTTCATATTCATCTTCTTCACCACTCATTTTCATACTAACAATATACTGTCTAATATAAACAGTAAAATAAATAGCAGGTAAAAACAAAATATCACATTAGTAAAAATACAATGACAACGCGTAGGCTTCCTGAACGTTGTAGGCCTATTGTTACCTGACAACAGCCTACAAGCGAAGTACAGACCCCGGGGCTATATAAAACAAAAAAGAAACTAGTGACCAATAACGATGCTTTTCGGTGTCTTTTTCTTTTCATTTTTGATTGATAAAGATAATTGTATGATTGAAATATTTCAATAGTGTAATGTATTTTCTTGTGTGTCTATTTATTTATTTCCAAGAGATTGCAGTTTTGGACTATTACCATTAAGTAAGTCTGCCAGTCTCCTATCTAGTCCAAAAATCCTTAAATAAGCTTTGAGCTCTACTAGACTTAACCTTAAATATATATATGGGCATTTTTTGACTAGATAGGAGACTTACACTTACCTAGTGGGAATAGTCCAAAACTGCAATTTCTTGAAAAATTTTCTATTTACATATTAAATATTTATTTCCAAGAGATTGCAGTTTTGGACTATTCCCACTAGGTAAGTGTCAGTCTCCTATGACTATTGTCGAATCAGTGAATTATTTTGCTGATGTTTTTCAGTCAGTGGTGTTGGTACTTCGTAGTTGACATATGCATTTTTTCGTGTGTTCTACGTATGGTATTTCTGAATAGTGTGTCTTCCTTATATGTTGTCTGTTGGTTAAATAGGTTATTGTGTTTGTTTTTTATAAATGTGGTATTTTGCTAGTGATATTTATTCTTTTGGATTATTATTTATTTCAATTATGTTTAGGTTAATTTCATAATTTATTATATGGTTGTGTGACATTAGGGGTTTTGCTATATTTGATGCGTTTTTATTATTGCTTTTGAATCCTCTTAAATGCTCTGAAAATCTTATTTTGAAGGATCTATTTATATAAATAGTGCTACACTTATTAAATTACATGAATACTTACAGCATATTCTTGCATTTCCTGTTCTTTTGCTGCCAACCTCCTTACTAAAACCTTCTCCCTCAATAAGAGATCTGCTTGTTGTTGTTTCAATTTTTCTTCAATTTCTTTCAAGTTTGCCAACTCGGCTATAAACAAACAACAATAAATTGTTACCTAAACTATTAACATTTGACAATTGTATAATGTTCCTGGAAATATTGTTTCAAACAAAAAAATGTTGTTAAAACTTCATTTTTTCTGTTAAGGATATTCCATACAAAAGACTTTAATTATAAGGATATTATCAAACGCAGATAATACTGAAAGTGTTAAAAAAAAACTATATTTAATTTGTTTAAACCCGTATTCCTGTAAAAAAAATTACAAATGATCAAGGGAAGTCCTGAATAGAAGAGCAAGGAAAGATAATTCTGTTACTAACAATACAACATAATATTAAGACTTACTTCCTAGCCAGCGCAATGCGGGGAGTGCTCTATCTTGTGCCTCGGGGACCATGTGCTGCAGGTAACATAATCAAACCACTACACTCACTTCACATAACTTTACTAACCATGGCTTTGAGCTTTCATCACAAAGACACTGCACTTTTAACTTACCTACACTGGATCACCATCACTCTGTACCAAGTAAAAACAATTTTACTGGTTATATTTTTAATTAATACAAAAAACTAAACAATATACAAACAAACTGTACATTTGTATACTTAAGAGCTACAATCAATTCCTATAAAAATTGTTTTATTTTTTAACCCTTCAAGCTGGGATGTCTGCTATATACCCTCGCTATATAGGTTTTAATACTGGCGGTTTGCCAGTATGTGTCCACTCATCGTAGAGCCACTAACACATTGTTCATTGCTCAACCACTTCTTAGATGTATATGGGACTATTTTTTTTATCTAAGTCTAAAATTTGGTTCTTCTCCCAAGTCAAGTATATGTCACAAATTATTTATTTATGATTCATAAATTTGGTGATATACCTCGCCTGATATACAGTAGTTTATCAAACTGAAATATCAGTACTATGGAAAGTCACAGAGAGGTCTGGATATATGACAAATATTGTTATATAAATAATGTATATGTATGTATGTATATATATATATATATATATATATTTCACGTTGTCCATTATTTTTCCGTTGCACTGACTTTATGAAGTTATTATTATTCCATAGTTAATAATAATAACTTTATATATATATATTTGTGTGTGTGTGTGTGTGTGTGTGTAGAAAGAGAGAGAGTTATCTGGATATACAATAAATATTGCTATATATAACATGTTTACACTTTAGTTGTAAAATATTGACAAAATATTTATTCACCCTTTGCATTTGTGACATTACAATAATAATTTCGAAATAAAGTAGAAGTTTATATGGGCAAGCTAGATGTGAATGTTTGTTTTGTTTTGGTAACAAAAGAAAAATTACACTAAACATCAAAACAATAATAATACAAAAAAAAAAAACACTAGTAAAACACTAAGCAAAGGGGAATTTAAATGCTCCTAGAGCGTATGCTGCATGCAATGCCTTAAGCGTGCATATTAGTAATAGAGGTTATATAATTTTGATAGGTTATGACAATAATTCTGATTATTCTAAAATGAATGAAAATGCTCTTTTCAAAAGTTGTAAAAGATAATCAATGGAAATAATTTTTTATTACTGATTTAATTTAATTGCAATTTTATTGCTTCAAATAAAACTGATGTCTACTTATTACCTGAAAAATTCAGTTTATCTTCAGTAGTTTTTGAAGTAAGCACACTACAAAAAAGTTATGTTAGTACCATTTAAATACCACTGTCAGGAGATACTGTAGTTCATTTAAATACCAGCTTGAAGTGTTAAAAATACTCTATTACAATATTTACATTTATATTTTTAAAAAACAGGCATTAACTAAAGAAATATTTCCATCTGAACACTTCATGAAAGGTGTAGGGATGAGTGTAACTTTCAAAATCATTAACTTCACACATCATTTTTGAAATATATTTTTTTTAAATTGTAGATAATTATTTTTTTAAACATTATGTAAAGGGTTTACACATAATTTACAAAACGTTAAGTACTTTAAATAACACATTGGGAGAAATTAATTTCAAGTTAATATTTCAGTCGTCAGACTACCAACAAATTATTAAAATTCTGTTTAAAGAAAATTTTTTTTTCTAAATAAACTATATGTGTTACTATTTATCTATAATATATACCTACTCTAGAATTCTAATTAATATAAGCACTGTAACCTGAATATAACATTTTGAAGTTACAGTATTTCAACACATAATATAAAAAAACTTTGAAAAACCTACTTAAAAACCTTTATTTGAACAATATTTATTAAATTAATTCTGAGTTTTGTTTTCACTAACAATTACTTTCCCATCTTTAAATTAAACCACTGTAATTAATTTCATAAGAATATTACATTATTTTTTTCATAATAATAAGCTTTACTTAAATTATGCTTAAAGTGCAAAATGATTTTTTTATTGAACGAATCAGTTTTGTAATGATATGATGATTACAACATAAAGCATTTTATACGATGCCATATTTTTCTGTAAACATCTCTTAAGATCAAATAATAAACATTTACTTATTAATTGATTCCATCTTCACGTGAGCTACTAGTTTTTAACTAAAAACACTTGTAAATATGTTACACTTGCCTATAGTACCAGTTACTTTTATATTTGTTGAGGATGGCTGTTTCAGGAGATGTGTCCCATTGTGAGCTTAGACGGTAACATAACGAGTTAGTCTGAGTTGACAATGAGACACATCTCCTAAAACGGCTGTTTTCAACAATTATAAAAGTAACTTCTACTACAGGCAAGTGCAAACTATTTACAAGTGTTTTTACTCAAACATTTACTGTCTTTGGCGAAGGGAGGAGAAGAGGCCCCTCCCAGAAAACAATTAGAAAATATGGTAGCTATAGTGTAAACTATCAGATGGGGGGGGGGGTCTTCTGAGGGAAATAGTTATAGGCCTACTCTGGGACATTTCAAAATTATTAATTAACTTAATTTACCATATATTTACAATAAAAAACACCCAATGTGGGTGGGCATGTTAATTACTGATTATAATATTGTATTATAGTGATTAATATGGCTTGGTCAATATATTCTACAAATTAATTACAGATTTAAATCAGGGACAAACGCAAATTTCAGAAATGACATTTTATTTTACATTTATAGTGTTATTTTATGGTTTCAAAATTTTCATTCTTTCATACTTTTAGGGAGGACTTTGAACCCCAAAGCCTCCCATTAAATACGCAACTGTTGGTATCGAACAAAAAAATAAATGGTAGAAATTTTGTACTTGTAGAACCATAAGCTTGGGATTATTTAAACAAACCTTGTTTAGGTGGTAGATAAAAGTTGTTTGTTTATAAATTTTATTTATGACTCATGGGTCCACTAATGGTTCCATCCAAGTTGAACCATATACAATCAGTGAGTCAGAGAAAAATCAGTGTTTGGTTTCTTACTTGCTGAAAGTAAACAAGTTTAAACTCATCACTTGAAATTCAAATTGATAAAATGTTTGTGAAAACCAATGTCACAAAAAATGTTTTCAGAAAAGGTTTAAAGCGATTGTTTTTTTTTTTAGTATAACTCTTTTCTTTTCCTTTTTATTGTATATAATTATGGATCCCAATGAATCTGAGAACATTTAATACATATAGGATTTGTTCCTTACACATACAGTGCAAGAGCTAAAATAAAGAACATAAGCCTGATAAAACCAGAATTTTCATTGATTTAGCATTATTCAAAGTTGGAGGTTAAATTTTTTTTTAAAAACTTAAAACTTCACTAGTAAATTTTTGTGTAGTTTCATGGTAGTTTATTAGCAAATTAAGACAATCCCTTTATCATAGCTAAAAAAAGCTTTCCAGTGAAGTGTGTTAAGAAAAGAAACGATTTTCTGTTGAAATAAAAGAAAATAAAGCACTTATCTAATGTGAAGTTATTTTCCGAAACCGAGAAATTACAATAAAGGTTCGTCTCTTTAACGGAAATACTTTTATTGCTATTCTTAAAATGTTTGTATTTTTTCTGGCCCTATTGCAATACGACACAAAAAAGCTACATATCTTCAAAAAAGAGTATAGAGTATCCATACATGTGCAATAATTATTTCACTGAAAAAAATTGTTTTAAGTAATAAAATTATATTAAGATTAAATAACATAGTAATTTTGCTGGTATATAGAGGTCATATATAAATAAAATAAATATAAGTTGTCCTTTCTTTTAGTTTTTCTTTTTTGTATTTCTTTTTGTGTTTTCTCTTTGATTGACAAAGACCACTGTGTGGTTGAAATATATCATTGGTTAAGTGCTTTTATGTGTTTCTATTTCAAGACTACAGAGTGGACTCTTACCAAGGTAAGTCTGTCAGTCTCCTAGTCCAAAAAATCTAAATAATCTTTACCAACCAAAAGTAACCTAAAAAAAAATAAATAAATATATATATATATATATATATATATATATATATATATTCTTGATATTTAACATTATCCATTGTTTTTCCGTTGCACTGACTTTATGAAGTTAATATATTACTATTTTTGAGTAATTTTATCCACCATTAAGTGCAATAATTTTACCTTGAGTGATGAGGCACCTTTCGGTCTTTGACCATTGTCACCATTGAGTGATTCGACAATGGTCAAAGACCGAAAGGTGCCTCATCACTCAAGGTAAAATTATTGCACTTAATGGTGGATAAAATTACTCAAAAATAGTAATATATTAACTTCATATATATATATTCTTGATATTTTACGTTATCCATTGTTTTTCCGTTGCACTGACTTTATGAAGTTAATATATTACTATTGTAAGTAATTTTATCCACCATTAAGTGCAATAATTTTACCTTGAGTGATGAGGCACCTTTCGGTCACTTGACCATTGTCGAATCCTACACATATCACCACAGAGTGATTCGACAATGGTCAAGTGGCCAAAAGGCGCCTCATCACACAAGGTAAAATCATTGCACTTAATGGTGGATAAAATTACTTACAGTAGTAATATATTAACTTCATAAAGTCAGTACAACGGAAAAACAATGGATAACGTAAAATATATATATATATATATATATATATATATATATATAATTACTTGTTTCTCAAAATTTTTTTTTTTTTGGCAGGTTCATTCGCCAAGGTTACTTAAAAATAAAATCACTCTTTCAAATTTAAATTAATTTTGAACCTGACTTATAATGTTACACTCAAACCTAATATTTCATAAAAAGATAGATATGGAAACATCACTAAGCAATGCAAGTGTTATGTCTAGATCTGGATTCTGTTAACAGTAATAAAATTAGAAAAAAATTATTTTATTTGGTCTCAAAATCAGTTGATAAAAATATAATCAATAAATTATCCAATGATAACAGTTACTTGTATTTGAACGATAATCGTTAAATTATTTTTAACTCTTGTTAAACCTAACCCTTCTTCCTGCTAATGATTGGAAATTACTGATATAGAAAATGGTTCAAAGATTAGAAACAACTAAAAAAATGACAATTTTTTTGAAAACATATGTGGGTTGTTTAGAAAGTAAAGAACATTTTGTTGTGATAATGACTGCACTTGCTCCGCATCCTCGTGAGCTGCTCATTGACCTTGGTATTCTTTCGTCGGTTTGGTGGCAGTTGCGATCTGCTACGGTCAATTACTGTTTATCTGTGCAACTTAACAATGTGTAACAAAATTGACGATGCCAAAAAGTGTGAGGTTCACAAAGATATTCGTTTTTTTTAATGCAAAAAAGTTAGACCCGTCAAAATTTATAGTTAGGCAACTGATGGTTAGGGTAATGGAATGAATGAAGGCGGATTCCTCAAATTTGGTCAAAAAACGAATGAGAGATTCATTGAGATTCCATGCTTGCTACGACATAGGATGGCGATGAGACTTGGATCTCATATATCACTCCAGAAACAAAGCGCCAGCCTATAGAATGGCATCTAGTGGTTCACAATGAAATCGAAACAGGCAAAACAAATTCTGAGCACCAGGAAGGTTACGACAGTGGTGTTTTTGGACCTTAACGGTGTCCTATTCATTGACTACATACTCAATGGGAAGACAATAAATGAAGTGGCCTACTGAGAAACTTCGTCGACTCCACCACTCAAAACAAACCGCACAGAATGCTGGCCAACTGCGTCATGCTCATTCATGACATTGCATGCCCCCATGCAGTGGAATTGAGGAAAGACTTGGTTAAGCCGTTTTAGTGGGATATTTTTCAAAATCTCCATTCAGCCCGGGCTTAGCTGTCAGTCATTATTTCCCAAATTGAAAAGTATTTGGGTAGAAAACACTACAGAAGTAATGATGAACTTGAAGTCATTGATCAGTAGTTTCACACATTGTTATCTTCAACTGTGTGACTATGTGGAAAAATAGGTTAGGTACCAAAATGTTTTTGTAACAAGTTTTATTTTGTTACATTAAATAAAAATCTGTTTAGAAAAAAATGCTCTTTACTTTCTGAACAACCAGAGTATTTAAGCTGGAATCATTTAACTGAGTGAATTACTAACTTATGAGTATACATATCCATTAATTTATAATTCATAGAAATTATGTCTGTATTTAAAAAATAAATAATTTTAAAATATATAATTCAAATGTAATTAGGTTGCAAACATATTTATGTGTTATTTTTGTAAGAATATAAAAACAAATAAAGTTTGACTTAAAACAAACATCCCTATAATACAAAAAAATTTGAGCTAAAATTAATGGATATGTATACTTGGTTTGTTAATAAAAAAAACAAAAAACACAAAGACTAATAATAATATATTCAACACAATCTACAAACAAATATTTTATCTATTAAAACTCTTTTGAGAGCAAGGTCATAAATCTTAGTGAATAAAACAAATTTACAAACTATAAATTATAAATTGCAGTAATATTTATTAATATGACAACCCTGTCATTGAATATTATCTAAATTAAAGATATTTACTTATGTGATTCAATGTTTAATTAACTAATAATAGTTACACTGATCTATAAGCAAAGTTCAAAGTATTTAATCACACGTAAGTTTAAAATTAATGTTACAAGGTATTTTGCAAATGTTGTATACACAACCAAATCTTATTCATAATACTAATATATTTGAAAATTAAAATGAATTTTTACAACTTTAACAAATTAGTCATTTTATTTAGATAACAAAAAATTCAGGTTTATTTAGACTTTTCAAACGATACATAGTAAGGATACCCCCTGATAATTTAAATTAAGATGAATAGAACTACAAATAATTTACTACAATTATTACTTCAGATTTTTTATACAAGTTTCTCAAATAATTTCAGTATATTTAGACTGGCTAACAAAATAAAATCCAAGGATAGACAGTCAATCGTTGTGTATGTGTAATAAATTCCTATTTTACAAAAAAATTATCTGATCTATAATAAAAACAAAAATAAAACAGTATTTAAAAATGTTGACATTAATTTTTTTTTTTTATATTTAGGATACTTATAAATGTTCATGTCATTTTAAATGTTGTTACACTTGGAAATATTTGGTACAAATCATTTTAAAACTACTCATTATCGACTCAAGTATAAAATGTTTCTTACCCATAAATTTAGCGGTTTTATCTGTGTTACGTTTTAACTGTACTATGATTACTATTCAATGAGGATTTAAAAATAATTTCCAGAATTTTTTTAAAGTGACTAAGAGAATATAACACATACAAACCACTGTATTAGCACAGTACAACTGAGACGTACACCATTGAAATAACCAGATTGTTTTTTTTTTAATTATTGTTATTTTTTGGGGAAATGACTGACAATAATTCTTCCACTAACCGACTGATAAAATTTCAAGGGTTTGATTTTATTAAATATCTGAGTAGAAGTAGACGTGAAACTTAGATGATGTTCAGGAAGTATATTACTTATGACAAATGATTGTGATAGAAGTGTCTACAAGGTAATACAATCAAACGGTTTAACCCATTAACAGCCAACACTGCGAATATGCTATAACTTCTAGAGCTAAAAGGATTCTCAGACTAGGGATGGTCGATCGAGTAATTTTAGTGACAGCGCCAGGTTTGGATCAGTGACTTTTACCAGTGACAAGGGATACTGAGACTGCTCTGTATATGCCAATAACAGGCAGGCATACCACACTGGTAAAATGATTCCACACCTCACTTTTTTTTTGCAAAGGGTAATTTTATTAAAAAATAAACTCTTACGAAATTAAGAGCAAACTACAGAGTGCGAAATAGCTCTACTGTACACACACTTTCACTACTTTGAAACCTGATACAAATTGTTCACTCAGACACAATGTAAATGAGTAGAACCAGTGACAGCGACAAATCAAACAATGACGACCGTGGTAAAATATCAGTAACTTTTCAGTTGCAACAGCGACATTTTACCCAATCACAACAGATACAAACCCTTCTCTTCCCTTCATTCAATGACAATGGACGATAAACAGCGCCGTGAGCCGAGCTGTGAAAGCAGAGTCAGTGACAATGACAAATTGACCAATGGGAGTTGTTTCATCCAGTGATTGTGAAACATTTTTGCCTAGTCGCAATGGAGGCAACTCCATTGACAATGGAACTGGTATTTTCTATATTTTGTCACTGGTACCACCAGCAACAAACTAATATCAGTGACAAGTCATCGCGCCAGAAAATATTGACCATCCCTGTCTTAGACCTCTATTAGAGGAGCTTTATTAAAATTAGAAAAATAACCGCAAGAACGTAATTCAACTTGCCATATCAATCAACAAAGGAGTTCCGAAATTAAAATGTTATTAATTTTAGACTTCTCAATCTTGAATGTAAAGAAATTATAGAGAACATTTGTACTGAAATTGAAAAACCAATTCATATTATAGAATATAAAAACATGAAAATATAACTGTTTTATTTTAACATAATTAACAAATTTCCAAATAATAAAATGAACAAACCTGTCATTGTCATCAAATGAGCAGAATTTAAATATAATAGCTTTTCTACATCAAATGAATAGTTTGTGCAATTTATTAGAACTTTAACCCCTAGCTCCTTTATCTGAGTAGTTTAAAATTAGTTTATCTGCTAGCGATAAAAGAACTCTGTTTTTTTAAAAGCCATATTGAACGACAAAACACTCACAAACAAAACAACAGACTGATACTAATCAAAGACATACTGAATAACTAATAAAAACAAATAGCGACAGGCACATGGCGACAAACTACAGTCAATTATACAAAACTGCAGTGAGATGGTGACTCAGCATCCAAATAATGTGTATGCTGTCCCTACACTACTTTTGCGAATAAAAGGTCACTAGCACATCTAGACAGAATCATTATTTTGGAAATCGCAGCACTTTTCATGATTTATTTTTTCCTTAATTTTTGAAAATGTTACCTGTCTTAATTTTTCCCCTGAAAATCTGAAAGCTATTTGGAGTTATATTAGTCAGAGTTATACTGTATATATGTAATTATTTAAAGTGACACTTTAATTTAGATAAGAACAACTATTATGAATTCTGTCCCATTGCCAACTGTAAAGACCTCTTCGTTTTAAAAGGAACTTGGTTGAAGAATCATACTTTTGATAGTTCTATAAGATTTTAGGAGCAATGCCAAGAAAAAAAATAATGTGAAATATCTTGTGACGCAGTAGTGTAATTGGGGGTATTGAGTGTGTTTGTAGGATATAAAATCATCCTTTCACTTATTTGTTTGATTGTATTGTCTGTTCTTTTTATTGAATTTATGTAAAATGTGTAGGTCTTTTGAATATACCAGCATATCATCAAAATTTTACATAAACTCAGCAATAATAATAGCCTTCCTGAAACTATACCTTTGTATTATAACACGAAATAAAAATTCAAATTAAATTCTAGGGACATACTTAACACTGAATTATAATTCTCAATCGCTTTTTGACATAAATACTCCTAAAATCTCTAGAAGTTTAAAATATGTATATATATATATATATATCTAACTAACCTAAAACTAACCTAAAAAAATATACATATATATATATATATATATATATATATATATATATACACACGCAATTTCCTATTCTTTCACTAGCCATTAAGCTTTAAGGATGTGGTCAAGTCTTCATAACACATTATTGGTATAGCTATTCACTCGTAAACTGGTGTGCGATCAATCGATAGAAAACAAAAAGTTGTCCATATTTAAAAACATTGGTTTTTGTACATGTTGCATCAAAGGCCATCGCTGAGAAATTAAAGGTGTTGCGGTCATTTAGAAAACTGATATAAGTAAATTTGTTCAAAACTTTATGTAAATGTGGTTATATGACAAATCAAGTAAAATATTTATAGTGGCCTTTCAGCCTAGTCAAATCTAATTATTGTAATGTAAATATTACACGTCATATTTTGCTTCCTTTACCCTTCCCCCTGTCTATTCTGGCATTTAAAGGTCACACGCACCTCCTGTCTAGTCTGGCACTTCGAGGCCACACGCTGATCTTTTGCTTCCTTTACCCTTTCCCCTGTCTATTCTGGCACTTCCAAGGCCACATGCCCTCCCTGTCTATTCTGGCACTTCCGAGGCCACATGCCCCCCTGTCTATTCTGGCACTTCAAGGTTACACGCCAGCTTACGTGTGTCTAGCTATAATGGGTATGATGACAATCATAAATGTCAGCCGTTTATTTGCTTAAATTTATTTTCTTTTCAGTGATATGAAACTTGTAAGACTAGACATCTGTGTTGTGTAAGGGATATTTATAGCCTTTTGAAACTTGTCACTTTGATAAGGATAGATATTTATAGTCCATAATTTGTCATTTTATCAGATAATTTAGATATAATAGAACCATTCATAAGATTTTATGTCAAGTGGAGTTCTTACTCAGTATAGGTTTTATAGGTGTCAATCAATAGCTAATGTAAGTGTTTATTACGATCTGAGAAATATGAATGTAAATGCTGTAAAGTTGCATTACATGTAGACATAGAGTGGTTCAAATTCTATCACATTAAAGTGAAATTTAAAAATAAATTAGTTTAATATTTTTTTTGTAATTAGTGTATTTTTTGTACATTCTAAGTAAACAATAATAAGAGATCCTAGAAACTAACGCAAAATTCAAACAAAGCTAATAATAGATAATATAATGAATACAAAAATTGCTCCTGTATAAATTATATAATATTTAGTTCTTTACAAGTGAAAATATATTTGTAGCCAAATAGAACTCAGTTGATACAACGAATAATTTTGCAATCTCTAGTTGCCACGACGTACGTCTAATTAGATGCCTATTTTGGGTTTAGTAAAAAATCAATTGTGCCACACTGTCAACAATGGGACAAAAATCCTAAATCGACCCTCCTATTAATAAAATAGAGTGAGTGTTAAATTAGATAAGACTTATATCTCTATAACATCATTTAATAAGTGTGAATTTTTTTATATTTTGTAATGCTTTCCCATTTTAGAGAACATTTGGTTAAAAGCAAATTGCCCCATAAAACAAAGCTAGGTTTAGTTGTTATCTCGATGGTGTCATATGAATGGGGACCACATCCCAATCTGCCCTGAGCCTGACAATCAGCTGTCCAGAATCGATCATTACTGGAACGCTTGACGCCAAATGGCTCAACAGCCATGAGCAGGCATTGGCTAAAGTAAAGTAAGTAGTTTAGTTGTTATTGGTAATTATTTCTTTTTATACATCATCTGGATCTGCAAGGAAATTGAACAATTTTAAAAGATAAAATCCAAGAGCATTAAGCACAACCCATGACAAAAATAATTTATTCAGGAGTCTTTGAAAACTTCATAAAAAGACATCAACATTTTTAAAAATCATGTGTGGTTATTTTGATTAATTAATATAAAAATTAATTATATAAATTTATTATATGAATAATTACATCAATAACTGGCAACAATTTTGGCATTCAGAAGCTGAATTTAAAGGTTTTAGTGTTTAGTTGTTATTAATAGATTTTAAATTTGCTGGTAGTTTCAATATTTTCATTATACTAGACTGTAAAAGTCTCAGCATATCAATCAACTCCTCACCCAGTTCAACTGTGCATTTCAATTGTTTGTATTCTCTGTTATACTCTGAAATTTCTAACACCTGTAATTTTTACAAATAAAAAAATTTATTCATTAGGTAGTTAAAATGAAATTTGATAAGTTTTCAAACTATAACATTTATTTTAAAAAAACATTAAAAAATATTAAGAAAACAATTATTTAAAAATTTTTAATATATTTTCTCATTACTTGATGCATTTTATGGTTTGTGTGTGTGTGTGTGTGTGTGTGACAAGATATATGTTCTTTCACAATAGTGGCTTTAACAATTGAAAAATTCTTAAAATAAATTAATAAAATTCCAAGTAGTCTTTTTACACACACACACAAGCGCACGCACACACACACACACACACATACACACACACTACTACTAAAAGTAATGAATAAAAAAAAGTAATTTAGCATGAATGTCAGCACACTTTGTGTTAGCTATTTTAAAAATAGTAATAAGAATACTATTAGTTACACTGAAGTGGAATCACAACACTATACCACTAAAGAAACACAAGTAAAGAAATTGATGTGCTGTATGTCACCGAGCCACAAGTTGAGATGTCTGGAAAGGAATGATGAAGAGACCTCGATTCAAAAGCAGAATATGTAGCTGTTAAGGTAAGACTCGTATCAACTCGCATTACTGCACATAATTTGTTCAACTCAAAATTAAGAACGAAGATCAAAAAGGTTTTAAAAAAAAATGCACTACATTTTCTTCAAAATCTGAAAAATGCAACTTTTCTCTATAGACTTAAAAATGATGATTCAATTAAATTCACTGCACTCTTTAAACAGTTTTTAGCCACCACTTCCGCACTAAAAAAATACAACTAAACATAAAACACATTTGAAATTAATTCTGCTACTAAATTTATATATTTTAGTAATAAACAAACAATATAAACCTAATATGAAACAATCATTATCTAGAAAATATGTGTTACATTTTGTACAAATTATTGTTTGGTTGATGGGGTGACAATCTTTATACTTCTGGATATCTTTACATGATTCCTAATAAAATATATGAAAAATGTAACAAAAAAATTATGTTCAGAGTGCAGCAACATAACTTCCTTTTTTCAAAACTTAATAAACCTCATTTTAAGACACAAATTTGTTATTATTTTTTATAATGTAGAGATATCTAAAATTTTTGTTTTACGCAGCTTTCAAAATCATTCAGGTATGTGATACACTTCACCAGTAGGGATGGCCAATTCAATGACTTTAATGACAGCTCCAGGTTTGGATCAGTTACTTTTAATGGTGACTATAGTATCAGAGACAAGGGATACTGAGACTGCTCTATATGTGCCAGTAACAGGCAGGCACACTACACTGGTGAAATGATTCCGCACATCGCTTTTTTCTTTTGGAAGGTCCATTTTATTTAAAAATAAACTCCTACGAAATTAAGAACTACAAAGTGTGTCTACTATAAACAACAATATCACTATGTTGATACCTGACACAAATCGACCACCCTCACACGACGTAAATGAGTAGAACCATTGACAGCCGGGGTAAAATATCAGTCGCGACTGCAACATTTTGCATAATCACAACTCCCTCTCTTCCCTTCAGTCAACGACTCTGGACAATAATCGGCGCCATGAGCCAAGCTGTGAGAGCAGAGCCAGTGACAGTGACAAATCAACAAATGACAGACATTTCATCTAGTGACAGCAACAAATCAACCAATGAAAGCCGTTTCATTCAGTGACTTACTCTTACCCAATCACAACAGAGGCAACTTCCAAACAATCTGTCACTAGAACTGCCATTTTCCATATCTTGTCACTGGTATCACCAGTAACAACGAATATCAGTGACAAATCCCCGCTATAGAAAATATCGACCATCCCTACTAAGGAGGTTGTTAATGATGTTTGTCATGACACATCATATCAGCAGATATTTTTGCAATTTCTTCCAAGATGTTAGCCTTTATGATTTGTATGACCCTTGAACAGTTGAGATAAGATCAAGATTTTTAAAAAACCCAAAAAAGAAATCACAAGGGGCAAAATCAGGGGAGCAGGCTGGTAACTTTAAGTAACTTTTTATGAAAATGACGTGGTCTAGAATGTGTGCTCTAAAACTGACATCAATGTCCTTGAAAGTGACCCCTTGCTAAGCACTGTTGAAGGCCAATTCATGGAGTCATAGAAAAAAATTCCTTTAATATGTTCATGTACCGGTCTGAATTCATTATCACTGTGATCACACTGTCTCCCACTAACAATCCCAGCAAAGGATATTGCATATCCACTATTACTTTCGAGTAATTCAAAGGCTTCTCATGCGATGCTAGAGGATTGGTGTAAGGCCAGTAATCCATTTTCTGTCTGTTGACGTGTACACTTAAATAAAAATGGGCTTCATCATAAAAAAGTAGTTGTCATCAGTAGAATTTTTGAGAAGCGTTGCAGAGAGTTCTTGTACGGATGAAGACGCACTGAACAATCAAAGGGTTCTGGAATTTCGCTTACATAAAACTTGAAGAATCACAAGAAAGAAGCTTAACTGTCAAGCCTCAATATTGTCTGGATATCTGAGGAGCTGAAGAACTCCACTTCTTGTACTAGTGGATTGTCTAAAACTTGAAACCCATACAACAATTTATTTACAGTGTAGGACTGAGCCCATCGGTACTACTTAAAATGAATTTGTTAGGCAGTGGGTTGCGATCACTAAACAACTGTTTGAAAAATAAGATTCGACTGCAAATGCATGTTCCTCACTCTTCCAGTTGTGATAGTGACTAAGATGATTAGGAAACAAAACCTTACAACTATGTTTCTCGAATGAGACCAATCCTATCCACTGCACTCTAAATGGTAAGAATTTTAAAAAAAGGAAGTATGTGCTGCATCATGTGAATGTACATGCAAGTTTGGGACAAAATAAACAAAAACTAACCTATAAAGTATAATCTTAGTTGGCTTTAGTTTTCCACTTATGATTTTTACCAAAAAAAAATTTATATCTTCAAGGTGGTTAAAGTTATTAATTTCAAAATTTGCACATGTTAGCTTAAGAAAATCCTGTTAAATATGAAACATTTTACAAAAAATATATAAAAATAAAAACATGACTTACTTCTAAGTTAAGCTTTTGAGACCAAGTTTATTGCCTACGACAAAAACATATCATAGTTATTTGGCAACACCATTATCAATGAAGTAATTAAAGTTTTTCTGAGCACCCTCTTTAACCCACAGTATGGGTATATTAAGTGGCTTTGTTCCCCCATTGCTGTTTATAGACTAGGTCAACTAGTCAAGACAGTTTATTAGTAGCGGGTATAAAAACTGCCCCAGCAAGTCTTCAATGTCGTCATTGTTTGATTGACTTCTTTGCTTCAAGATAGTTTATTTTCTGATTTGTCATTGTTATTTCGACTCTGTGCTTTCTGAGGAATATTTATCGACTCTCTTGATACTTACAGCATAAATAAATAAAGATATTTATGGTCTATTGACATCCTGTCAGACATCTAAACATTGCTTCAGCTGTTGTAGATGGGTTAATAAAAGTGTTTAATTTATTATTATAGTTGTTTAATAACCACCTCATTAAATAACAGCTGAAATAACCAACCCATTATTTTAAATACTATCTAATACATCATCAGGATTCTAATACATTTCAATAAAGCTGAGGATCAAATTTGCAACAAAGAATAAAGTTATCATTTTGAACACTTCAAACCGAAGTGTTCCATCATAAATAATGGAAGTTATTTAGATGTAATGTAAGTTGTATTGCCATATTTTTGTTTGATTTTTTAAAATTCTTTAATGTAAAGTAACTTGCCATCACTTTTTTTCTACTAGATATACGAGGTCTGTTAAAAAAATACGAGGACTGAGGTCATAAAAAAAATGTACTTTATTTGGAAGTTACACGTCTGGGTCTATTTCAAAGTACTCTCTTCCCCAATGCACACACTTATCCCAAAGGTGTTTCCACTTGTTAAAACAGTCCTGGTATGCTTCTTTTGTGATGGCGTTCAGCTCCTTCGTCGCATTTGCCTTAATCTCCGAAATCGTTTCAAATCTTCTTCCTTTGAGGGGTTTTTTGAGTTTTGAAATAAGAAAAAGTCACAAGGAGCAAGGTCAAGTGAGTAAGGAGAAAGTGGGAAACAACAGTAATCGAGTGTTTGGCCAAAAACTCACGAGTTCTGAGTGCTGGGTGAGCTAGAGCGTTGTCGTGATGGAAAAACCAGTTATCACTTCTCCACAGTTCTCTCCTTTTGCGTCGGACGGCCCCTGAGACGTTTCAGTACTCAATGTAGGTAATCTGGTTGACTGTAGAGCCTTCAGGGAAGTACTCGTAGTGAACAACACCCTTAGCATCAAAAAAAAATTGTCAACATCACCTTGACATTCGGCCGAACTTGGTGAGCGTTATTGGGTCTTGGGGACGTTTGACTCACCCATTGGGATGATTGGACCTTCGTTTCAATGTCGCAACCATACACCCATGATTCATAACCGGTTATAATTCTTGACAAAAGTTCTCATCTTCATTTGAACGATCAAGCAGTTTCCGACAAACCCGGATGCGATTGGCTTTTTGTTCGTCGGTCAACAGGCGTAGTACAAATTTCGCAGTGACGCAGTGCATCTTCAATTTTTCGGTCAAAATCTCGTAACAAGATCCAACTGATATCCCACACTGTTCGGAAAGCTGCCTAATGGTCAGGCATCGATTTTCGCGGACCAGGGTGTTGATTTTGTCAACCCCTGGGTCGTCAGTTGACGTTGAAGGACATCCAGGACGCTCATCGTCATCAATCGACTGTCGGCCTCCCTTGAAACGTTCATGCCACTTGAAACATGCAGTACGCTTCATGGCAAAATCGCCATAGGCTGTGTTAAGCATGGCAAATGTTTCTGTTGCAAATTTCCCTAGTATTACATAAAATTTCACAGCAATTTGTTGCTTCTTCAGGCTGTCCATTTTACAATCCGACAAATGAAAAAAACACTCTTTACTAAACTGCATGTAACTCATCAACAAATGAAGATATCTGCGACTGAAATACCATGTTTTAATCAGCTGATTTATACGAACCTAGCGACAAGCGGATTTTCCTGAAACTATCTTGAGCCGCAAATTTCAAACAGTCCTCATACAATTAGGTTAGTTGGCTTTAACAATTTAATTTTATAAATTTTAAATGAGCTATTATGATAGAAACATTATAGTTTCAATGTACCCTATATGGAAAAAGATCTCCAAACAACCTAGAAGAGTATCAAACATTACCGTTGGCAAAGAAAAATTAATAAAGAGACAAAAACAACAATGGGCTGGTTTTAAACTGCTGAATTATTAATTAGGTGATTATTGGACCCTTATCAGCTAACTGTGGAGCAATAATAACTTGACTAGTACAATTTATTTAAGAAAAGAGAAACTAAGCCATGTAGGACCATACTATATATGATTTATTTTGTTTAATTTGACTCAAGGAATTACCTGGTGAAGTTTGGTTGAGCAATTCACAACTACAGAGGTGGCACTGAAACCTCCTCTTTTCAGTGAGATGTAATAAAACAATTTAAAAGAAAAGTTAAAGTCTACGTTTTTTTAAAATACTACTGAATGGTAGGTTTACAAATAAATGGTTTTGTAAATCATATCACCTAAGTAGTGACCATTATAGTTGAAGCACTCATGTACCCGATTTTACAAGCTAAGATCAAGCCATAGTTACTTTTTTTTAACAAAAGCAAATATGTTTGTTATTTGATAATAAATAAAAACATTGTTAAGGATAAAATTAAAATTATAGAAAATAAATACACTAATAATTAAAGGATCAGAAACAGAATATAAAGGTCTATATAAATTCTACTAGTAGCCAGCTTACCTAATCATGAAAGCATTATTAAATGATTTTTCTTTTAACATTAAAAGGTTAAAATTTTTTTAATAATTGTTTCTGCACTAACAACACAATTTCTTTGTGCCCTAGCTTATGTCTAATATTTTCATTTTTTGCAAGTCAACTGCAAAAATCAAAATGGCTTAGTGATGAACCTAAGATAAAGCATAAGATTTCAAAAAAAGATTTATTTTGATTGTGTTTGACAATTAAGCTGAAAAGGTAGGCTGCAATTACTTATTTAATAAACAGTTATAAACCCTTGCTACAAAATAGCAATACCTTTATATACATTTTGCTAATAGAGTTAGCATCATCAGTTACATTTTGTTTTTTTTTTTAGTGAAATGTATATAAAGGTTGTGTAACTGATTTTTACGAAGGGTTTATAATTATTTATTAATTATAATTAAGCTACTCTCAATTGCTTTTAAAATTACTTGATAAAAAGTTTATATAAAAACACCTCACTACCAAAATATATGTTTTACTCGATACGTTTCATCAATTATATTGATATCAAGTTTAAAACAAGTTTGTATATTCTTTACACACACACACACACACACACACACACACACACACACACACACACACACACACACACACACACACACACACACACACACACACACACACACACACACACACACACACACACACACACACACACACACACACACACACACACACACACACACACACACACACACACACACACACACACACACACACACACACACACACACACACACACACACACACACACACACACACACACACACACACACACACACACACACACACACACACACACACACACACACACACACACACACACACACACACACACACACACACACACACACACACACACACACACACACACACACACACACACACACACACACACACACACACACACACACACACACACACACACACACACACACACACACACACACACACACACACACACACACACACACACACACACACACACACACACACACACACACACACACACACACACACACACACACACACACACACACACACACACACACACACACACACACACACACACACACACACACACACACACACACACACACACACACACACACACACACACACACACACACACACACACACACACACACACACACACACACACACACACACACACACACACACACACACACACACACACACACACACACACACACACACACACACACACACACACACACACACACACACACACACACACACACACACACACACACACACACACACACACACACACACACACACACACACACACACACACACACACACACACACACACACACACACACACACACACACACACACACACACACACACACACACACACACACACACACACACACACACACACACACACACACACACACACACACACACACACACACACACACACACACACACACACACACACACACACACACACACACACACACACACACACACACACACACACACACACACACACACACACACACACACACACACACACACACACACACACACACACACACACACACACACACACACACACACACACACACACACACACACACACACACACACACACACACACACACACACACACACACACACACACACACACACACACACACACACACACACACACACACACACACACACACACACACACACACACACACACACACACACACACACACACACACACACACACACACACACACACACACACACACACACACACACACACACACACACACACACACACACACACACACACACACACACACACACACACACACACACACACACACACACACACACACACACACACACACACACACACACACACACACACACACACACACACACACACACACACACACACACACACACACACACACACACACACACACACACACACACACACACACACACACACACACACACACACACACACACACACACACACACACACACACACACACACACACACACACACACACACACACACACACACACACACACACACACACACACACACACACACACACACACACACACACACACACACACACACACACACACACACACACACACACACACACACACACACACACACACACACACACACACACACACACACACACACACACACACACACACACACACACACACACACACACACACACACACACACACACACACACACACACACACACACACACACACACACACACACACACACACACACACACACACACACACACACACACACACACACACACACACACACACACACACACACACACACACACACACACACACACACACACACACACACACACACACACACACACACACACACACACACACACACACACACACACACACACACACACACACACACACACACACACACACACACACACACACACACACACACACACACACACACACACACACACACACACACACACACACACACACACACACACACACACACACACACACACACACACACACACACACACACACACACACACACACACACACACACACACACACACACACACACACACACACACACACACACACACACACACACACACACACACACACACACACACACACACACACACACACACACACACACACACACACACACACACACACACACACACACACACACACACACACACACACACACACACACACACACACACACACACACACACACACACACACACACACACACACACACACACACACACACACACACACACACACACACACACACACACACACACACACACACACACACACACACACACACACACACACACACACACACACACACACACACACACACACACACACACACACACACACACACACACACACACACACACACACACACACACACACACACACACACACACACACACACACACACACACACACACACACACACACACACACACACACACACACACACACACACACACACACACACACACACACACACACACACACACACACACACACACACACACACACACACACACACACACACACACACACACACACACACACACACACACACACACACACACACACACACACACACACACACACACACACACACACACACACACACACACACACACACACACACACACACACACACACACACACACACACACACACACACACACACACACACACACACACACACACACACACACACACACACACACACACACACACACACACACACACACACACACACACACACACACACACACACACACACACACACACACACACACACACACACACATATATATATATCATAAATTGTTGTATTGAGAGGTTTCTTTTTACAATATTATTTCACCACAGATTTCTTCAGTGGCAAGAATTAATTTTACTATAAAGTATGTGCAATAAAGTACTGCAAATACTTTACTATAAAGTATTGTGAATTTAAAACATAAATTCATAATATTAAAAATATTGAGAAAATGCATCTGCAAATTATTTATTTAAAAGAAATCAGTATCAATGTATACCACAAATACTTGATACTTTTCAATTGCTGTAGTAAATATTGCATGACGTTTTTAGAAAAATTTATTTTAGATGCAGCAAAGACTGTCTTAGATATAGAAAATTATATAGGTTTGAACCTTAATATCTCGAATTGTAAAAACCTAAAACAGATTTTTTTTATTATGTCTATGGTTATCAAACCAATAATTGTGATATTAGAACTGATCAAAGTGGTTTAATAATGATACATTGCAAAAATATACTAAAAATTCCAAAACTTTTTTTTGTACCTATTATTAACTACATTTTTAGAGGCATATTTACAACACTTAAGGCTTTCCGTAGATATGATAACGCACATTTTATATGGCAATGTATCTGTTTCTATCTAAAAAAGAAAACCAGTCATAAAAGATGTTATTTATTATATTGGACCAAATATGTTAGAAAAACTCATTTCTGCTTGAAGAGGGAAATGACATGTAAACAGAATAGAAATCAAAACATAAGCAATCAGTTGAGATGATTCTAAATGATGAGAATCATGATTGCTATTGAGATTTGTCTGAAAATTCCAATTTCGATATCCCAATACACAGAAAATATTTGTGTTACAGCTGGCTACACTGAAATTCTAGGAAACAAACAGATGATGGTATTGTAAAGTAATAGCCTCAGATATAGCTTTGGCTGGTATTGTCTCAGATATTTGCTGATACTTTTGATATTGTCTTTACAATTTCTGTATTTATCTAATATAGCCATATAATATTTTCTGTACAAAAGTTAAAATTTAACTATCTAAAATTAACTCAATAGAGCACCCTGTATCGCTTCTTTCCAAATTATAACTGTCCCAGTGAATTCTATTAATTTTGTTTTTATCTTTTTCTGGTTTAGTTTGATAAGAAATACTTTCAGTACTAGTAATCAGTTGTTTTAACTAATTACTATACTCTGTATTGAGGGTGTGACATAGTTTCATAAGTTATCAATTATTTTGGGGCGACACAATCTTTTTTTTTTAATGAGAAAGAAATGACATTTAGAATAACTTATGACTCCTGACAGTAACTTTCTAAGCTATGAACATTTAAGATGACGACACAAATAAAAACCACTCTGCCTTACAAGCTACTTTATAACAGTTTATGAATAGTGGGTACACACCTACCTGTTCACAGCCTACTTCACGAATATTAACCTACCCAACCAAACTATATATCTCTATTTTTATAATAATAAAATCTATCACCTAGACTCAGAAGAGTTAAAAAAAAACATAAGTGCCAAAGTATATATGAGATTTATATTGAAATAATTTTGTTAATTGTTGTAAATTCTTGAGGTGACATGTCATAGGTGTTTAGCCATCTAATCTTATTGCAGTTACCTGAATTAATAGTACATATTTTCTTGAAGATGTAATAGATACATGAAGACTGAAATCTACAACCATTGAGAAGAGAACATTATTGATATGAAAGCAACTATTAAACAAAAAATCTGCAGATACAACTAGATAAATCCAGGAATAATGAGGAACATTAATTATGGCAAGGCGGCAAAATTGTGTAAATAATATGTATTGCCAAAGGGGTAATATAATTTTCAAAATAAAAGATAAACATTTTTTAAAGAATAGAATTGTGTCATAAATAATTTCTAAAATGTAATTTATTCAGATCTGAAAATAAGCTATTACTGAGTGTCAAATATAAATGTCAAATTCATATATATGGATACATTCAAATGTAAAATAAATTAATACATAAGTCAAATATGTATGACATAAAAATATTAAAATAATCCCTATAATTGAACTTTTTAATGTTAAACACACACAAACATACAGGATTATACTTCATAACACTGTACCCCTAAATTATTTTAATTAGGTCATTTTTCAAAATACTGTAAACAAAGAATGACAAATAAATAAATAAAAATATCACTCTGTTATGAGCACATATATCACAGCACTTCACTTGGTTTTCAAAGAGGAATTTTAAAACATATTATTACAGCCTGCTGGCTATTCTCTTAATAACAAAGCAGGAATTATAAAATGTTTGAAATCAAAATTAACATGTGAAACTTAAGATTACCATGTTCACTTGTATAAAGATACTCATTTTGTAGAAAATGTTGTATATAATAATAAACATACGAGATAATTATTATATTCCTTTAAAAGGGAACTTCTTAGAATCTATGAAAATTTCTCTGTGAACTAGTTTCATTACAATCATTATAAACCATGTTTTCTACTCATTTATACTAAATATAAAACACTTATTCAGCAAAACAATATTTTAATCTGTGCTGGGCGTTTTTTTATAACTGTAAAGGAAGAGGGAGGGAAACCTACTACCAAGTACTGCCTACATTATGTTTAAACTCACTAAAATATCGCCGACTATACAAGTTAAAATAATAACTTAAGAATAACTTGTTAATATTAAAGAACTGGAAGGTAAGTTTCAATCACCAGCAATAGCTCTAATGGAAGAGAAATTAGGATAAAAACCTAATTGATCTTTAAAAGGTCATTTAATTTTCTAAAGGTAAGCCAATTCACAGTACATAACAAAAGTTTGAAAGCATTTGTTATGGCTTAAGTTAACATCATGTTCCAGTTTTGATTTCACTTTTGCGAATTAAATACTGAGTACATGATACCGAGGAACAATCAAAGTTAACGAATCCACAAGTATGTCTACCTTCGTTGGTTGCAGCCTGGGCTTCAAGCAAGTCTATAAACATATCTTGTTCTTTCCAGTGAGCAATCAACTCCTCGTGAGTCACAGTTTCTAGCTGTTGTTCAGAAAGTTTTACTCGGCAAGCTGTAGGATTACTGCCACTTGTTGCTACCGCAGGTACTTGCTGGCTTCCTGGAGATGATACTACAGAGTTGTTTTCTTCAGTCATTTTTTCTTCTTTTATGTTCATTTTCTTTGTCAATGATTAATTTCCTAAAATCAATAAATTGCATGAATAAATTATAAAAATATAACATAATATTGAATTATTTTAGAGGTTTACTTATAGGATACAAATAAATTACAGTCAAATCCCAGTAAATCAAAAAAAATAAATGTACAACCATAAATAATAAATACACCTACTATGTATATCCACGACGTAAATACAGCTACTTATAAGCCTATATGTTATTATAAAGTAAGTTTAGGCTAATGTTAGCAGATACCTTGGCATCAAATCGTTTTAGAATGTCACACTTATACGAAAAACGAAAGTGTTTTGTCAATAAATTGAACTCAAACGATGATCAATGCCGAGTTTATTATTTTAACATTATGAAAACAATGTTGCTTTTATAATATTAAAATAATAAACTCGGCATTGATCATCGTTAGAGTTCAATTTATTGTTAAAATTGCATGCCGTTAGAAGCTAAACCCATTGAAAATGTTTTGCATTTTCTTTTAAGAGAAGAAGAAAAAAAATTAAAACTTGACATACTACATCAACAAAACGATTCTACCATCTGCTTGCCATAAACACTGAAACAGAACTGCTGTAGGCTGACTAACCAAAAGCGATCGATATACTGAAGCATTGGAAAGTAAACAACCATGTTGCCTTTCTTCTCTGAACCTCTCTTATAACCATTTATTCATTTGTTTTGATATTTTTGAAAATCGTTACAGATTAGTGGGAGTTTTTTGACCACCAGAATTCGGATTAGAAGTCGAGGACCTCGACGTAACCATAACAAAAAGCCACACACAAAAACACAGCTTCAGCACTTACGGGAAACCCATAACGACAGACATACTTATCCTCAACACCTCAAACCACCCTATCTAACACAAACACACTGCCTTCACATCCATGCTCCATAGACTTAAAGAAGTCCCAATGACCACAGAAAACATAAACAAAGAACTAGACACAATTAAATATTTAGGATACACAAATGAATACAACACCACAATAATAGACAAACTATGGTACAAAATACAAAAAAAACACTAAAATTAACATTACATACAGGAAAAACAAATACATCACATTACCATACATAAACAAAACAACAAACAATATAGCCCACAAATTTCAAAAAATAAGATACAAAATAGCATACAAAACTAATAACAAGTTACAATACAAAATACAACACGGCACCAACAACAAAGATAAACTACAAGCACCACGCGTATACAAACTGAACTGCGATGAATGTAATAAATTCTGCATTGGACAAACAGGTCACAGCTTTAAACAAAGAGTCGAGGAACACAAACAGAACACCAACTCAACATTTTACAATCACATAAAAGAAACAGGAAACAAATACACAGACATTTGCCATAACCTAGAAATCCTACACATCAACAAAAAAGGACCACATCTAAACACACTAGAACAATATGACATTTACAGACAAACAAAAACACAAAGTACAAACATATTAAACGAATGAACACAATACACCTTTAAAACCGTCACCGCTTGACCCAACATCTCCAAGCAAAAGACACTGATTAAGATCGAAAACGTTCTGTCTCAGTAAGTTTTAACAAATTTACAAAATTTAAAGTTCGGATAGTCATAAACTATTGTTTAAGTGATTAATAAGAATCACCGAACATAATGGACTACCAAATTCAAGAACTTAAATATAGTGTTTCATTTTTAACAAGAATGTACATAATTGTACATAATAGCTATGTCCATTAGATATAATTAAGTAAAATTACAGGAATTAGACGTTCATTATATAGATTTTCCAAAATATAACAAGGGATATATAGTGGATATATTTTCAAAAACGACACCCTAATTAATCTTGATGTTCATACTGAGTTAAAGTAAGCCTCATAAATTAATATAATAAAATTTGAATAGCTTTATGCATTAAATAATATTTAGCTTTAGTTAATGTTTTTTTTTTTTTATTTTAAAGGAATTAAAGAAAAGTGTAGAAAGTAAAAATTACCCTGCATTTAATTAAATACAGTTGTCTCAAAGATTAATAAAAAAGAAATATATCTTATTACCAATTAATAGTAAGGGAAAATCTAATTTCAAAACTTGTTACCATATCAGAAAAAAATGTATTCTATTATAACATAGTTTTTATTATAGCCAAAATTCAATTGATAAAATAGTATTACTTTCATAGTTTAATCGGAAGCAGTAATGTAAGATAAAGTACTAACTTACTGCAACTGAGTAGATTAGGTTTTATTTTCATACATAGGCTTCTCTTGGTCCATAACTCGTTTTCTGTACAAGATTAAGAAGATCCTTTTAATAATTCTTTACTACTTCTCTATCAATTTTAAATCTTTTTTCTAATGTTTAGAGTAAAGATTACAAATAATAAAAATACTATGCAAAAATTCAAACACAACTTATATAAAAACCACAATACTGTAACAAAACAACAAAACTATAACTATAACTATAACTATAAAACACAAAACTACAACTGTCTCACAAAATAGTATTCATTCCATTACCATAAAGGCCTCTAAAATAATGGATACACCTATAATGGATAAAAATATTGGAGGCTATACAATACCCTCTAATAGGCTATTATATATACCTATCAGAATTTTTAGTACTGCCTAGTAATAAACATTAATTACACCACTAAGCAAGTTTCATTAAGCATTTGCATTAAGCAACACAATGTAAACTATCTTCTACTAAGTTTGTCATTAAGTCCTCATTCTGTACATTGCTGTTAAAGGGTGTTTTACACTTTCTTCATTATTTACATTGACCTCTATTTATAGTAAAAAGCACACAACAGTTACATTAGCAACTTAAGATTCTTTTACTATAGTAGAGCCTCGATTATCAGAGCCCTGACTAACTTGGTTCCAGATTAACAGAAGAAGTAAAAAATATATATTTATAATACAAATATCCTTTTTTCAGTTAAAAATTTAGCCCTAAGTCAGTACAAATGGAAAGTATCGCATTTTTAAATTCTTTTTTAGTAATTACTTTTACAATTGAGAATAAATTTGTCTGAAAATTTAAAAACTTTTAGCCATTTATCATTTACATAAATTTTACTTACTACACAGCTTTTTGTAATTAGTCACAAAATTTTGAATTAAATTGTGTTATCACAAGTAGTAAACCCAGACAAGTTGTGAGTATAGAAATAAATTAACTAATAAGAGTCTATATGACAAAATTGAGAACAACTTTTTATACAGTCACAGTATGAATTAAAACAGTCAACTGGTGGATATTCACTAATGGCATTATGGCAAAGCCAACTTGAATGTTATAATTAATGAATTTTTAACTTGAAACTGACTCTATCCTAACTGCATAAGCTTATTCTATATACGTTTTAAAACATGTCAACAACGCAAGTTCAAAAGTATTCACTTACTTATGCAATAATTACTTGTAGTTTAATCAGTGAATTCAAGATGATTACAACAAGCAACATTAAGAAAAGGATTATCAGTAGCTATTGGTATCCATCTTTCATTGTTTTTCCTCATACAAAATTTATACCTGTTGCTGTTTTATTTAACCTTCAATCACACGCGCCAACTACTCGGACATAAACACACGCGCAGGGTATTTTCCACCCCATTTCTTATCTAAAAAAAGTTAATTATCACTAAAATTGTGTGTGTGAATGTTGTTGTTTATAAAACGTTGTATAGAATTTGTATGGGTGTATCACTTGTAGATTTTTTTTGTAGTACTATAGGCTAAATGCACGTAAATTGACTTTATAAATTGTATCTTTTTTTTCAAATTAAAATTAGACATTTATTCATACATTTTAGTAAGTTGTAATGGCTAGATTCTTTAGAGAACATTTCAAAAAGTTAGACAACATAAATACAACAATATGTTTATTTGAAAAAAAATTATGTAAATTCAGCTTGAAAATCGTCAAAATTTGCCACACTCAAAATTTAAAATTACTCGTCATAATGAAAAATAATACTTATTACTATGTAATTTACTTCATATTTAGTCAAGTAAACATTAGTAAATAACGTTTTATATTGGAATAAAATATTTCAAAAAATTATACACATTTTACTAGGTGAAAAAAATCAGCTAAATTTATAACTGTGTACAGAAGTATTGGTTTACAAGTAATCATTAGTTCAGTCCAAATTAAAAAGTCAAAACAATTTAAAAAAAGTAGAGATATTTGTTTTAATTAATATTTTCAAAATTTATTTTTTATTCAGGTGCACATTCTTTATAGTATATAAAGGAATGTTCCCTACAAAGTAATTTGTTGCAGTTTCAGCATGAAGTGGTTGTCTTCCGGTCTTTTTGCCACGGGCAAACTTCGAATTGTCCAGAACCTCCTTTTATTTTTTTTTCTCGAGTTTCCTCAACACCACTTATGTGTTTCACACCTGCTTTTATATGCAAAGTTAGTCCTGGCAGTAAGGCTCTTGATGCAATATGAAGTTTTGAAAGTTCTTGACCCAGAATTTTAATTTTTTTTTATGACAAAAAGACAAAATTACAACAAAAAAGATAAATAAATATGTTAAACACCAATAAAAGATTCACACTAAAAAAAATATACTAATTAAAAAACAATAACTTAAAAATGTACCAACAAATATTTTTGGACGAGAACACACGCGCGGGGTTGAATTCACCCCGCAGTTAAAACAACGATGTAAACACAATGACTGGTAGGCCACAACGGGTTGACCATGAGTGACAGTGTGGAGGGAGAAGTGAAAAACAACTACCTAGGAGGAGAGCGAGAACAAAAATTTTTTGTAGTCACTTCAGAGAGAAATGAATGGTGTGGGGTGCTTTACACCCCGGCGCGTGTGTTTGAAGGTTAAGAACAAGATGAAAATAAAACTTTGTGCATCCCAAAAATTTAACATTTTGAAAAAGAAAAATCAACCTCACTTCCTTCCTAGCCAAATAGTATAAAATCTAGTTATTTTTGTAAAACAAGCATTACATAGAGCTAAAAAAAATTAATAGAACAAAATTTAAAATTAACATAGCTAACATTAATACTAATTCTTTTAGCTTACTTGAAACAAATTTCAAATAAACCAGGTATATCTATAATTAAATAATACTTAACTAAGTGGATACGTAAGGGCTTACTTGCTGACGCATTTCGAAACGATCGTTCTTGTTACGAAGCAAAGCTTCTACTCAACAAAAGTGAGTATTTACTTTGTTAAGTATTATTTAATTATAGTTTAATCAGTGAATGCAAGATAATTACAAGCAACTTCAGATCTATTTATGAATAGTCACAACTTTTGTATGTTCATAAGTAAAGATCATTTATTCTAAACATTATCACTAATGTGTACACTTATACAGAATACACTTTGTGAAGCATTAGTTTTTTTTCATAATGTTTCCTATAAACTAGTATAATCTAAGATGTTAATTGTTTTTTTCATATACTTTCAAACTGAAGATTACAATAAAATGCATATAACAATTTGGTATTTGAAAACATAACAAAATTATAATTATCATATATTTTATTTAGTTTAGAGGGTTATAAAATCATGTAAAACTATTTGTATGAAATTATGTTGTTACAAATGCATGATTGAACTATATACTTTGCATTTAGTTCTTTGCCATTTATCAATTTTATGCACCAAGTGACCAATTTTTGCATTTACTTGTTTGCACTTAGTTATACACAATACTTCTTATGTAATACAATCTGTTTCAACTATAAAAATATATATATTTTTTTAAGATATAGGCCTATACATTGGCTACTATGTGATGTAAAGGTTGTTGGGATAACTACATCACAAAATATTTTTTGGCTAATTGTATATATCGACCAAACATACGGAATTTTAATTACGTTTTCCTTGTGTACAATATAAGTATGAAGCAGAATATGGATAGTTTTGGTTTTTATAAAAGTAAACGGTAAAAATGCATAAGGGTAGCCACCTACGATATTTTTGAAAAATTTTCAAAACCAAGAAATAGGACAATATCCACAAGAATTTTTTTTATTTTTCACCTAGGAAAGTTACTTTTTTTCAATTCAAAGTAGGGTAAAAAATTTAGTGCGGAGGCATAAGTTGTGAATGGGCCCGGAATGATACAAATGTTCCGTGATGGTTGGTGTTTTAGCAATCTAAACTTTATGTAACAAAAACATATCTTGAAGCTATATTGATAATTATTATATTTGTTATTGCCAGGGAAGGTGAATTTTATATATCTATATTGAAATATACCTATTAAGTATCCAGTCAGGATAGATTTAGTTCTAATGTATACATGTAACCATTTAGGTAATGTATAAGATTAAAACCAAATCTAACCTGACTGGACACTTTTTAGGTATATTTTAATATAGGTATATATAGTAATGTGGTTGAAAACCAAATCTATCCTAACTGGAGACTTTATAAGTATATTTAAATATGTGTATGAAAATTAAGCCAAACGTTGTTTCTCAAATATCTAAACACGTAAGGTAACCGTGACATCACTGTATTACTCCGCGATCGATGCGCCCAACCTTATTCTCAGCACTGTGACATCACGAAATATTTGTATCACTCCGCGCCCATTCACAACTTATACCTCCACACTGAATTTTTTAAACTATTTTAAATTGAAAAGTAACTTTCCTAGGTCAATAAAAAAAATTCATGTGGATATTGTTCTATTTGGTGGTTTTGAACAATTTCCCAAAATATTGTAGGTGGCCGCTTTTATGCATAGTAACCAAAAAAAAAAAAAAAAAAACAATAGATTGTTTACTAATCTATAATAAATTCATGTACAAAACCCTGCCTTATTTTTCTGTATAGCTAATCAAAAACATGTACCAAAATTCCCTATTTAGTCATGTTTTGTAGTGATATTTATGTGAAACATATAGTAGTAACTCTTCAATTCTAAATTTTTACAGAACTGTCTTTGTGAAAAAAAGTTATCAAAGTTGTACACAACAGCCCATCAGTATCAAGTTTTTCGATGTTAAAAATAGTGTTCGATTACAAAGAAAACAATTTTCTTTATGTATAGTTATATAAAATACATTAAACACTTTTAAATGTTTATAAACTTGCCTATAGTAGTACTTTGAGTTACGGTAAGTTTATAGGCAAGTTTAGAAACATTTAAAAGTATTTAGTGATAACTAGTAGCTCACGTGAAGATGGAATCAACAAATAATAAAATACATACACAGAGGTACTTTAGAATTCATAGATTAGGTTAATTATTTTCTCAAAATAAAAGCACCATTAATGGTTTTTTTAATTGGATATTTTAACCTAACACATAGAGTTTCAAACAAGAGAAGGCTCTAACCCAGTTTTATTTTGTAAAAAAAACGGTTAAAATTAAATCTAGTACATTTAAATGAGCTGAAATGCAGTTCACTGAATAAGCAGGTAGATACTTGCCCCTAACAAATGAGAAACGTAAAGTTTCCACAACTAAAAAGTCGTGTAGTTTGGGCAGTTATTGTACTACCTAAACGAACATTTTATCAAAATTTCAAATTTTTGGGATGTCCTGCGAAATTGATTCTAGTAAAACCGGGTGATGCAGAAACTCATTAGGAATACAAAATAAATATAAAATATAAAAACTTCTTCTCACGCCCCAAAAATTAAAATTTTTAGAGAATAGTAAGGTTAAAATGCACATTGCCCAAACTCTGAGAAAAAAGTATAAATTTTTTTAAAAACATGTCCTAAGATCATATCCATTAGAAATTAGTAAGAAAATTCAGTGGGGAGTAGTAAGAAATACTACGTCAGCATATAAACAGTGCGCCATACATTATATAGATGTATTTAAATAAAGCTATAAAGTCTTCAGTTAGGATAGATTTGGTTTGTAATTTTATACATTATTATATTCCTATATTAAAATATAGCTATGAAGTGTCCAGTCAGAATATATTGATTGTAATTTTATTATTGATTGTAATTTTATACATTACCTAGTTAGATGTCTACTTCCGTAGAGTAATACTTCTTGCCAGGTGACGTCACGTTATCTCTATTCAAGCCTTACACGTGAACATTTGTTTGGTTAAATGTATAAAATTACAACCAAATCTATCCTAACTGGACACTTTATAGGTATATAAAATTAACCTTCAGTGGCAATATAAAAATAATAATTATCAATATAGTTTCAGGAGATATTTTATAACAATTTTATACTTTTTTTCAGGTGGTGGGCAATGTACATGTTTACCAATAGTAATTTCCTCCCCTCCACAGTGCATCTAAAACGTTACTAATTTGTTTTGGATTAGTTTTTGATATAGTAACTCGCAAAATATCTCTAAATGTAATTAAACTTACTGTTTACTACCATTTAAAATTAATTTTTAAAATAAAATCAACATAATGAACACTATGTTTCACATGGCACACAGACTTTATAGAATTATAACACTCGGACACACGTCTTATTTTTTGCGATAGTGTAGCAAAATTACTAAAACGTATGAAACAAACACTTATAGACACTATTCAACACACAAAACAGAAATTATTCCATTGAACATTTACACACCTTTTATTTCTAACTTTGGCCTAAAAACAATAGAAAGCAAATTGTGTGAAATTGAAATGCGGTTTGTATAGCTCCTAAATTTGGTTTTTGACTCCCAAGATTTATCGGTATTTAAGATCAGCAACTACCGCTCTGATCAGCGAAATTTGTTTTCCTGGTCAAACCATGCTGATCACGAATCTGAAGTTATTTGTAACGGCAAATATAAAATAAACTAACCTAACCTATTCAAAATGCTTTCCTTAGTGTGTGCAAAGTTGATATTACACCGAGTTGGTTTATATTTACTTTGGTTCGCTCTAAACTCGAACCGACATTGGCCAAAACCCTTCACCAACACTTTTTCCATCTTTGGCAATGAAACAACCTTCCTGCACCTAAACTTGAAGTCGTTCTTGATTTTTACTGTGTTATCACCCTTCAAACAGTTTATTTTTGTTATGAGCATGTGCGAACATAAAGCCTCAATAACCCTCTCTTCATCGAACAAACAAGCTTCGAAAAATAATGTTTGTCAAGATCTGTCACAGTCCATCGTTACACACACACACACACACTTTTTTGGTTGAAAAGTCAGGCGGCAACGGGTCAAGCATCTTTCAGATCCCATGACTATCAACAAGATGTTTGATTTTCGTTTGCCGCTAAATATAACACGAATTCATGCCTTTTTCAGTTGAAAAGTTATGTGGCATCTGTCGGCCAATCAAAAAGCATCTTGCTGATCAAATAACTTAGGTTTACAACTTATATTCACGCTTTTTTGACGATAATAAAAATTTTGTATGAACGTTAGTAAGCATATAGGTCAGGTTAGGTTATTTTATTTTATGTTTATCGTTTAAAATAACTTTAGATTCGTGTTCAGCATGGTCAAAATACCTTTGCCAATCAGAGCAATAGTCGCTGACTTAATAATCACTGATTTGTCAACAGACGGTTTATTTACATTTTGAGACATTTTCGAGTTACATCAAAAAAATTAATCAAAATGTTAAATTAGTAACATATTAGGTGTCTGTGGAGGGGGGGGGGAATTGCTATTCTGAAAGTTAACATTTTTAATTAGTGAGTGGAAGTTTGTATAATTTGTTTGTATTCCTGATCACTTTCTGCATTGCCCAGTATATATATATATATATATATATATATATATATATATATATATATATATATATATATATAAAACCGGATACATTGGAAAGGGAAATAAATACCACTTTTCCATGTTTCTGAAGATTTTCTGCACTACCAGTTACAATTTCTTTTCCCATATCAATTTTGTGTAAACAGGAAATAATTAAGTTTTTTGTTGCAATTTTGACATATGGGTCACTGATAATTACCTAAACTACTAACTTTACTGTGTATACATTGAAGAAAACTTTGGAAGATAATGATTTGCCTTAAAATTTATGTACAAGTCAATTTTCAATAAAATGAAACATTTTTACAATTCAAATTATTGATTAGAAAACATTCAAGTTAGTATTATGAAGTTTACTGTTAGCAATCCTATTATAAAATTATTTTTTTTCAGTTTACAACTTATAATTAAATATTACATCCTTACCAACTTATTATTCAATGAGAACTTTACAAGTTCAATACCATAAAAACAGCACTTATATATAATGAGGTTAATTTTATTTCTGATACAGAATAAAATACTCACGCCAACATTTTTTAAAAGAATAAATGTGTGTTTAACGTAAATATTTATTTTGTTGAGGAATACTGAGGAATTAAATTACCTTAAAAGAGGCCTACGCCTTCCGGGAGCAAATCTTTCTCCAGGAGTTCGAACTAATTTTACTTTACGTTAATTAAAGCACTAAATCTTCTTTTATACACTTATACTCGGTTCACTTTATGATAAAGAGATTTAGCAACTACCATTTTGAATTAAAACTATTTTGTCAGGGTGGAATATTATCACTATTTTTCTCGTGAATTTATTACAGCCTAAACGAGGAGTATTGGAAATGGATTACTAACAAAAACGAAGCTAGGCGTACCAACGTAAATTTGTTTATGGTATATTTCATTTGCTATTAAACCAGAAAGGGATTCATTTTTGTAATAGAGTTTTTTAAACTTCCAATAAAAGTTCAGTTTCAAGTATTAATACTGCTTTACAAAGAAAATTACCGTCATGATTTGAAAAATAACTTTTGTTTTATGTTTTTTATATTGTTCAACTTGAAAATGGACCTAAATATTTTCTAGGCTATTTAAATAATGTCACTGTTATATTTCAAGGTGTTTTGAAAGTGGCAATGACAAAAATTGGTAGTGCTCTATAAAACATATCTTAGTATTATGCCAAAACATTATGTATTGATTAAAACTTATGAAGTGTAGATTTCAGCATAAGTTTGAATGAATAATTAAATATGTATATGAATCTTATTTATAAATCACATATTTTCACCTAAATGTCAATATATGAACATAAAGCAACTGCCTGAACATAAATTGTTTTTTATACAAAAATTAAAATAAACCACACTCCAACTAGGTGCTAATATTTTTCCTTTTCAGGTAACGAAAACTATTTAAAAAATAACCAAATAGAAAACAAATGGGTTACATTCTATAAATAAGTTCTTTAAAGCAAAATTTCAGTTTATACCAATTTAAAAAATAATTATGTTTTTTAGTCTATTTAATTTTAAAATATGAATACACAGAAAAAATTTCTGCAATAGATATAACCACATTAGTACTAAATTTTTATCAACATAATAATTGTCATAACACATTTTAAACATATAAATATATATTCATAGCTACATATTATATTTAATATTGAATATAATATGCTTTATCTCTTGCAAACAAATGATTAAAATAAAAATGATTGTTTGTGAAAAATATATCATTAAGAAATATGAACTAAATATATACCCAACAAAAATAACTTAATTTTATTCTTATAGTATTTTTCAATTACATCTATTTTTTTATAACTGAATACAGACAATATTATAGTTACTGTCTAAAAATATTTTGCAAAGCATTAACATGAGATAGAGAGCGAATATTGTAATAAGATTCTGGTAGAGATGGCTGTAGTTCAAAGTTTGATTACTCTACTGGATTCTACTCACCACCACAATGAACATAACATATGACTATGTTATGGTTTTGTACAGTGACATGACAGTTTAAAAAAAATTTGCTATCCATTAATTGGTGTTTTTTTTCTGATTAAAAAAAATTATAATAAACCAGTGGTATTTATAATAATGTATATATTAAGTAATTGTCATCCTTTATTTGTAAAACATTTATCAATTATTTTCAAAGTAACATAACATGTGAACAAAATAACGTAATCATCATTTACGAGTTTAAAATAATTAATGGATTATTACTTTTAAAACTAAGAAAAAATGTTACATGAATTTAAATACTGGAAGCATAACTTCAAACATATTTTAACCTAACCTAATATTGAGGTTGTGATATGTTCCTTCAACATATTTTATGTAACATTTACAACAGCATGACTTTGAATCTCCGAAATTGGATGAGAGAATTGAATGACTTCTTAAAGAATATTCCAATAATTCATCTGGCAATTCCAGGTCTGTAGAGTACAGTATAACAGTATTAATTGTAATAACCCTAAGGCTCAAGAAATTATTTGATGTCTGGAACAGGCTAGATAGCTGTGTAAACCTAGAATAAGTTTTATTTTTACTCTAATATTGTAATTATAAATCCTGTTATTGATCATGGCGTAACCATAATTTAGTTAACATATTTTGTCGTACTTAGTTAAATTAATCTAATATTTGTTGATTCCATCTTCACATGAGCTACTAGTAATCACTAAACACTTTTAAATGTTTTAACTTGCCTATAGTAACACTACCATCTGAGTTGACAAAGTAACACATCTCCCAACAACCGTCCTCAACAAGCAAAGTAAGTGCTACTATAGGCAAGTTAAAACATTTAAAAGTGTTTAGTTAAAATAATCTTTTTGAAAATATAATCAGTCGAAATGATATTCAATGATATTCCAAAAAAGTTGTACTGAATGATCTACAAAAGTGTTCAAGAACAGGGGAAAATAATTAAGCTGGTAATTATCAGTATCCCAGTTGTAAAACTTCAGATAATTGACCAAAAATAAATTTGGTCTGACAAATAAACTTTTAAAATGAAAAAAAAAATAACTTCACAAACTTTTTAAAAATCACACTGTTATAAAACAAAGTAGGATATTATATTACAGTTGAATATAGCTAAAGTATTCTGTTGGAGTATATTTGGTTAAAAAATAAATGTTTACTGGTGCAGGAGATAAAATTTGAAGCGTTAAATATTAAAATGGCTTTCTTGCTCTAAAAAAATTGTTCTATGCTCCTGAAAATTTTCAACATCAACAAACTGTAATCTATGTTATTTTTTTTATAACAAAAACTATTGTAACTATATGCATTATAGAAATTAAACTATGTATTAACAGAACTAAGTAATACTTCACAAACTGTAGGTCCACTCAAATTGTTTTACAAATGATACTATAAAATACATTATTATCAAGAAACAAGTGTTTATAAGCATCTTGAACATAAAACTGGTACAAACCTATATTAATTATTACATAATTTACTCTAATTATGTTAAAAACATGGTAAAACACAAACACGCTGCCTTTAGATCCATGCTCCATAGACCTAAAGAAGTCCCAATGACCACAGAAAACATAAACAAAGAACTAGACACAATTAAATATTTAGCACACAAATGGATACAACACCACAATAATAGACAAACTATGGTACAAAATACAAAAAATCACTAAAATTAACACTACAGGCAGGGAAAACAAATACATCACATTACCATACATAAACAAAACAACAAACAAAATAGCCCACAAATTTCAAAAAATAGGATACAAAATAGCATACAAAACTAATAACAAGTTACAATACAAATGACAACACGACACCAACAACAAAGATAAACTATAAGCACCAGGCACATACAAACTGAACTGCGACGAATATATCAAATTCTACATTGGACAAGCAGGTCGCAGCTTTAAACAAAAAGTCGAGCAACACAAACAGAACACAAACTCAACATTTTACAATCACATAAAAGAAACAGGACACAAATACAGACATTTACCATAACCTAGAAACCCTATAAATCAACAAAAAAGGACCACATCTCAACACACTAGAACAGTATGAAATTTATAGACACAAAAAAACACAAAGTGCAAACATATTAAACGAACAAACACAATACGAATCACACATACTCTTTGATACTATCGAAAACCGGCCTTTAAAACTGTCACCGCTTGACCTGACATCTCCAAGCAGAAGATACTGATGAAGATTGCTACATAGCGATCGAAAATGTTCTGTCTCAGTAAGTTTTAACAAATTTACAATATTTAAAGTTTGGATAGTCATAAACTATTGTTTAAGTGATTAATGAGATTCACCGAACGTAATATACTACAAAATTCAAAAATATAGTACTTTTGAGAAAAGAAAAACATTGATTTTATAAAGTTTCTGGTATGTTGTACATTTTTTCAAAATTAATAATTTTTTGGTAATTGTACTTTTTCCATGTTCCTCAGGGGTTTCTACATCAGCAAGTATAATTTTTTTACAATATTATTTATGTGACATAAGAATACCAACACTAATATACACAGTTTTAAAATGTCAAAATTTAATTGTCTTCAAAATAATTATGAAATAATTAAGACATTTGAGTTTCTAGTTTTATGTTGTTGTTTCTACATAACCTAGCTGCAAATAAACCTTGGATTATTGAAAGTTCTAAAATTGTGATTTCAGGTACACATGATTCCATGACCTATAGTATTACAAAATCATCGCCTGTGGCTCCAGACAGTGATCAAATTGTGCAGTTCTTAACAAAATATATTTGCTTCTCTAAAATGATAGTGTTTAATTGGTGTGTTACTCAAAGTGCTTCAGTTATTAATCAGCTTAATATGGGTATTCGGTAAGTAAAAGGTATATTTTGTGTGAATCAATATATATTCTTATACAGTAGAGTCTCGATAACTCTAGGTAGATAGGACAGAAACCCTCCTCAAATTACCGAAAACTCGGATTACATGGAAATACTCACCTTTGCATTAGAAAATATTGGAGTTTTAATTAACCTTGCACTGCACGCCTAAATTTCAAACCAACTTTTTGCGCATGTGCAGAATTTTTACGCACTTCCGTTTTTGGCATTTTATGATCACATATAACACAATATGCCCGGGTTAGAGCCTTTTTCCCAGACCTCACACTCAAACAGAATTATTTTACTAGTTCCAGGAACGGAGATTGATTAGAGTGAAAAATGGTATCCAACGAATTATGAAGGTTTTAATAGAATTTTAAAATGGGAACATGTTATAAATATCAGTCTTTCACAAAATAATTAAAAAAAGAAAAAAAATACTTTAGTTCCGAGGTATACAATGTTAAGGAAGAAAAATGTGTTCACATAGGGACAAACAAATTTGAAAATGACAAAAACAAATGTTTAGATACGGTCATGTCCTCTTCTCGACATGTCTGGCACGTGATATTGTGCTGGATGTGACTTCGACAGACTAATCTTTGACAGTTGCCGCAGAATACCTTTGTCTTGGAGTTCTTGTGAGATGGGCATGATATTATGCTGGCTGTGACTTCGACAGACTAATCTTTGACAGTTGCCGCAGAATACCTTTGTCTTGGAGTTCTTGTGAGATGGGCATAAGTAGCACAGTTGTCTTTCAACCGACCTCACAATTTGTCTATTTGGTGCATTCTACCAATACTTGAATAGGAACCCCCTGATTATCCTAGAGCAATCACCACTTATTTGCTCTCACTTGCAAATGTGGTTTCATCAAGTCAAGAGCCAAATCTTTGAGGTATGTTTTTCGAGAGCATTCAATTTCAGGGTAAATGTGTTGAACTATTTTGTACGAGTTTATCCCAGCTATATCAGCCTCATGAAAAAAAATACTGTTAGTGGCCATCTACTAGATCTGTGGAACACTGATTAAGTGGAGCACATTTGATTTACCGTATCAACTCTGCCTTTAGTACTATTGTAATCGACAATCATAATTGGTTTATTAGTCAGCTAATCTATTTCGTCGGTGTCATGCATTGCTGATAACAGAATTACACCTTTTTTTCTTTTTTGTCACAGTACTCAAAAGAGTCGCATTGGGCTGGAATCCAAACATTGAAGAACCAACTTTGCGAGAAGTATTCATGAGAAATTCAGGGCGTATTTCTTTTTTATTTTTCTCAAAGTGCCTAAGAATGTGAGTCTTTCTTCTAATAGATAATTAGCTAAAGGGAAGAAACTGTAATAGTTGTCTGTGGTGAGATTTCTATTTGAATTTCCAATGGGAACCACCAATCTTTTCTCTACGTCCATTGGCTTGTTTGAAGTCAAGAATGGTCCGGATTTTTGTTTCCCACAGTAAATTTTCAAATTGTATGTATAAAATGTCTGGCTGTCGCAGAGTGCATAAATCGCAGAGTGATGACCGAAAAGGTAGGATGATTATTCACAGAATAATAAACCAAAAACAAATTTAAAGGATAAGAAAAATATACTTACATGTTTCGCACGTGGTGAAAAGCTTCCGCATCAACACTCAATTCACAGACTGTTCACTTACCGACTGAATCACATGGAAAATTCGTGCCCAAACAAAGTGTTATTGGCGCCCCCCTGGTAATTCGATAACCAGTTGAGGAATGCCAGTGCTCCTTTTGCTGATTTCACTCATAACCGTCTAATGGCGATCAAAAAAGTGTGAAGTGTGGAAAAACTCTGCTCACTCGCGTAGTGAAGGGTTAACCCTAAAACTATAATAGAAAATGCAATAAATAAGTTTATAGAACTATTCTTTGAGCTTAGCTTGTGAGGTTATGTTGAAACAAATAAAAAAATACTCAAAACTCATAAATTATTCATTTATTAACTCATACACGTTTCAATGACTAAGTCATCATCATCAGTGAGTGTTATTACGACAAACTCTAACTTAGAACTCAGTTGTAAGCTAGAGTTTGTTGTAGTAACACTCACTGATGGTAATGATTTTATCATTGAAACGCGTATGAGTTGATAAATGATTAATTTGTGAGTTTTGTGTATTTTTATTTGTTCTTTATATAAAGCCCAACTCATTTCTTTTGTATACCACATTGATATAAACATTTCTTGGAAACTCGACTCATTTCCTTTGCATACCGTATTGATATAAACCTATCTTTGAAGCCTGGCTCATTTCCTTTGCATACAGTATTGATATAAACATTTCTTTAAAGCCCGACTCATTTCCTTTGCATACTGTATTGATGTAGACATTTCTTGGAAGCCTGACTCACCGTTTTCTTTCAAATAGACAGAATATGCTCAAATAGAAATAGGCTCGAATTTAAAGGAAGTTCGAAATATCAGGACTTGGATTTTCAAGACTCTACTGTACCTTGAAAGTACATTTTGTTATGATAAACATTTATTGACTGATAGGTTTCAGTTACTAATTAACAGTTTAATAACCAAACTAATATAATCTTTTCTGAGAATATTACAAACTGTAATGGCTCTGTGGATTACAAGTTTGACCTGTTTAACATACTGATAAGGGGGACTTGGATAATATTTCAAAACTAAAAATTTTATTTTATAAATTAAAAAGTTTAGCACTGTCATAATATTATTATCATGAATTTCCCCAATTTATAATAATTATAATTAACCTAATTAAAATAATAATTAATCACTTTTGCATTAGCTTATAACTATCCGAACTTTAAAAATTAATAGAAAATAAATAAACAATTACAAAAAATTACTCTTTGAATCAGTTGTACACCCAAAGGAAGGGCCAAGGGGGCCTAGGCCCCCCCTTAGCATGAGAAAGTATGAAAATTTATAAATAAATTAAAAATGACAAGCAAAATATTATATGTTTAACTGCAATTTAGGTGTAGGGTAATACAAAGGACAATAGAAAATAATATTTAGCCTACTTGTAAATTGAATTTTCTGATCCAGTATTCCCTGTAGGAAACAAACTGTGATAGCCTGTATTTATTCTAATCGCGCCATCATCCATTGGATAAAAAACATACTTTTATTTGTGTCTGAAGTATCTTGTTTTAAGGCCCTTATTAGGCTTTAAGTAGCATTGAAATGTTTAACAATTTTTAAAGGTTTCATTAATTTAAAAAAACCTTAACATTTCGCTTTACGGTAAAATACATAGTATTTTAGTAGGCACCTCAAGGTATAACGAAATAAGCATTGAAGTTACTTGGTAATTGATAATTATGGGTAAATATTAAAATTAGGGAATTGTTTAATAATTTAATAGTTATTTACCTTCCATTTGTACAATCATAACAATAGTCGTTTTCCTCTATGGAAGTTTCGGCAGCTGTTAACATCTTTCTGCAATCGTCAGAGGGTATTGCTGTAGTACGGTCGTTAGTTGAAAAAAAACTGCTTAACAAATAGGAGGCACAACAAAAACCATAAATAGGCCCTAACATATAATTAAGAATTTTGAAGATTGTCAAGGTTTAATTAGGCCCGTCAGTTTAAAACTCGTTTCCGTGATGTCATGTCAAGAGGAGCAGACAAACAAGTTTTAGTCACATTGTCTTTATTTCGGTGTAAATTCTGAGAGCATTATAAAAAACCAAATCAACTTATAACAATAAATATCCAATGTATTTGTTAAAGGTTGATTTGTTTTTGGTGTCCATTGTATTAGATATTAAACCATAATTAAAAAATGTTAATCACTTAAACAATAGTTTACAACTATCCGAACTTTAAATTTAGTAAATTTGTTAAAACTTAAGAGACATAAGTTTTAACAAATTTACTAAATTTAAAGTTCAGATAGTTGTAAACTATTGTTTAAGTGATGAATAAGATTCATCGAACGTAATGGACTACAAAATTCAAGAAAAAAAATGTTGTTTGGTTATTATCATTTTGTAAGTAGAAAAAAAACAAAGCCAACTTCCATGAAAATCAATGGGGCAGGAATCAAAATGTAAAAATGCTCAAGGTACTCGTCGAAAAATAATATACAACCTACTTTACTATGACAAAAAACACAGATTTAGTCTCAATTTGAGTTTTTTAAACTGGATATGCTTAAAATATAAGTTTTAGAGGGGAAAAATTCAATATTTTCTACGGAGGTGAACAAACCGCGGGAGTTCAGTGAATAACCTTCCCCCAGTTACAAATAACAGATGCACTTTTCCGGCAGAGCAGTAAGTTCCACAGGAAATGTTTTTATGCTTTATGATATTTTTTATTCTGGCTTGTAGGGTAGTGCCTCATTACACGTCACATTATGCTTAAAAAACAAAGGTTTCCTGCTGGAATTGATTCAGAATTCTTTCAGTGATTTGTAACGTGATGTCTTTTCATTTTATCAGTAAGCTCAGGAACCATTGCTTACAGACTTTTTTCAATTCACCCTGTAATGAGTGTATGAAAAATTCCTTAACAGGTACTTACCTCTGAAGTGATTTTATTTATTGTACATGCCTGCCGCTTATAGTAAAATATAAATTAAAAAGTATTGAAATCAACAAAATTGTATTACTTGTTAGATTTTTATATAGTAGTTCATATTAAAAAAATATGTGTAAGAAAATTTTTAATTTTCCATTATAATAAATAACTCTTCACAATAGTAAATCATTAGAAAAATCCAGTACTAACAATTCCCTAAAACCATATTAGAATATTTCTTTATGTTACAGGTAGAGTATTGCCTCCCTAGTATTTTTTTGCTCGGGATTTTGCAAGCAGTAATAAACTATGCATAACTGCAAAAATCTAGTAAAAAAAATGCGTGACTATAAGTGATAAAGGAAGAAATATTATTTTGTAGAAAAAAATTTCTACTGTAAACTACAAAAAAATATTGCTTTATTATTAATCGTTTACCACATAATGTATTATTAAGTGCATCCAATTTTATATAACACCAACAAATGGTAGATCCCACTCATAGTATAACCACCTCTTTTTTACAACCATCAACAATAGATATCTTTATAACTGTATGAAGCAACTGTGGCGTAATGTTTATTTTTAAATAAATAAAACCTCTAAACCACAAGTAACATTTATTTAAACCTTATGTACATTTCGATTGCCCAGCAATCATCTTAAATACCTCTGAAGATGATTGCTGGGCAATCGAAATGTACATAAGGTTTAAATAAATGTTACTTGTGGTTTAGAGGTTTTATTTATTTAAAAATAATAGATATCTTCTCTTTAAATATTTAACTAACATTTAACACAACAAATTTTTTTAGTTCTAAAATCAGATTTGTTATATTTTATGTCTATAGATATTTTGATCTTCGCCTGGCTACTAAATCTTCAGACCAGGAGTTTTATTTTGTTCATGGATTATATGCTTCATCAATTAAACAACCACTTGTAGAAATAAATGATTTTTTGAATGAAAACACGGAGGAAATTGTAATACTTGATTTCCAACACTTTTATGATTTTTTTCCTCAAGATCATATGACATTAGTTCAAGAAATCTGTAATATATTTCGAAATAAAATTTGTCCAGTACAGGGAAATATAAAAACCGCAACACTTAAATGGATGAAAGACTCTAATTATCAGGTAATTATAATTTATAGAAATGATATTTCTAAGAAAAATAGAAGTGTTTGGCCTGGACGACTTTGGCCAACTCCTTGGCCAGATACAACAGACACTACAATTTTAATTGATTTTGTGACAGAAAAATTAAAAAATCGTTGCAACAACATTGGGTTTGTTACACAGTGTATATTAACTCCAGATACAAAATTTATTTTGAAGCATCTGTGTGGAGGATTACAATATAGTTGTGCTGGTCATTGTTATCATGTGTTTTTACCATGGTTATCCCAACAGACACCAGGTTTAAATGGTATAAATGTAGTAATATGTGATTTTTTTGATATGAAAGGTGAAGAGTTCACTAAAACCGTCATTAGCCTGAACTATAAATTAATTGAAAAGTAAACAATTAAAATATTACTTAATTTTTTTTACTATGTACAAGATATTTTTTGAAAATAATTTTGTTTAAGATTACCCACCTTTTATCATGTTTGTCTTAGTAGAAAGCAAAGTCATATTTAGTTATCATAATTAGAAGATGCAAATTTGTTGAAAATTAATAATTGAAAATATAGTTTTTGGTATTTGATATTCTGTTTACACCAAAAGTTTTGTTAAACACAAAATTCTTTAACCCTATATTAACAAGTATTCATCTTTGACATGATGTAAGTTTTATAAAATTTAGTTTTTAATGGTTGCCTAACGAACTGGGACTTCAACTTTTGTTTAATCCTTCATAACATTGTTCTTTCAACACAGTATTCCCTCTGTATTCTGGAGAGTTACCGTGGGTTGTACCTTATTTTAAAGAAAATGTGGGCGTTAGGTTCTAAAGGGAAATTGACAAATGGGAATACAACATAATTGGTTTAAGTACAGTTTTACTAAGTAAGGATGTAACATTTAGGATGGCTTAAAAAACTTAGTTATAACTTTTTGTTTTGAACTTCGTCGTATGCGACGTGCGATCCATAAGCTGCGTTGATATTTGGAGGATCGCATCAGTGGTTTTGGAGGAAAATCCTGGCTTTATTTCATGATAATCAGGATCTTCATGTTTATCTTCAGGCTCTTTGGATATCTCATTTTGGGATGTCACCAAGTCCTCCAACTCTTCCACTGTTAGTTCCTCGCTATGACCTTGATGCCGGCATGCAGAATCACCTCTACTACAAGTATGGACAGTCAATTTAAAAGTCAACTTGTTGATCCATGAGTTATTTTGTGAGTGTTTATTTGTTTTATTGATAACAGAGAACCGAAATCTGTGGTTGCCAATACCTCGGATATGGAGGGTATACTGTATTCCTCGATTATTTGTTAAGTTTACAAAGTGCAGTTCTTTATTATTGTGACCTTTGTTATTCACTGTCATCTGTGAGAAGAAACATTATAACTAGTATAGGTGCCCACTTATGTTGCTTTTTGTGGTAGATTGTTTCAATCTGTGTTGTAAGAGGTTTTATTATTGTGACCTTTGTTATTCACTGTCATCTGTGAGAAGAAACATTATAACTAGTATAGGTGCCCACTTCTGTTGCTTTTTGTGGTAGATTGTTTCAATCTGTGTTGTAAGAGGTTTTATTATTGTGACCTTTGTTATTCACTGTCATCTGTGAGAAGAAACATTATAACTAGTATAGGTGCCCACTTCTGTTGCTTTTTGTGGTAGATTGTTTCAATCTGTGTTGTAAGAGGTTTTATTATTGTGACCTTTGTTATTCACTGTCATCTGTGAGAAGAAACATTATAACTAGTATAGGTGCCCACTTCTGTTGCTTTTTGTGGTAGATTGTTTCAATCTGTGTTGTAAGAGGTTTTATTATTGTGACCTTTGTTATTCACTGTCATCTGTGAGAGGAAACATTATAACTAGTATAGGTGCCCACTTCTGTTGCTTTTTGTGGTAGATTGTTTCAATCTGTGTTGTAAGAGGTTTTATTATTGTGACCTTTGTTATTTACTGTCATCTGTGAGAAGAAACATTATAACTAGTATAGGTGCCCACTTCTGTTGCTTTTTGTGGTAGATTGTTTCAATCTGTGTTGTAAGAGGTTTTATTATTGTGACCTTTGTTATTCACTGTCATTTGTGAGAAGAAACATTATAACTAGTATAGGTGCCCACTTCTGTTGCTTTTTGTGGTAGATTGTTTCAATCTGTGTTGTAAGAGGTTTTATTATTGTGACCTTTGTTATTCACTGTCATCTGTGAGAAGAAACATTATAACTAGTATAGGTGCCCACTTCTGTTGCTTTTTGTGGTAGATTGTTTCAATCTGTGTTGTAAGAGGTTTTATTATTGTGACCTTTGTTATTCACTGTCATCTGTGAGAAGAAACATTATAACTAGTATAGGTGCCCACTTCTGTTGCTTTTTGTGGTAGATTGTTTCAATCTGTGTTGTAAGAGGTTTTATTATTGTGACCTTTGTTATTCACTGTCATCTGTGAAAAGAAACATTATAACTAGTATAGGTGCCCACTTCTGTTGCTTTTTGTGGTAGATTGTTTCAATCTGTGTTGTAAGAGGTTTTATTATTGTGACCTTTGTTATTCACTGTCATCTGTGAGAAGAAACATTATAACTAGTATAGGTGCCCACTTATGTTGCTTTTTGTGGTAGATTGTTTCAATCTGTGTTGTAAGAGGTTTTATTATTGTGACCTTTGTTATTCACTGTCATCTGTGAGAAGAAACATTATAACTAGTATAGGTGCCCACTTATGTTGCTTTTTGTGGTAGATTGTTTCAATCTGTGTTGTAAGAGGTTTTATTATTGTAACCTTTGTTATTCACTGTCATCTGTGAGAAGAAACATTATAACTAGTATAGGTGCCCACTTCTGTTGCTTTTTGTGGTAGATTGTTTCAATCTGTGTTGTAAGAGGTTTTATTATTGTGACCTTTGTTATTCACTGTCATCTGTGAGAAGAAACATTATAACTAGTATAGGTGCCCACTTCTGTTGCTTTTTGTGGTAGATTGTTTCAATCTGTATTGTAAGAGGTTTTATTATTGTGACCTTTGTTATTCACTGTCATCTGTGAGAAGAAACATTATAACTAGTATAGGTGCCCACTTCTGTTGCTTTTTGTGGTAGATTGTTTCAATCTGTGTTGTAAGAGGTTTTATTATTGTGACCTTTGTTATTCACTGTCATCTGTGAGAAGAAACATTATAACTAGTATAGGTGCCCACTTCTGTTGCTTTTTGTGGTAGATTGTTTCAATCTGTGTTGTAAGAGGTTTTATTATTGTGACCTTTGTTATTCACTGTCATCTGTGAGAAGAAACATTATAACTAGTATAGGTGCCCACTTCTGTTGCTTTTTGTGGTAGATTGTTTCAATCTGTGTTGTAAGAGGTTTTATTATTGTGACCTTTGTTATTCACTGTCATCTGTGAGAAGAAACATTATAACTAGTATAGGTGCCCACTTCTGTTGCTTTTTGTGGTAGATTGTTTCAATCTGTGTTGTAAGAGGTTTTATTATTGTGACCTTTGTTATTCACTGTCATCTGTGAAAAGAAACATTATAACTAGTATAGGTGCCCACTTCTGTTGCTTTTTGTGGTAGATTGTTTCAATCTGTGTTGTAAGAGGTTTTATTATTGTGACCTTTGTTATTCACTGTCATCTGTGAGAAGAAACATTATAACTAGTATAGGTGCCCACTTATGTTGCTTTTTGTGGTAGATTGTTTCAATCTGTGTTGTAAGAGGTTTTATTATTGTGACCTTTGTTATTCACTGTCATCTGTGAGAAGAAACATTATAACTAGTATAGGTGCCCACTTATGTTGCTTTTTGTGGTAGATTGTTTCAATCTGTGTTGTAAGAGGTTTTATTATTGTAACCTTTGTTATTCACTGTCATCTGTGAGAAGAAACATTATAACTAGTATAGGTGCCCACTTCTGTTGCTTTTTGTGGTAGATTGTTTCAATCTGTGTTGTAAGAGGTTTTATTATTGTGACCTTTGTTATTCACTGTCATCTGTGAAAAGAAACATTATAACTAGTATAGGTGCCCACTTCTGTTGCTTTTTGTGGTAGATTGTTTCAATCTGTGTTGTAAGAGGTTTTATTATTGTGACCTTTGTTATTCACTGTCATCTGTGAGAAGAAACATTATAACTAGTATAGGTGCCCACTTATGTTGCTTTTTGTGGTAGATTGTTTCAATCTGTGTTGTAAGAGGTTTTATTATTGTGACCTTTGTTATTCACTGTCATCTGTGAGAAGAAACATTATAACTAGTATAGGTGCCCACTTCTGTTGCTTTTTGTGGTAGATTGTTTCAATCTGTGTTGTAAGAGGTTTTATTATTGTAACCTTTGTTATTCACTGTCATCTGTGAGAAGAAACATTATAACTAGTATAGGTGCCCACTTCTGTTGCTTTTTGTGGTAGATTGTTTCAATCTGTGTTGTAAGAGGTTTTATTATTGTGACCTTTGTTATTCACTGTCATCTGTGAGAAGAAACATTATAACTAGTATAGGTGCCCACTTCTGTTGCTTTTTGTGGTAGATTGTTTCAATCTGTATTGTAAGAGGTTTTATTATTGTGACCTTTGTTATTCACTGTCATCTGTGAGAAGAAACATTATAACTAGTATAGGTGCCCACTTCTGTTGCTTTTTGTGGTAGATTGTTTCAATCTGTGTTGTAAGAGGTTTTATTATTGTGACCTTTGTTATTCACTGTCATCTGTGAGAAGAAACATTATAACTAGTATAGGTGCCCACTTCTGTTGCTTTTTGTGGTAGATTGTTTCAATCTGTGTTGTAAGAGGTTTTATTATTGTGACCTTTGTTATTCACTGTCATCTGTGAGAAGAAACATTATAACTAGTATAGGTGCCCACTTCTGTTGCTTTTTGTGGTAGATTGTTTCAATCTGTGTTGTAAGAGGTTTTATTATTGTGACCTTTGTTATTCACTGTCATCTGTGAGAAGAAACATTATAACTAGTATAGGTGCCCACTTCTGTTGCTTTTTGTGGTAGATTGTTTCAATCTGTGTTGTAAGAGGTTTTATTATTGTGACCTTTGTTATTCACTGTCATCTGTGAAAAGAAACATTATAACTAGTATAGGTGCCCACTTCTGTTGCTTTTTGTGGTAGATTGTTTCAATCTGTGTTGTAAGAGGTTTTATTATTGTGACCTTTGTTATTCACTGTCATCTGTGAGAAGAAACATTATAACTAGTATAGGTGCCCACTTATGTTGCTTTTTGTGGTAGATTGTTTCAATCTGTGTTGTAAGAGGTTTTATTATTGTGACCTTTGTTATTCACTGTCATCTGTGAGAAGAAACATTATAACTAGTATAGGTGCCCACTTATGTTGCTTTTTGTGGTAGATTGTTTCAATCTGTGTTGTAAGAGGTTTTATTATTGTAACCTTTGTTATTCACTGTCATCTGTGAGAAGAAACATTATAACTAGTATAGGTGCCCACTTCTGTTGCTTTTTGTGGTAGATTGTTTCAATCTGTGTTGTAAGAGGTTTTATTATTGTGACCTTTGTTATTCACTGTCATCTGTGAAAAGAAACATTATAACTAGTATAGGTGCCCACTTCTGTTGCTTTTTGTGGTAGATTGTTTCAATCTGTGTTGTAAGAGGTTTTATTATTGTGACCTTTGTTATTCACTGTCATCTGTGAGAAGAAACATTATAACTAGTATAGGTGCCCACTTCTGTTGCTTTTTGTGGTAGATTGTTTCAATCTGTGTTGTAAGAGGTTTTATTATTGTGACCTTTGTTATTCACTGTCATCTGTGAGAAGAAACATTATAACTAGTATAGGTGCCCACTTCTGTTGCTTTTTGTGGTAGATTGTTTCAATCTGTGTTGTAAGAGGTTTTATTATTGTGACCTTTGTTATTCACTGTCATCTGTGAGAAGAAACATTATAACTAGTATAGGTGCCCACTTCTGTTGCTTTTTGTGGTAGATTGTTTCAATCTGTGTTGTAAGAGGTTTTATTATTGTGACCTTTGTTATTCACTGTCATCTGTGAAAAGAAACATTATAACTAGTATAGGTGCCCACTTCTGTTGCTTTTTGTGGTAGATTGTTTCAATCTGTGTTGTAAGAGGTTTTATTATTGTGACCTTTGTTATTCACTGTCATCTGTGAGAAGAAACATTATAACTAGTATAGGTGCCCACTTATGTTGCTTTTTGTGGTAGATTGTTTCAATCTGTGTTGTAAGAGGTTTTATTATTGTGACCTTTGTTATTCACTGTCATCTGTGAGAAGAAACATTATAACTAGTATAGGTGCCCACTTATGTTGCTTTTTGTGGTAGATTGTTTCAATCTGTGTTGTAAGAGGTTTTATTATTGTAACCTTTGTTATTCACTGTCATCTGTGAGAAGAAACATTATAACTAGTATAGGTGCCCACTTCTGTTGCTTTTTGTGGTAGATTGTTTCAATCTGTGTTGTAAGAGGTTTTATTATTGTGACCTTTGTTATTCACTGTCATCTGTGAAAAGAAACATTATAACTAGTATAGGTGCCCACTTCTGTTGCTTTTTGTGGTAGATTGTTTCAATCTGTGTTGTAAGAGGTTTTATTATTGTGACCTTTGTTATTCACTGTCATCTGTGAGAAGAAACATTATAACTAGTATAGGTGCCCACTTATGTTGCTTTTTGTGGTAGATTGTTTCAATCTGTGTTGTAAGAGGTTTTATTATTGTGACCTTTGTTATTCACTGTCATCTGTGAGAAGAAACATTATAACTAGTATAGGTGCCCACTTCTGTTGCTTTTTGTGGTAGATTGTTTCAATCTGTGTTGTAAGAGGTTTTATTATTGTAACCTTTGTTATTCACTGTCATCTGTGAGAAGAAACATTATAACTAGTATAGGTGCCCACTTCTGTTGCTTTTTGTGGTAGATTGTTTCAATCTGTGTTGTAAGAGGTTTTATTATTGTGACCTTTGTTATTCACTGTCATCTGTGAGAAGAAACATTATAACTAGTATAGGTGCCCACTTCTGTTGCTTTTTGTGGTAGATTGTTTCAATCTGTATTGTAAGAGGTTTTATTATTGTGACCTTTGTTATTCACTGTCATCTGTGAGAAGAAACATTATAACTAGTATAGGTGCCCACTTCTGTTGCTTTTTGTGGTAGATTGTTTCAATCTGTGTTGTAAGAGGTTTTATTATTGTGACCTTTGTTATTCACTGTCATCTGTGAGAAGAAACATTATAACTAGTATAGGTGCCCACTTCTGTTGCTTTTTGTGGTAGATTGTTTCAATCTGTGTTGTAAGAGGTTTTATTATTGTGACCTTTGTTATTCACTGTCATCTGTGAGAAGAAACATTATAACTAGTATAGGTGCCCACTTCTGTTGCTTTTTGTGGTAGATTGTTTCAATCTGTGTTGTAAGAGGTTTTATTATTGTGACCTTTGTTATTCACTGTCATCTGTGAGAAGAAACATTATAACTAGTATAGGTGCCCACTTCTGTTGCTTTTTGTGGTAGATTGTTTCAATCTGTGTTGTAAGAGGTTTTATTATTGTGACCTTTGTTATTCACTGTCATCTGTGAAAAGAAACATTATAACTAGTATAGGTGCCCACTTCTGTTGCTTTTTGTGGTAGATTGTTTCAATCTGTGTTGTAAGAGGTTTTATTATTGTGACCTTTGTTATTCACTGTCATCTGTGAGAAGAAACATTATAACTAGTATAGGTGCCCACTTATGTTGCTTTTTGTGGTAGATTGTTTCAATCTGTGTTGTAAGAGGTTTTATTATTGTGACCTTTGTTATTCACTGTCATCTGTGAGAAGAAACATTATAACTAGTATAGGTGCCCACTTATGTTGCTTTTTGTGGTAGATTGTTTCAATCTGTGTTGTAAGAGGTTTTATTATTGTAACCTTTGTTATTCACTGTCATCTGTGAGAAGAAACATTATAACTAGTATAGGTGCCCACTTCTGTTGCTTTTTGTGGTAGATTGTTTCAATCTGTGTTGTAAGAGGTTTTATTATTGTGACCTTTGTTATTCACTGTCATCTGTGAAAAGAAACATTATAACTAGTATAGGTGCCCACTTCTGTTGCTTTTTGTGGTAGATTGTTTCAATCTGTGTTGTAAGAGGTTTTATTATTGTGACCTTTGTTATTCACTGTCATCTGTGAGAAGAAACATTATAACTAGTATAGGTGCCCACTTCTGTTGCTTTTTGTGGTAGATTGTTTCAATCTGTGTTGTAAGAGGTTTTATTATTGTGACCTTTGTTATTCACTGTCATCTGTGAGAAGAAACATTATAACTAGTATAGGTGCCCACTTCTGTTGCTTTTTGTGGTAGATTGTTTCAATCTGTGTTGTAAGAGGTTTTATTATTGTGACCTTTGTTATTCACTGTCATCTGTGAGAAGAAACATTATAACTAGTATAGGTGCCCACTTCTGTTGCTTTTTGTGGTAGATTGTTTCAATCTGTGTTGTAAGAGGTTTTATTATTGTGACCTTTGTTATTCACTGTCATCTGTGAGAAGAAACATTATAACTAGTATAGGTGCCCACTTATGTTGCTTTTTGTGGTAGATTGTTTCAATCTGTGTTGTAAGAGGTTTTTTTCAAACTGACGAGTTTTTACTTTCATATAATTGCTGTAAATAGTTTTATATGAACTAACAAATTTTTAATTTTCTATATGTGCTGTAAATAGTTTTATATGAACTAACAAATTTTTAATTTTCTATTTGTGCTGTAAATAGTTTTATTTGAACTAAAGATCTAAATTTCTAAGGAAAGTTTATACCTTTACTTCTAAAATGAGTTGTATTTGAAAAAATTAGCAATGGCCACCAGGTTTTTTTTAAATAGAGATTTTCTAAAAATAATGAATGAAGGACTCGTGCTTCCAAGGTTACAATAGAATTTATGCTCATATAGACTTTTTTGATATTCCTTTACTTGAAGTAGTGTGACACATGAAAAATGAATAACAGTTGAAAAACAAGTAAAATGAAAAATAATTTTTTATAGTAAATTCCTACTCAGGTTATAACAAACAAAAATATTATTTTAGTTACCCTAGAGCACTATTTATGGTATTATGTGATGACCATGACAACAGTTTAAGGTTGTACAATTGAGATTTCAACGACAACCAGATGAGGGAAACAAAATTCATATACATCTTTGAGAAATCTATTTTTAGGATTGGAAAGTTGGTGCAGTACTAAGGCGCGCTAGACTTTGAACATAAAGATTCTCAGTTCAAATCCGGGTGGACCAAACAAATTTAATAATTAAATTATTGAATAAATATTTTAAATAAACTGTATTAACATCAATTGTCGTCCACTATTTGTCTAAAAAAAATGTATTTGAACTTGATTGGATGAATAAAAACGTATTTTATTAACGATTGAAAATTTGTACAAGATATATATCAGGAGAGTGTGAGCTAATAGAAGGAATTTAATAAGCTTATGAATATAGAGTTAAAGAAATCAAATGATTTTATTTTCTAACTCAGTTCATATAAAAGCTCTTTATGGAGGATATCCATAATATTTCTATTGAAATATCAATTTCAACTTCTAGAGATAGATGTATAATGTATAATTAAAATTTTACCAATCATAATGCTGAAAATTAACATAGTAATTCCACAAACATTCATATTTCTTGTAACGTAATAAATAACATTAGAGTTTTTATCCACATGAATTAATATCATTTGTCCTTGTTAATAGTTAGGTTTAAAGTGATATTAAAAATTAGGTGTGTCATTCTCTTATCATTAGTTATATATTGATCAGCAATGTTTTTATGAATACGCTTGGGATTAGAATGAACAAAATCTATAGAATAAAAACCTTTACATTATTACAAATACTAATAAAAAAAGACAAACATGTTTGAAGAAGTTATGTATATAATAAGATTTATTTTTGTTTGTGAAGCTCTCAAAATATTTAATACACAAACCGACATCATATTTACCACATTGTGAATCACTTATAACACTTTGAAATTACTTACGACCAGACATTCTGTTAACTATAAGTGAGTTAACTTATTTTTAACAGAATGTCTGGTCACAAGTAATTTCAAAGTGTAATAAGGTATTAACAACCAGCTCATCATGAACAATATTTCAAAGCTCATTGTGAAAGTTATACTTTTGCTGCAGTTTCTAGCATATTTCTGTTTCATTATCTTCTTTTGAATAAGATAATTTCTCATAAAAATTCATGTCATCAGAAACTCTTGAGAACTTTAGAAGTTACAGGGATTCCAGATACTTTCAGCGAACATTCATATGATTTGGATGAAGAAACACAAGTTGATTGATTTCCTTGTCTGTTCGTTAAGCAATCAACTTAGCATCTTTTGTCAAAGCATTGAAAGCCCTGTAAAATATAGCCTAATATAAATCCTATATTCAGTTACAATTTGGTCCAAGAAATTAATACCTTTCATTTATCCTTACAGAAAATAATTTTTGTAAAGTAGGGGAAACATCAGTAATATTACCTTCTTAGTTTTTGAGTGTTGTTGGAAATTGTTCAAAGTTATAAAATGACTAGAAAGTTATTCTGGTGATAAAAGCTTATATTTAAACTATATATTTATTGCAATAAATTTGGAAGGAATATATAACAACGGAAGATATAGTACAATATTTGAATATAATAATGTACTGAAGTTTGTTATGTTTTACACTTTCCCAGCTGCACAGTCCTTAAAAATTCTTATTTGCTATTGGTCACAGATCAGACTTTGGCACTGGAACTATTTATTTGCGTCTTATACTGCATGGAGAGGACTTGGTGCATGTAGGTGATCATCTACGACATCTAGAATGCTCTTACTGAAAGACCGTCGATTCATATGTTCACTATGGCCATCTTCAGCTCCAATGGAGGTTTTGGTGCATAACAGTCTATAACTAAGATGGTGAACTATTAACTCAGGGACAAGGGATGATAAAATCAAACTGTGTTGTCGTTGTTGTTCCTCTGTAACTCAACTCATATTCGCAGTGAAGCAATTGACATTTGGTATCTGTAAAAGATGTCTAGGTTCCTAGGTTTGAAGAAAAACAGCGCAGATCATATCTAGTGGGTCAAGGCCTCTTTATCATCTTCGACTTCTTTTCCTGATTAGTTTCTATTATATTATGCACTGTGAAATGAAGCATATGGGCCTGTTTTTTGTTTGTTGAAACATTAGGGTTTTGGGCTGCCTAAATTCATAAAGTGTTGATATATCTGGTCGATTAATGATTGGGAGGACCTCGCACAGAATTTCCTGTTTATCCTTTCTTAATGTTATTACACCAGTCAGCTTCCTTTTTCCTGGTTCTTGAATACCATCTGTAGACGAGAACCAGTTTTCTGATGTAACATTCTTATTAGTTCCTTCAATAGGTTTTGAGCAAGTATAGTGTCTTGACGCTAGTTAATCCAATGCTGATTACTGTCATAACATATGCAACATCGATTATTCTCTGCAGAGTGTATACTGACAAAACGTACGTGTCATTGAACATTTAGTTTGTTTGACCTTTGTCATGACTCCATTCTTCAGATAGTTACATTCAATACATTTCTTATGACTCAGCGAGTGTTGTTGCCCCTCAAAACTGTCATCTTAAACAAAGATATTTACTAAACACTTTAAATGTTTTAAACTTGCCTATAGTAGCACTTACTTTGTTTGTTGAGGACGGCCGTTTCGGGAGATGTGTCCCTTTGTCAACTCAGACCGTAACTCCTAAGGGTGGTAAGCGGAACCGTAAGGCGGTAAAGATATTTATGTAACTTATTAGCTGGTCATTTATGTCAAACTCTTAGTCGGTTCTTTCCTCTCACTTATGTTTCCCTTATGTGTCGTGATGGCTAATTTGAAATCATCTGAGTTGGCTACTCGATAGTGAGAGTGAAATTTCTAATGGCAATGATGCAATAGTGTGAATATGTCCAAATAGGTTTTCTAATTGAATTAGTGATGATAGTAACTTTATAAATACAGACAGTGATTCAGATATTATTCCCAACCAGATGCAGATCCTATTGTAAGTCCCATGACAGGCTTTAGTAGGTCTGTACTATTGGCTTTACATGTTGATCTGCCATCAACAAACATCTCATTTTAATGTTGATAATTCATTATACACGGTTTACATACTGGCAATTTCCCATTGCAAAGTAAGAAATTTCATAAAAAAATTTCAATTTTGTAATATTTTATAAAAGTAATACTAGATAATAAAAGAGGCACTTCATATAAGCAAAAATGTATTAATTAATAAATTTGACCAGAGAGTAATGAAATCAGTACTAAAATAAAGATAATAAAACTGAAAAATACTAATATTAATCATGTTTACCCTCGCAGAGATTATTGTTTAAATTAGTATGGTTGATTTGCGAGGCAGGTACTAGTATTTATTCAATCAGTCAAGATTTTAAAAACTGCTATGTTATCTTTATCAGGCCTGAATAATACCAGTTTGAACTCAGAACTGTTATTGCAACATTGCCTGATTGAATAAATGTCCTCATCAGGACAGTAAAATACAATCAATTGAAAAAATAAAAAATATTATGATTTAAAAAATTTTAAACTAAAATGTGTGATAAGGACCGAAAAATAAAGACAGTTCCTGTAAAAAAAATCTCGAATCAACAAGCTGGCGAATAAATGGAGGTTGTATGGCTAGATGTTGAAGTGAGAGGAGAAGGGGAACGGTTGTCTGACATATTCGGAAACACAAGCATAATTTGAGAAGTAATTAAAAATAAAATTTTATTAATTAAATTATGGTAGTTTGTGGCTAAAACGTTTGGTCCTGAGGCTGAGATGGTGACTTATAAAAAAATTCTTAGATCGTCCACTTATAACTTCGTTTGTAAGTCGTAAATCTATGATCAATATTTCAAAATCAACTCATGTAAATAAGTAATTAACGACTTGAAATAGTTTCCACACTCTGAGGACTTAAAGGAGCCAGGAGAAGACGTCCAATACCAAAAAGATCTGGAAATTAGTGAAAGAGGAATAAGGCAGTTTGAATTATTGCCAAGTCATTTTTATGTTAAATTTATTAATTAAATTTTATTAAATTCTTACAACAAAATACATATATATATATATATATATATATATATATATATATATATAAATTTGAATTTTATAAACTATGACCACTGAAAATCGAATTTTGTTAATTAGTTGTAATAAGTTAATATGTAAAATGTATTTTAAAAATGCAAGTACTTTTAATTCATGAAATTTAATAATTGAGTTTAAAAAGCTAAAATAAAGCAGGTTTTGGAAAATTAATTATGTAATTTCTATTTAAAATTGTTTAAATTAGTTTAATTTCAAAGAAACTATTTATAGAAAAATAAATCCAAATTAGAGAAATGCTTTTGACCAAAAGCTAAGTCGTCTTCAATGCCACAAATTTATAAAAGCATAAATAATACATTATACCAAAATTAAATGTGTATTTTATAAAATAGTAGTTGACAATTTGAAATTTATTTCAGAACAAGTATTTATATAACTAAAAACACTTGCAAATATGTCGCACTTGCCTTTAGTAGTACTTACTTTTATAATTGTTGAGGACACCCGATTGGGAAATGTGTCCCATTGTCAACTGAGACCGTAACTCATTGGAGTGAAGGTGGAATAAACTAATATCTATATAAATAAATATAGATTTTGAAGTATAATAATTTTAAGAAATAATAGTTTAATATACAACAATTATTAGCAGTTTTAATGAATAGAATAAAAGTGGATTTAATTTTAAAAATATTTTATTATATGCAAATTTTAAAGAAATATAAATTAAAGCCCTAAAAAAATTAATTGAAATTAATAAATAAATATAGTATTTTAATGTTTACTGATTTGTTTAGTAATATGCTAAGTACAAATAGCATTACAATAGTAAAATAGCCTATTATGTTATATTTTATTTTATTATAACTAATATAATAAGTATATCATTAAATTTATCATTCAATTAACTGTTTAAATTATTTCTAAAAATATCCTGTGTTTACAAATAAAAACTTTAGGTTTTTTCTAACTAACAAATTTATTGGTTGTCAAACAATACTTAAATATTTTATAATCATAAAATAGTAAATGCAAATAAATAAAGACCCATTGTGACACCATAAGAACTCACTCTTGAGATTAAATAAATTAATAAATAATGAGCCAGCTTTAAAACTAGTCAGTTTTTAACTTCAGGGGCAAGTTCCACTGGCAGGTCCTGCTTAAAAACAAGTTATATAAACAATTTTTATTTTTAAGTAAATTCTTACTTATATGATGAGAAAATTTTTATTTTAGTTTCTTTTTATTTTATAATTACAATTATTGTTAATATGTCAGAATAACAATATTAAGTAGCAAATAGAAAGCGAATTTCTTTGCAATTTTCTTTTCTGTGTATGGTGTTGAACTATTATTTTTGTTTGTTACTATTTATACACTTTTTTTCATCGCCATCATTGTGTTGTAGTTTCTTTTTGCTTTTCTTTCTTATTGTCTATTTGTGAGGCAAGTTTCAATATCGTTAATCCAGTGTGTTTGTTTGTTTTATTCGTTTCATTCATTTTTAATCATAGAGCATTATTTATGACATTTTGAGGGACCCATGGTCCCATTTTTTCTAGTTATGGGGAAGTTGGCTCAGTTCCACAAACGCTAGACTTCGAACATGAAGATATTCAGTTTGAATCCGATCAGACCCCACAAATTTTTATAATTTAACTATTGAGTAATTAGTTAAAAAACCGTATTACATCAATTGTCATACAATACAGGTTTAAGAAATGTATTAACAAATGTATACAACAAAGAATACTGCACTCCAACATACAAACCAAACAACAAAATAATAAAATATCTTAATAACACAAACCACAAAACAAATACAGAAAAACATAACCTATCAGGAGTTTACAAAATTACATGTAACGACTGCAATGCATTTTACATAGGGAAAACGACCAGATCACTTAAAATAAGATTTGGAGAACACTACAGAGCATTCAAAAATAAAAATACAAAAGTATCAAATGTTGCAGCACACCTAATATCACATAAACATGAAATAACAAACTACGAAAATAACCTAACCATACTTGAAATAAATAATAACCCAATAGAATTAAACTCACTAGAAAAATACTACATTTATAAAAACACACACAACAATTTAATGAACCTACAGACCACATATACAGAAGACATACTATATAAAAACATCATACACGCAGATCAAGATAAAATGGTCAAGTGACCGAAAGGCGCCTCATCACTCAAGGTAAAATCATTGAACTTAATGGTGGATAAAATTACTTACAATAGTAATATATTAACTTCATATATATATATATATATATATATATATATATATATATATATATATATATATATTCTTGATCAAAATTACTTACAATAGTAATATATATATATATATATATATATATATATATATATATATATATATATATATATATAGATTTTTTGGACTAGGAGACTGACAGACTTACCTTGGTAAGAGTCCACACTGTAGTCTTGAAATAGAAACACATAAAAGCACTTAAACAATGTATATATATATATATATATATATATATATATATATATATATATATATATATATATATATATACACATATATATAAACAGTTAGGTAAAGATTTTAGAAAATTTGATATTTTTAGTTTATTTTGTGATGAGTTTTTTTATAGTATCATGTGGGAAACAAATTGTTATGCTCAGAAAGAAATAAAAACCTGAAAAGTGACTGGACACCGCTTACAAGGGGTGATGTAAAAAGCTATTTGGCATTACACCTAATGATGTCCTAAGTAAAAAAAATTATAATATCCATATGTAATGCTTAAAACAAAAATATTACTGATACATGAATGTGATCTATTGGCAGAACTGAAACTGAAGTTTTTTTCTTTTGCTAGACTAGTCAATAAATTTGCTACTAATGACAGAAGAAAAAAGTTTAACTTCTGTTAATTAACTTTTACATAAAGACATTTTACAAAAATGTCTATTTTCCCCTTTAAATAGTCTGTAGACGTACAGAAATATTTTAAACCCTTGATGTACATTTGTCAGATTTTTCTTTAATTTTAATTTATATACAAACACAGGTAACCAGCTGTACTAAATTAGTTACTTACTTTTGCTATTTTGTCATATCATGTGACAAATATGATTAATAATCAATGTTATTATAAAAGTAGGGTTATCCTATCATCCCCCTTTTATCCTTCCTACTGCTTTATGAGCATAGTTTCACTTAATAAATAGACCACCACCTGCTGCTCTTATGCATTTTTTTATCTTCGGTAGTCGGGAGACATTCATATGACTGCTGGCATTAGGGCCCAATGTTGATAAGAAGGTGGGACTGTTGCAGGAAGTAGATATATCCTTTCCTTACCTTAATGTACTGAATTCCATCTGCACCACCTAATCTTTTGTAAAGGAGAATGTAATAAGTCAACTTCCTTATGACTGATACAGAGTAGGTCTAATTATTCATGTACGTTACTGTACAGCAGGGGTTCTCAACCTTTTAGGCTCTGAGCCCCCCTTCACACTTTGGTGTGAGGTCACACCTCCCTATACGGATTACGTTAATTTAGACGGTGTGAGGTCACGCCTCCCTTTACGGATTACGTTAATTTAGACTTATATATGATAAATTTGCTTATATTATGTTTGAGTAAAATGACTTTGAACTTAGGCTAGACATACTCTAGTAAGGGTAAGGAATATAAAATCATATTTGCTCAAATACAAATTTTATTTACACAAATCATCAAAAAAATCACAACAAAATATCAATAATGTAACCAGAAAAATGTTCGCTACTTTTGTAGTGCTAGTGTGAGGGCTGGCACTGTTTCTCGTTAACTATTTTTTTAATGTTTGGATGAAATTTTTACAAACAACACCGCAGGTCACTTTCCACATCTAGTCTGGCTTGATATTTAGATTTTATATTAGCCAGGGCTGGAAATCCTGTCTCGCATAGATGAGTTGATGAAAATTGTACAAGCAACTTGACTGCCTCCATTGCTACTTCTGGGTAAACAGGAAGATATAGTAGCCAGAAATCTTCGAGATCCATTTATGGGAAATCCAATTTAGCTTGGGAATCACATTGCAAGTCAATTGTTTGTTCTTGAATGTGATCAGGAAGTATATCAATGTTGATTTGAAAGGGGTCTCTTGTTAACTTGAATTCCCAGTTTTCCAAGCTTATATCTGGGAAATAGGCTCCGATTTTGTTCTTCAGAGACAACAAATGCTCAGATATTAGGTCCTTCATTTCATTTACTAGGTCTTTTGGAAGACTTTGGGTACCATCGAGGAGGTTGTTTAATTTTGAAAAGGAAGAAATGTTCGGCTGCGAAATGTGCAGGCGGCGTTGCCAAAGACCCATCTTCTCAGAAAAACTCATAATTGAATCGTAGTTATTCAAAGTACTTTTCTGACGTTGTAGCTTTAGGTTCAGAAGATTTATTGTTTCGAAAAAGTCTGACAAATATACCAGGTAAAAGATAAATTTGTAATCTGTAAATTTCTTGTACAGTTCTTCACTTGAACTCATCAAAAAGATTTCAACTTCTGATTTCAAGTTGAACAATCTTGCAAGCATATTACCTTTGGACAACCAACGAACTTCGGTGTGAAAGATAAGTGTTTCTTGATCACTGTTCAGTTCTTGACCAACACTCGAAAAAGTCTGGTGTTCAAAGCACTGGATTTGACGTGATTCACTACTTTAACTGCTAAGTTCAAAGCGGCGTTAAGTGATTCAGGGAGAGTCTGGTAAGCCAAAGGATGTCTGTGGATGATACAATGAGATCCAATTATTTTAGGGTTTTTTTCTTAGCCAATTCAATAAATCCTAATCGGCAACCTGTCAAAGCTTGAGCCCCATCAGTACATATTCCAATAACTCTCCCAGGGAAGTTCATTAGCTTCTAAAAATGTTTGAAGAGCAGAAAGTATATCGACTGCTTTAGTTGTTGTTTAAAGATTTTTTGAAAACAGTATTTCTTCAAAGAATTTCTTTTCATCTATATATCTACAGTAAAACAACAACTGCACTTGTTTTGAAATGTCTGTTGTTTCATCACACTGCAATGCAAAGAATGGGGAGTTTTTTAGCTTTTGCACCAGTTGATTTTTCAAATCAATAGCCATGTTATCGATTCTACGTTTGACTGTATCGTTAGATAAAGAAATTTTGGCAACTTTATTGTAGCTGTATTCACCGAGCACAGTACTACAGGCAGTAAGCAAACAAGGTTTTATGAGTGACTCACTGATTGTGTGGGGTTTCTTGTCTTTAGCTATCAACAAGGCAATTTTGTAAGCAGCTTCAACAGCCTTTTCAATTTCCATTCGAAAACTTCCACTGGAATCATTCTCTTAATTCAACTACGCCCTGCCGCGCTATTAATAAACAAAAGCCCTGCTATGTTGAGTCACAGCTAGTTTCTTACGCCTGGACAGACACTCACTTACATTTGATTGAGTAAAGAAATAGAGCTTTATAGCTCTATTAAGCTATAAAGAAATTTCAATGATTGTGTGTTTGTGTCCAACATCAAATTCAATTTTTAAAAAAATTTGTTGACGCCTCCCCTGGAATTATTCAACGCCTCCCCAGGGGGCGCGCCCCCCAGGTTGAGAACCGCTGCTGTACAGGATTCAGCCACTGTCACAATAAAGCCAAGTTTCAAATAACAAACAGCTGTAAATGAGTTTTTCAGATGCATAATCAACAGGAGCGAAGGAGAGAGCTCCGCCGAAGAAGCCGAGGCTGCACAGGGATGCAATGATTCCTTCAGCTTCTGCCAGAGGGTTTTATTTGACTACCTTAATCCTATCTACTGATACACACTGCAGTAGGAGGGCTAAGTAGCTTATTCCCCAAAATAGAATTTAGAATGCCCCTCCCTTAAAAGGAATTTTGACAATTAACCCTGTGGATGGTGTGCATACTTACAATATGTATATAAATATAAAAGATTTAAAATATTTACCTTATGCCGTTGTCTTGTAAATGAATAAGGTTACCTTAGATGTATTCGCTCCCTCGTATCCTTGGGAGACGTCCGATCGATCAGATGATGATCCCCCACAGTTACCAGCTTACACTGGCTTTAGTTGCCTGATACCTTCACGACACTCTCTAATCAACTCCACTTGATTTGATTTTATTTTTAATGAGGTCAGGAAAATTCAGGTTTGTCACAATCAGGTGTTTATAAATGGGGATTGGAGGGTGCTGCTCTCATGCGGCGACAATTGAGATTAGCAACTACTTTGTTTCATTTAATTTTATTGGCTGTTTGGTGATATTACAAAAAAAAAAAAAAATTACACTATATCCACAACCAATTATGCCTTGAAAGAGATAATACGCATACTGACTGATCGCCTGAAAGTACAGAAAGACCTATGAAAGACTTCAGAAGGATCAGTAGTAACCATCTGATGATGCTAACTTGTTAGCAAAATGTAAATGAAATATTTTAAACTACTGATTTTATTTCCTTTGTGATAAAGAATATTTTAATACCCAGTTTAAGATTAAATGAGTCACAAACTAGTCAAATCTGCAGACAGTGCCTTTGTCTTTCAGCATTGTTTCACAAAAGGTTAAAAAGAAATAATTTTGCTTCATAATTATTTTTCTGTTCTTTTAACAGTTGTAATAATTATACTGTAGTGATTTAAAAATAGTAAATCTTGTTGAATAAAATTTGTGTTTAAAGTTTGGTAAATTGAGCAGTTTATCTTTTCTTGATATAATTAGGATATAGTCTGAATTCAATATTTTGTTTTTAAAATGTAATATATAATTAATACATTTAAAATTTTAAGTTACATCTTTAAAATGCAGTCCATTGTTCAAGATATACAGCCAGTTGAATAAATTTAATTCAAGCTGTAAGACAGTCTCCCAGCCCATTATCTCATTTTAACAGTATTTTAATCCAGGGTGTATAAAAAAAACTTTACTTTGAACATTCATATAATTTTATTAAATTCACTTACAGACCTAATTTTGGTGTTATTTTGTAGAAGAAAACAAAGTTTTTTAATTTTTCACTTGTGTAGTACACTAAGTATCAAATAACACGAGGGAGAAGAGCAAGCGACAGTTGCCTTCACTGGCCGGAAGCATGCTAGCTGTGTGTTTTGGTTTGATGACTCAAAGACTTTAGTAAGTGCAATGAGATTTTAATACTACATGTGGTAGAGATCCTAATATTTATGAGGGGTATAAATGTTTTGTCGATGTTCAGTGAGACAAAAAAATCTGCAGGTCTTTATGAGGAAGGCATTTTTTTCAACAGCTCTACAAAATCATCTAATGTGCTTTTAAAGAGCTGGGTGTGCCCTATATTGCTGTGGGAAAAGTCTACATCTGAAACCGCACAACTAACTAGTGTGCAAGAAGACCTAATCAAATAACTCATAATATGTTTAGTGGGGAAATGTTAAATCGATATTATGGCCAACATTTAATGTTTTATTTGAAAGTATTATTTTTAGTGATAAATTGATTTTCCACTCAAGTGATAACGAAGTTGATAAACACAAATAAAGAATTTGCCTAGTGAAAATCTTCATCAAACTTTGGAACATGTTTAAAAAGGCCAAAACATTATGTTTTTTTTTGACACATACAAAACAAAACATGTCGCACAAAAAAAAGAGAGAGTCAGTCAGCCAGTCTAAATGTTTAAAATAAATGTAGTCTCTCAGAATAAAATCCTTTATACTGTCCCACCCAAAAACCCTTCTGCCTTGCAGATGCCCTTCCTACATCCAGCCCTTACCAAAAGCCCTGTTCCAGTTGAGCAAGTTACAGCTGAAATGTTAGTGAGTTTGACAAAAAAATTAACTTCAGATCAAATCTCACAGAAATTGTTTAGCTACATGGTAAAAGTCTTTGTGTGTTTTCTAAAACAACACCGAAACCAGGTATTACATAAACTTAATAAATATTATGTTGCTATAATTAAAAATACTTATCTAAATGAATACATAAGGCTTACTTTCTGACCCGTTTCAAAAAAATAGTTCCTTTTACGAAGCAAAGTCTCCTTCGTAAAAGGAACGATTGTTTTGAAACAAGTCAGCAAGTAAGCCTTATGTATTCACTTAGTTAAGAATTTTTAATTATAGTTTAATCAGTGAATTTTAAGATGATTACATCAAGCAACTTATATATATTATATGCAGTAGAGTCTCAAAAATCTGAGCAATATTTCGAGCTTCTGTTAAATTCAAGCCTATTTTATCCATTTGAAAGCAAATGATGAGTCGAGCTTCAAAGAAAGATTTATCTCAATACAGGATGCAAAGAAAATAAGTCGGGCTTTCAAGAAATGTTTATATCAATTTGTTATGCAAATGAATGAGTCGGGGGTTCTAAGAAATGTCCATATAAAATTCTATAAACCTATTTAGTGCATTTTTAGTTATAGTGCTACGGTTCATAAAAAAAACTCAGTCCCATCTACTTCGAATTATCAAGACTTGACTATACTAATTTTCAAAGTTGGAAAGTTTTTTATTTTATACACCTGATACTGCCGAAGTAGATTAAACAGAACTAAAACTGACAGCATAGTAGGGGAACCCCTTTAATTGTCACGAATCTTCACCTATCATATGACTTACATCTACATGACCTCAGTCATTATCCAAATTGAATGTTATACTTTTTTAATTTATTTAGTTCTACGATTTTATTGACACAAAATAATGTATAATACACCATAAACAAAAAAACAAATAATGTATTTTATTATTAATTACATTTAATTTTAATATATGTATAATTTAAATCTTTATAAATATCTACACTGTATATCCATCATTTCCAATACAGACACCTACAACTGATTATTCACCTACAATTAAAATTCCCACAATAATCTTTTCTTGCATAATTTTATGAAATTAAACACCAATGTAAAATAAGTTAAAACACGATGTCTTCTCTTACAACAATAAATATTAAAATAACTACTGTCATTATGGCCTACATCCTCAATAGCAAATACTTTCCGTACATAAGGTTCATTATTATTTTTAAAGTGATACTTCTCTTTATACCAAAAACTTTAGAGGTTTGATCAAAGTGCTTTCACTTTAAGCTGTTTCATTTTTGGAGCTTTTTTCTTCATTTGCCTTTTCATTTCCCGTTCTTCCCACTTTCTTTGTTTCTCTGGATCATCTTCCTGTAAAAAACCCAAATATATTTTAGCCTATAAATACTTGATATATATAAATATATTTTTTTTAAATTGAAGAATATCATTTTATGATCGAAATATTTCAATAGTGTAATGTGTTTTTATGTATATCTATTTATTTCCAAGAGATTGCAGGTATTTATTTTGGACTATTGCCACTAGGTAAGTCTACAGTCTCCTATCTACGTAGTCAAATTTTCTTGGACTAGGTAAGATTATGTTAGGAATCGTCTGGTCTGTTACTGTAATCTTAAATTAAGCACATGCACTATAATAATGATATTCAGAATCAAAGGGCATTCTACCCTTTCCCAATACAAGGGAGAAAAACTGAAAGGGAAAACAGTTCTGTCACACAATACTTCATTTTTTTCTCTCTATTGACAAAGGGTACAGTGTTTTATTTAAAGATTACAGACCAGGCAAAACTTACTTACTACTTACTAGCCAACGCCCACTCTTGGCTGTTGGGCCATTTGGTGGCGCGCTGACCAGTAGAGGCGAGAGATCTCTTCTTCCTTCGTGTCGTTCAGGGGTCCATGGTCCAGAGCTGTACATGACTGGAGGTGCTCAGCTGTCATGTCCTCCCCGCTGTCACATAGGGTGCACCTGGGAGACGAGAAGACGTGTATCTTGTTTAGGTGTGCAGCTAGGTAATCGTGTCCAGTTGTGAGTCTAAAAAGTGCAACCCTGTCCCGTCGGGGTAACATGTTGTTAATTGGCCCGTTTTCGACAAGAGTAGCCCAGGCAAAACTAACAATCTCCAATTTAGTCTAAAATATCTCATAAGCTTTTAGCTCTACCAGAACTAACCTATATGTGTATAGGCCTATAAATACTGTTTAGACAAATTAAAAATTTGGAAATCTTAATAAAAAAATCTACAAGACCTATAATCTTTAATATTTAATAAAGTAAGTGAATCTATTTATTTCACATATCGTATTTTAAAGATACAGACGTCTATATCACACATTTTTTTTTTAGTTGATTATTTCATACAACTGAAAAGTTTCACACTACCTGAAGTATTCTTTCCTTTTCCTGTCTCTTCTTCTCTTCTCTTCTTGCAGCTGCAGCTTCAGCACGAGCAGCATGTGTAGTCTTCAAAAACATTTCCTCTACCCTTAACCGGTTTTTGTCAGCCTTAGTTTTCCCCTGTTACCCAGAATAAAAATTAATTTAATTAAAAAATTGTTTTAAATGGATTTAGAAATTTGTGCTCAGAATAAAACAAAAACTGCAGAAAAAGCAATTTTCTTGAAAACTACACAATTTATGTTAAAGGTTATTTAAAAAACAAAAAAGGCCGGTTTTAGCATTGACAACAATGTTTGATGTTTCTATTTCACGGAATATTCTGATTGTTGACACAGGTGGTATCTCTTTCTTTTTTCCATTCTGTGTCTAACTATTGAGAAGTTAACTTGTGCGCAACGAGTGTAAATCGTTAAAATGTTTTATCAGAGTGGAGAGATTTATGCGGCTACGGTCAGGCGACTTTGCGGTACTCTAGGATGTAATGAAGCACCGAATGAATCAACAGTTCACAGACTCATGTAAAAGTTCTTTGATAGGTTCAACAGTCGACATTAGAAAGTCCTGAACGTCGTTATTCTGGCCGAACTGAATAGAACGTTGCGTTGGTTCAAGACAGTGTGGCTGTTAGCCCAGCAAAATCAATACATCGCCGTTCTCAACAACTGGGTTTAAGATGTTCTTTGGTACCGAGAATTCTTTGATACAATCTCCATTATCACCCCTATGATATTCAGTTGACACAACAGTTGAAAGTGGCAAATCACCAAAACAGACGACAGTTTGTTGACTACCTATTGAAATCACGGCAGGAGGATGACAGCTTCTCAAACAAAATCATCGTCAGTGATAAAGCGCACTTCCATTTAATGGATTTGTTAACAAACAAAACTGCCGTATCTGGGTTTCAGTAACCCTCGTACATATAAAGAAAGGGAAAAGTATGCACAGCGAGTGACAGTTTGTTGCGGCTTTTGGTCAGGTGGCATCATCAGCCTTTATTTCACAAAAAGGCATGATAGTAAATGGATACTGATACCGTACAATGATTAGGGAGTTTTTGTGGCCTCATTTGGAGGGAATGGACATTGAGAAGTTGTGGTTTCAGCAGGATGGTACCACCTGCCACAATGCCAGCGAAACATTTGTGTTGCTATGTGAACGGTTCCAGGATCGCATCATTTCTCATAATTCCGACCACCAAGGTCGTATGACTTGACGCCTTGTGACTTACATCTTTGAGGTCATCTGAAATCATTGCTGTATGCCAATAAACCACAAAATATTAATGACTTGAAGGAGAAAATTGGAAGTTATTGTTGAATTGGAAGTGGAAACTTGTCTTGCAATAATAGTGAATTTCATGTATAGAGTTATTGCTTGCCAGAGCAGTAGATAAGGACACATGCATGACATCATTTTTCATACGTGAAATCAGAAGGTTAGATGAACACGTTGATGAATTTAATTTGAGTTTTTCATTTAAATAAATGCTTAATTTTATATATCAAAACGAGCGCTATTTTTGAATCAACCTTTACAAGAAAACCATTATCTGGATATTGCTTAAAAATATTAGTCAGACCTACTTTTCAGAAAACAAAAAAAACTTAATTACTTTTAACTAGTTTGTAGTAAAAAAAACTAATGTTTAATAATAATATGTTAGTAATGCCAAAAGACAGGTAAATGTTATATTACCATTTTTTTAAAAGTTAGGGCAACACATACGATGTTTTGCTTTACATGTGACATTTTTCATTCAATATAATTTTACTAAATACTTAAAATACTTCACTTAAAAAACTGAACAATTCGAAAATTAGAAACTAAAAACTTTACAAACATATTTTGTTGTTTGAAAAAACTGGTTGTTAATCACTTACTACACTTTGAAATTACTTGCAACCAGACATTCTATTAATATAAGTTGTTGAATTGTTTTCTTACTTGGAGGAAACCTTTTTGTCTTACAACTTCAATTACAAAGTAAAAACTTTAATTTAAAACGTACTTGTATTGAAACAATACAAACATTAATGTAAAAATAATATTCAGATTATATTTACATTTTAACTATACGAGAAAAATATTTTCAAACAAAAATACAAAAAATTTATAAAATATGTGAGAAAAATCTAGTAGATATATTTATTGTTTAAAAATATCTATAATATTGTGAAAATACGTTATAGTATATATTTATACTTTACATTCATTCAGAAGATCAGGGAATGGGTAGTAAGCCCAACAACGTGACCTCCTTGTAGTATAAATATTTATGTTGTGTTATGACAGACACCGGTGTCCGACGACATTATCGGAAAACTCGTTGCAGTCAATGTGTTGATACAGTAAATAAAAAAAACCCATGAACAAGTCTTGAAGCGGGGATCCAGTGACAAGCAATGCAAGACTCTTATTGTGTTCCAAAGTGTGAATCTGTCACAGAGCCTATTTTCTGACCTACATAGATGTAGATTGTTTTCTTCATTGAATATATTCAGTTTATACTGTATATATCCAGTACGTCAGGTAGCTATACTATTCAGTACGTTGGGTATTTTGGTATTTAAAACAGTACTGGAAATAAGTATTTTAAATAAGTAGATTATTGGGTCAAATAACTGACATATTTTTGTTTGTTTAAAGTTTCAGTCCAATTAAATATTTAACTAACCAGAATCCTTTATAGTTAGTAATTTAAAACTGTAATAAAAGGAATAATATAAATAAAACTAAACAAACTTTTACCTCTTTTGACAGCCTGTAACGCTTCAATTTCTCCATGCAATAAAAAACAAGATGTAAAAGCGGTCGCATTTGATCCATAGATTCTTGAATTGACTTTCCCTTTAAAGGAATATTGAATCCAAACATTAAAACTTTTTTTACATCTGGTAATTTTGTCAATGCAGATTCTCTGAAAGTTGAAGAATAATTATATCAAAGTAAACAAATTAAAATATGCAATCTAAGAAGTAAACTACGGTCAGTAAACGGTTTTTTTTTTTTTTACCTGAACCATGGAACCTTGATTTATTGTCCTCCAACAGTTCAAAGAAAAAGTCAACATTAAATCTAGGTGTTTAATTTTGAGTTGGAAGTAGAAATGATTATTAGAAACAAATATGCTTATCTTTGTAGTTGCCGTTATATATAGTACTCAAGAACAAATATATATTTCCATTGCACTGACTTTATAGTCAATTGTTTAAGAGTGTAGTGTTCTTTGTTGTATATATTTATTTTTTCTATTTTGTTATTGGTGTGTTTATATTTTAGGTAGATTTTTTAATTTAGTGGTGGAATAATTGTTTACAATTAACTATAATAACTTTATATATATATATATATATATATATATATATATATATATATATATTCTTGATATTTAACATTATCCATTGTTTTTCCGTTGCACTGACTTTATGAAGTTCATATATATATATATATATATATATATATATATATATATTTTCTTGATATTTAACGTTATCCATTGTTTTTCCGTTGCACTGACTTTATGAAGTTAATATATTACTATTGTAAATAATTTTATCCACCATTAAGTGCAATAATTTTACCTTGAGTGATGAGGCACCTTTCGGTCAATTGACCATTGTCGAATCACTGATGTTTTTCTACAACAGAAAAACATCAGTTATTCGACAATGGTCAATTGACCGAAAGGTGCCTCATCACTCAAGGTAAAATTATTGCACTTAATGGTGGATAAAATTACTTACAATAGTAATATATTAACTTCATATATATATATATATATATATATATATATATATATATATATATATATATATATATATATTGTTCTAGTAGAGCTTAAAGCTTATTTAGGAATTTGTTGGACTTGATAGGAGACTGACAGACTTACCTAAAGGCAATAGTCCAAAACTGCAATCTCTTGGAAATAAGCACATATAAAACACTTAATACACTTTTATTTGAAATATTTCGATCAACATGATCTTCTTCAGTCAAGAAAGAGAAAAACAAAACCGTGTTTTATATGTGCTAATTTCCAAGAGATTGCAGTTTTGGACTATTGCCTTTAGGTAAGTCTGTCAGTCTCCTATCAAGTCCAAAAAATTCCTATATATATATATATATATATATATATATATATATATATATATATATATATATATATATATATATATATATATATATATATATATGTATATCGTGATATTTCACATTGTCCATTTTTTCCCCTTGCACTTATATAAATAATGTATATATTAAGTTTTGGGTTCATCAGAAATTGATCAACTTTAAAATTATTTACGTTAACTAATATAAATTAGTTTATGGTGTATTAAATTATAAATAAGCAAACAATATATAATTCAAATGAGTGAAGTGCATAAAGTGATTCATAGAAAAATTAAAGTAAGTGACAGTATAAAAGTTTTAAAAACTTTGTTGCTAAGGTTTATTATATTTTTTTCCAGCTGAAACTGATAAGCTTCATTATAACAAGGCATTAAAAATGCATCCTAATTTTATATACAAAGGCTATTCAGAAAGTGATATTTTATTACCTATCTTTATATAGTAATTTCTTACACTCAGTGTGCATTAACTAGTGTTGGTGTTTTGTCTCTTTCTCTCTGCAATAACAAATCATACCATATTATAACCTGTAATAAGTCCAAGGAGGATTACATATTTCACTTCTTCAAATCCATTCACTAATTTGCCATATTTGGCAAACAAAAATCTTATTCACGTTTGTTTATTCAATTTCCTCTGAATATGTTCAGTAAGGCCTTTTCATCTCTTCTGGTATACACATCTAAGCAGATACTTGAAATTCCAATGCCTGCTTTACAAACTCTCTCCTGATCAGGGTGTTGACTTCTTCATTACCCTTCTGTGTTACAATGGATCACATGTAAGGTTTTTCAATTCCTTATATTAGCTCACACTTTCTTTATATATATATATATATATAGATTTTATTTCATTCTCTCATATTTCTTTTTGTGTTTTCTATTCGATTGACAAAGACCACTGTGTGGTTGAAATATATCATTGTTTAAGTGCTTTTATGTGTTTCTATTTCAAGACTACAGAGTGGACTCTTACCAAGGTAAGTCTGTCAGTCTCCTAGTCCAAAAAATCTAAATAATCTTTACCAACCAAAACTTAACCTAAATATATATATATATACATTGTAACATTTATAGAATGGGCTATATAATGTTCTTTAAGAATTGGCAAAATAGATTAGAAATAACTCACACAAAATTTAAAAAAGAAATTCATTAAAGATTGGTTAGATTAAATTGAAACTAAATTTAGGTAAAAGCCTAGAAATGTAAACAAGGTATTTGAACTGTAAATGCATAAGGAAATTTGTTGTATCAAATAAAATTTAAAACAAGATAATCTAATAATAATTATATTCAAACAAAATTGTAAATATTAGTAACATAGGGCATAAGTAATTACTTGAAGGAGAAAGTGAAAAACGATTGTAAACAATGAAAGGTTATGTTCTATGAATTCAGCTCAAAACACACACAATTCGAATTATTACAAAAGTAAAACGCAAAGACACTTCACACACGAATAATAATAATTAAATAAACACTGGAAGGTTTGTTAAGGATCGGAAAATTGAAACAGTATGTTAACAAAATTAAAACTGGTGAAAACAATCGCGTTATTGCATCAGCTGTAGAAACAGAAGAAAGTAGGGCAGAGACAATCGACTCTAGTGGGAAGGAATCGAACTAAATTATAGCAACATGTGTTTTAGAAGAAGGAGAAGCCGCCATATTTTAAACATTATTAAAAATCTAAAGACGCGTTAGTTGGTTATAGCGTGGTGACGCTACGAGATGGGACCTGCCATGACAAGTCAAATTTCCTTTTAAAAAAAGCCGTCAAAATTATACAGATTTGTGAAGAAACTTGGCAATTTTAAATAAGGAGAAGTGAATTTAAAGATAAAGTACAGTAGTAATATAATTTGAAGGAACTAAAACGAATTTAAGTGTGTGAAAAGTGAAATTTGAAGAGAACGGAATCTTACGTAAGCGACCTGCAGAATTTCGATATTTGATAAGTTAAGTATATAGCGCTATAAAAAATAAACTTTAGTGGACTCTTAAGATAATAGGGAAGTTTAAATTTGTACATTAGAATATCTTGGATTTAATTGATAGATAGTAGGAAGAATCATAATCCAGTTCAAATAGTTTCGCCTTTTTGGTTATTCCAAATTAAAGTTTTTCCATCAGGAAAATATTTATTAAAACTAATTTCAAAATTTAATATTGTTTTTCAAAATTTATTTAATTAATAAAAGAATTAAAAAATATAGCCCATGCCTATAAACCCTGAGATACTAAGAGATCTTAAAAATAGCCTAGGGTATAAAAATTTGTAACTAAAAATCAAAGAAAGTGAGTTTAGTATATTGTGTTAAAATTTGTTAAGTTTATTTTTGTTCTGTGTATTGTTTAAATGTTGAAATAAAAATTGTTATAATAAAGAATTATGAATTGTTCCTGAGTAGTTTTTTTGTGTTTAAATAGAAATTAAATATCATTCAATAAAATAATAATAATAAACCCTGTTGCGTTTTTTTTATAAATATATGTTATAATATATATATATATATATATATATATATATATATGAAGTTAATATATTTATAATAATATAATATAATATAATATAATAATAATAATATTTTAATAATATATATATATATATATATATATATATATATATATATAGCCTTTTTTCAATCTATAGTGGATGATAATTGATGTTGTTACAGTTTTTTTCAAATATTTATTCATTAATAATTTAAATTTAAAAAACTTGTTGTCCTGGTCGGATTTGAACTGGGGATCTACATGTTTGAAATCCAGCACTTTGGCACTGAGCCAACTTTCCCATAGCTAGAAATCAATTATTTAAAGATGTATATGAAATTATAAGAGAAAGGTTCCTTGCAATAGTGAAGCATTACAAGAGGAGTATAGAATGAGAAGTTATAGACCACCATATGCTTTATAAATTAGAAGCGAAAAATAGTAATAAACAAAAGTAATAGTCCAATACCATATACTGCATAGAAAGGAAAATGGAAAATTGCAAGGAACTATTGTGGCACTTAATATCATGATTCCATCATATAAGTATACATATTTATATTAATTATAATTACAAAATAAAAAGTAACAATAAAATTTTTTTAGTAGGAATTGACTTAATTTTTTGTATTACTTGTTTTCTAGAGAAAGTGATATAGTTTTCTAAGCAATTCTATACTATTGATTTTTTGTACGGTATATCACACACATACACTAATATATGCATGTGCATACATATACACACACATACATACTAGTGAATTATCCCAAAGAATAACACTGTATTATATATAATCTTCGAGGGGATACCCAAAAAACCAAATCTTTAAAATATTTTCACACAGGCATTCAAGAGTAGCCGATATCCTGGAATCTTTTAAAAAAGCTATTTATTTAAATTTTTTTACGAGATCAATCTTATCTCCTTCAATACAATCACCCACCAGTGCTTCCACTGTTCGAAACATTTATTGTAGTCGTCTTTAGAAATAGTTTACAATTCCACTCTCGGTTTTTTCTTGATCTCTTTAATGTTGTCAAATCAAATTTGTCCTTTAGAGTTAATCCAAATTCACTATAATACTAATTCGGATCCATTTAGTTTTTGTTTTCTTCCTATTAAAAGTACTTTGCTAAATGTTTCTATTTTAAGACCAACGTTTGAGTTTTTGTTTCAAGAATTAAATGTTGTAATATGAATTTAATAATAAAGTATGTATAATACTACATCTATACTTACTCTTGTGCCTTAGGACCTGAGAATTGGTCTGAAATGTGAATATAATCCACAAAATCGGCATACTTGGTAAGAGCAGCAACCACTTTAGAATCTAACATTGCAGATGTTACTTCTGCAATTTCGCTAAGAACACTAAAATTATTAGGAAGCCCAAATTTATCACCTGGACGTCTTTCTGGGCAATAAGCACTCTGAAAAAACCAAAATCTCATTTTAAATGACAAATATCAATATTTATTAAGCCTTCAATATTTATTAAGCTTCTGTCATCAGTCATCAATATATGTCACTTCTCAGGTAAAACTGAATAGGGATCAAATATTTTATGTAAGTTTCAATTCCATTACATAGAATAGAACACATATAAGGCTCACATACACACACACACACTTCTGATAATTCACTTTGCGTGTAATTCATGGTACAATGTAGTAATAAGTTAAAACCTTTATAAATCATTGTAATAGTAAATTTTAATTCATAATAAAATATTTTGAGGTTAAAGTCTGCATCCCTACTTTCCTTTTGTTTACTGCCTAATATATTATAGACATTAATCAAAGTAGCTCATTTTTAATTTGTTTTATTAAAAAATAAATATTCATGATCTGATGTGAGATTTTAGAAACATTTAGCTAATCAGAGTATTAAAAAAATCTTCACCAACTGTATCACAGCAACCAGTTTGCTATCTATCTTTTTATGAAAATTTGCTTATTAAAATCCTTCTTATTATTTATCATCACTTGTTAATAGTAAAGAAACGTAAAAATCCTTAAAACGAAACCTGATCGTTCGATTATATAATTATTTTTCTTTTTACAGATTTTTCGAATTTGTAAGATAATTTCATGTAGAAACTCATTGTGTTCTGAAATTTATTTTCTGTTTGACATGCTTTTCATTTGATAAAGACCACGTTTTAGAGAGTTTTTACTGAAGTTAATGAAATTTGTCTTTATAAAAGTTTGTATTTGTAATACAGTATTTCAAAACAATTGATAATCATCTCAGATCAAACAAAGTTAACAGACATTAGCTTGTTGTATAGTAACACTGATTGTGTATATTGTACTTGGCAGTTAATATTTTGTTAATTCAATAGAATATTTTGTTTTGAATAATTTTGATTTTTTTTATCAACCTGAAAAGAGTATTACCGTTTTTTGATCTATCAAGGTGAAATTTTAATTCGTTTGTATTTAGTTTTGTTCTCTTATTTTTTACAGTAAATGTGTAAAACATATATGCTAAAGCCATTTTCTGAATTAATATTCACAAATTTAGAATTAAAAAACATTAATTCAGGAATTGTTTTAAACATGTTAATTTGTAAAACTTCTAGCATGAATTAGCTCAAATTATCAGCATAAAACATAGATACACAATAGATATATGCTTGATAAATTTGTAAAGTAATTAATAAATCTGCTCATAATAAACTTCCCACATAATTTTATAACAATGATGACTTCTTTTATCAATGATATGGTTTAGGAGTAACTTATATATTATAAAATAACATTGTACCTCCTACAAATGAAAAGAGGTATAGATTGATTTTTGAAATATTCATCATCAACCTTTTTAGAACTAAATTCTCTAAGCAAGAGGTGTTTAAAACTTGTATGCAATTGTTGAGCATTTAAAAACCTTCTTTATTTGAAATACAAAAACAATTTGTTTTTTTACATTAATTTCCTTTTTATTGGTTTTAGTGAAATCTACCAGAGCTACAGTTTTGGAAACTATTGTATTCAATTTGTAATAAAATACTAAAAAAGAAATTAATTTTGTATCATCAAACTTTCAATACATCCTCATTTACCATAGGAATTGAGATACAACGAATATTTTACTAACCATGACTTCTATTAACAAGGAATTTTTCCCCCTGATGTCATGTATATGTAATTGAAAGGTGGATAAAACAATTATTTCACATATACTTTAACACTGTGTTTAGCATTCACATACCAGTACTTGAGATTGCGCAACAGCCAGCGGGAGCATTTCCGTATATGTACGTTCTACCATTTTTCTCAGATTAGCATTGCCATATGTTTACAATTTGTTTTCCTGTGTATTGTGCTATATCCTAGGTCAAATATTTGCAACTGTCTGGACAATAAATACTACACAGAGTACATAGTTACCATTATTTTGTTGACCTCTGTTAAGGTGGTTATATGTGGTTATGTGTTATCTGATATATGCGGTTTTCCGACGTATTTACAGATTGTTTTAAAGTTTGTGTTTGCAACAAATAGGAGATTTAATAATGAAGACATTTTTTTGTGTCCAAAGTCTATGGTTTTACCATGTGTTTATAGATTGTTTCGAAGTTTGTGTGGTATTTTACACTGAATAGGTATTTTACAAAAAAAAAAGATTACACAATTTTTAACAAAGAAATTATCAGTAAACGTAAGGTAAAATTTGGTTAACATGAAAAAATAAGTAAGTAAAAAAATATTAACAAATATAACTATAATTTAAAAACTTTGAGAAAAATTTAAAAAAACACTATCAAAAAGAAAAGGTGTAAAAAACTTTCAAAAACATGTTGCTCCCAGGGGCCATATCAGAACAGGCATATGTTGCTAATCAAAGGGTTAATCTGTAACTAAAGATCTACTGAAGAAGTAATGTTGTTACACTCAAAGAATGAAGAAACAAATAAGATTATATTATTATGTAGGCCCAAATGTATGAAATTTACAAGTAAATTTCAAGCATACAATTAGATATAACTTGCTGATAGCATTAACTCATTTAAGCAAAATAATCTGTAAAAAAAATTTAAATTCATTTTAAGAATGAATGAATGTTAGAAAAAATAATGTTTGCTGAAAAAAAGGAAAATTGCTGTATACATTTTGCATTTAGTTATAGCCCCTGGACGCCAGGTCAGTTTCTCTTGCATGGATGCACACTCAACCTTACGAGCGAATAGGATTAGGTCAGGCCCGAAGACCGCCCGTATTTTTGCTCCATCGGTCATTTAGTGGTATCTTCTAACCAAACTTTTTAAGTAGTAATTTTAATTAAAAATAGTTAATAAATATTGTTTCTACTTAAAATTACAAGAAAAATGATAGCAAACAACCCATGGTTTACTTTAGTACTTATTAGTCACTTTGACGTATTCGGTGCAGGGATTTCCTTTAGCTAACAAATTATGTAATGGCAACACAGTTACACATTTTCATTTTATGTTATTCCCTTATGAACAGTGACGATAAATTGATATCAATTTTCTTGTAATGAAGTGCAGAATTAATTTATACTAAATTTTCTGGAGTGTGTTATCAAATTAAACAAATTAGAGTTTGATCAAGGAAGCACCACTAGGTGATTAATAAACAAAGCGCGGGAAGGAATGCGGCTTGTCCTAATCCTCTGCCTTTGTGTGAGTGAGCCTACATGGCATTCAGGGGCACTCGTATTTTGCAATTACTATAGAAACTTACAACATCTGCCATGTCTTTAGAAAGCCTAATAGCTGTTCTTTTTGAAGCTACACAAAAAACAAAGCTGTCCATTTCGTCTTTGTTCATGTCCACTTTGATATGTACTTGATCTGTCACTGGTCTCATAAGCTGTGCTATAATTGCAACCAAGTCTTGTCTTTTGATTAGTTTCAGTTCGACTAACATTCCTTCACAGCATGTTCGACCACTACACCATAGAGTATATATATTGTCTGACTCTTTCATAAGTCCTGTTGATTCGTTTTCCATTTTCCCATCATCACCTAAAGGAAAGGCAAGGTTTAGAATATTAGAAAAACATTGACAATTATATTTTTTTAAATAGAAACAAAATTTTGTACATTAACAAAATATTTGTAATAACCAAGGAGTAATAGAACGACCTAACTGTTTTCAGTATAAGAAAATTAGTAATTTTTACAAAGTTTGTAATATTTTATACCAATAGTAAAAGTATGGTTTAATGCAGTTCACCTTAGCACATGAGTTCTGCGCGGAAAATTACATGATTGGTGAAACTTAATAATTTTATTATATTCACAGTAAATAAATTCAAATTTTTATGCCTCAATATGTAAATGGTTTGGCACAGCCAAAACAAAGACCCTGTTAGGAGTCAAAGGATCCAAAAAGAAACTAGCATGAAAAATACTACTAGTCGAATTCTAATACCTGTTCAGTTTTAAATCACAGTCAAAATTATTTTATAATATGTATATACAAATTTATATTAGCTGTAATTTAAAATAAAAAGAAACTAATTAAAAATTTTTCTTTGTTGACTTAAGTTGGAATTGACTTTTAAAACAGTTTTTTAAAATTACTTGGTTTTAAAATTTTATATGTAAGAAAATATGTACAGCAAAATGGATATAAAATTATCCTCAAACAGTACTGAAAAATTAAAAAAATTATTATTATAAAATATTAATGAAGAAAAAATTAACAATAATGGGTTACAACAAGTTAGTAATAATTAAATACTTTTGAAAAATTAATGCTGACATTTTTCAAGGTGGTTTTGATCAAAAACTAAAACATTATTGTCTATATGCAGAAATTAAAGTACAATCTAGCAGTTTCTTTCCAAATGTTAAAGTTTCAAAGTGATATAACTCTGTAGAAAGAGGACTCTAGGACAGGAAAGGTATTGTGTAGACACACGGCGTACATCAGAGAGCTATATTTTTAATTGCAGATTGGACTTGTTAAGAAGAAAGTGAGGATACAGTTTAAGGTATCCAAGCATGAAACAGTCCAGCTTAATCCCATGCTTAAACGACCGAATGTTCTTGAAACATCGTAGTACTTCGACTTTTGCACCAGCAACAATTAAAGTTTTTTCTGAATCATTTGCATTTGGGCAAACTAGTACTGAAAGCCTCTCTTTACTTATTTTCCCCTGTGTCATTTTTCATTCTAATAAACAAAAGACTTAGCTGGTATAAGTTTGAAAAAGAGTTCAAACTGTCAATATTACATCACATATGGAGAAATCCTTCAGCAACTGTGATAACAGTTTCTTTCCATGAAGAAACATGTTCCTCATTTACCGGCTCCTATTCTCCACTGATCTGAAGATATCCAAGGCTATATCTTGTTTTGAATCAGTCAATTCATCCACTGAACTCAATAAAATTATTAATTTGAAGCTCTTTCTTGATTTCTCGTGTTTTTTACGAGTTCCTATTTGTAGGCAAATGTAGGCTTGATAAAACCATTGTAACAAAACTTTTTCCAATTCTTCATGTTTCCCAGTCTTTATTTTCTTTTTTTTCATTTCACTTTACAGTGTTTCCTTCTTACTTTTTTTTTATATAATTCCTAATGCACACTTAGAATGTTCAGATCGGCTGTGATTTGCTTTTGATTCCCAAATGGGGATTTTCATTGTAACACTTCAAAATTCTCAAGTTATTATAAAATGATAAAGTATTTCTTTTTTATCCTGCTTATCTCATAAGACTAAAAAAACATACCACTCTATACTTGATAACAACTACACACTGTAATAACATATGATTCTATAGGATGTAGAGCTACGTACTTGCTGTAAAAATCTCCAATTTAACTGACTAGAATCTACTGTTTAACATTTTTTATGTTATCCGTGTTTAGATGATATAGGAAAAGTATAGAAGGGTGAAAACGTGGGAGAAGGAAATGCATTCATAGTAGAATGTATACTATATGGGGTCTATATCATTGATGTAAACACCCTGCTGATTCATTTTGGACAGTACTTTTGCTATTGTATTCCGTTCTGAAAAATAAACATATTTTTCATATTCATTGATGTATTATGCAGTACCGTAACTGGTGAACTGCATAAAACTAATATAATGTTTTTTACTTGTAATTTATTGCTAAGCAGTAAAATTTCCAGTAGTAGTCAATAAAATCATTGTATCAAAAGAGTGTATTAAGCGGGATTCAAAGCGCATTATCTGTGAAAATTAGTATGTTATTTATGTTAAGTTTTAGGGTCTGAGAAAAAATTGTAATAAGTGGAAAATCGTCTTAAATGGGAGCATATTACTGTACTATTATATTAATACCACACACATAATATTCATAACAGCATCCAAACAGTGTTCTAATTTGGTAAACTAATAAGTACTAAGTTTGCTAACAGTCTATTTATGCTTAACATGGATTAACTGTCACTGCCTTATCATTAAACACTTTTACTCTGTAGACTACATTGTAAACACGACTTATTCTCACTTAACAAAAAACCATTATATCTCTGTTTGCCAAATTTAGTAATTTTTATCCTCTTACAGCTAGAAGGTTCTAGAACAATATAACTGTTGTATTAGATCAAGCATGAAAGTACTTGTACTTATCAAGCAGTATGCTTTAATCAAAGGGAGAAACTTGCCCATTACAATACACATTAATGTTTAAATAACTGCAGAATATATCGTTAATAACCTTATCGGACAGAACACTTTCAAGCCTACGCCCAAGTATAGATTGGGCCATTTAGTTAACGCTAGTTAACTCGGGTTAACCATATTCGAGTTAGTATAACTCGGGTTCCCATATTTATTTATAGAGCAACGTTATTTCCATGTATTCTCAGTTTTGTTGATATCGTTCTTCATATTGGTTATTCTACTTTACATGTCTTTACTTTTAAACCAATCAGTGTTTCTTTTATGAACAAAAACTTATTTGGTTAAGTGTGGCAACCGAGAGCTATCAGGCAAAGTTTTGGAAGATGTTGGGTCGCTCAGATAATGAATGTTTTATTAGTGCGTGTTATTTACGTTTCAAGTTTGTTGTTGTTTACTTTAAATATAATCTATCCATCATTTCGTTTATTTAATTCGTAGTTTGTGAAATTTTTGTTTAGGCTGTTTGTTTTTTTGCTTTAAAGTTATCTTTTAGTTATTTAGTTAAATAAACTATTTATTTTATATTATTTAATTTTTATTGTTAGAGATATTTCGTTATAGATATAATAGCTTTAGACACTTTGGAAACCGATTCAATACGAGATATGTTGCTTTTAGACAGTAACATTGACAGTGAAACCGATCTAGACCAAGGTACAATCGACATATCTTTCATTGAGGAACTGAATGGAAATGTAAATGACCCAATTCTAGAGAGTTTTCTAAATTTTATAAGAAATATTTCTAAATTATATTTTATTTTAGCTTTAAAATGATGTGTAACATGTAATATTTATTTTCATTCCAATGTAAAATGTGTGTAATGAAGTGACAGTGATATTTAATTTTTTTGACATTTTTACTACCTTTTTCAAAGGAGCATATATGTAAATAATCAATTCATATGTATTATTTCCTGAAAGCTTGTTTCATTCCCTTTACAAAAATGTATAATTTGATGTAAATATGGTATTTATTATAAGTCAGGATCTTTTTATATTTGACCTAAACCTCCATATGCATTATCTATGTCTGCGTTTACATTGTCGATCTCTATCACTCTGTGAAACACATGACACAAGCAGAAACAAACATTCCGAGTTAAATGTTGAGTGGTTAATTTTAATATGTAGTATATTTTAGTAGTAGGTACTTTAGATTTTTATCTAAATTATCTTTTTTTCTTTGTCTTTTTTATTGAGTTTTATTATTTGTCATACAGTATTTTATTATTTGTATTACAGTATAAACTCGATTAACCGTCATCGTCGGGACCGTGGCCATGACGGTTGAGTGAATAGACAAATAACAGAAACACTGTATTATTCCTCCAAAACGTAACCTCAAGCAATTATATTGCACTCTCACAGTAATGTAATATATTTAGGAGCAAAAAGAACATAAACACGATTGTAATAGCAAATGAAACTATTTATTACATGATAAAAAGATCCGCATAGTAGCTACAAATGTAGCAAAATAATGTACAGCAATATAAACTTACAGATGAAATAGGTCATGTAGTTTAACAACCAAAGCGAACGCATCATTGCACCTTACTTAATACTTTAGCTGCCGGCCACAATATCGGCGTTTTCATAGAGAATTGCAAAAATATTTTAAGCCTATTATTCAATAATGTGTACTTATTCTTTGTTCCCCTATCATATCTAAGTATGAATATACGTTTCTAATCATAATATTTATAAAAGTACGTGTCGGACCAATTGACCCAACATAGTTTTTTCCTACCGCAAATGATACGTACATAAACTTCGTCGGACCAATTGGCCTGACATTGTTTTTGATTTAATTATATTTTCATATCTTTACAACACTGTTTTAATATTTTTTGTGTTTTGTGTAAACAATAAACAACAAAACTACAATTTCATGTTCCGGTTACCCACATAACAAGCTGACTGGCGATAAAAGTGTTTTGGCGCCTATCACTAAGACATGTAAACGTGTCACATGTGATTGATTTGTGAGTTTATAAATATTTTGTATATAGAAATAAAGTGTAATATATTCTCTCTCTGATAAGTAATGGTTCAGGTCCAATAAATGCTATCCAAGATTCATATCAAGTAATAGTTTTAAAACTTATTAATTTACTTTTTAAGGAATTTACGCTATAATTTACTTCGTAGTAAGGATGAGTTTATCTAAGTGTGTCAATGTTTGTATTTAACTTCAACCATGTCCGTTTTTAAAAATTATTTTACAACTAAATATTTAGTCAATATTTCTGACTTACGTTTTAGGTTTTGTGAAATTTTGAAAACAGTAGTGAAAATCAATATAATACGTCATAACAAATATGTGTGTCAGCCCGTAACTACTGACAAAAAAGCTCCTAAAATAACATCATGTTTTTAATGCCGTCGGCGTTTATCTATCAAACAAAAACCATCGTAATTACATCTGTAAGTAGTGTGAAGCTTTTTTTTTAATACAGTGCCTTAATTTTTCCAAAAGTAGCAACACCAGCTGAGTAGTACGAATAAACATAAAACGTTATGTGGCCCGACGGTATTCGGTGCAGGGTACTGGCCGTCGGGTCAATTGGATGACGGTTAACAGAAACTAACGGTCAATCGAAGTTTTACTGTAGTTGATATTTTATGTGAATTTCTTTTTTTGTATAGTGACCCGATAAATAAAACAATATTTTAATGTCTAATACACTGTTTGGATATCACCAATAAACCTGTATATGGCAGAAATAAAATTAACGAGATGAAAACAACGGACATGATAGTTAGATGCAACAAAAAGCTATGTAACCCGCATAGCATTTCCATTATTTCATTGCCAGGGACAGCGAGCACACCAGCACACTCCCAATTTTTACAATTAAATAGTGTTTAAATTTTTTTGACTATTTTTCCCGTTTATAACTAAGCATTTAAGTATAGATTATGAGATAAAACAATGTCGTCGATGTGGAAGTTGCGAAAAAATAGACAGTAGTTTGAGGAGATCTCCAAATCGCCACTGTGCTAAATGTGTTAACTACACTCAAACCATATAATTAAACATTTTACATGGTTTTCTTGGACTACTACAATGTAAATACTGAAATGTGTTTTCTGAGATATCCCTGTATGTGTGTAGTTTACGAGATTTGCCCTCAATCGCGCAGAAAACATTATATACCCTATAGAATTAAATAAATAATTTATAAAAATAAGCTTCTTATATATTAAAATGAAACATACTTACCAACAAGACTAAAGTTTTCTTCTAGCAATGACTTGTGTGTATTAAACCACATGTTTGCCAATTTATAGTTTTTGTTCTTTCCAGTAAAGAAATTTAGAAAGTATACAGCTAAACCAACAACCATTATTATTTCTAGATAAAAGCTGTCCCAATTGGTACGAAGGTGCAATGGAACCTGAAGCAATATATTATATTTTTAATTTTATTTTATCAATTATTTATATATTTTTGACAATTTATTCAATTTCAGCAACTTTGTCATTTTAATGGTAAGAGATAAAAATGTTGTAAAATACTTTTATCTCATGAATTTAAGTTTTAGATTTCAGACATAAATATACTAGCTAAATTTTAGTAACTTTGTTATTGGCAGTATCTATTATTAATTGTATTTTGTTTTTACTTTTCACATTGTGTTTCTGTGTACTTATATATTATTGTTTTCAACAATTAGTTATATTTAGATATTTTTTCAATTTTTTTTCTAATAAGAAATGACTCAAATCTGAATAATTATCAACATTTTATTATTCGAATTCTCTGATCATTTAAATTTTCTGAGTGAACTTCTTGATTTAATTGTTCACAAATTTTTTATTATTTCTTGATTAAATCTAATGGTACTTATTGCACATCATTGTAGATTACTTAATGATTGTAAATAAATAATACTGACTGTTCTAGACATTTTTCCATTCAGAATTGTCTATATTTCAAACAAAAAACAACTGAAAATGGAAAACACAATTTTAAATATACCCAACTGTTGCTCAACACTTTAAAAATACAATTGAAAAAAAAAACTTATTTTAAACTTACAGATAGTTTTACCAATTGATTTTGTTTCGAATACAAAATGTTTAAAATTTTTTGTTCAGTTTAATAACATGGACAACTGTAAGTGTAAAACACACATTATAAATACATCGTACAGAATTAGGATGATTAAGGACATAAATAATACTTCCATAATTAAATAAAAATTATTTTTTATAAGTGATTCGTAACAATTATCATTTAACAACTAAAAGATGTATAATAATGATTTATCACTCAGTTGAATAAAGTATTTTCCTTCATTTATCATCAGAATTTTATTATTTTTTTCACAGAAGTAACTTCTTTCGCGTTTAACATTTAACAATTGCATCCAATATATTGTGAAAGTTCAAAACCATGCAAATAACCATTACCACCAACTATTGATTATTAGAAGTACAGTAGAGTCTTGATATTCCAAGTTCCGATATTTCGAACTTCCGTAAAATTTGAGCCTATTTCTATTTGAACCTATTTTATCATTTTGAAAGAAAATTATGAGTCCAGCTTCCAAGAAATGTTTATAGTCATACAGTATGCTAAGGAAATGAGTCAGACTTCCAAGAAATTTTCATATAAAGTTATATAAACTTATTCAGTTTATTTTTAATTGCCTATTTTATTAGGGTTCATTAAAACTCCTAATTTTTCTAACGCACAGGAACGTATTTCTGTGTAATCTGAGGGTGTTTCAGTCCCATCTTCCTTGATTTTTATTCCAGGCGAAAAACCAATCATGGTGGTCATTGCCTAACTAAAATGTTATTTGAAAAGTAAATTTAGAATAAGATGAATAACTATAATCAAACAAAATAGAATAAAATAATGGTTAAAACTAATTTTAATTATCTAAAACTAAATCAAATAACATTTTAATTTTCAGATTTTATATATTGTAAAATAGATTCTTCAAGTCACGTAAGAAAGCGATGGCATGGTCGATAGCCGTGACATCGTCCCTTAAAACCACCTATAAACTTCCTCGAAAATATTAACGTAAATACAAATCGGTCAACTCATCACAGTCAAGGAGAATGTGCTTGACTGTGATGTTACCTCCACAAAACTGTCATAGTGGTGGATCCTCATGTCGCATCAATCATCCATGTGTTAACAAAGAGTGACCGATGCGAAGACGAGTAACCACCACTTCCTCCCTACGATTCGAACGAGTTTTCGAATATTCCGCAGTGACCAGGGACCCAAAGAAATGACACCTCGTAATTGGGAGTATGTGTATTGAGCACAAAATATCTCCCAACTAATGGGTTCTTAGTGTACATTTCCTGAATAGCCTGGAGAGCACTTTTGGAATCGGAACACACAAGATAATTAGATGTTGCAGACGGAATTGATCTTAAAGCTTGAAAAATGTCTTAAAGTTCTGCAGTAAAAACCGCTACGGGCTGAGGGCAATCCGTAGATGGAGGTTTGTCTTTCCATATAAAATGCTCATCCTATCACATTATCCAGTTTTGAACCGTCTGTGAATATAGTCACAGTATGTTGGTGAGTTAGTTGTATCTGCAAAAACTCCTGACGATAAATAACGTCAGGAGTATTGTGTTTTAGGTACCTGGACAATGAGAAGTCAAATTTTAGCATTCGTATTGTCCAAGGCGGGATGTAGCACAATGTTCGTTTGACTATAGGCGGATGTTCTAAATTTAGGTTACTAAAAATGCACAATGTTCTTATTCCGAAAGGAGCAGTCGAACGTTGACGCGTAACGATCCTTGAGGTAGTTATCAAAAACCGCTTTGAATGCCGGATGTTTAGGTTTACTTCAAAGACCAGTGTAATATGAAATTTGAAGCATTTGACTTTGCATTGAGAGAGATGGTTCCCCAGCTTCAACGAGCAGGCTAAAAATTGGGCTTGATCTAAAAGTACCAGTAGCAAGTCTAAGGCCAGAGTGATGTATTGAATCACGGAGTTTCAGAACCATAAGTCGAGCAGATGAATAGGCTATACAGCCGTAATCTATGCGCAATCTTACGACGGCGCGATAGAAATGGAGCATACAGGTTTTGTCTGCTCCCCAATTGGTACCACTTAGAACTCTTAACATATCCAATATCATGCTGCCCTGGGTTCTTAAATCACGCATATGCAGATTCCATGAAAGTCTTTCATCCAATAAAAGTCCTAAAAGTCTCACAATTTCCTCAGTATGAAGCCGCATTCTCTCAAAATAAAGGGATAGGTTCCTGGTGTTGTCTGCGACGATTAAATGCTATACACTGGATCTTCGAAGCTGAAAGCTTGAAGCCCGTAGATTCGGTCCATTCTTGGAATTTATTGATGACTAATTGAAGGGCTAACTACTTTCAGCTGTTGCCATACTTCTAGCAGCCATATATATACAAAAATCGTCTACAAATAGGGAACAGTGGACCGGTGACTGTACGTTTGAAGTGACACTGTTAATGGCAACGGCAAACAGCGTCACACTCAAAACGCCACCCTGTGGTACACCATTCTCTAGTTCGTAGCGATTAGAATATGTGCCTCCTAGATGTACATGGAAAGCCCAGTTATTTAAATAATTCTGTATAAAAGCAAGAATGTTATCTTGTATACCCCATGATTTCAAAACGTTCAAAATTCCTCTTCTCCATGCCAATAATATGCCTTCTCAAGGTCAAAGAAAACAGCGACGAGAGTTTGTCGCAAGAGAAAAGCATTCTGTATAGCTGAGTCCAACAAAACCAATTGGTTAACTGATGAACGTCCTTGTCTGGAACCACACTGATGGTTAGAAAGAAGTTTGTTTGTTTCAGACAAGACGTCGGTTGACCAACTTTTCCAGTCAGAGAGATGGGTCTGTAACTACTGGGATTAGTTTTGTCCTTTCCTTGTTTTAAAAGAGGAATTATTATCGCTTCTAACCGTGCATCGGGAAAACCGTGCTCCTCGAATATATGGTTGTATATTCGAAGAACTAGTTTTGCTGACGGTGGTAATTTTTAATAATGGAGTATAAAGTATCTTCCGGGCCTGGAGCTGAATCCTTCGTTGAAGAGAGAGTTGACTCTAGTTCGTTAATAGAGAAATGGATATTCAAACAAGAATCTCCAGATAATCCAACGGTGAAAGGTAAGGCTTCCTGTTCATGTTTGTACACCTGGAAAGCGTCCTTGTATGCAGAATATTTTGAGAACAATAACGCTAGCACATTGGCAATATCCTCAAAGGAGTCCGTGGTCAAAACTCCATCCGGATGCCTTAATGAAATTAATGGAAGTGCCACAGACAGATCGTAATTTCTTCCATACTGTAGATGGAGCCGTAGTTTTTGTAATTGTGGCAATGTACTGCGACCATGATTCTCGTTTACTTTGCCTAAATATTCTCCATCGCACAGAAGGTTTTATAATTTTTCCAGGTTTTCACTCATTGAATTTCTTTTGAACTAATTCAAAGCTTTTCTTCGTAAACGAAGGATTACAGTGCACTCATCATTCCACCACGGAACAGGTGGTCGTCGTGGTTTGGATGAGGTTTTCGGTATTGCTTTCCGGCGGCATTCAAAACAGTTTTAGTAAATGAATTCACAATGCCATCAATTGGAGCCACGTCATCCACATCCAGTGATTCTAGATCTTGTGAAAATTGTTCCCAGTTGGCTTTTTTCAAGATCCAACGGGGATGTCCAACACAACAGGGTGAGGAGCAACACAAAGAGATCTCAATGGCTGTATGATACTGTAAAGATCAGGCAATGCTGGCCATGTTAGCCTTGTAGCCAAAGCAGGACTGCACAATGATAAGTCAACAGCTGTCCATCCATCTGTAGACACTGCTAAATGTGTCGGAGAACCGTGATTTAGCAGGTATAAATCCAGTTCAGATCGACACTCTCAACCAGATGCCCTCATGAGTTGCATTCTGGTGAACTTATGAAACATGGTGGGCATTGAAATCGCCCACTAATAAAAACAGAGTCGGTAACTGATTTATAAGGTCTACAATATCTCTCTGTTGCAGGTTGTCACTTGGTGGAAAGTAGACACAACAGAGAGTGAGCTTGTATGGAACAGATGAACAGCTACTGCTTGTAAGGGAGTTATTAAGTTCACAGAAACGGTGTCGACACAGTTACTGGTTAGAATGGCTACGTTACCTCTAGCTCAATTTTCTGTATCGAAGTCCGATCTGTAAACTGAATACTCCCTTAGATGGAAATTGTGCGATTCATGGAGATGTGTCTCTTGAATACAAATGTACATAGGAGATACATCTCTCACAATTACTTTGAGATCCTCAATATGACTTCTAACACCGTTGATGTTCCCCCATCTACCTCGAATTATCGAGACTCTACTGTATATATAAATTAGTAATAACTATTAGTAGTAGACACAAATTTCAGTCAGTATGAACAAATAATAACAATTACAGTGCACAAATTTCAGGAATTGAGTATAAATAATTACCTAATTCTTAACTTCCTAAAAATAATTTATTCCAATTCTGAATCTATTACTAAGTTCAAATAACATATCAACCAAAAAACACAATTCTTATCATTATATTAAATGTATTTAATAAGATTGATTCTTAATATAAATTAATGTGTTTATTAAATAAATTTTAAAAAGTTTTTTAATAAAAGCAATTTAACTTCATAATGGTCAATAAATAAAGTAATATGATCTACACATTAAAACAGCTGTTATGCAAAATTACCTGAATGTAAAGGTACAGCAATGGGTACTAGGATGGCCCCGTCATATACAAACCTGTACATGGGTAATATCAAAGCAGAATTCCTAAAACCTCAAACACACCAACCATTATGTTGGTACAGATATATAGACGACATCTTCTTAAATTGGACAAAGAGAATCTCAATGCTGGAAAGTTTTTTGAAGGGCTTATCACTATTCTCTACACTTCAATTCACCTGGGAGAAATCTACAGCGACAATCATCTTCTTAGATGTAGATGTAACAATCAGAGATGGGAATATCTATACAGGTGTCCACATCAAACCGACAAACCATCTACAATACCTCCATTTCAATAGCAACCACCATATGAATATAAAAATGTTCATTCCGTATAGCCAGGCAATCAGGAGCAAGAGAATTTGTTCCAACGATAGAGCATTGGAGGACTTTAATAGGAAGATATTACTAGTGTTCCAAGAAAGAGAATATCCTGAATAACTTGTTGCAGATCAAATCCGCATAGCTCAATTATCTGATGAACCCAGATCACCTATGGAATACAACAAACTGTCTTTAGTTACAGATTACCATCCAAAGGATGGCTTCAATATTCTTCAAGCTTCCACTCACACCAAAGATCTCCATCCTAATTGTAACCCTCCAGAATTGAGAAGATAGGAGTTATACCAGTAGTACACTAAATCTAATAACTTCAACCAGTAGAGAACCTAATAACTTCAACATTAGATAACTCCTTTTACCTTCCCCTTTACTTCTACAATTTGTAACAACTCCATTTACCTTTCTTCTGACAGACTATTAATATCTGGTTTAAATTAATCAATATTTATACAAATAACATATAGTACTATATCATAAACTATTAATCTGTGACATTTGGATATTTATACACATCTATCTAGGGTTCACTTCAGTCTTTTTTTCCCTTTTTTGATTGATAAAGATCATTGTAAGATTGAAATATTTCAATAGTGTGATATGTTTCTATTTGTGTCTATTTATTTATTTCTAAGAGATTGCAGTTTTGGACTATTGCGATTAGGTAAGTCTATCAGTCTCCTATCTAGTCCAAAAATTCACACACACACAACACACACATATATATATATTTATTTATTAAAGAAAATATGAATTTACTTGTAATCGTATTGAATTCACTGATTAAACAATAATTAATTAATACGCAACTAAGTGAATACAAACTAAGTGTATCGCAAGTAAGCTCTTAAGTATTCAGTTAATTACGTATTAATTAAATATGAATTATTTAATACTTTAGCTCATACATAAATATTTAAAATTAATCATAAACCAATTTAAATTTACCTTTGTTATGGTGATTTTTGGAGCTTCTTTCTCATCTACTTTGCTGCCACTATTGATGCGCTCATTGTCAAACCCTTCAAACTCTTCCTCGTCTTGAAAGTGATCAAATTCGCTTTCTTCATCCTTGAAATTTTGTAATTATTTGTGAAACAAGGCAATACTTTAATGAAAAAGTAATAAATATTTTTATACTAATATTGCAGATTTTCATCTTTAAACTGTTTTTATTCATCCGTTCAATTGTTTATTTAATCAATGTTTAAAAGTTTAAAATTTTTTATAAGCTATGGATGAATGTCATTTATTTTATTAGATGAAATATTAGCAATATTTTCTTTAATAGATTTATTTGAAGTAAACTAGTTGCAATAATTAACATATAATTTTCAGTTAGATAGCATTAACTAAAAGATTATAATTTAATAATGACAAACCATAAAAAGAAGTTGTACATGTTTGTGCCCTCAGTTTGCTATTTTAAAAGACATTTACTCTACAGAAGGTATGGTTAATTAACAAGAAGTAAAATGTTTGCTTTTATTTTTACAAAAGTACAAGAAATGTCTAGGTTATATATCTAGAAAATTATTTGAAACTTTCTTCTAGATGAAAGTTGTCCAGCTTACAAAGGTGGTGGTGATGGTGGGGGGGGGGATCATTCTTTAGGCCAAACCGCAGGCTGCACCTGTGTGTGAGAAATCTATTTACCGAGAGTGTGAAATTAGAATTACTACGAGGGGGAGGGACTGTTTTTTAAAATTAGATGAAAAATGGTGCATTATGAGGTTGTTGGATGGCTTCAACTTACTGATATACTTATCTAATTTTGTATAAATTTATTAAATAACTATTTCTTTTAAAGTTTGAACTATTGGCGGGCCGCACAGAATAGCCTGCCTGGGCCTGCAGTTGAAATCCCTATTCTAGAACTTAGAGAAAAACTATTTTTTATAGATGTTTCTAATTGACTTATCCACTATTTCTAATTTTCTTATATATGATCATGAATATATTTTTGTAAATATACACAAATGAGCATGGAAAAAGACAGTAAATACGTTCTGTTCATATAGACATTCTAGTTTGTTAGACATTTGTTTAAACTATTGTAAAATAGTGTAAATATTTTATTAAACATTCTACTACAATCATTCCTAGTATGATAATATAATGGTTTAATGAAGACCTTAGTAAATTTAGAAGAAATTAATATAGAAATGGAAATTTAAATTATTTTAAAACTTATTACAGTTAAATTTGTCCTATAAGTTCTTATCTTTAAATTTTATTTTAAATGAATATTTAAAATAGCCCATAACAGTTTTCTCTGTATGCTTCGATATTTTACCAATGAAGTTTCAAACTAAAGAATTATCTCTACTCTTCAGGCAATAATACTGATAGTAGTCATTATTGGTAGAAGTCTAACAAAAAAGGAGATTTCTGTAAGATACAAACTTCAAGCTGCCAACAGTGTATGAAATAGAATGGTTATGAACATTTCATACCCTCAATTTTAAATTCCAGCTTTAGGTTAACAAGAAAAAATACAGAGTGAGGCATTTTTATTTAAGCTGGTCAAAAAAGAAATTTATTTTATTGTTTATATATTAAAACTTACATAATAGGGAAAAACATTTTATGTGAGTGCTATTGTTTAAAAATAACATCACTGAGATGGGCTCCATTATTCTGAATGAAAATCTCTGGCCATAAAACATTGAGAATCAAGGGTAAGAATCAAGCATTTGCTGGAGTGTTTTTTTTTAATGATGATTTGGCTATGTTAACATATCTTTCTTTAATCAAATCGAAAGAAATGGACAAGTACCAACACCCATAACACTTATAAATTGGCTGAGAACAATTAGATCTACTGCTTCTAAATTACCAAAACATAATACTGGATGCTCAAGAACAGTTCGTACCTCAACCTATGTGGTGAAAATCATAATACCTAATCTAGCACTAATCTTATCGAATCAGAGTGTTGGACGGATATTACACATGGATTTGAATTGTCAAACATTCAAGATGCAGAAGTTTCAACAATTACTGCCTCAAGATTTTAATCACGGAATGGAGATTTGCACACAATTGTTAGAAATTAATGATGCTGAATAATTTTTATCTCATCTCATTATGTCAAAAGAAGCTCACTTTAGAGAAAACGAAGTTAACAAGCAAAACTTCCGATATTAATCAAGAGCAATTCCTCGATATTGCATGAACATCCATTGCAAAGAGAGAAAATGACAGTATAGTGTGGAGCGAGTTCATTTGATATTTTTAGGCCACATTTTTTTCAAGACAATAACAGAAAAAACGTTATTGTCTTGAAAAAAGAGGAATATTTACGGTTTACAAAATTTACTTAACTAGTTATAAAAATTGTTGTTTAAAATTTCCGAGATTTAACCATTTTAGAATAAAGTTGCTTGAAGTAATTATCTTGAATTTACTGATTGAACTATAATTAAAGATACTTAATTAAGTGATTACGTAATGGGCTTACTTGCTGACGCCTTTCGAAACAACCACAAACAAAGCCTCTACTGGTGGCATCGCATTACGTATAAGGTTGTCGGGATGGATTTATGACTGTGGAAGGGGTGGGCTATTTTGGTTGTTTACTATGTAATGGAACAGGGTGTTGGCTTTATGTTTTCTTTATGTGTTGCATAGTGTTTGTATGTTTCGTATTTTTCTAAAGTTGTTAGTTTTCTACTTTGTTTTAATAGGTAGAGCATGTTTAAATTATTAGATGTCTGTCCGTAATTGTGTTGCGTTTTATTTAGCTGTGTAGCGTAGCTGGATTTTGGGTTTCTGTTGTTTCTTTGGGTAATGTGTTCCTCAAAACGTGTGTAGAGTGACCTACCGGTTTGGCTGATAATAATAGCTGGGACATTCGTTACATGTTAATTTGTAAATACTGGATATATTGTATTTGTCTGTTTACTGTTTAAAAAGTTGTCTGTGCTGTCTTAAAGTGTTTGTTGTTTTGTAAGATAATTGATAATGAAGGTTTTTGAATGTGGAAGCTATTTTGTGTGTTTTTGTTGTGGTATATGAGTGATATATATCTATTGCTTTTTGTGTGGTTTGTCGGAGATACAGTTTGGAGATGTTGTTAATGTTTAATTTTAATGTGTATGCTGGTAGCCGTTTTGTTGACCGATGTATTTTATTGAATTGTGTTCTTCGTCATAATCTTTCTGTAGCATAGGTATATTAATTATGCGGTGTAACATATAATTAAATGCTGTTTGTTTGTGTTGTGTGGGGTTCTATGTAATAAATAAGCTTCAATTAGTTAGGTATCTTTTAATTACATTTAAGAATATTAATTAATGTGGAAATAACTAGCCCATTTTAAGTGGTAAAAACATTTACGGTACCTCTACAATAGCATCATCTTCATCATCAATTATTCTATCTTGTTCAACAGATGAGCTTCCAGCTGATGCCTGAGGACGGGGAGAACTTGAGTCCTCTATATTAACTTTCTCATCTTCTTCAAAATCTTCAAACTCAGCAAATTCATTATCTTCTAATTCTTCTCGATAAGGAACAGATGCCCATATTTCAGTAAATATCAAGAAAACATGAAGAAAAACTAACCAAAGATTCATTGTAAGCTGAAACCAACAATTGAAATTTTCTTAGCTATAAAAAAGATGTTTTATCTTTTTAAACATTTGTTGACCTTGCTAAAATATTATTGACCAATTAAACCAATATATTTTAAAATGTGACAATAAAGAAATATTTTGATGTACAACATATCTCTATACAGTATAATAATTAATACCTCAAAGGATTTTATAAAACCAGACTTATAACGGGCTGCATGTTTTGAAGATTTATAAGACTGTTCTTATAGAGCAATCACTTCTGTAAGATATTTTACAGCGTAATAAATAGTCCTACATAAATATATTGTACATGAAAATGAAAGTTTACATAACGTCAGCTTTTCATCAGTATGGGTTTCATTCGTATTATCTAATGGATCAGTATTAACAGTATTTTGGACTACAAAATAACTCATATTGTTTTCAGCACTGTATTTGAATATCACCTAGTAGCTGCAGCACATGTTTTAATGATTTCAAATCATTGTAAATAAACTTTCACATGTTTTAAATTAGTTAATTTTTTTTATTAAAATTTTACAGTTGTTTCTTCTTTATTTATTTGCATTTTAACCACTTAATGAGTACCATTTACGTTATAATGTACAATCCTAAGCCCCATTAGTTTAGGTAAAAATGCTGAAGCTCGGCGCTATAAAAAAAAAATGTCTTGTGGATATCGTCCAATTTGGTGGTTTTGAACAATTTCCCAAAATATCATGGTGCTGAGCTACTGCATTTCAACCTTAGTTTATTATAATGAGGGTCTTTTATAATTGTAATTCTCTAAGTGTAATTCTTATAAAAAAAGTTACTTTAACTCAAATATTTGTACTATACAGTATCTTAAAATGAAATACTTTCCTTTGCGATTTTGTATTATGAAAACAAAAATGGTATTTCTAAATAATGACCTACTTATGGTAATAATTGTCACTGAGTGAGCTAATGCTACCAAACAACCATTTTTATGAAAGATAATCTTGATTCATGCACATTAGGAGCTTAAAACAATTAAACAATAATTACTGAACTAAAAAGGGTGAAAGTTATTCAATAAATTGGTAATTGAGTAGATGTAATGATATTAGTCCTGTCATCTTTAGACTAGATAAATCTAATAATTTTTTTAAGGTAATATTTGAATAAAAACCTTGAAATTTAATTAGAATAACTTATTAGATAAATAATATCACTAAAAATCACGTGCTTTTATTGACGGTAAACACATTAATGTAAAAATACTACAAGGAATAATAGAAACATTTTAAAAGTTTATAAATAATATCTGGTATACATTTATGAAATAATAATCTGAACTGTAAACTCGGTACAAAAATCAAAATTGTTCAATTTACCTGTGCTACACAATACTGTTAATTTAACAAAAAAAATCTTTTTACTTTATTAAGGTTAGGTTTAACCAGATAAGGTAACCCCCTCTACTCTTTAGACATGATCAGTGAAATTGTAATTGACCTAAACTAATACATTTGGAATTGTTGTTTTGCCAACTAAATTTTAATATTGAATGAAGACTTTTGATATTGAACATTTATTTCAAACTGGGGTAGTAAAATGTTCTTATGTATATAAAAGACTAAAAATTCATAGGTTCATATATTAAAGTATTAAATGTTACCTATGCCCTGAAATAAACAGAAATATACTTTTATGTGAACTTATAAAAGTTAAACTTGATATTGACAATAATTGTATTATTGACACGCATAATTAAGCTTTACATACAAAATGTACTCCTTTTTTTAATATATTGATTATAATTTTTATATACAACAAATAATATAATTTTTGTATAAAATTAAAATAGCTTTATATGCATTCTGGTAGAGATTCTATTATACTAAAAAAAACAGTATTCGTGAGTTGTGCTGCACCCTATAGAAAAAAAATGAAACTAAATGTAAATCCCTGCAATGGATGTTAGTTAAAACCAGCTGACTTTAACGTTGTCTGCTAGTAGCCGGTTGAAACTCGTATCATGAAATACTTTGTTGTTATTTTTGTTTTCTTATGAATTGTTTACTGCCATATTATTTTATGAGTTAATTGAAATTTTCTAAAAGCTTTTCCCGCCTAAAGTGTTGCTGGTTTTTTAACTAGTGAGTGTTAATTATATAAAGTGTGTTTATAAGTGTAAAATTGAAGGAATTCAGTTATTTGGTAAGTTTATATTGAATATTTAAAGCAAGATGTTTAAAACTATTAGGCTTTATTTGAAAAATCGAAATTATAATTGTAAAAGATTATTGACAAAGACTTATTATTTTTATAATTTTGACTTTTAAATGTAATTAAAAAAATCTTTGTTTACAAACTGTCTGTTGAATTCTAAAATTAGAAATAACTAGAACACAAATTTAGAATAACCTTGATTTTATAGTCTTGGCTTACTTTAATTTAAGCAAAAAATTTTAAACTCAAATTAGAACTATTGAAGTTATAAAATCATTGAAGGAAAATATTTAAATCTCATTTTACAATAATTATTTTCAGGTTTGTTACTCTGTTGATAACATTCTGTCAATCTCCTTTAATAGGAATATCTAAACTTAGCCTATTTTATCAAATATTTTAGTTTACAGTTTCATTACATGTGACTTTTAAACCTAAAATATTTAGTAAATCAATTTTAACTATATGTTTTATATTTAATATAAAGAATGTTTAAATACAAAGAATACAACCCTTCCATTGTAGATCACTAGAGTAAATTTAAGTATATTAAAATAAATCCTTTTTGTATCTCTAATACTACAAGATGGAAATTTAAAGAATGATTTTTCTCAATATTCCGGAGATTCTTCCTCCCTTAATCTAATATAATGCACAAAATCTGATCTATATCATTACAATGTTTTATAGAATTAAATTTATTTAAAAGTATGTATGTATTTAGTCCTTGGAATTTAAGATCTATTTTATAAATGATATATGTTTGTGTTATTTTCCTTACCTGAAAATTTTGTTTCCTAGCTCTTAGATTAACTATAACTATGGTCCACTTGGAGACCAGGTTGAGAAGCAAATGAATATCATGAAATTGCCAGCCTCATTTAAAATCAAAATTAGTGCTATTTATTGACACATTTTAAATATAGATTACATATTAATATGTATTAGCTCAACTGTCTAAGAGTAGTTCAAGTTGAAAATGGAAACAAATAATCTATTTGTTTTAAATGCTAATTTGAGTTTTTTTTAAATGTAATTCGGGCTTAATATAATTTGTCTTACATTAAATAAATAAATACTACAAAATTGCCACAAAAATACTCGAGCTGTAGACTTATTCATATTATTTATAACTGCATAAATATGTTCCTTTATAGGATAAGCAATGAATGAGGAAAATCTACAATTGGCTAAAGCCCTGGTTCGTATGGATCTCCAGGAAAGCCCCAAGACTCCTAAGAAGACTGTGGTGGGAAAAGTGCAGGAGAAGATTAAAAACTTCAGGTATAGAAATTTTATGGAAGAAAACAATTGTTAGTATAATTATTATATACCAAGCAATGGATTTTAACTAAATAAGTAATATTATCTTAATTTCATGTGTTTGGCTTACCTTAAACAAAGTCCAAATGCTTGGCATAATTCTCTTATTAACTCTATATTGTTTCAACAATTATTAAAAACGTTATCAATTATGTAAGGAATTTTGTTTCAGGATAAAAAGTCACTGTAACATTTTTCTTGTTTTTAATTATTTAACCATATATACGTACAGTGGAAGTCTTTTATTCTTAGTTGTTAGATTTTAGTAATGCATTCATAGTGACAAAGTCTTCCTTAACAATTTCAGTACAAGATTATGAATGGATTTTGGTTGAATACTGTTACCAATTTTTTTCAGAAATTTTCATTCCATGACTGTGCCAAGTAACAAAAACAAAAAAGAGATAATTTCCATCAAATCTGTAGACAATTGTTCCATCAAATCTGTAGACGATTGTTCCATTAAATCTGTAGACAATTGTTCCATCAAATCTGTAGACAATTGTTCCATCAAATCTGTAGACGATTGTTCCATTAAATCTGTAGACAATTGTTCCATCAAATCTGTAGACGATTGTTCCATTAAATCTGTGGACAATTGTTCCATCAAATCTGTAGACAATTGTTATTAACACAATTACAAAATTAAATAGATTTCTGGTTAAAAACTCTTGTAAATATGTTACAACGTGCCAATAGTAGCACTTACTTATATTTCTTGAGGACGGGCATTTCCGGAGATGTGTTTCATTGTCAACTCAGACTGTAACTGATCTCAAGGTTTTTGTAAATTGGGGGTGGGGGAGTGGTATATTAGGTTAGGGATGTGGGTCTATTTTGGTAAATATTAGGAGTTTTGATGTCGAAAAGTGTGTGCGAGTTATAATGTAATTGGGTGTTGAGTATGTGCGTAGAGTGTAGTTTTAAATGCTTGTATATTTTGTATTGTTCGATTGTGTATCGTTTGATATTTTTGTTTTGTTTATGAAGAATATGTAGGTTGGATGTTTGTTTAGTCATGATTTGTTGATATAAGATGTTCGGCTAAGTTTGATTTAGTGTTTTTGTGTGTTAGAGATTTTATGAGTTCTTGGTAGCATGATAAAATGACCTCCTTGTCTGGCCTATGTAAAAACTGAGGCACAAACTGCAAGTTAGTTTGTAAACGTCACCACAGTTGTATATGTCGTTGGTTATGTTGGAAGGTTTAAATAGTTTATTGAGAGTATTGTGTGTGGAGTAGGCTATTTTGTAATTGTATTTTCGTGGTGATGATTAGATTGTGGGTTTTGGGTGATGTGTATGGTATTGTTAAGTACTATACATTTACTTATGAATGATTATATTTTTCAACCATACATTCTTATATTCAAAAATATAAAGAATAAATATATTTTTGGTACTGTAAAAATTATTTATCTTGAAAAAGATCTAGTTTTTATGTCTAAGATGAGCTATAAAGTTTTTACTGTTAAGAAACAGTTAATATATGCTGTTATTGCTACATAAGGTAGATATTGGTATGGATAATTAACTAATTTTTAATCTCTTATGGCAAGGCCAACCCAGAAAAATTCTGGGCCCCTGGGTAAACATGAGTACAGGCCTACAACATTGGCCTATACAACCATGTATTTTGCATATTATAAATAAATTATTATTTCTGTATTAAAACCAACTAGGCCTACTGAATCTAATCTGCATATGTTTAGTTTTATTGAAAAAAAACTACTTGAAAAAACTAGTTTATTTACAGCAACTAAGACATTGCATTTTCTATGAAAAGAACATTTCATTTAATGAGTAGGCCTATTTGTCATTAAAAGCTTGAACAATTGTACGTTGTACTTTTTATACTTTATTGATATAATGTTTTTATCTCTTTTATGGATCTTGCCACAGGAGTACTTAATTATTTTCAGCAGTAAAAAAGACTAACCCGGTCAGGCCCCTGGGCATTTGCCCCCTTCTCTGGGTGGGCCTGATTATGGCCCCTAGAACTGTAATTTTGGAGACTTAATTCATACATTTTTTAGCATCCCTGAATCCATTAGATATTCTATGATTTACTCATGGATCTATGTCTATGCCATTCTAGTCGGGTCGTTTCATACTGAATTTCTACATTAATTTAGAAGACATTTCTAGTCTTCCATTTTACTATATTACAAGCTGGATTTAGTTTTGAAAGACTTTACATCCCTAATATTGTTTTAGAAATTAAATAATTAATGTGTTTTCCATTATTGAAGACTCTACCATCTTTATTCTTACATTCCTTAGGTTCAAAAATGTTAATTAGAATTTTATTTTCACGTAACAGCTTTACAATAAAAATGGTAGAATGCTACTAAAAACAGGTAGAATGTTATATATTCTGATGTTTAGATTCATATGTAAAAGTCCTTTTTAAAGAAACTAATAAATTTACTGTTTTGTCGCAAATTACATTGCTAAACTAATATTTATTCTATAACAGTGCCTGTTGCACCAAAGTATAAATCAGTATGAAAGAGACGGGAACATTTACCACTAACAAAAATGTATAAAACAGAAACAAAACAAATTTTAATGTAATATTTGCCAACTATATCTAATTTAGTTTTCAACATTATTTTGAAGTTTGAAAAATATACTAAAATCTACTTAGGAAATATCAAAAGATTAAACATTTAAAATTTCATTGTTCATTTCTTGTTTCTGTTACTAACAAAGTCTAAACGTTTGCAGACAGAAATGCAAAGACACTAAATATTCAGTTGCAGCACCAGCAGTGCCTAGATTACATTGACTTTGGTTAAATGTATTGCTATTCTCATTGAATGTGTTCTTTATACTCTAAACTTACGGCAGTCTTTCAAATCATAGAAACTGAAGAGGTAGCCAGTATCAAACATGTGTCTACAGAAGCCCATTGAGGGTTAGACCATGCATTAAATCTTTCTAGAAGTATATTGAATAGAATTTTATAATTTATCTATTTTGACAAAATAGAAATTTCTTGGTGGCTATTTGTGTCAGTTGTATAGTTTTTCTTCATATTGGTAAAATATCAATTTATTGCTGATTTTGAAACAGTTCCTCCATGCTTTAATTGAGTCGAGTCAATTTATGTTTATCAGCATAATATTATTTTTGTATTAAATTCACCTGAAATTTAATTTCTTGAATTTTGTAGTCCATTACATTTGGTGAATCTTAATTTACTGAAATTTAATGTACACCAGCAATGGTTATTGCATAGCAATGATTGTTTATGATTTTAAAAATAAATTTTTAAAATACGAACAATTATTTTAATTCAATTTATTATACGGAATTAAATCCATTTCCGTTCATTTTATTTGGCAAATCAATCGCTGATATCAGTGTTCGCTTTATTATAATGATCAACATAAATGATAGCAAGGGCTGTCAATCGATCAGATTTGATTTGTAGAAACATAATTGTCTAGGTTTGTAGAAACTAAAAGGTATAAAAATATACACTGTACTAATTACTCGTAGAATTCAATTTATAACAATTGGAGGTATGTTTGCTTCTTTTCCAATGAGTTCAATTCGTTTGACTTAGACGCTGGACTCTGTCCATGTTATTTAGAATTATAAAACATTCAAAAATCACTAAATTAAGCAATGTTGAACATTTTTTAATATTATTAATTTAACAATTACAACTTATTGCATATTTAATAGTAACAAAACTCTACTATAGTTACAATCACTAAATTAGGAATAAAATACGTTAACAGTTATAAAATAAACAAATTAAATCAAATAAACATTGCAAAAGAACCTTTCAAATTTGAAATAATTAAACTAATCATGGCTAAGTATTTTTTAATAAGCGGTGTATAAACGTATGCCAATATTTTAGTGTACTCCTTCAATATTAATAGCATTTTTCTGTAACTTAATATGGATCATCGCAGAAAATATACGTCGTTGCAAATTCCTTTCATAGTCCAAAACCTTGGGATTTTAAAAATCAGGACTATGATTAAACTCCATGATGTGATCCAATGAGACAGACGTAGGAGTTGCACCAAGTGTTTTACTCCTTTCTCCATGATTTCTCTTACATACATGTAATTATAATAACAAATGTAACTAATACAAACACCACAATAACTATCCACAACACATTCTAAATGACAAAACACACTCCCAATCAAACACTATATTTGAACACATAGTTAACAACTACTCTATGAACAATAATACACCACAGACTCGCTTCAACACAACACACCTGAGCAACAGTCTTGTCCATGACTCACAGCATTGAACAATGCACTGACCTAGCATGGAACAGAACGTGTCGTGTTGAAAAATATCAGTAAGTAGTGGTTTATTTGCCAAGTTAATACCAAAAGTGTAATTACAGAAAAACCTCAAAATGTACAACACATAACCTGCAAGATTTAATTTTAAATAAACACGTTTCTTTATATGAAAATTAAGTAATTTATGAGGATAGTTATTTAATAGTAAGTACCTATAATTCAATTGAATATTTTTCTCTTAAAACTGAAATAAAATAGCCAAATTACTTTATGAACAAGTGAAAGCGTTGGTTTATGGTGGCTATCAGTAAATATAACACCTTTATATCTAATCAATACAAACTCCAGAAAACGAAGTCTGATATATTTCTACGTACATAAAATGAAGCCTTTTTTTATACTGTATATAGGCTAGTGACAGATCACAGACAATATTGCTTTTTTAAAACACTCAACGTTTCGAATTTCTTTCTTTTTCAAGAGCTCAATTTTAATTAAACAATTACAAAACATAACTTACTACTTATAAAATATATAACATACATAAAACATAATAAAAATCAACAAATTATAAAACTCTTAATAAATATCCATTTACAAGTCAAATTTTTTCTTATCACAATACTTTATAACTTTATATAGTTATAACTTTATAATTCTTTATACTTATTTATAACAAGTGGCAATATCGTCACTGACAAACAAGGACGAGTCAATCCGGCTCCATGAGTTAACCATCACTTCTGTTTACTTACTGTTAATTTAATAGTTTTCGAAATCCAAACATCAATAATTTTATCCGGCGCCAGTAACTAACTCGGGTTTTGTTTTTCCCGTCAGTTGTTAAACAGGTGTCGCATTAGATTGTCGTGTCTGCTAGTTCTTGAAACGTCGCGTCTGCTTGTGGAAGTTCAGATTGAAGGAAAACGTAAATAAACAATACAACTATGAATGTAAATATGTAGTACGTAAATATACTATCATGTATTTTAGGTGAACAGTATAATGTAATTAATGTTAACATTTTTAATGAGGAACGTAACCTTCCCCTGTCTTATACAGTTGTTTTCAGTATTCTCGGTAGGTTCGGGGAACACTGTATATAACTGCCCGACATCGGCAAATAACGGTTCGACTGAGAGAGGTTTTGCTCCATCTGAAGGATTCGTACATACAAGGAGAGGTGTGGACGAGCATACTCTTATTACAATCTATTGGAATGGAACTTTTGGAAAAATAATACTGCGAGAAGGTTGTTCGCTTTGAAAAATCGAAGAACCTAGTTCGTGTATAAAGTATATAGCTATAATTCAATGACACTTAACTATGTGAATACGTAAGGGCTTACTTGCCGACGCGTTTCGAAACAATCGTTCCTTTCACGAAGCAAAGCCTCTACTGGCGGCGTCCCGCTAGGTACAAAGGTTGTCGGTATGAAATTTACGAGTGTAGAGGGGGGGTGCTTGATTACAACAAGCAAAGTATACAAGGTATGCTAACTGCGTTCAATAGTTTGGTTTTATATTTAATTTAAAAAAATAAGAAGTCTACTATAAATAAATGTTGTTTACAGTGTAATTTAAATATAAATTCAATTTTATATAAAGCACTAGCAATCATTTGCTACTAATGGCAGTATAATTACAGTTTTGGGGAGGGTTAGCTCACCCTTTGCGTCGGGCTATAATATTACTGTTCGCCATTGGCTGTTGTGTAATTATATTATTTCTCATTTTCGGTAAAAGATAGAACTTAAAATTTATTTTCCAGTCACAGTTTGACAACGACTGTGTATAAACCCAGAGTTTTCATATTTATATATATTACTGTACAATATGAGTAAGTAGGGTTTTTTTGCCAAGTGATAGCAAAAGTAGTAATTTCCTCATATTTTGTTGCAATAAACATTCAATTCGCTTGCAGAATTCGCCGTAGTCAGCTATTTGTAAATGCAATTTGCAGTTTATACATTGCCAGCTTGATTTTATGATAAATCGTCGAAATCGCTGCGTGTGTGCACTTTGGAACGACTTAGTTGTTTAAACTGAGGAATTAATTCGGTCTTTCTTATTAAATAAGTCATTGTGTGATTACAGAACTGACAGGTATATCGAAAAGACTATATAATTTGCCTCCTTTACAATAAACGGGGCGTCATGGTCTCAGAAAATGTTCCCTGTCATCTGTGCCTTTGCAAGGCATCAACGATGTAGCCAAAGCAGTGGCGTAGCCAGACGAGGAGCACAACCAATTAGTTTTAGCCAAAAATATTTATCTACAAAACACAACTAGGCTTTTAGCAAAACAGCTTCCCGACTAGTCAACAGTTAAGTGGTCAAAATAGCATAAAATATGATTTCTAAAGATACAAATGTTCAAAATTTTCCCAGGGAATCTCCAAACTCTAATAAGCCGAGCCGTGCCCCCCCCCCTGAAACCATCGTCCTGGTTACAACTCTGAGCCAAAGCCTTTGGATTATCTGCTGCCCACGCCCCTGCTACCGTAAATTACATCTTTACGAAACAGATGTTTGGTTAAATACAAGCGAGAAAGCAATACGCTCCTCCCTCGTGGATCCTCGCCCTAATTCTGATTTCTACTGATTTATAGTCAGGGCTCAGGCAAGATCTGATTGGATTTGCCGTATTGTGCCGCCTTCCAAGCATTGCTAGTTGTGCCAACCCAAGTTAGTCGTAACTGACCCGTTCTTTTCCTTGCTATTTTAATGCTAAAATCCTTTTTTCAATTTTCTCTTGTAGAATCACATTTTAAATTGCCCGTGTCGATGTTCATCTTTGTTTTTTGTTTACCCAGACTTTCATGAGTAGGTTGCTGAACTGCTCCTATTATTTGATCTTCACCAGTTCTAGCTATTAACCTAATAAGTTATGGCCATAATGTACCTCGTTCTCTTTTTATTTAGTATACTTTTCAGTTCCTTCTATTAGCTCACACTCTCTTGATATATATCTTGTAAAATTTTCACTCGTTAATGAAATACGGTTTTTTTCATCCAATCATGTTCAAAAACACTTTTCAAACGATGGTAGATGACAATTGATGTTAATTTAGTTTCTTAAAAATATTTATCAAATAATTAAATTATTAAAATTTGGAGTATTAAGGTCGGATTCGAACCAAGTATCTTCGTATTCGAAGTCTTGTGTGCCTTGGCACTGCGCCAACTTTCCCAAAGCTAGAAATGTACTTTTCAAAGATATACATGAATTTTATTTTTCCCCCATCTGGTTGTCGTCAAAACCTCCATTGCACAACCTTAAATTGTTACCATGGTTACCACGCAATATCATAATGCTCTAGGATTAAAAATGAACGAATAGAATAAAATAAACAAACTAACGGTATCGAACTTTGCTCGCAAACGGACAATGCGAAAGGAAAGCGAAAAGAAACTACAACACAATGCAAGCGACGAAAAAAACGTATAAATAGTAACAAACAAAAGTAATAGTCCAACCCTTCTATTAATACATAGAAAGGAAAATGGAAAATTGCAAAGACATCCGCTTTCAATATTGGCAATTAATATTGTTATTATGACATATGTATATAGATATTTATATTAATTGTAATTATAAAATAAAAAGAAACTAAAATCAATTTTTTCTTTGTTGATTTAACTAGAAATTGAATTTAATTTTATATATACTGTATATATAAATGTGTATAAATTACTTGTTTTAACATGATTCCTAGGAATAGATAGGTCTACAGGTTTTGCCCCCAACGTGTTGTATAGGGGTCTATAAATGTAGTCCTATACGAGTCACTATATGCGTATGTTTAGTGTAGTTTTGCTATTCTTAAACTTCTCTAAAAATGAATTTTTATCTAGATTCTTTTTAAAATTAGTTGTATTTCAGTAATGTATTTGCGCCGCTTAAACTCCAACAAACGTGCGTACTAGAATTGGAAAATGCTAGTATTAAGAATATAATCAAACTATAAAAGTATTTCAGACTTCCTGTTCCAGATATATTAGCCAATTAAAACTTAATGAAACACGTACCCCAAGCGGTGCTGGCAAGGGTCATATGTCTGCAACTGCGCGTTTTAAATCCAGACCAACATGCCCTTGTTGGAATAATTTCTGTTTTACCGAGGCATTAGCACTTAAGAGGCTCTGAGTGTTTTTCGAAAACAGGGTGACTTAGAAACCAGATTCCGTTCTCTCTGTTCTTCAAGGTATAACTGTAAATTTGTTACCATTAGCAAGCTTTGGTGTCGCGAACATTGCGACCATTACGGATTTTCTACCTGCGCCTTGAGTCTTATTCTTCAGTGAAATGAGCGACAAGTGAAATAAGCGACATCACAGAATTATATCAGCTCTGGGCATTCCACACTCTTCCTAAGAGAGTTTGAACGTTTTTTTTAAATATTGTTTTCTGATTTCCATTACACAACCATGTTTTGAACAGGCTAAATGATAATGAATCTATTCTATTATTTAGGCGTGTTTAAAATCAGCCTTAAGAAAGCTTCACATTTTATATTTGTTTTGTAACGTTTTATAGTGTTTTAATATATTTATAATGTTTACGTAAGTTTATATATAATTCTGTATTTTTGTACGATTCCCTTTTTTATGAACGTCAAATAAATCCAGGTTTTGAAGTCAGGAGAGAGTACAGAGACAAGCCTTTAGTTACCATTTTTTAAAAAATATTTCCTCATTGTTTTTACAATAGCTGTATCCACTTTCTTATACTTCAACTTTCTTCGTTTTCCTTCTAAGTATAACTGTAATGGGTTGTGGAAGTGTAACTTGGTCGCTAATTTCGTGCATCCCGGATTCGGTATCCCTTGGGGGAATAACCTTGGTAAGTAGGGATAGTTTGGCCGCTTATTTCGAGCATCCCGGATTCGGTATCCCTTGGGGGAATAACCTTGGTAAGTAGGGATAGTTTGGCCGCTTATTTCGAGCATTCCTGATTCGGTATCCCTTGGGTGAATGACCTTGGTAAGTAGGGATAGTTTGGCCGCTTATTTCGAGCATCCCGGATTCGGTATCCCTTGGGTGAATGACCTTGGTAAGTAGGGATAGTTTGGTCGCTAATTTCGTGCATCCCGGATTCGGTATCCCTTGGGGAATAACCTTGGTAAGTAGGGATAGTTTGGCCGCTTATTTCGAGCATCCCGGATTCGGTATCCCTTGGGGGAATAACCTTGGTAAGTAGGGATAGTTTGGCCGCTTATTTCGAGCATCCCTGATTCGGTATCCCTTGGGTGAATGACCTTGGTAAGTAGGGATAGTTTGGCCGCTTATTTCGAGCATCCCTGATTCGGTATCCCTTGGGTGAATGACCTTGGTAAGTAGGGATAGTTTGGCCGCTTATTTCGAGCATCCCGGATTCGGTATCCCTTGGGTGAATGACCTTGGTAAGTAGGGATAGTTTGGCCGCTTATTTCGAGCATCCCTGATTCGGTATCCCTTGGGTGAATGACCTTGGTAAGTAGGGATAGTTTGGCCGCTTATTTCGAACATCCCGGATTCGGTATCCCTTGGGGGAATAACCTTGGTAAGTAGGGATAGTTTGGCCGCTTATTTCGAGCATCCCGGATTCGGTATCCCTTGGGGGAATAACCTTGGTAAGTAGGGATAGTTTGGCCGCTTATTTCGAGCATCCCGGATTCGGTATCCCTTGGGGGAATGACCTTGGTAAGTAGGGATAGTTTGGCCGCTTATTTCGAGCATTCCTGATTCGGTATCCCTTGGGTGAATGACCTTGGTAAGTAGGGATAGTTTGGCCGCTTATTTCGAACATCCCGGATTCGGTATCCCTTGGGGGAATAACCTTGGTAAGTAGGGATAGTTTGGCCGCTTATTTCGAGCATCCCGGATTCGATATCCCTTGGGGGAATAACCTTGGTAAGTAGGGATAGTTTGGCCGCTTATTTCGAGCATCCCGGATTCGGTATCCCTTGGGGGAATAACCTTGGTAAGTAGGGATAGTTTGGCCGCTTATTTCGAGCATCCCGGATTCGGTATCCCTTGGGGGAATAACCTTGGTAAGTAGGGATAGTTTGGCCGCTTATTTCGAGCATCCCGGATTCGGTATCCCTTTGGGGAATAACCTTGGTAAGTAGGGATAGTTTGGCCGCTTATTTCGAGCATCCCGGATTCGGTATCCCTTGGGGGAATAACCTTGGTAAGTAGGGATAGTTTGGCCGCTTATTTCGAGCATCCCGGATTCGGTATCCCTTGGGTGAATGACCTTGGTAAGTTGGGATAGTTTGGCCGCTTATTTCGCACATTCCGTGATGGTCGCTTTTTCATACATTCCATGCTTTTATGAATCGTACATTATGGCTGTGGTTTTCCCATCTGTTCGTTGAGGTCACCTATTCAGAGCATTCTGTCCTCAGCAAGATCAAAAATTGCCAACAAACCGTCTCTTGGTTTTGAAATTGTTTCGTTATGCGTTGCAACCGAAATATTTATAAGGCGAATAAAACGTTATTGAGGTTAGAGTTTTGTTTGAGTTATTAGTTATAATGTTACATTACTTTTTGCCGAACTAGTGATCAGTCGATTGTCACACTTGTTTTTATTATAGCACGACTTTATTTTTAACAGTGTTTAGATGTTATTCGATAAATAACTAGTTACCTGGGGTGTTTCGTACCCTATTTCTTCAACGGATTAATTTGCCGAGTTGCTTACTTGTAGCAATAAAAGCCGTCTATGTTGAGAGAAAACTGTTATGTAGTATATTACAAAGTATTTATGGGTTTAAACTAAGTTTATATATTTTCATATTTTTTAAAACGCAACAATTTTTTTAACACGTATTGCCAGACCTTCTAAAAAAATCACAGCCAACGGCAAGCCTGCTGGAATTGCCCAACTCCTTGCCCTCAGCTGAAGATGTAAATCTGTGATATAATGACCTTCAACATGTCATTGTTCAGGAATGCTGACATTTGAAGCGTTCGGGCGTAATGAACGAATCCGAAGAAGATAATGCATTCAGTGTTACTTTAAAGTTCACCGACAGACCTGCAAATCACCTTGTTGGTACACCTGTGGCTGTCGGATCGTTATTGTGGCAGGTGCTTTTGTAGCCAAACAATGGCAATATACCGTACAACTTGATTGCTTCGCGCTCGCTAACTCGGCAGCGCCAGTTAGTTATCTAGCGAGATTATTAACTCGTAATAAATATGAATCGACTTTGACACTTAGTACGCGTCGTTGTAGTTATTTAATGTGTAATTATGTTGGGGTCCCACTTTATCAACTTAAACTTAAAGCAAGGATGTTTGCTATATAATATCAAGAGCACAGTGGTACAACATATTACAATGAAAATATTAGAAAGAACCCCAATACCACAAACATAATCAAAATAATAAATAAAACAAGTTACTTAAAATTAAACCCTATGTAGAAGGTACTCTAGTTTGTAACTTCTTGTTTGCAAGATTGCAATTTTGTAATAGGACACTCTGATGATGACGCATGGTCATCTAAATATACATAAGGGTTTTAATCTTAAGTAACTTGTTTTATTTGTTATTTTTTATTATTATTGTGGTTCTTTCCAATATTTTCATTGTAAGGATGTTTGAGATAGGGGGTAACGTAAACAAGAGTAATCAAGAATTCTACGGTATGGAGGACGAAGAACCTGTCGAATGTGTTACAAAAATGGAAGGCAAGATAGCCGAAGACAGTGATAAACTAGGGCCTATTTCACCATATTAAACTATACAGTATTTCACTCTAGTGCGAACAGTCACAGACAGTGACGTAAAACACAGAAACTAAAAAGGAACCAGTTTTTTTGAAAACTGGTTTTATACATTTCAAAGCAATTTTCTGACATGCTGGTGATTTATGACTTATTTTTGTGACATTTTATAAAACGCGCTTGAAAAATAAACCTCTCAGCATAATGTTGTTTCCTAGTGTTGGTCTCGGAACTACAGAATCGATTGTGTAACAAGAGATGTGTTATTGTATCGATTGTGTAACAAGAGATGTGTTATTGTATCGATTGTGTAACAAGAAATGTGTTATTGTATCGATTGTGTAACAAGAGATGTGTTATTGTATCGACTATGTAACAAGAGATGTGTTATTGTATCGATTATGTAACAAGAGATGTGTTATTGTATCGACTATGTAACAAGAGATGTGTTATTGTATCGATTGTGTAACAAGAGATGTGTTATTGTATCGATTGTGTAACAAGAAATTTGTTATTGTATCGACTATGTAACAAGAAATGTGTTATTGTATCGATTGTGTAACAAGAAATGTGTTATTGTATCGATTGTGTAACAAGATATGTATTATTGTATCGAATATGTAACAAGAGATGTGTTATTGTATCGATTGTGTAACAACAGATGTGTTATTGTATCGACTATGTAACAAGAGATGTGTTATTGTATCGATTTTGTAACAAGAGACGTGTTATTGTATCGATTGTGTAACAAGAAATGTGTTATTTTATCGGTTGTATAACAATAGATGTGTTATTGTATCGACTATGTAACAAGAGATGTGTTATTGTATCGATTGTGTAACAAGAGATGTGTTATTGTGTCGATTGTGTAACAAGAAATGTGTTATTGTATCGACTATGTAACAAGAAATGTGTTATTGTATCGATTGTGTAACAAGAAATGTGTTATTGTATCGATTGTGTAACAAGATATGTATTATTGTATCGAATATGTAACAAGAGATGTGTTATTGTATCGATTGTGTAACAACAGATGTGTTATTGTATCGACTATGTAACAAGAGATGTGTTATTGTATCGATTTTGTAACAAGAGACGTGTTATTGTATCGATTGTGTAACAAGAAATGTGTTATTGTATCGATTGTGTAACAAGAGATGTGTTATTGTATCGACTATGTAACAAGAGATGTGTTATTGTATCGATTGTGTAACAAGAAATGTGTTATTGTATCGATTGTGTAACAAGAGATGTGTTATTGTATCGACTATGTAACAAGAGATGTGTTATTGAAAATTAAAAGTAGAATTTATCTGAGTTATATAATTAATTCCAATCATATTAATAAAAAATCAGTAAGAAACGGATTATAATACTTTGCATGGAAATATTAATACATGAAACTGCATGGAAATAGCCTTTCCAAATATCTATCTATATAGACACTGAATCCATTGGTTTTATAATCTACCCTAAACGACAATCGAATGAAATTTATTTTCTGGGCTTGATTATGTAGCACGAACCAGACAGTGAAATGATATATAGCTTGCGGTTTAATTCTTGGGTAACAGACAGTTTTATATGCAGTAAGCAGATTTTGTAGCTTACCTCGCCACGGAACTGGAAGAGCAATGACGTCTCGATTCTTTATCGTTCAGGTCGCCAAGGCTGGAAATCGTAAAGTGTGAAGTGTGCAGAACGGTTGCACGTAGCCCAATTGTTTCTATTTTGTAATGAGAAACTAATTTTCTTGTTAGTCTATTTTCTGATGTTACTCAATAGAAGAAAGTAATTCTAGAGAGTAAAAATGATCGTTAGTTAATACATAAAATGATCAAATCATGTGTTAAGTGTAGATTTCTCCTAAGCAGAACTACACATACACACAAAGATATATATATATATATATATATATGGTGATACGTTTTCTTATAATATAGTTAATGAATAAAAATATTTTAAATACAATAACTGATTTAGTTTATATATTCACAAAGCTTTTCGTCAGTTAAATAAGTATTACCATCTTCAGGAAAAATAAGAAGATGCACCTTGTTTTCCTGAAGATGCTAATACTTATTTTATTGGCGAAAAGCTTCGAAAATATATAATTCAGAAAAAGAGAGAGAGAGATTGGCGGACAAGTAGAAGGGATAAGTTTCTCATTGTACTACTTATATGTAATATTCATAGTGACGTTCCTAAACACGAGAATGATTTGAAATGAAACACACAGGGTTTCACCATCGCTATGTAGATGTAACTCTGCAACACTATATACTGGTATATCCTTGATAGAGAGTAAGGGGTGTTTACCTTTATTCCACCAGTCTCCTAAACGTTGTATAACCCTTGCAGAGAGTAAGAGCCAATAGTCTCTATTTTATGAGTATTTACTGGTCTAATAATATAGCTGTAAATGTGAAGTAAAATAAAATTATGGAGAAAATAAACTTCTTTTCAGACTCCAAGATACGGTTCCTGCCTGAGCTCCCGAGACTAATACGCCAGCATCTTTAGAATTTACAGACCTTTTGCGATCAGGGTTATAGACGTCTGTCTTTCTTGCCCTGTACTATAATAGAAAATAACAGAATACTGTCACCGCTATAAAGCGCATTAGGTTTCGCGTAAACACTTCTCGAATACTTTGCAAAACATCATTAGACAGCATTATGAGAGTTGAAGTTCCCTTAGCAGATACTACGTTCTTAGTCTGTACGTATAGTTTGTAATTCCCCAGTTACAGTCTATGAAATCCCTTATATAGACAGGACATCTCTATCGGCCCTGGATTGACAGTGACAAGCCCGTGACATGCATGGCAACGTAACCAGTACCCGGGTCAACGATCTAAGAAAAACCTGCTCTTTACGTTAATGCCATTTGACAGACAGTCAGTGTGTCCCGTTTCTTTAACAGAAATTGTAGCTTGTTTTATTCGTGCTCATGCACTCAAGTGTACCTCTAAATATCTGGAAATAAACAGTGATTAGAATGTTGGACGTATTATTTAGTCTGACGTTGTGTGCCTTGACTTCTCCATTAACAAATGGAAGTCTCTTCTTTATTTCTAAGTTTTTTTTTATCATGTGTATTATTATCTCGAAATTACTTCATTCCTGTGTTTGGATTGGTTTATTACTTCATTCTTGTGTTTGGATTGGTTTATTACTTCATTCCTGTATTTGGATTGGTTTATTACTTCATTCCTGTGTTTGGATTGGTTTATAACTTCATTCCTGTGTTTGGATTGGTTTATTACTTCATTCTTGTGTTTGGATTGGTTGATTACTTCATTCCTGTGTTTGGATTGGTTTATTACTTCATTCCTGTGATTGGATTGGTTTATAACTTCATTCCTGTGGTTGGATTGGTTTATTACTTCATTCCTGTGTTTGGATTGGTTTATTACTTCATTCCTGTGTTTGGATTGGTTTATAACTTCATTCCTGTGTTTGGATTGGTTTATTACTTCATTAATGTGTTTGGATTGGTTTATTACTTCATTCCTGTGTTTGAATTGGTTTATTACTTCATTTTTGTGTTTGGATTGGTTTATTACTTCATTCCTGTGTTTGGATTGGTTTATTACTTCATTCCTGTGTTTGGATTGGTTTATAACTTCATTCCTGTGTTTGGATTGGTTTATAAATTCATTCCTGTTTTTGGATTGATTTATAACTTCATTCCTGTGTTTGGATTGGTTTATTACTTCATTCCTGTGTTTGGATTGGTTTATTACTTCATTCCTGTGTTTGGATTGGTTTATTACTTCATTAATGTGTTTGGATTGGTTTATTACTTCATTCCTGTGTTTGGGTTGGTTTATTACTTCATTCCTGTGTTTGGATTGGTTTATTACTTCATTCCTGTGTTTGGATTGGTTTATTACTTCATTCCCGTGTTTGGATTGGTTTATTACTTCATTCCTGTGTTTGGATTGGTTTATTACTTCATTCCTGTGTTTGGATTGGTTTATAACTGAAACGTGTGGTTCCAGAAATTTACGCATTTTATCGCTGAAGTTAAATTTTTGATATCTTTCATGTTGTGGCATACGATACTGAATAGCTTTATTTCTTTTTAGGACCAAATCTATATGTTTACCTCTTACAATAAGGTGTAAATAGACGGTTAAAGGAAAATACTTGGGGTAAAAACTAAGACTGCAGAAGTAACATAATGATTCCTTGGTACTAGGGAAATGACGTGAGCAGGCTCATTTGCTTGAAGTAGACCTGCGAACAACTGGGACCTATACTCTCCTTCAGAATGTGTGTGTGTGTGTGTGTGTGTGTGTGTGTGTGTGTGTGTGTGTGTGTGTGTGTGCGCGCGCGCGTGAGTATTTGCGTGTGCGTGTGTGTTTGCGCACGCGCGTGTGTGTGTGTCAGTCTGTGTGTGTGTGTATGTGTGTATGCGTGTGTGTGTGTGTGTGTGTGTATGTGTGTGTGTGTGTGTGTGTGTGTGTGCGCGCGCGCGCGCGCGTGTGTGTATATGTGTATGCGCGCGCGTGTGTGTGTGTGTGTCAGTCTGTGTGTGTGTGTATGTGTGTATGCGTGTGTGTGTGTGTGTGTGTGTGTGTGTGTATATATATATATATATATATATGCGTGTGTGTGTGTGTGAGCGCGCGCGTGCGTTCGTGTCAGCCTTGTGTTGTTTGACTGGTGTTGCACGGGTTGCTTATTTTGTCTGTCCTGGAAACGTTCCCTTTGTACAAATTGTAAACATATGCAATTTTTTTAAAGAAATAACGCTATAATTCTTAGAAACTTATTAATTTTGCCGCTTTGCTTTTGGTTTTTGTTGGTTATTAAATACTTGTACAAATCACCGACTTCAAACTGTACGACTCTCGTAAAGTTAACAGGCCATTGTTACTGCCGCAGCGTGGCAGCGCTTGAAGTTTAGCCAAGCTAATTATTCCATACAAGGCGCATGACATAAGACAGGCTTGGTTCTGACCAGCGTTATCTAGCCACGTATTGTGACTGAGAAACGAGTATGGTAAATTACGTCGAAATCAAAACAACACCTTTTAATATTAAATTAATTAGAACCTAGCTAGTGAGAACATTACATAACGGTAAAAATTAAATAGTTTACTCTAAATCTCACCTCGCATTAGTTTATCAAAATAAACAGACTTGGTAAATAAAACAAACAGACAGTTTCGACAACGATGTCGCCTTCATCATTGCTTGGCTACTAATAAATTTTACACTTTATAAATTTAATAATTATAAATTTATCCTTTTCCTTTTACTTTGAGTGTTTACTTTTCAAAACAATGACACTTTCGTCAGGGAATATCGGTGACATACGTCTTTATGCAACATAACCAGGTTATACATTAAGGGATATAATCCTGTGGATGAAGGTTTCCCTATAGAAAACTTTGAATCTTCTTCGATTTGCATGAAAGTTGGTGAGTACTTAGAAGGAAGCGCAAGGGACAAGAGTGACACATTCCCGCCTTGTGTTTTTACCCTGGGGATGAATGCCACTTTTTTTCGGGGGTAAATTTTAAAAAAATCAAAATAACCCCAGGAATTGATAGGGCGACATATTCTAAGCGCTTTTTATTTAATGAAGTTTTTTTGTTAAGTCAGTTATTCATGGTTGAAAATGTTTTTAAACTATTTTTTTACAAATAATTCCAAAACTATGCGTATTTCGAAAAGGTTTGTTCTTGTGAATATTAAAGCTAATAAAGAAACGAAAAGATTGTTTTTGTGAATATTAAAACTAATAAAGAAATGAAAAGTTTGTTTGTGAATATTAAAGCTAATAAAGAAACGAAAAGATTGTTTTTGTGAATATTAAAGCTAATAAAAAAACGAAAAGATTGTTTTTGTGAATATTAAAACTAATAAAGAAATGAAAAGATTTTTTTGTGAATATTAAAGCTAATAAAGAAATGAAAAGATTTTTTTGTGAATATTAAAGCTAATAAAGAAACGAAAAGATTGTTTTTGTAAATATTTAAGCTAATAAAGAAATGAAAAGTTTATTCTTGTGAATATTAAAGCTAATAAAACAACGAAAAGATTGTTTTTGTGAATATTAAAACTAATAAAGAAATGAAAAGATTTTTTTGTGAATATTAAAGCTAATAAAGAAACGAAAAGATTGTTTTTGTGAATATTTAAGCTAATAAAGAAATGAAAAGTTTATTCTTGTGAATATTAAAGCTAATAAAAAAACGAAAAGATTGTTTTTGTGAATATTAAAGCTAATAAAGAAATGAAAAGATTTTTTTGTGAATATTAAAGCTAATAAAGAAACGAAAAGATTGTTTTTGTGAATATTTAAGCTAATAATGAAACGAAAAGATTGTTTTTGTGAATATTAAAGCTAATAAAGAAACCAAAAGATTGTTTTTTTGAATATTAAAGCTAATAAAGAAACGAAATGATTGTTTTTGTGAATATTAAAGATAATAAAGAAACGAAAAGATTGTTTTTGTGGATATTAAAGCTAATAATGAAACGAAATGATTGTTTTTGTGAATATTAAAGCTAATAAAGAAACGAAAAGATTGTTCTTGTGGATATTAAAGCTAGTAAAGAAACGTAATCATTGTTTTTGTGAATATTAAAGCTAATAAAGAAACGAAATGATTGTTTTTGTTAATATTTAAGCTAATAAAGAAACGAAATGATTGTTTTTGTGAATATTAAAGCTAATAAAGGAACGAAAAGATTGTTTTTGTTAATATTTAAGCTAATAAAGAAACGAAATGATTGTTTTTGTGAATATTAAAGCTAATAAAGGAACGAAAAGATTGTTTTTGTTAATATTAAAGCTAATAAAGAAACGAAATGATTGTTTTTGTTAATATTTAAGCTAATAAAGAAACGAAATGATTGTTTTTGTGAATATTAAAGCTAATAAAGGAACGAAAAGATTGTTCTTGTGGATATTAAAGCTAGTAAAGAAACGTAATCATTGTTTTTGTGAATATTAAAGCTAATAAAGAAACGAAATGATTGTTTTTGTTAATATTTAAGCTAATAAAGAAACGAAATGATTGTTTTTGTGAATATTAAACCTAATAAAGAAAAGAAATGATTGTTTTTGTGAATATTAAAGCTAATAAAGAAACGAAATGATTGTTTTTGTGAATATTTAAGCTAATAAAGAAACGAAAAGCTTGTTTTTGTGGATATTAAAGCTAATAATGAAACGAAATGATTGTTTTTGTGAATATTAAAGCTAATAATGAAACGAAAAGATTGTTTTTGTGGATATTAAAGCTAATAATGAAACGAAATGATTGTTTTTGTGAATATTAAAGCTAATAAAGAAACGAAAAGATTGTTTTTGTGAATATTAAAGCTATTAAAGAAACGAAAAGATTGTTTTTGTGGATATTAAAGCTAATAAAGAAACGAAAAGATTGTTTTTGTGGATATTAAAGCTAATAATGAAACGAAATGATTGTTTTTGTGAATATTAAAGCTAATAAAGAAACGAAAAGATTGTTTTTGTGGATATTAAAGCTAATAAAGAAACGAAAAGATTGTTTTTGTGGATATTAAAGCTAATAATGAAACGAAATGATTGTTTTTGTGAATATTAAAGCTAATAATGAAACGAAATGATTGTTTTTGTGAATATTAAAGCTAATAAAGAAACGAAAAGATTGTTTTTGTGGATATTAAAGCTAATAATGAAACGTAATCATTGTTTTTGTGAATATTAAAGCTAATAAAGAAACGAAATGATTGTTTTTGTTAATATTTAAGCTAATAAAGAAACGAAAAGATTGTTTTTGTGGATATTAAAGCTAATAATGAAACGAAATGATTGTTTTTGTGAATATTAAAGCTAATAAAGAAACGAAAAGATTGTTTTTGTGGATATTAAAGCTAATAATGAAAAGAAATGATTGTTTTTGTGAATATTAAAGCTAATAAAGAAAAGAAATGATTGTTTTTGTGAATATTAAAGCTAATAAAGAAACGAAAAGATTGTTTTTGTGGATATTAAAGCTAATAATGAAACGAAATGATTGTTTTTGTGAATATTAAAGCTAATAAAGAAACGAAAAGATTGTTTTTGTGAATATTAAAGCTATTAAAGAAACGAAAAGATTGTTTTTGTGGATATTAAAGCTAATAAAGAAACGAAAAGATTGTTTTTGTGAATATTAAAGCTAATAAAGAAACGAAATGATTGTTTTTGTGAATATTAAAGCTAATAAAGAAACGAAATGATTGTTTTTGTGAATATTAAAGCTAATAAAGAAACGAAATGACTGTTTTTGTGAATATTAAAGCTAATAAAGAAACGAAATGATTGTTTTTGTGAATATTAAACCTAATAAAGAAAAGAAATGATTGTTTTTGTGAATATTAAAGCTAATAAAGAAACGAAATGATTGTTTTTGTGAATATTTAAGCTAATAAAGAAACGAAAAGATTGTTTTTGTGAATATTTAAGCTAATAATGAAACGAAAAGATTTTTTTGTGAATATTAAAGCTAATAATGAAACGAAATGATTGTTTTTGTGAATATTTAAGCTAATAATGAAACGAAAAGATTGTTTTTGTGAATATTAAAGCTAATAAAGAAACGAAATGATTGTTTTTGTGAATATTAACGCTAATAAAGAAACGAAATGATTGTTCTTGAGAATATTAAAGCTAATAAAGAAAGGAAAAGATTGTTTTTGTGAATATTAAAGCTAATAAAAAAACGAAAAGATTGTTTTTTAATGAATGTTAAAAGTTGAATCTAAAGCAACTTTACGTATTTAAAGGGCTCTTTCTTGTGTGAATACTGGAATCCAAGTATTTTAGTTTTAATAACGAAAAACCGACACGATTTTAGGCAAATAGCTATAGAAGATGTTTCATTGTACCTAAAATGACCTTTGAAATGAGCTCCAAAAGGAGTTTATAGCATTAAAACTAAGTGAGTTATGATGAAAATAAGACGGGACGATTGTGTTTAGAAGGTTAGAGATAAAACCTTCGTAATTTCCACAAAAATTGGAATTTATAAAAGTCCGTGTTAGAATTACTTTATTTTAGTATAAGTAATAAGCTCAAAACATTTGACAGGTTTTGATTACTAATTTTAAAAAAATAAAAATTTTCCAAATTTCTCAAAAAATGTGTTTTGTTTTTTAACTTTGAATTGTAATTTTATTGTAATGATCATGTGACTTGAGCCCTTAACTTTTAAAAATAATTGATGTTAAATAACAGAGTTTTAAATAGTATTTTAGCCCTTGAAATTACCTTTAAAATGGTTTTGGGGTTCTTAGAAATACAAAGAAATCTCCGCTTATAATGAAAGGATTTGCGCTTAATACAAGCCTTTTAAATGATTCTAGAATGTGTCCAATAGAATATCTTTATGCAACACCCCGGTATTCGCGTTCACAAGCCCGCGGATGTTGCCCCGGTTTGTTTAGAAACGTAAACTTTGTTCATTGCAAAGAAATAAAAGTATTTTGCTCACAAAAGGCTCAAGACTACTCTCTTGTTGTCATATTAGCTACACACAGGAGCATTGCTGTATCGAAAAAATAATAAGAGATCCCTTCTTTATAAATCCTTTATTGTTGAAAGTGTCGTTTCTCCTATCATAAATAACGAATCCTCACATTCGTGCATGAACATATATGCATATATTAATATGAATATAATTCGTATATTCATATACGATTATTAAAACAAATTAAATATATGTTTTTTTTAATATTCTTAGTAATGGAATAAAATAATATGAAATATGAGGGTGTGTGTGTGTGTATATATATATATATATATATATATATATATATATATATATATATATATATATATATGGAGGGGGGAAGAGAGAGAGAGAGTTTATTATATTGGATGAACTGTCTTGGGTACTATCGTGGGGTTTTTACCAAAATACTAATTTTCTAATAAATCTATTTCGATGCTTGTAATAACTCCTTCAGTATCGATTTTATTCTGTTATCTTCATTTTATCTCCTTCAGTATCGATTTTATTCTGTTATCTTCATTTTATCTCCTTCAGTATCGATTTTATTCTGTTATCTTCATTTTATCTCCTTCAGTATCGATTTTATTCTGTTATCTTCATTTTATCTCCTTCAGTATCGATTTTATTCTGTTATCTTCATTTTATCTCCTTCAGACGCTAAGATGTTTCCAATCTCTTACTCATCTACTTCTGATTACTGTCTATAATTTTTTTTTGTTCCACTGATGTTTTTATTTTATCTGACTTCTCAGGAATTTTCAGTTTTGATCTTTAAAAAGTTGGTTGCATTGAGACAAATGTATGTAGCCATTGGCCGCATCAAATCCCTTTACTGTATCGTAACTTAATTAAATTAGAAATACATTTAACTTCATATATCTAAACAATCGAACTTACTTTTCTTCGCTTATACAACATATTTTTTTTGTTCCCATTTTGTGTCTTAGTTTTTATTGTTTGTATCTTTTTGAGTGACTATTTTTTAAAATTTTAGAGTCGTATTTAAATATTATAAACCAAAAAGACACTGATTTTCGTAAATTAATTTTTAATCATTTGTCTAAATCGCTATTTGTTATAATGTAAACAAATTTTCTCGATTTTTTGTCTCTTTTTAATAATTGTTTTTATTTTGTTACAGTCTATTGCTTTATAGCGATTTTTTTCTATATTTTCGTTGAACGCTGTGGATTTATCTCTGCATTTGTTCATCTACGGTTACTGTCATTCTTTTTGAAGTCTTTGAAGTTTATTTGTTGTCATAATACCCTTTTATTCTTCATTTAACAAGGTATCATAAATTAACTGAGAACGTATGTACAAATATTCTTCCTTCATTAACTACAATGTTTCGAAATAGAAGCCAGCGCAGACATTTATAAGGTCCCTAACGTCAATTGACATCCAAGAAACTTGTTTCTGGACGCAATCTAAAAATTTAATCTATATCTCATTGAAATTCTACAGCAAATGTATTATAAGACTTAAACACAATTTTAACAATGTAATCTCTACCAGCTAATGACACAAGCCGAGACGTGATGGCATAACAGCTGCCAGGTTGGCCAAGTCTGCTATTTTAATAGTGGTTCCTTAATGCACGGCCATCTGTATTACAACTCTCTAATTGCGGAGTGGTTAACGTTCAGTTTATACGCATCTTGCATTATTTGGTTAGCAGTGGCATTACCGGAATGGCACTTTGTCCATATGTGGATGCTACCCCTGAAACGTTTAACTTAAAGTAGTATTGCAATAATTTGGAATAAATCTTGATATTCTTAGGTAAACATTTAAAAAGCTAGTTTCATTTCTCAATAATAAAACTGTTTACTTAACATCAGACCAGTTTCGGCGGAAATATCCCCTTCATTAGTTAAAGTAAGTGCTTCAGGATACGTCACTGCTCTTCTCACACAAACGTCACTAAACTACTGCGTTTAATGCAAGAAAAGACGTTCTTATAGGTATATGTGATGTAAAATTATTTTTAATACAATAAATGGTACTTGGTGCAGGTAAACTAACTGTGATTTTAATCCTATAATATTAAAATTCGATTAAATACGTTTTTTTCTATAAAGAAATCTAACTGTCTATCTATCTATCTAACTATATCTAATTGTAAATTATTGTAATTTTCATTCCTGATGATGTTGGTACTGTTTACCAACGAAAAGCTTTGAATATAAATTAATAAATATTCAATAACCTTGTATTTGAAAAACCTATGTTGTTTTAAATTATTAAACATGAAAACGGATTATATATATATATATATATATATATATATATATATATATATATATATATATATATATATATAATAAAAAAGACGGATTATATATAATAATTACATAAATGAGAATCCTAAAATTCCAAGATTAAATGGACTAATTAAATTGCACAAAGAAGATAAACCAATTAGGCCATTAGTTAATTTTACAACAGCTCCTTCTTATAAAATTTCAAAATATTTGGCTTTATTACTTAAAGATTAGGTAAAATTAAATAATACTCATAATATAAAAAACTCGATTGAACTTATTGAAAAATTAAAAAATATTAAAATTGATAATAATACAAAATTAATATCATTTGATGTTACTAACATGTATAATAACATACCTATAATGAAAACGCTTGAAATAATAAAAAATAATATAGATAAATTTGAAAAAGATAACACATTAACACAACAAATAATAAATACATTAAAAATCATATTAAATCAAAATTATTTTTTATATAATAATAAAATTTATAAACAAAAGGATGGATTAACAATGGGCTCTCCAATGTCCAGCATATTATCGGAAATATTTTTACAAAATATAGACATTGATATAGATAAGATTATTAAAACATATGATCAAAATGGACACTGGTTTAGATATGTAGATGATGGATTATACATATCAAATAATAATGGTTCAAACATTGACAAAATATTAAAATGTATAAATAATATACACGAAAATATAAAATTTACTCATGAATTTGAAATAAAAAATAAAATAAATTATTTAGATATTACAATTACTAGAAATAAAGAATCATTTGAATATAATATATATAGAAAACCAACGCAGACAAATCAAATAATACCCAATTATTCAAACCATCCATACAACCAAAAAATGGCAGCGCTTTATAATTTACTACATAGAATGCACAAAATACCAATGAGTTTAAATGATCGAATATAATATATCAAATTGGCTTAGAAAATGGATATAAAAGAAAAACTATAGATAAATTAAATAATAATATAATAAGAAAACAGAAACTCGAAAATAATTTTGTACCTAATAAGAGAGAAAATATTTGGACAACTTTTACATTCACTGGTAATGAAATAAATAAAATTACAAGATTATTTAAAGAAACAAATTTACAAATTACATATAAAACCGATAATAAAATTAAAAATTTAATAAACAATAACAAAAATCAAAATAATATGCACGAAAGAAATGGAGTATATAATATAAAATGTCAAACTTGTAATAAATTATATGTAGGACAAACAAAAAAAAAATTAAAAGAAAGATACAAAGAACGCTTATATCAAACCAAACATATATAAATCCAATTTAGCTACGCATTGTATTAATAATGGACATGAGTTTCCGGAAATAGAAAATATGAAATTAATAAAAGAATTAAATAAAGGATTAAAAATGAATATATTTGAAACATTGGAAATTTATAAGCATAAAGTTAAAGACAAATTAATTGATGAACAAATTCAAGTGAGATCAAGGCACCAAACTATTTATAAAGTCATTGATGTTATAGAAAAATTTACATAAAGTGCAATAATTATAAACATATGATTCTTTGTAGTACATATGATTTAATTTTGTAAAAGTATTTTACTAGATAATTATTTTTCCTGAAGATGCTGATACTTTTTTATCGGCGAAAAGCTTTGAATAAATATATTCATTAAAAGTATTCTTGTGTTTGAAATATTTTAAATTTATTAAATATATATATATATATATATCGTATCACATAAACTTTAATATACTTAAACAAGAATCTTACTTGGTATATATGAGAGTCGACTTTCGTGTAATTTATTACGTGTACTCATTTCTGAGCATCATCTGAGTCTCGACAAGTAATGAGAAAACGTAATTAAAGTTCTTGAGATTCGACCTTCATATGTACCAAGCAAGATTCTTGTTTAAGTACATTATAGTGTAAGTGATAAGTGAATACAAGCGAAATGTGTTAAATATATATATATATATATATATATATATATATATATATATATATATATATATATCGTATCACATAAACTTTAATATACTTAAACAAGAATCTTACTTGGTATATATGAGAGTCGACTTTCGTGTAATTTATTACGTGTACTCATTTCTGAGCATCATCTGAGTCTCGACAAGTAATGAGAAAACGTAATTAAAGTTCTTGAGATTCGACCTTCATATGTACCAAGCAAGATTCTTGTTTAAGTACATTATAGTGTAAGTGATAAGTGAATACAAGCGAAATGTGTTAAATATATATATATATATATATATATATATATATATATATATATATATATATATATATATCGTATCACATAAACTTTAATATACTTAAACAAGAATCTTACTTGGTATATATGAGAGTCGACTTTCGTGTAATTTATTACGTGTACTCATTTCTGAGCATCATCTGAGTCTCGACAAGTAATGAGAAAACGTAATTAAAGTTCTTGAGATTCGACCTTCATATGTACCAAGCAAGATTCTTGTTTAAGTACATTATAATAAAAGTGATAAGTGAATACAAGCGAAATGTGTTAAATATATATATATATATATATATATATATATATATATATATATATATATATATATATCGTATCACATAAACTTTAATATACTTAAACAAGAATCTTACTTGGTATATATGAGAGTCGACTTTCGTGTAATTTATTACGTGTACTCATTTCTGAGCATCATCTGAGTCTCGACAAGTAATGAGAAAACGTAATTAAAGCTCTTGAGATTCGACCTTCATATGTACCAAGCAAGATTCTTGTTTAAGTACATTATAGTGTAAGTGATAAGTGAATACAAGCGAAATGTGTTAAATATATATATATATATATATTAAATATGGTGATATGTTTTCTTGTATATATAGTTAATAAATTTAAAATATTTCAAACACAAGAATACTTTTAATAAATATATTTATTCAAAGCTTTTCGCCGATAAAAAAGTATCAGCATCTTCAGGAAAAATAATTATCTAATAAAATACTTTTACAAAATTAAATCATATGTACTACAAAGAATCATATGTTTATAATTATTGCACTTTATGTAAATTTTTCTATAACATCTATGACTTTATAAATAATTTGGTGCCTTGATCTCACTTGAATTTGTTCATCAATTAATTTGTCTTTAACTTTATGCTTATAAATTTCCAATGTTTCAAATATATTCATTTTTAATCCTTTATTTAATTCTTTTATTAATTTCATATTTTCTATTTCCGGAAACTAATGTCCATTATTAATACAATGCGTAGCTAAATTGGATTTATATATGTTTGGTTTGATATAAGCGTTTAAATGTGCTTTGTATCTTTCTTTTAATTTCTTTTACAACGGATTATATATATCCGTTAAAGAAATATATAATTTATATCCGTTATATATAATTTATATATATATTTGTAAATTCAAATATAATTCTTGTATTTGTATTTTTGACTTTTGTTCTTTATATATATATATATATATATATATATATATATATATATATATATATATATAGCTTTGCAACACTCTTTTCTTGTATTCACTTATCACTTTCACTATATGTACTTAAACAAGAATCTTACTTGGTATTTATGCGAGCTAACTTTCAATGGCTGGCTGTGCCGTCATCCTCGGGCATACTGAACAGGGTTGTTGTAAACTGGGAGCTGAGTGGATTTCCGGTTGACCTTGGTGTACCGTTATGTTCTATTTTTAGATTCACTGCACTGTGCGAGTTTTTAGAGTTTGTTTTGGGGTTAATATTGTCTATTAGATTGAATAATTTATCGTTTTTTTAAATTTTATTTGTATTTGTTCGTTAATGATATTATTTTAATTTTTATAAATTTCTAGTTGTTCCCAGATTGTCATTTTGAGGCCTTTTTGAATCTTTTTTTTATTAGGTGTACGTTTTTTAATGTGGGGAATGTGTGTTTGTTTTTGATGGCGTGTGTGGCTAAGTTTGAGTTATAAATATCAGGTTTGATGTATGCATTGAGGTGTTCTTGATATCTGTCTTTTAATTTCTTTTTTGTTTGGCCTATGTATATTTTATTACAGTCTGGGCATTCGATTTTGTATATTCCGTTATTAAGTGTGGGACATATTTTTTCTGGTTGGTTTATTTTGTTGATTATGTTTCCTGTGTTTTTGTAGGCTATGTTAATATTATTATTTTTTAGTGTTTTAGTTATTCCTTTTATGTTGTATCCTGTGTATGTGAATGTAGCCCATTTTGTTGTTTGTGGTTCGATTTTAGGTTGTTTTAATTTATTTAATATTTTAAATTCTAATTTATCTATAGTTTTTTTTATTGTATCCATTTTTTGGGGCTATTTGATATATTATTTGTTTTTCTTTGGTTTTTTCTTCATTATTTAGAGGCAGTTTTAGCATCCTGTATAAAAGTGAGTTGTAAGCGGCCATTTTATGTTGTGGGAAATGGTTGGAGTGGTTTGGTATTGTATTAATGGTTTGTGTGGGTTTCCTATAAATAGAATATTCAATGTTATTTGTATTTCTGGTCAATGTTAGGTCTAGATAGTTTATTTTATTGTTTATTTCTTCCTCCATGGTGAATTGTATGTTAGGGTGTAAGTTATTGATTTCATTTAGGATGATGTTATTATTTATTGCTTTATTTTGTGAGATGTATAATCCATCGTCAACATATCGTATCCAATGTCCGTTGGGGTCGTGTGTTTTTATGGTTTGTGTGATTAATTCGTCAAGTTTTTGGAGATAAATTTCTGATATTATACTTGAAAGTGGTGATCCCATTGCTAAGCCATCTATTTGTTTATATACCTTATTATTGAATATGAAATAGTTTTGGTTTAGTATGGTCTTTAGGCATTTTGTGATTTGGTTTGTGTATTTGGGGTAGGTTTTTAGGTCAGTTCATTTGTTTTTTATTATTTGGATGGTTTCGTTAATTGGTATATTAGAGTACATGTTTGTGATATCAAATGATATAAATTTGGTGTTTTTTGTTATGTTTATTGTTTTTAGTATTTCCGTTAATTAAATTGAGGTTTTTATGGTGTATTTATTTTCCCAATTATTCCACAGTGTTGCATAACTAAAACACACACACACACACACACACATATATATATATATATATATATATATATATATATATATATATATATATATATATATATATATATATATATAAGGATCAATGTCCTGAGAACCAACGTAGAGTCGACACTGTAAAAAGTAGAGACTTGAAATTTACAGGATACATTCCGTTCATAACATAGACGCACACTGAGAAAGGATTTTGCAAAAAGTTTATTTTAAAGGCTAAAACTTGGAAAATTTTGAATAGCAAGCCTAGTAGTGTACTTTATAACGCGTGTATGGAGAATAATCAGATTTCTTTGTGAGAAGTAACTACAGTACTATACAAAATAAATAAGGTGAGAACAAATTATCCCACAACCTGTACAGTAAATATACTGTCTTTCTTGTTATTTTTTAAGGGGATATTCTGTAATTTTGCCAACCGCGAATAGCGAGGGTCTACTGTACTACATTACAATGTAGATGCAAAGAGTCCTAAAAGGATAGGTTTGGATACAAAGATAACAGGAAGTAAAGTTTTCTTAACGGAAGCTCACCGGTTGACGAGTGACCTCCAATGCACACTAATACATACAATATATTTATGAAAATATGAAACTTTGTTTTTCACATCAAACTGTTAGCAAACGTTCTAAATTGTATTTATTTTTATTTAATAAATGCATCCTTACTTGTACTACGCACTTGATACGTTGCAGCTATACTGCGATGTTGTTTAACAGGTAGGATAAACATGTAATTTTCGGGAGTCAGTGATTCATTTATTATTTACTTCCTGAGAACATTCTTGTTAGTCCAGTTTAATGTTTTTGCCATACCCGTGAATTGTTGAATCAATGTAAGTACCAATATTTGTTTGCGTTTTGTATTGAACCATGAAGATTCTCAATTTGAATCCGGCTAGATCCCACAAATTTTACAATTTAATTGTTGAATAAACATTTGAAAAACTGTATTAACATCAAGTGTCATCCACTATAGATTAAACAAAATGTATTTGAACTTGATTGGATGAATAAAAACGTATTTTATTAATGATTGAAAATTTATACAAGTTATATATCAGGAGAGTGTGAACTAGTAGAAGGAATTTAATAAGCTATAACCGCTCATATGTGTTTCTTTGTCTACGTCTTGCTTGATATATAAGCTATAAACGCTCATGTGTGTTTCTTGGTCTACGTCGTGCTTGATAACTAAGCTATAACCGCTCATATGTGTTTCTTGGCCTACGTCGTGCTCTATAAATAAGCTATAACCGCTCATGTGTGTTTCTTGGCCTACGTCGTGCTTGATATATAAGCTATAAACGCTCATGTGTGTTTCTTGGTCTACGTCGTGCTTGATAACTAAGCTATAACCGCTCATATGTGTTTCTTGGCCTACGTCGTGCTTGATAACTAAGCTATAACCGCTCATGTGTGTTTCTTGGTCTACGTCGTGCTTGATAACTAAGCTATAATCGCTCATGTGTGTTTCTTGGCCTACGTCGTGCTTGATAAATATGCTATAATCGCTCATGTGTGTTTCTTGGCCTACGTCGTGCTTGATATATAAGCTATAAACGCTCATGTGTGTTTCTTGGCCTACGTCGTGCTTGATAACTAAGCTATAACCGCTCATGTGTGTTTCTTTGTCTACGTCGTGCTTGATAACTAAGCTATAATCGCTCATGTGTGTTTCTTGGCCTACGTCGTGCTTGATAAATATGCTATAATCGCTCATGTGTGTTTCTTGGCCTACGTCGTGCTTGATATATAAGCTATAAACGCTCATGTGTGTTTCTTGGTCTACGTCGTGCTTGATAACTAAGCTATAACCGCTCATATGTGTTTCTTGGCCTACGTCGTGCTTGATAACTAAGCTATAACCGCTCATGTGTGTTTCTTGGTCTACGTCGTGCTTGATAACTAAGCTATAATCGCTCATGTGTGTTTCTTGGCCTACGTCGTGCTTGATAAATATGCTATAATCGCTCATGTGTGTTTCTTGGCCTACGTCGTGCTTGATATATAAGCTATAAACGCTCATGTGTGTTTCTTGGCCTACGTCGTGCTTGATAACTAAGCTATAACCGCTCATATGTGTTTCTTGGCCTACGTCGTGCTTGATAACTAAGCTATAACCGCTCATGTGTGTTTCTTGGTCTACGTCGTGCTTGATAACTAAGCTATAATCGCTCATATGTGTTTCTTGGCCTACGTCGTGCTTGATAAATATGCTATAATCGCTCATGTGTGTTTCTTGGCCTACGTCGTGCTTGATATATAAGCTATAAACGCTCATGTGTGTTTCTTGGTCTACGTCGTGCTTGATAACTAAGCTATAACCGCTCATATGTGTTTCTTGGCCTACGTCGTGCTCTATAAATAAGCTATAACCGCTCATGTGTGTTTCTTGGCCTACGTCGTGCTTGATATATAAGCTATAAACGCTCATGTGTGTTTCTTGGTCTACGTCGTGCTTGATAACTAAGCTATAACCGCTCATATGTGTTTCTTGGCCTACGTCGTGCTTGATAACTAAGCTATAACCGCTCATGTGTGTTTCTTGGTCTACGTCGTGCTTGATAACTAAGCTATAACCGCTCATATGTGTTTCTTGGTCTACGTCGTGCTCTATAAATAAGCTATAACCGCTCATGTGTGTTTCTTGGCCTACGTCGTGCTTGATATATAAGCTATAAACGCTCATGTGTGTTTCTTGGTCTACGTCGTGCTTGATAACTAAGCTATAACCGCTCATATGTGTTTCTTGGCCTACGTCGTGCTTGATAACTAAGCTATAACCGCTCATGTGTGTTTCTTGGTCTACGTCGTGCTTGATAACTAAGCTATAACCGCTCATATGTGTTTCTTGGCCTACGTCGTGCTTGATATATAAGCTATAACCGCTCATGTGTGTTTCTTTGTCTACGTCTTGCTTGATATATAAGCTATAACCGCTCATATGTGTTTCTTTGTCTACGTCTTGCTTGATATATAAGCTATAAACGCTCATGTGTGTTTCTTGGTCTACGTCGTGCTTGATAACTAAGCTATAACCGCTCATATGTGTTTCTTGGTCTACGTCGTGCTTGATATATAAGCTATAACCGCTCATGTGTGTTTCTTTGTCTACGTCTTGCTTGATATATAAGCTATAACCGCTCATGTGTGTTTCTTTGTCTACGTCGTGCTTGATATATAAGCTATAACCGCTCATGTGTGTTTCTTTGTCTACGTCTTGCTTGATATATAAGCTATAACCGCTCATGTGTGTTTCTTTGTCTACGTCTTGCTTGATATATAAGCTATAACCGCTCATGTGTGTTTCTTGGCCTACGTCGTGCTTGATATATAAGCTATAACCGCTCATATGTGTTTCTTTGTCTACGTCTTGCTTGATATATAAGCTATAACCGCTCATGTGTGTTTCTTGGTCTACGTCGTGCTTGATAACTAAGCTATAACCGCTCATATGTGTTTCTTGGTCTACGTCGTGCTTGATAACTAAGCTATAACCACTCATATGTGTTTCTTTGTCTACGTCGTGCTTGATAACTAAGCTATAACCGCTCATATGTGTTTCTTGGTCTACGTCGTGCTTGATAACTAAGCTATAACCGCTCATATGTGTTTCTTGGTCTACGTCGTGCTTGATAACTAAGCTATAACCGCTCATATGTGTTTCTTTGTCTACGTCTTGCTTGATATATAAGCTATAACCGCTCATGTGTGTTTCTTGGTCTACGTCGTGCTTGATAACTAAGCTATAACCGCTCATATGTGTTTCTTGGTCTACGTCGTGCTTGATATATAAGCTATAACCGCTCATGTGTGTTTCTTTGTCTACGTCTTGCTTGATATATAAGCTATAACCGCTCATATGTGTTTCTTTGTCTACGTCTTGCTTGATATATAAGCTATAACCGCTCATGTGTGTTTCTTGGTCTACGTCGTGCTTGATAACTAAGCTATAACCGCTCATATGTGTTTCTTGGTCTACGTCGTGCTTGATAACTAAGCTATAACCACTCATATGTGTTTCTTTGTCTACGTCGTGCTTGATAACTAAGCTATAACCGCTCATATGTGTTTCTTGGTCTACGTCGTGCTTGATAACTAAGCTATAACCGCTCATATGTGTTTCTTGGTCTACGTCGTGCTTGATAACTAAGCTATAACCGCTCATATGTGTTTCTTTGTCTACGTCTTGCTTGATATATAAGCTATAACCGCTCATGTGTGTTTCTTGGTCTACGTCGTGCTTGATAACTAAGCTATAACCGCTCATATGTGTTTCTTGGCCTACGTCGTGCTTGATAACTAAGCTATAACCGCTCATATGTGTTTCTTGGCCTACGTCGTGCTTGATATATAAGCTATAACCGCTCATGTGTGTTTCTTGGCCTACGTCGTGCTTGATATATAAGCTATAACCGCTCATGTGTGTTTCTTGGTCTACGTCGTGCTTGATAACTAAGCTATAACCGCTCATATGTGTTTCTTGGCCTACGTCGTGCTTGATATATAAGCTATAACCGCTCATGTGTGTTTCTTGGCCTACGTCGTGCTTGATATATAAGCTATAACCGCTCATGTGTGTTTCTTGGTCTACGTCGTGCTTGATAACTAAGCTATAACCGCTCATATGTGTTTCTTGGCCTACGTCGTGCTTGATATATAAGCTATAACCGCTCATGTGTGTTTCTTGGCCTACGTCGTGCTTGATATATAAGCTATAAACGCTCATGTGTGTTTCTTGGCCTACGTCGTGCTTGATAACTAAGCTATAACCGCTCATATGTGTTTCTTGGCCTACGTCGTGCTTGATATATAAGCTATAACCGCTCATGTGTGTTTCTTGGCCTACGTCGTGCTTGATATATAAGCTATAACCGCTCATGTGTGTTTCTTGGTCTACGTCGTGCTTGATAACTAAGCTATAACCGCTCATATGTGTTTCTTGGCCTACGTCGTGCTTGATATATAAGCTATAACCGCTCATGTGTGTTTCTTGGCCTACGTCGTGCTTGATAACTAAGCTATAACCGCTCATATGTGTTTCTTGGCCTACGTCGTGCTTGATATATAAGCTATAACCGCTCATGTGTGTTTCTTTGTCTACGTCTTGCTTGATATATAAGCTATAACCGCTCATGTGTGTTTCTTGGTCTACGTCGTGCTTGATATATAAGCTATAACCGCTCATGTGTGTTTCTTTGTCTACGTCTTGCTTGATATATAAGCTATAACCGCTCATATGTGTTTCTTTGTCTACGTCTTGCTTGATATATAAGCTATAAACGCTCATGTGTGTTTCTTGGTCTACGTCGTGCTTGATAACTAAGCTATAACCGCTCATATGTGTTTCTTGGTCTACGTTGTGCTTGGTTAAATAAGTTATAACCGCTCATGTGTGTTTCTTTGTCTACGTCTTGCTTGATATATAAGCTATAACCGCTCATATGTGTTTCTTTGTCTACGTCGTGCTTGATATATAAGCTATAACCGCTCATATGTGTTTCTTGGCCTACGTCGTGCTTGATATATAAGCTATAACCGCTCATGTGTGTTTCTTTGTCTACGTCTTGCTTGATATATAAGCTATAACCGTTCATATGTGTTTCTTTGTCTACGTCTTGCTTGATATATAAGCTATAAACGCTCATGTGTGTTTCTTGGTCTACGTCGTGCTTGATAACTAAGCTATAACCGCTCATATGTGTTTCTTGGTCTACGTTGTGCTTGGTTAAATAAGTTATAACCGCTCATGTGTGTTTCTTGGCCTACGACGGGCTTGATAAATAAGCTATAACCTCTCATCTGTGTTTCTTGGCCTACGTCGTGCTTGATAAATAAGCTATAACCGCTCATGTGTGTTTCATGGTCTACGTCTTGCTTGATAAATAAGCTATAACCGCTCATGTGTGTTTCTTGGCATACGTCGTGCTTGATAAATATGCTATAAACGCTCATGTGTGTTTCTTGGTCTACGCCGTGCTTGATAAATAAGCTATAACCGCACATGTGTGTTTCTTGGTCTACGTCGTGCTTAATAAATAAGCTATAACCGCACATATGTGTTTCTTGGTCTACGTCGTGCTTGATAAATAAGCTATAACCGCACATGTGTGTTTCTTGGTCTACGTCGTGCTTAATAAATAAGCTATAACCGCACATATGTGTTTCTTGGTCTACGTCGTGCTTGATAAATAAGCTATAACCGCACATATGTGTTTCTTGGTCTACGTCGTGCTTGATAAATAAGCTATAACCGCTTATGTGTGTTTCTTGGTCTATGTCGTGCTTGATAAATATGCTATAACCACTTATGTGTGTTTCTTGGTCTACGTCGTGCTTGATAAATAAGCTATAACCGCACATATGTGTTTCTTGGTCTACGTCGTGCTTGATAAATAAGCTATAACCGCTTATGTGTGTTTCTTGGTCTACGTCGTGCTTGATAAATATGCTATAAACGCTGCCTGTTTGTATTTTCTCAACAGTATAACGCGGTATTTGTTTTAAAATCTCGATACGTGGATATTTGTTTTTGTAAGCAGGTGACAAATGTCTGTAAACATACGCAAGTTGAAAAAACATTTATATTTCTGTTTGCTCTAAAACAGAAAAGAAACATGTATTTAAATCAATTTATCGAAAGTTTGACACAATTCGTGTAACATGCTGTGTGTTCGTGAATTTGTTAAACATTTACTATTACGTTACGTTATGAGACATAGTTACAGCAAAAGTAAAGCTATTGTAGGGTTTCGCAAGATTTCATGTAAATTTCAAAAAAATTCCTTGAATAGGCGTGCACTTAGAGTATAACCCCGGTGTCTACAGCTGAGGATTTAATCCAGCTTCTGTAGAAGAGACAGTTTGAACTCGTTAGCCGTTAATGGTGTTACTGAAATGCATTCTTGAAGCAGCAAGCCGGTTTCCGAGCGCTTCGGCACGGCGCAACTCTCCCACACACGCGAACTTACTTTTGCTGGGCCGCCAACCTTTTACTTTATTCAAATCTTTCTGATTCAAGTGCCTTAAACACTATTTTTTATGTACGCTAAAGCTGTTTTCTTTGGTTCAGTCTAGGATGTGTATATAAAATGTAGAATGTTATTATAAAAAAATAAATATATATTTAAGTAAACTAATTATTAAGAGATAATATAATAAATGAAGAAGTTATATAATTAGTTATACAGTAATATAATACCTCAGCTGGAAATCAATAATCTATTTCTCAAACAAATGACAAAGGTATCATTATATAAGTACAGCTAGTACAGCATCCAAATTGTAACTTACCCTAGTGTTATACCTTAGATCAGGGGTTCTCAAAGTGTATTACGCGTACCCGTTGGGGGTACACGGGGCAGGTAGCCTAATAAAAAACTAAACCACTTATTTTTGTCTGTTTCGTGCTACGATGTTATCCAGCGTTTAAAAAAAATTCAGTGCTACGTTGTTAGATATTTGAATCGGTGTTGGAAAGGAGTACCAAGAACTTACAAATATTGTTGTAAAGATTCTTATTGGGCTTCCAACTACATACCTATGTGGAAGGGTTCTCGCTCTTAACATATCTAAAGAGTAAGTACAGGAACAAGCTTAATGTTGAGGGCGATTGAAGGTTGTACCTAACAAAACTTGAGCCGAACATTGAGGAACTGTGTAAAAAGAGGAAAGCTTGTCCTCAAATATATTGTGTTTTGATGTAAAAAAGGAATACAGTCTTTGAAAAAGATTGAGAACCCCTGCCTTAGAGGTTATTTTGGCTGTGTTCACCAATGATGATGACTTTACCATTGAAACTCGATTAAGAATAATTTATTGATTGTGAGATATTGTTCATTATTATTTATTGATTGCCTTTGTTCACAATGGAAGCTCAAAAGTTTTCTTATTAAGGAGTTGAAAAGTGCATTTCAAAACAGATTTTTATAATTTATGTTTTTTTTCCAAAAATTGATTTTGTGCACAACCCAAGGTGTATTCTAGACACCTTGGGCACAACACAGAGTTCATGTTATTGTTTTGCAAATGGTGATTTTTTAAATTTTGATATAAACATTTGCTGAAGAAAATTCATGTTTAAAAAAAAGATTTACTAAATCTATTTTAAATTGATTCTGCCACTGCTAGCATTGTTATATATCTACCTGTTTCTTCTATAAGTACTTTCTACGTAGCCTTTTTTGAATATCGATTTATCCCTTCCGAAAGAAGTAGAAAGTCCTTACTGATGGAGACTCCCCGAAATGCGTCAACAGGAAGATATAGGCCTATAACAATGCTAGCAGTGGCAGAATCTTACAATTTAAAATAGGTTTAGTAAATCTAAATAAAAAATGTTTATTTATTGTTTTTTGTTCGATTTATAATATTTGATTTATTTGTTTTATTAAAAGCGTTTGCCTTAGTCACTACTCAAGATTGGCGAAGACAACCTAAATTGGTTTTTCGTCAGAAAAAAATATTCGACGTTACTCTAGTAACTGTATGAAGCAACTGTGGCGTAATGTTTATTTTTAAATAAATAAAACCTCTAAACCACAAGTAACATTTATTTAAACCTTATGGACATTTCGATTGCCCAGCAATCATCTTCAGAGGTATTTAAAAAATACAACTAACTCAATTAGTTGTATTTTTTAAATACCTCTGAAGATGATTGCTGGGCAATCGAAATGTACATAAGGTTTAAATAAATGTTACTTGTGGTTTAGAGGTTTTATTTATTTAAAAAAAAAAAAAAAAAAAAAAAAAAAAAAAAAAAAAAAAAAAAAAAAAAAAAAAAAAAAAAAAAGTTATCCTAGTACTCAGCAGGATTTAGAGTGTTAGAAGTGGCGGAGTTTTATTCTACTAAACGTATTTATACGGAGCCAAGTAGTGACAACAGAGAATATTAGAGCAATATTAGTTTTACCAGTTTGAATATATCTGGCTCCCTAAGTTTACAGATGGATTAGTAAGTTTATCGGATTGCAGCGGATTTACGGGTGAGGAATGCAACCTGGCTTTCTGTGTAGTAAACAAGAACATTAAAAGCACATACTTTAAAGATATCTCACGCGTGTCTTATCTGAGAATATGTGTGCTCTGAGAGCCTAGGGCAAGCTTGCATGAATGACTATTTTATCTTTATTATTAAGAACTAGCGCACAGAAATGGTCGCGATAACACAGTAATAATAACGCTTCAATCTAAATACAAGAAACGTACAGAGACAACACGACCGGGGAAATAATTATTTTACGATGGAACAAATCTGACCTTTGTACATATTATTATATAAGTTCAGGACATAATGAACAATATTCAAGACTATATTAACTATTATTTATTCATGTTATCATGGACGGTTTGGGCATTCACATTATCTTATGGCCATTTTCAAGGCTAAATTTAAACAATAACACATACAACTTAAAACATAGCAATAGTCAATTTTAAAACTTTTACAACAGATACATTATCATAAGCTCAATGCAACCATGTGAAGCATGGTTTATCAGATCATATGTGAAAATAAAAACATAGTATTTGTCAAGTATTACCTTGAAGTCTTTTATTTATAGAAGAATAAACCTCACCAGTTACCATTAAGAAGTTCTAGTGTTCTGTGGTACATCCTTGTTTCAATTCATGCCGGTGATAAAACTATACACACCCCCTATAGTAAAAAAGTGGTATTTATTTCCCTAATCGATTTTCCCAAAAAAGGATTATACCGGGTGATGCAGAAACTCATCAGAAATATGAAAATTTGTAAAAACTTCCGCTCACGCACCAAAATTTAAATATTTTGGAAATTATCAATCCCCACTCAGCTGCACACAAACCTTATAGAATTATAAAACTCGAACGCATCTAATTTGTTTGCGATAATAAGTCGCAAAATTACTCAAAAGGACGAAACAAACACTTACCAGACACTATTCCCTGCACAAAACAGAAAATATTGCATTGGACATTTGCAATTTTTTTATTTCTAACTTGGCCTAAAAACGATTAACTTACCGCCCAAAGCGGTGGTAAATTGAAGTGTTAAAGTTGGAAGTGTAATTTTTTAGAAGCTTGAAGCGTAGTGAACAGCAGGTGTTATCACATCTCGACGCATTTTGTAAGTAACTACGTAAAAAAATAAAACCAATACCTAGTAATGTTTTACGTGTGCCGCGGAGGGGAAGGGGGAATAATTATTTGAGAATAATTTGCAAAATTTTAATTTAAGGTGTGAGAGGAAGTATTTATAAATTTTTTTGTGTTCCTGATAACTTTCTGCATCGCCCGGAATATATATATACAATATTTTTTTTGCGAAAATTGAAAAACGTGGGACCGGACGTAAATGACTAAACATTTCCCAATTCTGGTTTCATCTGCGTAACAATGTCAAACCATCGTTATTGATTTAAAGTGCACACATTATTTGAAACTCATTTACCGTTATTACAACAACCGTTTATCGATTTTTTTTACTATTGATTTGAAATAACTGTTTGCATTTACTGACGGCAGTTTATTGTAACACAGAACCAGCCGTGTCGTCAGAGAAAATGCGAGGCCTGGTGCAAACAAGTTTTTCGAGGACTTTTTTAAGAAACTGGTCTTTTCCGATAAATTTTTTAAAATTCTCGCAAAAAGATATGTTTTAAGAAATTTTGATAAAGCAATTTCGTCTGAAAACACGTCAATTATTTGCCATTTTTTACGTGATTCTCTTTCATTTGGAAGGGTTGGACAATGTTTTGCATCTTTTAGCCGTAAAGCCGAAATCTCATTCGTAGGTTTTGTTAGTGATCAATAACTTGACATATTGCGTGGGTAATCAGACAGATATTGTAAGTACACATATATGTATACATTGTTATATTACAGTAAACTCCCGATTATCCGTGGGCGGATTAACCGGTTTGCGGATTATCCGGGGTCTGCCATGGTTTTACAAATATCCAATTTTTATTCCAATCAGATTCATGTGTTTAAATTTCCAAACGGTGAATTACGACGTAAATACATATAAGGCTTAATAGATGTTAAGATGAAGGGAATAGATATGTAAATATGTACGTACTAATTTTTACATTGAAAGGGAAGCACCTGACGCGGGCCAGCGAAATAAAAGGAGCGAGCAGACTACTGTATATAAGAGACAATGACAAAATGCTTGGACGCCCGAAAACCTAAAGTGTATCATAAGATTGTAAACAAATGTCAACTAATCTCGGCTATAAATAGTCTAGGACGTGACATATGCATTATCTATGTCTGTCATATACATTATCGACTTTTATGACTTTGTGACACAAGTAGGCACTGTGCGACAAAATGGTTTTCAAGAAACTTAGATCGCACATTAAAGCTAAATCAATGCTCACAAAAAAACAGACGAAAGTGACAGATTTTTTTATTAAAAAGTGAAAGTATTATGTGTAAAGGAAATTACATATGTACATACATACTTACTTTTGACATATACTTATGTACGTATTGTAAATAGTTAGACATATAAATGTACATGTTATAATCCGTCAAATACATCGACATTTTAAATTATTTTCTGTATTTATTTTGTCCTCTGAAGATTATTTGTGAATTGCATTAACCGGGGTCATTATTATGTGTAACTTATGGTATAATAATCGATTATCGATCGTTTTGCGTATTCTTTGTTCATAGCGGATTATCCGGGGAATTCGTTATCCGGCGTTGCCGGGTCACCCTATTCCACGGATAATCGGGAGTTTACTGTATTTTAATTCATTTAACACTGTTTACTTATTTTTTAGTTCGAGTACGGCCTTGCGGAGCGCGGCGCGAGGCCTATTAAAAAAAAAAAAAAAAAAAATAGAGCGGCGCTACACCTTAAGGGTGGCTCTGTTTCTAATACGATTAAAACCTAGACGGATTAATAGGTTATACAGCTATTCCGGCCTTCTCCAATTCAACATATCCTGCATTTTCTGTACACGCACGCTATCTCTCTCTTCACCCCCCCCCACCCCCAACGTACACATATACTGTGACGGCCAAACTTACCCTTAGTAGGAGCGTCTTGTCTTGGCTGGTTTCCTTCCCCACGATAAATCTTTACAAGTGGGACTTATTACTTGCGTCTATTACAGGCATCACTATGTGGACCCAGAGAACGATTTTTCGCGAGCCTCATAATGTTAACATTTTGAGAAATTTTGTTTCTTCCCAACCTGTTAACATTTACGCCATATTACAGAGCTGTGAAAGACTTCGCCCATCGGCTTCAAAGAATTAACTATCTTAGGTGTTCCTGGAGTTAAGTAAAATACATTTTTCCATTGATTTATTTTAGTGATGTAATATACTTATGTTATAATCATACTCTTTGTAAGTTATTTAATGCCCCTTGTGCTTGCGGCTCTGAGAGGAACTTTATGCAAATTATTTGGTTCTCTAAGAAATCCTAGATCCCTGTTCTATAGAAGCTCAGTGGACTATTATCATACAACGCCTAGACAACCGCACCGTGGGAATCTTCTACATTTTTCTGTCTCCATACTACTGTTATTCCCACCCTTTGTTTGTTTAATTATTTATTTTTATTTTAAATTTATTCTGGTTTAATATATCTTCTATATATTTAATATATATAATCTTTGTTAGAGATTGCTTTCACCATTATTGCTGCCCAAAAAGAATAGAATAATCTATTCGTATGTTCGCATTTCTAACAATTGTGCAGGTGTAACTGTTGTCCCTAACGTATAGATACACGATACAGAAACCCTTCTAGAGTGAGTATAAACAGCAGCGCCATGTTGTGTGATGACCTTGTAGTTCTTCTTCTCCATTCCTATTAGAATGTATTTACATTTGTAGTTAATGTATTCGTAGAATGTGTTGTAGAATGTATTTGTAGTTAAATGTTATTCGAATGGTATTGTAGCAGTATTAGTAATTTTAAACTATTTCAGAATAAACAAACAAATTGCCCTCAAATGTCTTTCGTCGCGAGGAGTGACGAGTCATGTCCAAATTAAATAAAGCTTGAAGTGTGGAGAAAATTGAAAGTGTATGGTCGGTAATCTAACCTTGGCCTGGTTCCAGAGTCGTTCGGTGGTCCGGACTACAACTAACTGGTCTAGAACGTTTTTTTAGAAAACATTTGCTTACTTCGTGCAGATTGTATTTTGGAAAATAGCTGTTCTCCATTCGTGTTGGAAAGCAGGGAATTTGATTAAAGCGGCAGGAAAATTAAGTGGTAGAACATTTGGGGTTTGTGACTAATACGGGGTAGACGTTATATATATATATATATATATATATATATATATATATATATATATATATTAAACCAACATAGGTTATTCAAATACAAGAATATTTATTAATTTATATCCAAAGCTTTTCGTTGGCAAACAGTACCAACATCATCAGGAATGAAAATTACAATAATGCAAGACATATGCCTAAAAAGATGTTTAATTAGAAATAGAATTGTTGCTAAATTTATACAAATTGCCAAATTTATTTTGTTGCTGTAACATTATAGACATTGAACATAGTATCAAATTTAGAATGTATTTGTATTTGTTCTTTTATTAATTTGTTGTTATTATTGTGTTTATATATTTCGAATGCTTCATATATATACATTCTTAATCCCTTAATAATTTCTTTTATAAGTCTCATATTTTCTATATTTGGAAATTGGTGCTTATTATTAATACAATGATTTGCGAAATTTGATTTATATATTTCTGGATTAATATAGGCATTTAAATGTTCTTTATTTCTTTCTTTTAATTTTTTTTTGGTTTGACCTATATAAGCTTTATTAAAATTTTCGCATTCTAATTTATAAACACCACCTTTTTCATGCATATTAATTGTTTTATTATTGTTATTTATTATGTTTATTATTTAGTTATTAGTTTTGTATGCAATTTTGATATTTGTATTTTTAAATAATTTGCCGATATTTTTTATTTCATGGCCTATAAATAAAAATGAAGTCCATATTGTCTATTTAAAATAGATAAACCAATAAGACCATTAATAAATTTTATAAAGGCTCCATCTTATAAAATATCAAAGTTTATGGTAAATATTCTTAAAGATAAAATAGAACTAAATTATAATCATACTATCATAAATTCTATTAATCTTATTGAAAAACTAAATTCAATTAAAATTAATGAAAATACAAAATTAATATCATTAGATATAAAAAATATGTATACAAACATACCTATAAAAGAAACTCTTGAAATTATAAAATCTAAATTAGAACACGAGAAAGATAAAAAATTAACATTAGAAATTTTAAATACACTCAAAATAATATTAAATCAAAATTATTTTTCATACAATGACAAAATTTATAAACAAGAAGATGGTCTTGCTATGGGCTCGCCATTATCAAATATATTATCTGAAATATTTTTACAACAATTAGATAATAAAATAAATGAAATTATAAAAATATATGATAAAAATGGTTATTGGGTTCGCTGTGTAGATGATGGAATGGAATGTATATATCAAACAATAATAATATAAATTTAACAAATATTTTGGATAAAATAAATAAAATTAATAATAAAATCAAATTTACTTATGAAATTGAAACAAATAACAAAATAAATTTTCTAGATTTAACAATAATAAGAAAAAATGAAAAATTTGAATATATGATATACCGTAAACCAACTTTGACAAACCAAATTATACCAAATAATTCTAATCATCCATATAATCAAAAAATGGCTGCTTTATATAACTTATTATATAGAATGCATAAAATACCCATGCATGAAGAAAATAAAATAAAAGAAAAAACATAATTTATCGAAATGCATTAGAAAACGGTTATAAAAAGAAAATTGTTGACAAACTTAATTATAATATTTTTAATAAACAAAATAATAATTTAATTTGCAATAATAATAATTCAATATGGACTTCATTTTTATTTATAGGCCATGAAATAAAAAAATATCACCAAATTATTTAAAAATACAAATATCAAAATTGCATACAAAACTGATAACAAAATAATAAACATAATAAATAACAATAATAAAACAATTAATATGCATGAAAAAGGTGGTGTTTATAAATTAGAATGCGAAAATTGTAATAAAGCTTATATAGGTCAAACCAAGAAAAAATTAAAAGAAAGATATAAAGAACATTTAAATGCCTATATTAATCCAGAAATATATAAATCAAATTTCGCAAATCATTGTATTAATAATAAGCACCAATTTCCAAATATTGAAAATATGAGACTTATAAAAGAAATTAATAAGGGATTAAGAATGAATATATATGAAGCATTCGAAATATATAAACACAATAATAACAACAAATTAATAAAAGAACAAACACAAATACATTCTAAATTTGATACTATGTTCAATGTCTATAATGTTACAGCAACAAAATAAATTTGGCAATTTGTATAAATTTAGCAACAATTCTATTTCTAATTAAACATATATTTTAGGCCTATAGCTTACATTATTGTAATTTTCATTCCTGATGATGTTGGTACTGTTTGCCAACGAAAAGCTTTGGATATAAATTAATAAATATTCTTGTAAAACAAGAAAACGTATTTTATATTGATTTATATATATATATATATATAACTTGCAACAGTGTTTTCTTATATTCACTTATCACTTTCACTATGTGTACTTAAACAATAATCTTACTTGGTATTTATGCGAGTTAACTTTCGAAGTTTTATATCTTTACTGTCCAGCATATACTACATCATTGTCGATTAGTTGATGCTCGACAATGGAGATACCATCAATCTTTGAAAGTTAACTCGCATAAATACCAAGTAAGATTCTTGTTTAAGTACATAAGTGAAAGTGATATATATATATATATATATATATATATATAACTTGCAACAGTGTTTTCTTGTATTCACTTATCACTTTCACTATGTGTACTTAAACAATAATCTTACTTGGTATTTACGCGAGTTAACTTGCTAAGTTTTATATCTTTACTGTCCAGCATATACTAGAACATCATTGTCGATTAGTTGATGCTCGACAATGGAGATACCATCAATCTTTGAAAGTTAACTCTCATAAATACCAAGTAAGATTCTTGTTTAAGTACATAAGTGAAAGTGATATATAACTATAAAAGAACATGAGATTTTACTATTTCATGTCGGGCGTGAAATATAACATATAATGTTACATTGAATTTAAGTAAATTATTCCGGATATTTCAGAGGATCGTAGCTGGAATAAAAGTTTGTGGTCTTAGTTCAGTAAACACAATTCCTTAATTACTTTGAAATTTCATGAATAGCAAGAATTTTTAATGGTTGCAAATTGTACGCCATATTATTGCTTTTACAACTCTTATCTTTGGTACCTTATGTGATAACCACCCTTGTGTTATCCAATCCCTGTGTTTTCAAGGGATGCGACCAAATAAAACTCGCACGTACAACTTATACAACGAATAATTGAACTTTATTACTCATGTGAATAATTACAAGTTTAATAAGAAGTAAGCAGAATGAGTTTCGTTGAGATATCGGTATTAAATATCTGATATTCAGTCCGATATCAAGTTATTCTAAAATGTAGTCAATGTAAACCTGTTATAGCAGTTTGATTGTAGAATGCCTTCAGACGGCTACAGACGTAATGGATTTTATTTTTGAGTGAAGAATAATTACAGGTTACGTCCTCTCGGGACATAAATATAATAAGAAGAAATAATATGACTTATATAACTCGTCATGGGTTATTGCAAAGTATTATTATGGAATAAATGTCTGAATAGAGACAAATGAAGAACTTAACTATTGCACATATATTGCGCAAGAGTTCAAAAAAAAAAAGAATGAACAAAACAAGAACAAGACTGGCTCTCCGCTCTTGTTGGGGCGTATATATAACTTATTCAGTTTACTTGTACATTGCTCAGTGATACATCGAGTATTCTTGAATAAGGCTACATGTTGCATGGAAAGTAACTAATGACATCTTTAAGTTAACATAAAAGTCCATCTGAAATTTTCTAATATGATTTGGTCACTCATAGTTTATATAATGTAGTCTGATTCATGTTTAAGAAATACGTAATACATGTCATTTATAGTGTATTCAATTATAATATAAGAAATTGATAAAGTAAATAATATAATATGAAATATGAATACCTGGGAAAATTCGCAATATATAACACTTAATAATTATAGAAATAATACCTTAAACTTGCTATGATTATTGAATCACGAATATAGCAATTTTGTGATTTTGTCGATGGTTTATTAATTCAACCTCATTATTACACCACAAATAATAAATTTAATATTATCATAATAAAGCAATGTCTGTGATCAACACATTAATAAATAGGGCAATGTTCAAAGTATTCTGTATTCATATTTCACCTCCAACTTTAAATTTCTACAACTCTGATATTTCCCAACAAAGTGTTTTGTTATGTTTAAAATTGAAAGTTGATATTCTCTTCAGAAATTGTAGGTTTGACCCCGAGGTCAAGTCACGAGGCAGCACCCACCCACACACACACACACAATGTACTGGAACAAAAACAAAAGTCGACTCGCCTACCCTCAGGCCTCTTGTAGGCTATCCGTGACTCAGTGCCGTGCAGCTCCGTAGCATTTACGTATGTAATTACACAGGCATTCACCGACACCCCGTCAGCTTCGGTATAGTTACACAATGCCTCATATTCCTTTCCCAAATCTTCTGCATTCTAACAGCCTTTAAAAATATAGGCGACTGAGTCAGTGTTAAAGCTCACTGTGCGTGTAAAATACAGTTCTAGGTACATATTGCTTGTTTCTTCACTATGCCCACTCTCTCACCGATAGTAGAGGTTCCACATTCCAAGAAAAGGAGCTCAGACTGTGTCTGCTGTACTCAGAGATCTCGATAGAACATACCCGTTCACCACTCAGACAGTCCGGATAATTCGTCATTACATGCCGAATCGATGACTTCGGGAGTGCTTTGCATTAAAATTTAGTGCACTATAACCTCAGTCCTCAGGAGAGAGTGGAAGTTGACTTTTTACTCTCGCGTTGCTCTTCCTACAGACCTGTACACGAATTAAAACCAAAAGAGGGGTGCACTGACGAAATCAAATGAAATAGGTCGCGGTCTCCTCCAATCCGTAAAGTAGTTAACTTTTCCGTGGAACCAGTTTTCCGGCTGCCACCATACCTTTGCAACTTCAGCAATATAAAATTTATCTGGCTCCAGATAAAACAATATTCTCTAAGAAACATTTAGAAGTTTACTGTGGCAGAAATATTACTGCTGGTGTAAGAAGCAATGGAATGTGTTACGGAGGGTGGTTGGATCTATTGGAAGAGAATCATCTTGGAGGCTTAAATATGGACGTTTGGTGGAAAACTATTAATTCTCATAAACGTCGGCCAGAACTCCATTGTAGTGCAATGAAGTGAAATAACATATCAGTCACTTGAATAATGCTTTAATTCTCTCTCTGAGGGAGACAGAGTGTTGGACTGTTTGAGGAACTGTATGAGGCCTTAGCGATGTATATCTTGTTTCAGTGTAGCTTGCTTCAAGAAATGTTTGGTAGTGGGGCATTGTACAATACAATCCCGAAAACTCGACGTTTCGTACAACCTGACACGTCTGAGGATAAATAAATTTCGGTCTCTTCTCTACCGAGGGCGGTGTGTGAAAAGGGGGTGAAAGGAAGTGCGGTGACTTCTCTATTGTTAGAGTCAGTTATTGTAGCCTTTCACTAGATCTTTGTTGATTCATATTATTGTTTGTTTAATTTGTTTAATCGACAGTTATTAACCCTCATGCACGCGCGCCTTTTTATCTAACGTAAGTACGCGCGTTGTTGTATTTTATACAACATCTCGGTTTTCTACATTTTCCTTAACTTTCAATCGAGTTATTAAAAGTTTGGTCTTACCAATGAAAAAATTACTTGTGAGTTGACCCCAGCAATGTTTATCAGAGCAAAAAATAATGCAACTGGCCATCTTCTTGTCCTCAGGGCAACGGGCAACGCTATATGTAGCACAAAGCTGGTCATTACTATCAACTCCACCTTTCGTTCTGTTGTACTGCAATATAATTTCTGGCTTATATGTTTGTTCGTCAACATCATCTGAGTCGTGCATAGTCGAAATCAATATTACAGCTTTATTTTTTTTTTGTCGTATATGAGACCATGGTTCGATCATTCTGGAACCCAAACAAGGAAGTACCTGGCTGATTGGTTTTATTAGGCAGAAATTCTGGTGGAATTTCCCGTTTGTTCTTACGTAGAGTGCCAATCACCTTCCAATTCATTTTCTGAGTTATGATAACTTTTTTCAGCTTCATCATCGCTCAGATCATCGTCACTTTCAATAAAATCAGCATTATCAATTTCTTCATCAGAAAGATCCTGTAAAACTTTTGGAATGTCTTCCAAATTCACTCCTAAAATCATGAAAATTTATAAAAATGTTGAACAAAACAAATAATTACATAATTCTTTAAAAAAATGTATATAAAAAACTTACGTTCCATCGTGGAGAAAAGAAAAACTGCACCGAAAAAATAAAAACGTCAGAAGGCGCCTTGTTGTATTTTGTACAACAGTGATGACTGACCAGAACTAATCGCACACTGAGGCTATGTTGATAGAATAAAGACATTGATGACAACTGATAAGAGTAGTGGGGGGACCAATAGAAGAATAGAACGCTGATTTGAACAAATAACTACCAACAGGTTTCAATAAGAATCAAAATATTAAAACTGTTGTACTTTTTACAACAGCGGGCGTCCTTGAGGGTTAAGGATTGTATTATTCAATTTTTTTTTTCAAAGAAGACAAAACTGTGCAAGCTTGTATTTTACACTTAGCCTATTTTATAACAGCATTAAGGTAAAATGTGAACATATAAAAGTAGCTTTTGTATATTATTGTAAATAGTTTAACCTGTAAATGTTACACAATTTAGCAAACAATTTTGTGTTTTGTTTCATTTTCAACTTGAATTCCGGCAAACTCGACACCCTTAAAGTCTACATTATGTCGAGTTTTGAAGAATCTAATGTTTATAAAACGTTTTTAAAAAAATAACCATTGAATTTAAGTAAACATTTCTTTCTTGACTCAGGTACTAGAAGCACAAATATCGGCTGCTTATTTATTTTCATAACTATTTTATTTTTCTTATGGGTATCAAATTTAGTGAAAAATATATTAACCTGTTTCAAAATGGAAATCGTTTTACAGTTTAATATCAATTTTCTAATGTACGTTTAGTAATACAATTCAAAAGTGTATTTTGATAATCGGTACCAAAGTCAGAATTAGTTTTTTTAAATACACTTAGTGGAACATTGAATAACTAGACTGACCGGTTCCGAGTCCTAACCTCAAATCTCCACTGTCGGGTTCCAGTGCTCTTTTAATTTTAACTCAAGTTTAGTTCTCATGGATATTTATAGCTAAAGGAAGGGAGAATGAATTTGTTTTCTTTCAGATTAACTGATGTCCAGCATAATAGTATCGGTTGGATTTTATTGTTATGCCACCGATTGAATTGGTATCGGTTGATCATGGTCGTATAATTACTGACCTTGATAATAATACATTTATTATTATTATTTTAAAATGTAAAGTAATTCAAATACGTACGAGAAAGGATAATTGTATAAGTTTCTACCATAAAATAAATAAGTTATTTTAAAATGTCAATGTAAACCTGTTATAGCAGTTTGATTGTAGAATGCCTAAAGCCGTCTACAGACTAATGTATTTTATTTTTGTAATCGCGTACTAGAAGTGCAATGCGTGGTCTGACAGGTAAATTGTCAAGTGCCTTCGAAATTAGCGTTACAAGACACTCGCTTTATTACGCTTCTCAGTTTACCTCATTTGGAAACCTTCATTGCTACACCAGTTACGGTCGTTAATGTCTCTTGTGGTACCTAAATAGACCACTTTAAAACATAATACGTTTTGTTATTTAAAACAATATTTTGCAGGGGCCTCCGTATAATACCTAAGTACCTGTTATTTATCCGATAAAAGATCAAAAAGATGTAATAAATCATTGCTGATGCCGTTAACACTAAGTCTACGCCTCTTCTTTCATACGTATCTCTCAAACAATTTGCTTAGCCACAGAAGTGAGATTTGTAAAACGTGTTTCTTATAGTTCTAGGAATACAGTAAAAAGTTCCGGGAATAATAATGTTATATTAAAACCAAACAAAGTGATTAAATCCACTTATTGTATAGAACATACGTAAAGCGCAAAGCTCCATGTGGCCGCCTTCGTGTAGCCGTGAGCTTTGGTACAAGCTTGATTTATATTCCGCGCTATAATTGCTAATAAATAATTTAATGACAAATAACCGGCAATGTAACGACAAAAGGGCGGGAGTTTGGAGCAATTAATGTGATCGGTGCATTTAGGTCGGGGCCGATGACTGATTGTTACTCCGTTTATTTTAATAATCCCCGACACATTTTGTAGAGAAAAGTTCAAAGAATTTCGAAAAGTGTTATTTTACAAAATCTCACAAAACAGAATGATATCTGTATCTAGTCGAGATCTGTGTGAGGTTATGTAGGTGTTACTGTTAATTTTTTCTGGGAAATAGTACATTATTCAGTCGGTGTAGCGAAATAGCGACCATTACGGATTTTCTACCAGCGCCTTCAGTCTTAATCTTCAGTGAAATAAGCGACCATCACAGAATTATACCTGCTCTGGGTATTCCACACTCTTCGAAAGAGAGTTTAAACGGTTAGATTTTTTAAATATTATTTACTGATTTCACATTTTAACCAGGTTTTGGACTGGCTAAATGATAATAAGTGAATTCTATCATTTAGGCGTGTTTAAATTAGCTTTGAGAAAGCTTCGACGATGATGTTTTTATATTTATGTTTTATATTATGTTTTTGGTAACGTTTTATAGTGTTTTATATTATTTTTAAAATATTTACATTAGTTTGTCTTTTTTATGAGCGTCAGCTAAATCCAGGTTTTGAAGGTAAGAGAGAGTACAGAGACAAACCTTCATATCGCCATTTTCTTCAGATTTCTTCAGTTTTTACAATAGCTGTATCCACTTTCTTATACTACCTCAGTCTAACATTTCCCCTTTAAATCAGCCTAGATTTTGACAGTTCTCCGTCGTCTATTTAATTTGCCACCAATCTAGATGACTGTTGCCTTTTATAAATAATATAAAAACTTAAAACATATGTCGACATAAAAAATATGATACAAAAACATATGCTAAATTTAAAGTAGGCTCATAAAACTGTCTGGCCTGCGAGATGGTGTAGGATGTGACGCGTTATTGTACGCTGTAGGGAGAAACTATTGGCGTTGGAATAAGTAGGCAATTCGCAAGTTTACAGTAGTGCATGTAAGTATGCACATGTTCACACGCCGCGCCGACCCAAAGATGTACCTCACGCGGCGATACCGCCCAACACAGAAACAAGTCTTACATTTCTCCACATATATCCATGATCATGACGTAAATAGCACTACTAATCTTTATATGGTGCACCCTGTTTAAAGTGCTCAGTTAAACGGTTTCTCTATTTGGCGAATAACTATAAACGTATTCAGTATAATTACATATTCTGTAAATATACGTAAGGGAATTACTAGCCTAGAGACAACTCTTAGAAGTGGTTCGACTTATGGAGAAGTAGGTCAAGTTTATCTGATTACATCGTTGTCCAGTTGCCAATTTTGTAAGCTAAACTAAGCCTTGCACGGGATTGCCTTAAAATATGTCCACCTTATGTTTGTTTGTCTGTTTGTGCTGTATATTCTGAACGCAACCGCCTTATGTTTGCTTGTCTGTTTGTGCTGTATATTCTGAAAGCAACCGCCTTATGTTTGCTTGTCTGTTTGTGCTGATTATTCCTAACGCAAACGCCTTATTCTTGCTTGTCTGTTTGTGCTGTATATTCTGAAAGCAACCATCTTATGTTTGCTTCTCTGTGCTGTATATTTTGAACGCAAACGCCTTATGTTTGCTTGTCTGTTTGTGCTGTATATTCTGAAAGCATCCGCCTTATGTTTGCTTGTCTATTTGTGCTGATTATTCCTAACGCAAACGCCTTATGCTTGCTTGTCTGTTTGTGCTGTATATTTTGAACGCAAACGCCTTATGTTTGCTTGTCTGTTTGTGCTGTATATTCTGAACGCAACTGCCTTATGTTTGCTTGTCTGTTTGTGCTGATTATTCCTAACGCAAACGCCTTATGCTTGCTTGTCTGTTTGTGCTGTATATTTTGAACGCAAACGCCTTATGTTTGCTTGTCTGTTTGTGCTGTATATTCTGAACGCAACTGCCTTATGTTTGCTTGTCTGTTTGTGCTGATTATTCCTAACGCAAACGCCTTATGCTTGCTTGTCTGTTTGTGCTGTATATTTTGAACGCAAACGCCTTATGTTTGCTTGTCTGTTTGTGCTGTATATTCTGAAAGCATTCGCCTTATGTTTGCTTGTCTATTTGTGCTGATTATTCCTAACGCAAACGCCTTATGCTTGCTTGTCTGTTTGTGCTGTATATTTTGAACGCAAACGCCTTATGTTTGCTTGTCTGTTTGTGCTGTATATTCTGAACGCAACTGCCTTATGTTTGCTTGTCTGTTTGTGCTGATTATTCCTAACGCAAACGCCTTATGTTTGCTTGTTTGTTTGTGCTGTATATTCTTACCGCAACCGCCTTATGTTTGCTTGTCTGTTTGTGCTGTATATTCTGAACGCAATCGCCTTATCTTTGCTTTTCTGTTTGGGCTGTATAATCTGAACGCAATCGCCTCTTGTTTGCTTGTCTGTTTGGGTTGTATACTCGTAACGCAACCGCCTTATGTTTGTTTGTCTGTTTGTGATGTATATTCGTAATGCAACCGCCTCATGTTTACTTGTATCTTTTAATTATAAGTTTGATAAATGTTTAGACGTGTTCGATGAAAACATGCCGATGGGAAAGAGCTCATTAAATAGGCCTAACCTCTGAATACAGTTGGGGATTGTATATTTGCATTATTTGTTCAACCGAAAGGAATATGGGTCTGTCTGATTATCTGTAAATACAGTCCATTGTAAAGTAATGCATGGAACTATCATAGCCTATTTGATTTCATTCGGGGATGTGTTTTGGCAAAGGTTAATTAATTCCTTATGTAAATAAACGTTATAACCTTTTCGTGCAATATTTTAATGCTAGTGCACGCGCGCGTACGCGTTTGTCGTATTTGTTGTCGCATCTTTATATTTTGGTTTCTTAATTACTTACATTTTTCTGTTTTCATAAATAAAGTAAAATTGTAAAGTACAGTCATTTTACGGTTTTAACCTCTCATTCAATTCCTTCTATTAGTCCTTCACATACTCTTTATACATACACACACACACACACACACACACACACACACACACACACACACACACACACACACACACACACACACACACACACACACACACACACATATATATATATATATATATATATATATATATATATATCTTGTTCAATTTTTAAATTATTAATAATAAAATACGTTTTATTCATCTACTAAAATTCAAATACAATTTTTAAACTTGTAGTCGATGACACTTTATGTTAATACAGTTTTTTTTTCAAATATTAATTCATCAATTCAATTGATTTAATTATTTTTAGTTTTATATGGGAGAAAACATTTCACAAAAGGGGCGAGGTATGCAATATGTATACTCCGCCCCATTTAGCTTAATACTGTATTTAAATTACCTTAACTCCAGGATGTTTATACAATTCTTTTCCTTTAATTTTCTCAGTTTATTAATTTACCAAAAACTTTATATAATAATCTTCGGGGATATTAGTGAAACAAATAATATAAACAAACGTTTTTAAAGTTAATTCCTACTTAGGTAGACAAAGAAAATGTTGATAGTAGTTAATTTTTATTAAAAGCTAACAATTAATATAAATAAAGTAACATAACCTTTGCGTTTAAACAGCTGTTCTACCACATAACCTATAATATAAAATCAGCTGTTTTATGAAATCATATGTCATCCCTTATTTTAATCTAACCAAATCCACCCGTAGATGTTTTTACCAGGAAAGCTTAAGCAAAGCGCAAGATTTTAGTTAGAAACGAAGTTAAAACGGAGAAATTAGGACCGTATATCCCAATTTAATTGATTTTAGTCCTATTATAAAAATTATAAAATATTTCGCAGTCAGCGTAAATGCAAGTATATTTCAAATGAGAGGTTATAGAAAAAAACTGAATAGTCTTGGAGATCGAATAATGTTAAAAATATGGATTACTGTTTGTCAAATGGTATGTTCTTGGTTTAGCATTGGTTTATTTAGTTTTCAAACTCCTCTTAATTTTATCCTCTGGTAGCTCAGTTGGTAGAGCGGTGGACTGTAGTGGGACTCTGTCAGTAATCCATAGGTCGCTGGTTCAAATCCGGCCCGGAGGAAGCTAAAATTTTAGTGTGCCGATTTTGATATGCCGAACAGTTTTTATGAATATTTACTCTTCAAAAGTTTTTTTTAACGTTTGTCAATGATATTAAAATTATTTAGACTTGTATACAATACACAAAAAATGCAAGAACTCGTTCATTGACTGTAAATCAATTTAATTTTGAAATGTTTTATTTTGAAAAGTTTGTTATTGTGTTTTTTTAACGTTTGGCAATGATATTAAATTATTTTGCTTTTTGTAAAGTAAAAAAGTGCAAAAATTCGTTCATTGATTGTAATCCAATTTCATTTTGAAATGTTTTACTTCGTTATGTATAGAAAATAACAACAATGTTTATTTTTACTTTCAACTATAAAATATCTACAATGGTAGAATTATAAAATTTAAAATCCGAATTGACAAATCTTAGCAGCTTTTACATTTGTAAAATATGAGGAAATACGGAAAATATTCTATAGTAATAAACTGTGAAGGATCTAATGTTGCAATACATGTTTTAATATTTACATTTCAGTTTCTTAAAAAACGAAACTGTATAACTTGGTGAGGCTAATAGGTCTACAATATTAGTGAATTAGTATGAAGTGAAATGTATTTAATATTTTAGTTTTTATGTGGTTAGTTAATAATCTTAAATATTTAAAATGTTTATGCATAAACTATAAATCTATAGTAATCGTAATTTATATGTACTTTTCCAAAACCTAATGATATAACTAACTAGCAATTATTAAAATCTTGTATGGCGTAAAGGACGTATTTATGATAAGTCCTCGGTAGTATAGTGGTCAGTATCCCCGCCTGTCACGCGGGAGACCGGGGTTCGATTCCCCGCCGGGGAGGGTTTTTTTTTAAAATTGGAACTCAATATTCGCAAGGGGATAATACTTACATTTTAGTATTTTCTTACATTCTAGTACCTTATTATGGTATTAATATTGTATTGAAGAATGTAGACCATTTTATATCCTCCTTCCATAAATGTGGGTCTTTGTTTTTAAATTTAAAACATTGAGGACAATTTGTTCTTGCTATTACACGATTTTTTAAGAGTTGTGTTTTTATTTTTTTCCGAGAAAGGTATAAAATGAATATGTTTTAATCTATTTGAGGTCTCATCTCCAAAGGATAGCACTCTTCCGCAATTATTTGCTACTTGGTTGTACAGTACATACTCTCAATTTATACGATTTACTAATAATATTACTTATGATTAACTTTTTGCTTCGGGTTTTTCTGTTAATTGAAAGAGAAACTCTGAAATTTTCTTTTTAAAATTAAATTGTTAAATATACATAGCTAATTGTATTATTTTTTAAAACGTTTTTCATTTTATTTTGTGTTCTTTATTCTTGTTCATAATTACTATTCACACATAGTTCATAGCAAACTTGGATACTCACTTCAGCCAGTTATTATTATTTTTGTTATTAGCTTATTTCTGTTTCTATTTACATTTACTCAATATTTCTTCGTAGTTACTAAAAATCCATATACCTTTTGCACTTGAGGCATTAAACACTGTTTATTATTATATAATTTTTCACTAGAGGTTTTATAATTCTATCTAATTAGGCTTCCAGAGAAGATTGTTTTAAAAGACACGCATTCGCGCGCGCGCGCGCGCACACCCCCCCCCCCCCACACACACACACACACACACACAAACACGCACACGCACTCGGGCGCACACACACACACACAAACACGCACACGCACTCGGGCACACACACACACACACACGCGCGCGCGCACTCACACACACACACACACACTCGGGCACACACACACACACACAAAAGATTTCTGATTGGTCTGGAGCAAACCCGTGTCGGTGATACAGCGACACCTCGTGCTCTTTTTTCCATAGTAAGCAGATTGGTAGCACGAACTTCAGTAAGGCCTATAGTCAGGCTAAAGTAATCAGGGATTTACCTTTTACACTAAACGAATTCTGTTACCGGCGACCGAGTCGAGTAGCAAATTCAATTTCAAAACCGTGTAGTTGTTATTATAATGAACCGCCTACAGTTGCATGCCGGGTGATTAATGACTTATCGGAACCCGGCCGCGATCACCTTCCCACGCTGGCCGCTGCAGTTAACCGCCAATAAACAAAGGTCACATTTCTGTCTCTTTCAAACAGCTTGGAACTAATGAATTTCGTTAACAAAGCTGACTCATTTTCGCATGCGTGTTCTTTTAACCGTGTACGTTGTAATGTTTGTAAGTTTACAGGCGTTAGTCAGTGTCGAGACTTCCATTGTTTGTTGTCATGTCGGGCAATACGTAGATGGTGTCCCACAAATATGTGCAGGTTTTGTTTTGAAAACTGTTTCTGCTTATACAGGCAACCCCTTTAATAAAGTAATTGTTTCACTCACATATTTTTCTTCAGGAAGGGTGGATATAGTGCGGACCACGTAACTCTGTTCCTGGCCGTGTTTGTACTACCATTTCTGAAAACATGTTACACATATTGAGAATGTTCGATAAACCAACAGCTTCTACACCCGATTTCAATATTGTTTTTTATTTCATACCGAAGCTAATTTATCTAATATTGGTTATCTCACGAAAGTCAGTATTTTTACAGTCGTTATCATGTTTGTAGGAAAGTATTTATACTAATCCTTTACCTCCCGTCTCGCCTACTGCGATCTCTCAAGGCCAAGTGCACGGCTACGTGGTTCTCACTAAAAGCTTCCTTTGACACTGATTGAGCGCAGAAATATGTAAGATAAGCGATGTGGTTCGTACAAGTATTTATAGTGACCCTCTACCCCGTCTCGCCTACTGCGATCTCTCAAGGACAAGTGCACGGCTACGTGGTCCCCACTAAAAGCTTTCTATGACTCTGATTGAGCGCAGGATTATGTAAGCTAAGCGATGTTGTCCGTAACCTTTATTTACTGGCAGACTTGAGGAAGCGTCATGTCATTACCTTTTCCTACTGTACACTCCACTTATCCTTCTTCCTAGACCTCGGAGTACCTGCTCTGGACCTTTTTATGTCGCCGGTAGAGAGTTAGTATATTCCTTTTCACTTGTTCGACCGGGTCATGGCACTATATATTGCAGAGTAGGTTGTTCTGTCTGCTTTACTTAGTTCTTCTTGTGTGGGTGAACATCCTGTCCATGCCGTTTCTTATGGTCAGCATTGGCGATCGCCTTGAAACAATACAAGTACTCGCTTCAACGTATAAACTGATAGATAGCTATATTTAGTTATTTAGAGCTCAGCTAGTGAGAACAATTCACAACGGTAAAAATTAAAACAGTTTACTCTAAATCTCACTACACGTTAGTTTATCAAAACAAACCGACTAGTTTCGACGGCGATGTCGCCTTCATCAGTGATTAGCTACTACAGTAGTAAGCAAGGAAGTAGTAGTAGCAAGCGATGTAATAGCAAAGTACCGATGAAGACCACATAATCGAAAACTAGTCTGCTTGTTTTAATAAACTAGAGTGTTTGTTTTAATAAACTAGTGAGTTTGTTTTAATGAACTAGTGTGTTTGTTTTAATAAGCTAGTGTATTTATTTTAATAAACTAGTGTGTTTGTTTTAATAAACTAGAGTGTTTGTTTTAATAAGCTAGTGTGTTTATTTTAATAAACTAGTGTATTTGTTTTAATAGACTAGTGTGTTTGTTTTAATAAAGTAGTGTGTGTGTTTTAATAAACTAGTGTGTTTCTTTTAATAAGCTAGTGTGTTTATTTTAATAAACTAGTGTATTTGTTTTAATAGACTAGTGTGTTTGTTTTAATAAAGTAGTGTGTGTTTTAATAAACTAGTGTGTTTGTATTAATAAGCTAGTGTGTTTGTTTTAATAAACTAGTGTATTTGTTTTAATAGACTAGTGTGTTTGTTTTAATAAAGTAGTGTGTGTTTTAATAAACTAGTGTGTTTGTTTTAATAAGCTAGTGTGTTTATTTTAATAAACTAGTGTATTTGTTTTAAGAGACTAGTGTGTTTGTTTTAATAAACTAGTGTGTTTGTTTTAATAAGCTAGTGTGTTTATTTTAATAAACTAGTGTATTTGTTTTAATAGACTAGGGTGTTTGTTTTAATAAACTAGTGTGTTTGTTTTAATAGGCTAGTGTGTTTATTTTAATAAACTAGTGTATTTGTTTTAATAGACTAGGGTGTTTGTATTAATAAAGTAGTGTGTGTGTTTTAATAAACTAGTGTGTTTGTTTTAATAAGCTAGTGTGTTTATTTTAATAAACTAGTGTATTTGTTTTAATAGACTAGGGTGTTTGTTTTAATAAACTAGTGTATTTGTTGTAATAGACTAGTGTGTTTGTTGTAATAAAGTAGTGTGTGTGTTTTAATAAACTAGTTTGTTTGTTTTAATAAAGTAGTGTGTGTGTTTTAATAAACTAGTGTATTTGTTGTAATAGACTAGTGTGTTTGTTTTAATAGACTAGTGTGTTTATTTTAATAAACTAGTGTATTTGTTTTAATAGACTAGTGTGTGTGTTTTAATAAACTAGTGTATTTGTTGTAATAGACTAGTGTGTTTGTTGTAATAGACTAGGGTGTTTGTTTCAATAAAGTAGTGTGTGTGTTTTAATAAACTAGTGTATTTGTTGTAATAGACTAGTGTGTTTGTTTTAATAAGCTAGTGTGTTTATTTTAATAAACTAGTGTGTTTGTTTTAATAAACTAGTGTGTTTGTTTTAATAAGCTAGTGTGTTTATTTTAATAAACTAGTGTATTTGTTTTAATAGACTAGTGTGTTTGTTTTAATAAGCTAGTGTGTTTATTTTAATAAACTAGTGTATTTGTTTTAATAGACTAGTGTGTTTGTTTTAATAAAGTAGTGTGTGGGTTTTAATAAACTAGTGTATTTGTAGTAATAGACTAGTGTGTTTGTTTTAATAAGCTAGTGTGTTTATTTTAATAAACTAGTGTATTTGTTTTAATAGACTAGTGTGTTTGTTTTAATAAAGTAGTGTGTGGGTTTTAATAAACTAGTGTGTTTGTTTTAATAAGCTAGTGTGTTTATTTTAATAAACTAGTGTATTTGTTTTAATAGACTAGTGTGTTTGTTTTAATAAGCTAGTGTGTTTATTTTAATAAACTAGTGTATTTGTTTTAATAGACTAGTGTGTTTGTTTTAATAAAGTAGTGTTTGGGTTTTAATAAACTAGTGTATTTGTTGTAATAGACTAGTGTGTTTGTTTTAATAAGCTAGTGTGTTTATTTTAATAAACTAGTGTATTTGTTTTAATAGACTAGTGTGTTTGTTTTAATAAGCTAGTGTGTTTATTTTAATAAACTAGTGTATTTGTTTTAATAGACTAGTGTGTTTGTTTTAATAAAGTAGTGTGTGGGTTTTAATAAACTAGTGTATTTGTTGTAATAGACTAGTGTGTTTGTTTTAATAAGCTAGTGTGTTTATTTTAATAAACTAGTGTATTTGTTTTAATAAACTAGTGTGTTTGTTTTAATAAGCTAGTGTGTTTATTTTAATAAACTAGTGTATTTGTTTTAATAGACTAGTGTGTTTGTTTTAATAAAGTAGTGTGTGGGTTTTAATAAACTAGTGTATTTGTTGTAATAGACTAGTGTGTTTGTTTTAATAAGCTAGTGTGTTTATTTTAATAAACTAGTGTATTTGTTTTAATAAACTAGTGTGTTTGTTTTAATAAGCTAGTGTGTTTATTTTAATAAACTAGTGTATTTGTTTTAATAAACTAGTGTGTTTGTTTTAATAAGCTAGTGTGTTTATTTTAATAAACTAGTGTATTTGTTTTAATAGACTAGGGTGTTTGTTTTAATAAAGTAGTGTGTAGTGAGATTTAGAGTGAACTGTTTTAATTTTTATCGTTGTGATAGTTATATTGTTTTAGCCTACTGTTAAAGACAGATTAAATCGTAAATTGTAGAAATTATATATATAGAATACTATCTTAGAATTACAAATTTCGCATCATATTCGAGAAAGAGATGAAATTTTGAGGCTGTCAGAGCAATTCTTGGGTTTACTGCAAATTATTGTTACTTCTAATATTGAAATTGTATATTTGCTAAGTGTAGCATCGGCCACACCCGGTTGTTGGGTCACGAAAACATCCAACATAATGGATAATCTGCATGTAATCGTCAGTCTAGACAAATCTGTTCTTTTAATGATAGTCATTTGGTTGTTTTTCCTCGATTTTGGTCAAATAAAGACCGTCTAAGGAATCTATTCAATGTCCATTCCGAGGTATTTTTATGCTTATTTCTTTGAAAACTTTGATATTTCTTGTCAGTATTCTTAATCTTATTTTCTCGCTGCTATATATTTTTTCGGTGTCTTATTTGCAGTTGCGTTCCTCTCTTCATAACAGTTCAAAATATTTGAATCATCTTATTTTTAATTTTTATGTAACATTTTTTCTATTTTTTGTCTTGTACTTGAAGACATCTGATTTCTTTTGCTTAAATGTCTTTAATGTGTTTAAAACCTTGTTTCCTTCTATTTATTTTCTGTATAAATTATATTTACCTCGAAAGATTTGCTGTTCCAGTTGTAATAAACTACTTTAGCTCTACTTAAAACATTTATGTATTGTTTATGTCTGACTTACCGTGGTAAGACTTAACAGATTTCCTGAAACACAGGTCGATTTACTATAGTTTGTATGATGTAACCTGTCTCCTGACCGTTCGGCCACGTTGGTTAGCTCACATGTGCCTTATCACTTGCAGCCTATCTCGCTATACAAACGGTTACGTAAGATTCAGAATGGACGTAACCTTCGAATGGGTTTTTCCTAGCAAGGTTCGGTGATGAGTTGGCCATGGTCAGGTATTACTACTCTTGCATCCTGAGTTTTAAATGTAATTAATATTTTGGTAATTCATCTCCTTGTGACCGTGTTTCGTATGCACCATTTTGTCACTTAATATCACTGTGTGAGCCATATTCAGAGGTTATAGTGCATCATAATACAAGTATTGTATTTGTTTCCAAATTAACATTGCACTCGCGTAGGTATCAACAGTCGTGATGGACTGAATTGTGACCGCTTTCCTTTAGTCGTTACCTTCGTATATTCATATAAACACAAGAGAAATACACAACGAACTATTATAAAACTTTAATGGCATACGCGTTTCAATGACTCATGCCATCATCATCAGTGATGTTAACACAAACATATAACTTTAATTATAGAAAGCATTGTCTTTAATTAATGTTATGTTTATGGTAGCATCACTGATGATGATGACAAGTCATTGAAACGCGTATGCAATTAAAGTTTTATAATTGTTGGTTGTGTATATTTCTTGTGTTTATAACCATAACTCACAAGCCAGCACGAATATTGTTTATATTTATATCTTCATAGCGTTGCCCGTTTTCCCCTTTCGTTTCCGGGCGTTTTGGAATTTGTTCAAGTTACGCTCCCTTCTTCGTAATTTCTTTCCACTCTCTCGGTGGCTGATCTTGGGCGACGGGGGCCGTCGTCCTACGCTGTCTAAACCAATGATCCAACGTTTTCAGATCATTCAAATGCTGAAATAATATTCAACTAAATGTTTGAACGATTGAATCGAATAACTGTTCTGGATTGATTGAAAATAGTCGTTAATCTTGTATCGGACCGAATGATTTACTTGAACTTGACCAAAGTTGAAACAATTGAATAATGGATATTGTAATTTTTAATGAAATTTAAATATATAAGCCGAATAATATGCTTTAATAAGGCCACATTGCTCAAGTTTGCAGTATAATTGTCTTAGAGCAATTATACAATGAAATTTAAATATATAAGCCGGATATTATGCGTTAACAAGGCCACATTGCTCAAGTTTGCAGTATAATTGTCTTAGAGCAATTATACAATGAAATTTAAATATATAAGCCGAATATTATGCGTTAATAAGGCCACATTGCTCAAATTTGCAGTATAATTGTCTTAGAGCAATTATACAATGAAATTTAAATATATAAGCCGAATATTATGCGTTAACAAGGCCACATTGCTCAAGTTTGCAGTATAATTGTCTTAGAGCAATTATACAATGAAATTTAAATATATAAGCCGAATATTATGCGTTAATAAGGCCACATTGCTCAAATTTGCAGTATAATTGTCTTAGAGCAATTATACAATGAAATTTAAATATATAAGCCGAATATTATGCGTTAATAAGGCCACATTGCTCAAGTTTGCAGTATAATTGTCTTAGAGCAATTATACAATGAAATTTAAATATATAAGCCGAATATTATGCTTTAGTAAGGCCACATTGCTCAAGTTTGCAGTATAATTGTCTTAGAGCAATTATACAATGAAATTTAAATATATAAGCCGAATATTATGCGTTAATAAGGCCACATTGCTCAAGTTTGCAGTATAATTGTCTTAGAGCAATTATACAATGAAATTTAAATATATAAGCCGAATATTATGCGTTAATAAGGCCACATTGCTCAAGTCTGCAGTATAATTGTCTTAGAGCAATTATACAATGAAATTTAAATATATAAGCCGAATATTATGCGTTAACAAGGCCACATTGCTCAAGTTTGCAGTATAATTGTCTTAGAGCAATTATACAATGAAATTTAAATATATAAGCCGAATATTATGCGTTAATAAGGCCACATTGCTCAAGTCTGCAGTATAATTGTCTTAGAGCAATTATACAATGAAATTTAAATATATAAGCCGAATATTATGCGTTAACAAGGCCACATTGCTCAAGTTTGCAGTATAATTGTCTTAGAGCAATTATACAATGAAATTTAAATATATAAGCCGAATATTATGCGTTAACAAGGCCACATTGCTCAAGTTTGCAGTATAATTGTCTTAGAGCAATTATACAATGAAATTTACCTAATACTCCATTAATAAAATAAGGGAATGTTGACTGTACACATATTTCGACTTATACATTAACCTGTAAGTAATATAGGCGTTGCCGAATCTAAGGGTTTAAAATTGTAGCCCGTATTCCACCACGGGGGAGTAAAAATAAAGAATGTTCTAAATCGCTTGATTTTCCTTTGATTTTGAGCATTTGCTTTTTTCCCCTGTCCTGAAGTATTACAGTATTTTTTGTAACATTTTTTTACTAATTTAATCAATGCCCTAGCGAAGCCGCTGAATCCAGCGCTGATCGATCTATGAGATTACTTCCACATATTTCAAACGCCATTTTATAAGTTATAGGGGACTTGTTCCAATGTCACAACGAAGCTAGTAAATAATAAAAGTTTGTCACAGTGTTGGTACATAAAACTCCCCTGGTCAGGGGACACAAACATTCGCAATCTTTATTTTACCCTTTTTTGTTATTTTAATATCGATAGCACTAAACGCGTCTTTTACAACGGTATTTTATTGCGCTAAGAGAATTAATATAGTAGGTGTAGGGTCGCGGTGTGTTGGTCCTACAGAGATACAACCCTACGAACGGGTAGCATGCATTCAATAAAGTAGGCCGACTAGCTATAGTTATAAAAAAATCTATTCGACTTGTCTGTTATTCGATGTCAACAAGGTCACCTACAAGATGGTCATTGGGTTTTTTCGTTGCATGGAATTATTAAAATAAAACCTGGACTACAATGGTTCTGTCTAATCTGTGAGATGATACTCGTGTACGCACAGATTAGCAGCTTGAGCTCAGATTTCGGGATATGATCAATATTCCATTACGCGGCGGTGCCTGTGTTACTCGAGAAGGAACTTGTGTTGCGTACTTGACCTGCATTAGCGTGGCCTTGAATTCGCAGCACTTGTTCTTAGTTGCCGTATCTAAGCGGATTATGCAGATACAGCCTTACTTTTCCTCACCCCAGTAGGCCTGTCTCACGAGTTGCGATTGATAACCTCGGCAGGGTGAAAGGTCAGTGCCACAACCCTTGTGTTGGCCAAAACCGAACGAAAAATAAATTTAATTAATGTTTTGTTTAATAAGAAAATCAGCTGGTTTTCAAATTGTGTTAAAAATACTGCTTTGTATAAAAATTAGGAAATGCATAGTTGTAAAAGCTTCATACAATGTCATAATTATTATTATTAAGTTCCCTCTATTAGCTCACACTCTCCTGATATATATCTTGTACAGTTTTTCAATCTTTAATCAAATATGTTTTTATTCATCCAATCAAGTTCAAATACATTTTTTTAACCTATAGTGGATGGCAATTGATGTTAATACAGTTTTGAAACATTTATTCAATAATTAAATTATAATAATTTGGGGGGTCTAGGTGGGATTCGAATCGAGTATCTTCGTGTTCGCAATATAGCGCTTTGGCACTGAGCCTACTTCCCCATAACTATACATGTACTGCTCAAAGATGAATTTTTCTTTAGCCCCATCCGGTTTTCGTTAAACCTCCTTTGCTTAACTTTAAATTGTTGTCATGGTTACCTTACAATATCATAAATAATGCTCTAGGATTAAAAATTAATGAAAATAATAAAATAAGCAAACAGGATTAACAGTGTGGAACCATGCTTCACAGACGGACAATGCGAAAGGAAAGTGGAAAGAAACTACAAGACAATGCAAGCGACGAAAAAAGAAAGCGTATAAACAGTAACAAATAAAAATAATAGTCTAACAACATACATGAAAAGGAAAATGGAAAATGCAAGGAAATTCGCTTTTATTTTGCCATTTAATATTGTTATTCTGACATATCTATATACACATTTATATTAATTGTATTATAAAATAAGAAGAAACAAAAATAAAAATTTTCTTTGTTTATTTAAGTTAGACTTTAGTAACAAATAAAAATAATAGTCCAACAACATACATGAAAAGGAAAATGGAAAACTGCAAGGAAATTCGCTTTTATTTTGCCATTTAATATTGTTATTCTGACATATCTATATACACATTTATATTAATTGTATTATAAAATAAGAAGAAACAAAAATAAAAATTTTCTTTGTTTATTTAAGTTAGACTTTAGTAACAAATAAAAATAATAGTCCAACAACATACATGAAAAGGAAAATGGAAAACTGCAAGGAAATTCGCTTTTATTTTGCCATTTAATATTGTTATTCTGACATATCTATATACACATTTATATTAATTGTATTATAAAATAAGAAGAAACAAAAATAAAAATTTTCTTTGTTTATTTAAGTTAGACTTGAAATGTTTTTTATATTACTTGTTTAAATATACAGTCCAAAAAGGAAGAAACTTATTTATAATATCCCAAACCATTAACAGTGCATTACTTATCGCCACAAAAACATAAACTTATTTTATACTACATTATTATACAGATGTATTGATATATCTGGGCACAAAGTATCAAGTCAGGTTGGATTTGGTTATATAGAGGATATTTAAGTTCATTTTAGCTTTAAGTGATACGCCAACAGACAATTTAATATTTCATGTTTCTTTCAAATCTTGTTTAGTATAAGTTACCACTGCCGTAGGATAAGTGAATAGCCTGTAATACTTAAGAAACCATGTTAGATATAAGTGATTCAAGACGTAGCATAAGTAATGTTAGTCTTTAAGGTAATATTGTCATGTATTTTTAAGTGTTTTATGTTAGAATAAGTACTTTCTATGTTAATTGTAAGCCAAAGCAAGTCCTGTTAGTCTTAAGTCACTGTTCATGTTAGCTTTTAAGGTTACATGTTAGATTTAAGTATGAAAACTTTGTTTTTGAGACTTTTCCACAGAAATATGCAATGCCTGCCAAGAGCATCTAGCAAAAACGCCAGTCAAGCATTATCCTTAACAAAAATATCTCACCCTACCACCAACACAAACCTCCGTCGTTTCATCAAACAGTCAGCAAAAAATAGTGCTGTAAACACATTGATACCAGCAGCCAGTGTTAAACAACAGACGCTGCAAACCCACGGGGGCCACCAAATCCCTTTCTTCATAATGACTGACTGATTCTTGTCCAAAATATCTCACCCTACCACCAACACAAACCTCCGTCCTTTCATCAAACAGTCAGTAAAAAATAGTGCTGTAAACACATTGATACCAGCGGTCAGTGTTAAACAACAGACGCTGCAAACCCACGGGGGCCACCAAATCCCTTTCTTCATAATGACTGACTGATTCTTGTCCAAAATATCTCTCCCTACCACCAACACAAACCTCCGTCCTTTCATCAAACAGTCAGCAAAAATAGTGCTGTAAACACATTGATACCAGCAGCCAGTGTTAAACAACAGAAGCTGCAAACCCACGGGGGCCACCAAATCCCTTTCTTCATAATGACTGACTGATTCTTGTCCAAAATATCTCACCCTACCACCAACACAAACCTCCGCCCTTTCATCAAACAGTCAGCAAAAAATAGTGCTGTAAACACATTGATACCAGCAGCCAGTGTTAAACAACAGAAGCTGCAAACCCACGGGGTCACCGAACCCCCTTCTTCCTAATGACTGACTGACTGACTGATTCTTGTCCAAAATATCTCACCCTACCATCAACACAAACCTCCGTTCTTTTATCAAACAGTCAGCAAAAAATAGTGCTGTAAACACATTGATACCAGCAGCCAGTGTTAAACAACAGACGCTGCAAACCCACGGGGGCCACCAAATCCCTTTCTTCATAATGACTGACTGATTCTTGTCCAAAATATCTCACCCTACCACCAACACAAACCTCCGTCCTTTCATCAAACAGTCAGCAAAAAATAGTGCTGTAAACACATTGATACCAGCAGCCAGTGTTAAACAACAGAAGCTGCAAACCCACGTGGGCCACCAAACCCCCTTCTTCCTAATGACTGACTGACTGACTGATTCTTGTCCAAAATATCTCACCCTACCACCAACACAAACCTCCGTCCTTTCATCAAACAGTCAGCACTAAATAGTGCTGTAAACACATTGATACCAACAGCCAGTGTTAAACAACAGACGCTGCAAACCCACGGGGGCCACCAACCCCCCTTCTTCCTAATGACTGACTGGCTGACTGATTCTTGTCCAAAATATCTCACCCTATCACCAACGCAAACCTCCGTCCTTTCATCAAACAGTCAGCAGAAAATAGTGCTGTAAACACATTGATACCAGCAGCCAGTGTTAAACAACAGACGCTGCAAACCCACGGGGGTCACCAAACCCCCTTCTTCCTAATGACTGACTGAAGCTCATTCACGTGGGGTAAAGTGGCTGAAGTATTTACACTCTCATCTCGTATTTCGTGGTAAATTGTATCTCGTTACGGGAAAACAAATGGGCATTTTTCTTCGTTTCGTAACGTTTGTATTGTGAAATTCCTTTCTTTCATACCTATAATGCAAGTAACAAGAACGTTTACTGTTAGGATAGGTTTGGTTACATCAACAAGTTATATAACCAAATGTTTTTTCAATGCAATTCCTACTGAAATCAACAAAAAGAAAAATTTTATTTTAGCTTCTTTTTATTTTATAATTACAATTAATATAAATATGAATATTTTATTAAAATAAATATTATATGTCAGATTAACAATATTAAGTGCAAAATAAACAGAATTCCATTGCAATTTTCCATTTTCCTTTCTATGTATGATGATTGACTATTATTATTGTTTGTTACTATTTACATGCTTTCTTTTTCTTTTTGTCGCTTGCATTGTGTTGTAGTTTCTTTTCGCTTTCCTTTCGTATTGTTTCGAATTTCAACCAATTTTAATGGATTGCTGCATTTAAAACCATTCTTTTTTGTTTGAAATTCATTTTGATGTAAATTGACGAAAAATTGAAGTTGGTCCAATCCGTGTCAATTATAAACTAAAAATTAATAATACAAATATTTGCGTTTAAAAATAAATTATTGTGAAAAATACTTTCCCAAATTTAATGGCATATGGCCAGACTGAATTTTGTGCCACCAAGTACTGGCAATATAGCATTATATCTACAATGATTAAAACTTAATTCATTGTACTGCTTAGGCAGTATTTCAATTTTTAATGTTGCCTACACTCTAATGGGCACCTTAATAAAATAATAAATTATATTATTATTAAATTTAAAAAAATGAATTTATTAAAATTAGGTAATTTGATTTGGAAACTGGACATTTTGGCACTTTAACGTTTTCTAGATGACGTGACGTTTAGACTTTTGTAAGTGGTAATTATATTAGTACAGTATTAACATTATCGCCAGATTTGTTGCAATGCTAGAACCGCATTAGCACTTAAAGAAAAGGGTAACAAATTACGTTAAACGCATAGGCCTATAGGTCTAGTTAATAAGTACATTGGCCTCATGTTTAATTATTGTTTAAGTGTGAATGAATGTTTTCTCTTAGGTAATGTGACTAACATTTCAATTATACGTGCAAATATGCAGTTTGTTTAATGTTTTTTTATATTTTATTACAACGTTTAGTTACGTTGGCATTTTGCCCTCTAAGTATGAAGGCAGAAGGATTTTTGATGCATGTATGATTAAATTATGGACATATATCGCCCCGGTCTGAAAATATTGATGTATGTCGTGCAGATGTGACACTTGAAGTTGTTAAAACATCTTGTTCAACATAGATTTCTGTCTTAGAAGAACTATTTATTTCTTCATAACAGTTTTACATTATTAGTAAGAAGTGATACTTGGCTAAATATATGTGCTTGCGCGCGCACGCGTGTGTGTTGTGTGTGTGTGTGTGTGTGTTAGATAAATGCGGTTGATTTGCTAGTCAGGTACAACTATGTATTTGAATAAATAAATAGTTGTACCTGACTCGCAAATCAACCGCATTTATTTTAACAATAACCTCTGCGAGTGTAAACATGATTAGTATTAATTTTAAATTTTAGTTCAGTACGCTTTAAGTTACCGCTACTTAGGGATATTCTTGCTGTCACGCAGCAGGTATCTGGAATATTTAATACACAATCCTATCATTATCCTAGTAATCTGTAGGGATATTCTTGCTGTCATGCAGCAGGTATCTGGAATATTTAATACACAATCCTATCACTATCCTAGTAATCTGTAGGGATATTCTTGCTGTCATGCAGCAGGTATCTGGGATATTTAATACACAATCCTACCACTATCCTAGTAATCTGTAGGGATATTCTTGCTGTCACGCAGCAGGTATCTGGAATATTTAATACACAATCCTATCACTATCCTAGTAATCTGTAGGGATATTCTTGCTGTCATGCAGCAGGTATCTGGGATATTTAATACACAATCCTATCACTATCCTAGTAATCTGTAGGGATATTCTTGCTGTCACGCAGCAGGTATCTGGAATATTTAATACACAATCCTATCACTATCCTAGTAATCTGTAGGGATATTCTTGCTGTCACGCAGCAGGTATCTGGGATATTTAATACACAATCCTATCACTATCCTAGTAATCTGTAGGGATATTCTTGCTGTCATGCAGCAGGTATCTGGGATATTTAATACACAATCCTATCACTATCCTAGTAATCTGTAGGGATATTCTTGCTGTCATGCAGCAGGTATCTGGAATATTTAATACACAATCCTACCACTATCCTAGTAATCTGTAGGGATATTCTTGCTGTCACGCAGCAGGTATCTGGAATATTTAATACACAATCCTATCACTATCCTAGTAATCTTTAGGGATATTCTTGCTGTCACGCAGCAGGTATCTGGGATATTTAATACACAATCCTACCACTATCCTAGTAATCTGTAGGGATATTCTTGCTGTCACGCAGCAGGTATCTGGGATATTTAATACACAATCCTATCACTATCCTAGTAATCTGTAGGGATATTCTTGCTGTCACGCAGCAGGTATCTGGAATATTTAATACACAATCCTACCACTATCCTAGTAATCTGTAGGGATATTCTTGCTGTCAAGCAGCAGGTATCTGGAATATTTAATTCACAATCCTACCACTATCCTAATAATCTGTAGGGATATTCTTGCTGTCACGCAGCAGGTATCTGGAATATTTAATACACAATCCTATCACTATCCTAGTAATCTGTAGGGACTCTATTAATTCTTTAACTCACAACTGGTTATTGCTAATAAAGACTATGCTAGAAATCCTATTATTTAATTATAGCGATTACCTTTTTTTCTATAAATTGTTATCATTATTATTTTATTTGGGTTTTGATATTATTAATAGTATTTTAGTACGGAGGGACAAACACCATCCTTGTAAAGAACAAAAATGTATTTATTTAAGTAGCCTACTCACGTCAGATATGATTTATTGTGTGATGTATTCTGGGGTCCTACAGCCGTTTACCCTTAGTTATCGATCAAGAGTTTCTCTATTTTCACGTGTCGATCCTATCCTTTAGTGATTAACAATAAACAAATAAGGGTTTAATAGTGGAAAGCAAAAGCGATTACCTTGTTACAAAAGGTGCTTTTATTGACAGTGTATATGCAACGTTCTTACTAAAGACGAAAGCTACCATAAACAGTTGCAGCGAGATTGTCACTAGAATGTTCGTAATTATAGTCAGATTAATTGTGAAAGGGGAGGACTGTTGCATGCGAAGGCTTCATTGTCACTTTGTCCCTATAGTTACCTCGTTCTCTCAGAAGGTTGATGAGGAGACGACGAATCTGTGACAAGCTCATTTAAAATAATAATCCAACCTCTTCATACTCAATTTTACAAAAGCGTTCATGATATTTGCAAATTCTCTTTGACCTTTAATGGTAAAATAGCGTTCTAATTTTAATTTAACTATAGTTTATGTTTCCCTAATATTAATGATTATTAATGGCCTGATTATGTTTTTTTATAAAGCTAAAACATAATTGCGACATTCGATTTTACATCTCTCCTGTGCGCGTGAGTGTGTGCACCCGCATATGTGCGTGTACGTAAGTTACAGAATCTCTAAAGTAAAATTATTTAGGCTTAGACTCATTTTCCATTCCTGATGTAAAGGCATTAAACATAACTACATTTACAATCCTTGGATTACCGTTCTGACTCCTTCATTATGTAGGACTCTCATCTTGTATAAATTATAGAATATATTAACTTCTCCTTCGACCGCGTCCATAAATTGAATACAGACGGCAGACTAATTGAAATGCAATCATTCCAGTTAATGGCAACATCCACTTCACAATGAATGTAGCCGTGTGCAATCACGTGACAAGAACTACAAACGGATGCAGAAGTAACATACATAATGTAGTAAACGTATTGTAGCTGCAGGTGTCTATGTAATTGCAATACGAAGAGTTGAGTGATTATTTACGAGGCAGAGGAAATCGGCTGACCTCGGCTGCCATCACACTGAATCTCTGGATTCAATCTCTCATTTCACCCTGTCCTTTGCTGTTTTCTCTTCTCTATTTGTTCAGTAAACTGTGGATATTAGAATGAAAATAATATAAAATGTAAACAAATCTATAAACTTTTAGTAAATACAGTAGAGTCTCGATAATTCGAGCTAGATGCAACCGAGAGCCCCTCGGATTACTTAAAATTCCGTATTACAGAAATACGTTTCTGTGCATTCGAAATATTCGAAATAATAGGAGTTTTGATGAACCCTCATACTATAATTAAAATTCCACTAAATATGCTTATTGAACTATATATATATATATATATATATATATATATATATATATATATATATATATATTTATTTATTTAAAACAACATAGGTTATTCAAATACAAGAATATTTATTAATTTATATTCAAAGCTTTTCGTTGGTAAACAGTACCAACATCATCAGGAATGAAAATTACAATTTTGTAATTATTTACAATTTTGTACAATATTGTAATTTTCATTCCTGATGATGTTGCTACTGTTTACCAACGAAAAGCTTTGAATATAAATTAATAAATATTCTTGTATTTGAATAACCTATGTTGTAAACAAGAAAACGTATTATATATATATATATATATATATATATATATATATATATATATATGAACATTTCTTGGGAGCCCGATTCATTTCCACTGTATAACGTAGTGATATAAACATTTCTTGGAAGGCTGACTCATTTCCTTTGCATACTGTATGGCTATAAACATTTCTTGGAAGCCCGATTCATCATTTTCTTTGAAATAGATAAAATAGGCTCAACTTCACTAGTAATCCTAGAAATATCCCAAATTGGTATTTTACCGAAATATCAACAATAAAATTCTATTAAAAATTCAATGGAATGTAATTATGGAAATTTTCAATGATTTCTCAGATCGTTCCATTCCAATAAAAGATGTATCTCTAAGGGACACGTTCTGTGGTTATAACCTTCAATTAATTCTAAAATTTGAACTTGACAACTTTGAGCAGTGAGCTTGGAATAGTGATAGTTTTGAGAATACTTAACCTTTTCCATCATAAAGCTGAAACTATTGAGGCGAAGGTATGGATGTAATGTTATTATTATTATTTTTTCATTATAAGACATCTCTCAAAGCATTGGGCATGAAATGTTTTCACACACCTATTTTGTCTGGGCCTGATCTGTTGTAAAGGAAGAGTGCAGTTCTTCTGCCATGTAGTGGATTCTGTTAAAGTATTGTGATTGGAAGATGTGGGATTCTGGAGGATAGAGTCTTGAAGCGTCAGTTTCCTCTTTCCTACCATCTCCCACTGAGTGGACACATTCTCTTAGAACAAGTTCTTTTGGGAATTTTAGTGTTACGGAAAACTGTTTTACTTAGTGTGTCAATAATAACATTTTTTTAAATAAACCAAAACAATTTTACATTATTACTTCAGTAGTTTTTATTGCAAAAATTACCTTTCATAGAAATAAACTATAGTTAATAGAGGGAATCTATTTCTTTCTAACCTCAACTTTTATATCAAAACACTGCACCAGCGATCACCATAACGCATACAAAACACATTGATATTGAACTTAACACAATTTTAAAATGCATTTTTTCTTCTAAAATCCACAGTTTTGGGATATTGAAAGGCCTTAGAAATCCTTAGAAAATATTAATGCAAAAATGTTTTGAATTTCCTGTTATTGGAAAAATAATTTCTAGAAGATGTGTTATAATTGTCCGATATTTACAAATGTTAGTTATTGTATTAGACTGTGAACCTTTAATTGTTATCTTTTAGTCACATCCGGCTTAAGTATTTTGATCTAAAGTACAGTGCGGATCACGTGCACTTGTCCTTGAGAGATCGTCATAGAAATTATTTTCTTTTATAAAAACTATGCGTAAAAATTTAAGTAAATTTTACATATTTCCTAATTTTAAATACTTTTAAAAAACGTTATTGATTTGAATGGCACTGTGTTGGATGAAAGAACAACTATTTTTCTAATGGTAGATTGTCACTTTATATGCGGCATTATAGGTGGTTACTGGGACCAGTTGTTGAAGGCCAAAAGACAAAGGGTAAATGAATTTTACTTAAAGGGAAAGGTAACATATATCATGTAGTCAATGCAAACTATTAGTGACGTCATCAATACGACTATTTCAACTGTAAGAGAAAAGGCACGTTCATTTTCAAACTTAATACTTCATTTCAACTTGAAACTAACTTAAGTTGCTTTATTACTCAGTTTAGTACTATCATGTTTTCAAAATGATATGTGATTGTTATATTGCGAGTAATGAACTAGAATATGTATTGTTGTGTGATTAATTGTTTACTTATGGCAAGGTTTTTACGTGCAATAAAGTGAACTATCTTTTGTGAGAAAGGTTTTAGTTACAACATCAGAACTGTAGCAGATATCTCACGAAAACACGGTTAAAAATCTTTAATGTCAATGAAAATGTTTGCGGAGTAATTAAATAATTAATCAAAAGTCAATATAGATTTATGACAGGTATGTTAGAAAGCTAATTATTTATAAATTCATTTTTTAAATGTTATCTATAATTAAAAAATAGGTCTTTGTTAAAAGCTCAGCATGTAAAATTTTTCACAAAAAATATTTTATTAAAATCTATATAGGGTCTACATCTTTATTAGGCCCTTTCGAAATTTGACTAGTTTGACATTTTCTAATGCTATAAAACATCTTTGTATGAGCATCCTCGAAACTGTAGCTTGTTTATGTTTTGAATAATAATTATTGTAGATTACTAGATGGACCAAGGACCTACCGCGCCCCGCGAACTCTTCTCCGACTGCGTGACCAGTCCTTGACCAACATTTGTTTTTACTTACCCAATACAAAAACACACAATTGACCTTTTGTAAAAATATATACATTAAGTTCTTAAATATCTCAACTGTTCGAGGTGAACGACTTTTATAAGTGAGTCCTATGAATAGTCACGGCATGGACTAATGACATCGTGGTACCTACTCAACCCATGAAGAAGACCTGAATCACCCCCTTTTTCTACTTGTGGTGTGCAATCCTAAACACTTGAGCCATGATCTTTCTTTACATCCCAAACCAGGGTTTTGATTAATTGACTTCTTTATTCAAAACGACCGTCTTAAATTACACAAAAATCTGCTTTAAAAGAAGTTGAAATAAAAACGTTTTCATTGCAAACAAGATTATAATAATGTAAGGTAAAACGTTTTCATTGCAAACAAGATTATAATCCTGTAAGGTAAAACGTTTTCATTGCAAACAAGATTATAATCCTGTAAGGTAAAACGTTTTCATTGCAAACAAGGTTATAATCCTGTAAGGTAAAACGTTTTCATTGCAAACAAGATTATAATCCAGTAAGGTAAAACGTTTTCATTGCAAACAAGATTATAATCCTGTATGGTAAAACGTTTTCATTGCAAACAAGATTATAATCCTGTAAGGTAAAACTATTTCATTGCAAACATATAATCCTGTAAGGTAAAACGTTTTCATTGCAAACAAGATTATAATCCTGTATGGTAAAACGTTTTCATTGCAAACAAGATTATAATCCTGTAAGGTAAAACGATTTCATTGCAAACAAGATTATAATCCTGTAAGGTAAAACGTTTTCATTGCAAACAAGATTATAATCCGGTAAGGTAAAACGTTTTCATTGCAAACAAGATTATAATCCTGTATGGTAAAACGTTTTCATTGCAAACAAGATTATAATCCTGTAAGGTAAAACGATTTCATTGCAAACAAGATTATAATCCTAGAAGGTAAAACTATGTCATTGCAAACAAGATTATAATCCTGTATGGTAAAACGTTTTCATTGCAAACAAGATTATAATCCTGTAAGGTAAAACTATTTCATTGCAAACAAGATTATAATCCTGTAAGGTAAAACGTTTTCATTGCAAACAAGATTATAATCCTGTAAGGTAAAACGTTTTCATTGCAAACAAGATTATAATCCTGTATGGTAAAACGTTTTCATTGCAAACAAGATTATAATCCTGTGAGGTAAAACGTTTTCATTGCAAACAAGGATATAATCCTGTAAGGTAAAACGATTTCATTGCAAACAAGATTATAATCCTGTAAGGTAAAACGATTTCAAGACTACCAAGCAGTCAGAAACGCGTACCGGAATCTTCTACGCTGCATGAACATAGAAATGTTTTGGTCTAACTTTACCATCGGATGCTTGCCAATACCATTTCTTTAAGCAGACGAAAAATAATTCAGTTATTAAACCCCGCTCCCCCAGTTAACGCTGAAATGGTGCGGAGAAAGGAAATGTTTATATTATGAACAATGTGGCTCTTTTAAGTGCTTCCAGTATTTTAAAAACTTTTAATGAAACCTCCAGTTTTAAACGTTCTTTACAACTTTCTTTACGTTAATTTTACACCCCTTTTATAATTTTGCACCCTAATTAAAGTAAACCGTTTGTCTTTAGTAAAACATTGTGTTCATATTACATTTAAAACCTAGATCAGCTTGTCAGATATATTTATTCCTAATTATTTAGGCAGAGTTAGTTATTCACTCGTTATTAAAAGCCACTCAAATAAACTAATAAATCATTTATGTAAATGTTTTTTGCTTCATCTCTAAAAAAATTACTAAATCTGTTAGCATAATGAAATTTTGAAAGTAACATATATTCTGAAATGGTAATTTGGTTACCAAATCTAATTACCTTTTAAAATATAATTATTTTAAGTTCTACTTTTGAAAAGCTTTGTCATAGGCATCTATAAAAAATATAGACCCATGTAATAAATTTAAAAAATAAGCTTTACAACGCATATATAACAAGACAAAACTCTTCATGATTCAATCAAGAAATTAAGTTAATGTCGTGTAAGTCGTTGAGAAGTCGGTGCGTTAGATGTTTTATCAGTCCAACTAATATTTTATGTGAAATTTTATTGGTAATTTTCTGAACTTACGTAACAGACGAGATAAATCACCACGTGCGCCTACACAGCGACAATACTGTACCTAAAACTATTGAAATATAAATAATTTTATAAAATTGTAAAAAAATAGGTTGTAGTAATATTGAATGATAATTCAGGAAAATAAATGGCAATTCAACACCAATAAAATTATTGATATTTTTCATAATAGGAAATTAAATAATTATCGTAGATATTTAACGGCACTTACATATTATACGGAGGCTACTATTATACCGCTGAGGTTAGGTAAGGTTAGGTTATCATAAATATGTTACTATTACTTCCCTGTTACATTATGAATCGGATGTGGAGAAATGCTAAATAGAGGAGCCAGAGGCATCGAGGTATCTCCGGAATATATGTGTGGCGATTGGGAGTGACCGCGGCTGGCGGCGATGCGTTCAACTCAATTCCCGCTAACATCTCTTCTTTTTGGAAGGCAGAAAACTAGAACCCATTGTCATAATGACAAGTACTTTTCACGGTAAGACAAATAAATTCAGTCCTGTATAATTATTTAGCGTGAAATAACCTCAACAAATAATGATCTCCGTATAATACGTAAGTGCCCATTAATCATTATTGGAATACGTCTTACTATCCATATTTTTAACAAAATAGTTGTTTTAAAACAAATAAATTTGCGTTCACCATAGTGATGATATTTTAAATATACTCACATACAAACAAATCACAGCCTTATAAATATCTTCAAAAATTCTCTAATCTGGAAATTGCGAGCAAATCTTTATTTAATGACAGTTATTAATTTTAATGTTATTCATGTAATTTCACGAGTTACAGTAGTATATAATATATACTACGCACAATATTTTTAAAATTCATAACTTTATATTGTAAAATTGCCGCTAAGTAAATATTGCAGCAGGGCTGTCGACGCAATCCAGGTGGCATTTTCACTGACCTGTTTATGGCAAACCAACTGCTGAGAGGTTCTGCCTTATATGCAGAGCTATGCACGTTGACAATGCCAGTGCGATGGTATGAAGTAAAAACATAGCGTTCGGAACGATCAAGCACTAGGCACGCCTTCACCATTCATCACACGATATGACTTACTTCCCGACTTTTTCAAGTGCTGGGATATAAACACGCCTCTGACTCTAACGCCGTGAGTAATGAGTTAGAACCGAGAAATGGCTGCAGCTATTTTCTGGCTGCGAGAATTTTATATTTGCTATTTTCCTGGGCTACTTTACTATTTACAAAAATATAAATTTTATTGTTCTTTATATTCTTGTTTTTCGAGGCTGTCCGTGTGTTAAAGCTCTCATGCTCTAACGGTTGGGTTATGCCCCTCTAGGACCAAGTCCCCAGTCTTGGGCTTCGACCGTTAGGTAAGGTCATCCGGGAGTGGATAAAGGTCTGATTACGCTACTTGGACCGAACTATTTAGACGGGGGGTATAGAGGTAAGGAAACCCGGCCGTTCGGAGGGTTATACTGGTTCCGAGCAATTCTGGAAATCCGTCGAAATCGTAGTGTCTGGTTGGAGTTTGTCTCGTCCCAGGGGCTGACCGGTGACCAGTCTAAGCCTTCCAGCATGGTCGATGACTTTTACTGGTACCTGGGGTCGTGGCACCAAGGAGCCCACCGTCTCGGGCCTGACGGTAGTCACCCTGACGGGGGCCACGAAGTTGAGGTTGGCTTCGTAGGGGTAGAGGTAGGGTAGAGTACCAGGGGAGCTTCATGAATCTTCCTTTACGATATATATCCTTATTGGCACTAAAAGTATGAAACCGTTAAACACACCAACTTATTATCTAAAAGTCAGATGTTTTATTTATTACCTTGAACCCATGTAGCTCTCCGTACAAGCCCACTCTCCCATTTCCAGTACCAAGGAACCTACATGAACGTTCCATAAACGATCTCTGTCATCTAGCCTCATTTCTCTGCATGCGTGTGAAATCGTTGGACAGCTCCTTATTACCTTGCGGACTCCCTTAAATGATCAAAATTTAAATAACTAAACCGTACGTATCATTCAACTAACCAAATTACACGACTTTCAACTAATCAAAAGTGCACGGTCTTCAACTGATCGAAATTGTTGCGGGTTATCGTATTGACGTTCCGTAGGCGTTCACTGCACATCTGGAACTTCCTTACCTTGAAGTCAGACGGTTGAAGAAGAATTAGATATTTGAGCTTCTGAGTACCAGAGAATTATTCCCAATGCCAGGGAAGCATCATGAACCTTCAAGGGCTCCTTCCAAACCTTGGATATTTGATGTGTAGTATGGTTGGTTAGTTGACATGTTGGTCGTTTGAAAGGTCTAGTTGAAGTTTCTTACTGCACAAGCGAGATATCGTCCCCTCCTCTCAGTACCATAGAAGAGTAATGAACCATCCTTAAACATATGTTTTCCCTGTACCCCTATTTCTCCGCAGCGGTAGATACTTCCCTGTTACCTAGATAGGTAGCTAAGAACTCTTCCTGGTGTCCTGGTCTGGAAGAGTAGCATGCTTATCGATATCTCACTTATGTTTCACCTTCGATTTCATTTCCCATTCTGACGAAAATAGCTTTATTGTGGCGACTCTTCTTTAAATATTTATTCGTATCTGGGTCTCTTTTATATCACCCGGCACCCCTGCATGAAAGAAAGTTTAAAATCTCTAAATAAAAGAATCATTGTCCTGACTGACTGAGAATAATCGTAGAGACGAAACTATAAAAGGTTACACCGCAAAAAGGTAAAAACTTGCAATTTATAGGCTACATTCCGGTTATAACTTAGACGCACACTAAGAAAGGATTTTGCAAAATGTTTATTTTAAAGGCTAAAAATTACAAAATTCCATGGAAAGTATACAAGTCCCATATGAAATGCACAGGGAAAGTATAATTTCAGAGACTATGCCGGTTCCATAATTAGTTAACTTTTTGCGAGAAAGCAGTGATTCCATAATCATTATCAATTGTTAGTTGTTTTTTGATTGATTAAATTAACATATAAAGTGACAATTTTAAACGAGTGCGGGCAAAGCTATCAAGGGGCGCCAGTACTATAATAAACCACATTTGGAGTATTAATTCGTTAGCAAACATTTCTTTTTAAGGTTTATTTATAAACTCGATTTTATATCGTAACATTTTTACTTCATGAAAGACAAAAACTGAAGGAATAATTAAACTCGAATAGTACCTCGCAACTCGTCTCTGATTTTCCGCCATTTTCCTACTCCAATGCTACGTGACAAAACGTTGGCAACAAGGTTTTTGTAGAAGCATTAGAATTCCTATTAAATCTATTTAGTTATCTTTCTTTGGGCGTTCTAATGGGACCGTGGCCTGATACTTTTAAGCGAGGGGAAAAACAAAAGAAGGCAATTAAGAGATTAAGTTAGCCAACGTCTAGATACATTAGGAATTGTTGAAGTCTCCCGGTTGAGGGTAGATTGTCATCAGTATTCAAAAATAAAGAATAAAGGTCCAGTCGGTTTTACATGTAATTAGTGATTTGATTGCCAAATAGGAATGGGAATTAGTGATTAGGAGTTATGTTAGCAGAGGGAGACGCCACTCAAGGCACTCCATTCACACATTATAACGTTTTAATTTCACACACGCTTCGAACTTTTTCGGTAGTCTTTTGCTTTCAAACATATTTTTTTTTTGACAGTATTCACTAGCTTGTCATCTTTGTTTCCTAGCATTGTTTAATCTTTTTCGGTAGTGTTTTGCTTTCAAACATATTTTTTTTTGACAGTATTCACTAGCTTGTCATCTTTGTTTCCTAGCATTGTTTAATCTTTTTCGGTAGTGTTTTGCTTTCAAACATATTTTTTTTTGACAGTATTCACTAGCTTGTCATCTTTGTTTCCTAGCATTGTTTAATCTTTTTCGGTAGTGTTTTGCTTTCAAACATATTTTTTTTTGACAGTATTCACTAGCTTGTCATCTTTGTTTCCTAGCATTGTTTAATCTTTTTCGGTAGTGTTTTGCTTTCAAACATATTTTTTTTTGACAGTATTCACTAGCTTGTCATCTTTGTTTCCTAGCATTGTTTAATCTTTTTCGGTAGTGTTTTGCTTTCAAACATATTTTTTTTTGACAGTATTCACTAGCTTGTCATCTTTGTTTCCTAGCATTGTTTAATCTTTTTCGAACAGGTTGTGTTTGCTAAGTTGCAGCATCGTCATCGCTGTCCCCTCTTTAAGGGCCCGTGCCTCCTTCATACCAATTAGTTTTAGCAAAAAATATTAACCTATAAAACAGCTCTAGGTTTTAGCAAAACAGCTTCACGACGACCCTACAATTGTCTAACTTTAAGTGGCCAAATAGCATAAAATATGATATCTGGAGATAAAAATGGCCAGAATATCCCCAGAGAGGATCTCCCCCTGTAAGCCTTGCTTTGGCCTTTAGCACTCATGTTAGTGTTATTTAGTGTACATACACCCACATACTAACATCACTTAGAATAGGCATAAAGGAACACACGCTTAGATTCAGCGGGTAATGGGTACTCTAAAATCAGGACAGAGATGCTGTCCGTACAAGCTATATGTCTCCCTCACGCATAATTCCTTGTCCCGTTCTCACCCCTACATTTATCCGGTAAACCCACCAGGTAAACCCCTACCTTGAGAAGTAACCGTTACATACCAAGGTATGCAAACCTAGACACGGTGTCACTTGATTCTGCCCTATGTAAGAGACCAAGGGGTTAGCTCCTTCATTAATTAAGAAGGGTTTCTTTCTTCTTATATGTCCATTTCGTATTTCTATCTACGTGTCTCAATCTCTAATCACAATCCTTTCAATATTGCCCATAGAGATTACGAAATGTAATCGTCCAAATGTACACATTAAAAATGTAGGGACACAAAGTGACGTATACTTCCATAGCGAAATTAACACTCTGCAAACATTACCGCACTTTATCAAACAATAATTATTAAATCTAGTAAGAGACGATTGGTTTTGTCTACTTCAAATAAACATTGTCGGAACTATCAGAACAAATAATTTCATTCCTCAGCAGTTTCTGGAGAAATAAGTGGTCACGTGACCTCTAACATTCTTTAGAGGCATAACAAATTATATATTTTTAAAAACATTTTGAAATTAATTTTCACCTTAATTTAAGTATGATACAAATATATTGGACGAAATATATTTTTTAAACTAGATTTGGCTAGTGAGACAACATTTTATAAAACAATCAAATTTTTCGTAGTTACCACAAATAGTAGGTTTAAGCATACACAGAAAACTCGTTTCGTCGACTTGATTGCTGTCATCATTAGGCAGAATATTTTATAAATCAGACACTATGAAATAGTTCTGTTGCAGCAGAGAGGTGGTTTTTTAATCGCGTTCAAATAAAGACACGAATTTTCATGGTAATCTTTGCAATTGTTTAAGTACCCTATTTAGTGTAGAGGTCAAGAGAAGATAGGGTTTTGTGGCCCCGAGGTTATGCAGCATATGTTACGTAACGATGGATGCGGGTAGGGTTATGGAAAACAGGTCTTTTAGTATTGGGCTGAGGGTCAGGAGAGAAGGACTTTAATTTTGGGTGGGGGCAGATAAAGTTTATTTTATTTCATGGGGACATGGCTGACTGACTACAGCTAACAAGGCGACATAAAACTAGAGTGATTGCTCCGGTCAGTGGTTTGCGCTTCCTTGTGAAGCAGATGGCCTCTGATTTATCTGTGTTGACCTCCGTCCTCCATTTTCGGAGCCAAGGTGATAGGGTGTCCAGCTGGCCCTAGACGACCTTTGTAGTTTTAGTTTCGCTCCAAGAGCTTCAATGAAACATGGCATCATCCGCGTAGAGGGATAAGGATACATGAAGAAGAAGCATTATATCGTTTACATGGACGAGGTAGAGGAGAGACCCTGCGCGGTACCCGGAGAGATGAGTCGGAGGTTAAAGAGGCATTGTTCAGCCCTCCGCACTCGAGGCATTGTAAAGTTTCAGCTGGACAGGTATGATCTGAGAAGAAAGACGGTGTGTTTAGAAAGGGGGCTGATGTGTTGGTACAAATACCAATGGCGGCTCGTGAAGATGTTGCATGGTTGTGTAGCCCCCAAACTAGAGATCAATAGCGACAAAATAAATAACTTTATTTTTTATGTAAGAATTATGTACATTGCTTGACCTATTATTCATTATATAACATTATCCATCCTTTATAAATAATAATAAAAATATAAGAACCGCATTGACAGTCTGATCGTTCGTACAGTCACAGACAGTCTCGTTCGGCCTGGAAACCTGCAACATCCAGTGACGTCATTCTTAATGGAGAAAAAACATTGAAAGGTCCAGGCAGACTAAAACAGCTAGGCAACGCCGTAACGGTCCTTAGGTTGCAGAAGGGCTGCAACCTCGGGAGTGTTCGATTAAGACCGGCTCCGCCCGAAGAGAAACATCTCCGCTCCGCTCCGACTTTGTTGACATTCACAGCTAAGAATGAATTTAGATTGGTTCGGTTATAAATAAACCCTAGCATTGGGATTCGGTGTCGTAAATTAGTTAGAATAAATTAAATAATGCCAATATATTTTCTTTAATAGAATAAATCACAAAGTATTAAGCAGTGTGTAAAAACAGCCTTCTAAGTTTTTTATGATTACTGTTTCCTTGCCTTTAAAAAAGAAACTAACACTTTTACGATCTGCAACCCCCATAGTTCATAGTCACCAGCCGCCACTGATAAATATATAACTTCATTAAAACGTCGATAGATGGTGCTGTTGGTAGACTACAGAACTCTGCCAAACACTAAACAGGTGGTACATTTCCGCAGTGCCTTCAGAACTGGGATTATCTTGAATCCTTACAGAGATGAAATGTCCAGAATCCAATCAGGTTTCATTAATCAACGACAAGAAAGAAAGGACGTTGTTTTTGGTGTGACGAAGTGTTTTAACACACAAGAATGTGTTCGTTAGCTTTGTGTGTGTTTAGGTCCACCACCAGTCCTTTTCTTTACACTTAACCTGCTATTCACACCACGTCGGATAAGGACACTGTACAAATCTTTTAGTTGTCATGTCTATTTTTCTTTACATTTTGTAAGCTTGGAGCCCTTAAACTTCTAGCTTTAATACTAAATACATTTCAAAAGAAATGTATATCTTAACATGTAAGCTGTTTATTTTTCACTTATAGTGGTTAAAAAAGGTGTTATTGAATATTGTTGTTCAATAAAACGTTATGTTATTGTTACTGAATATTGTTACGTAACCTATTAAAATGTTTCAGGTAGAGCATGCAACACGCCACGTAGAGAAACTTAAAGCCGGCGGTGGTGAGTGGTTTTGTGGTTAATTTGGTGAAGGTAGTTTGCATTGTGGTTGAAGCAAATATTGTTTTATAATATCAGTTATGTAACTGATCGTGGGAATTATTTTGCTTCAGTTTATCCAATCATACGCCCATAGTTAACAATGTAACCGATATCTTGTTATCAAGTAGCTGCCATAAGTCCAAGAGTTTCTGTCCACCGTCCGTGCTAAAGATGTTACATTCAGGTAATCTGACAATTCACGTTCCTCAGGTTCTTTTTAAAGAAGATCTATTACTGTCTTTCTTGTACTTCTTGGAAGTAAAATACCTTTTTTTTAACGGGAAAAGTTTTGCTGAACAGTTGAATGAGCTGAGTAGAGTGTTTTGTTGTTATTGTTTAAGCATTTGTTTCTGTGTTATCCATGGGTGCCCATCCTCCCCAAGGATCATGGCGCATCCCCTCTAAATCTTCCATCTACCTCTTCTTAATAAAACCTATGGGAACTACTGCAAACTAATGAACATTTTATCAGTGGTGCAACATGTGCCTTCGATCTCCCCCATGGGCGACGCTGGTGTAGACATTTTAAAAAATCATTTGTTTTATCCATTCAATAGCTTTAATTAGCACATAAAATGTTATCAGAATTTTTAGTGAGTTTTTGCTTAGTACCTCTGAGTGCCGTCAGATGTCATTACCTTACATCTTGGCGTTGGCACTGCAAAGACTTTAGCTCGTGCATATAAAAGTTAGCTTGGAGTAAGCAAAAGTAATAATTTCACTTTAAAGCAATATTTCATCATTACAAAAATGTTTTTGTTTTAAAATACAGGACACGCCAATGTTGTAAAACATGATTTATGCTTTTAGTGAAGTATGAATTAAATACCTTACACTTTACACTTACCCACTCTGGGGGTACCTTTCCCCTTCCAACCCTCCCTCCCCTGAGCACTAAGTACTGCTTTATGCAACCCACTGTCTCCATCAAGGAAAGAATTTTCTTTCGCCTCGTCCAATTCATTTAAATTTCGATATATTACGGTAAAAATATAGAAAGTGGCCTTAGTGGCCAAAATATGGATATCGGAGCGTTTTAAAGGAAGAAATTAATAGCAAACAAAATATTCGAGATGTTAAGAATGTGAAGATTTCATACTTGTGTCGTGTTTCGTGTGATTTTCGTTCAGAAGGAATGAAATTCTACTGTAAAGTATCGGATAAGTGAGTTGTCTACAAGGATGAGGACAGAACTGGAGTAGACGCTACGATACGTAGTGGTACAAAAGGGAAGTGGCTGGAAGCATCCGACGATCTTCCTTAAAGTGATGCTTATTGTAAATACATTTTGTATTTTGTGAAATTTATATCAAGTGTTATTGTTTGCGTACCGTTTCTTGAAATATGTGGTACATTTAAAATGCAACAAAGTGTTAACTGTGTTGGTCGAAGGAAACAAAGAGTTGTTCCTTATTGAAGACACGGTGCGAGACCTACAGCGGTGGTTACCGACTGTCAAGCCATGCGTAATGCATGTACGCCGTATGTAAGGTAATAACAGGTCCGAAAATATGCACAACTAGTGAACATATGTAATTTTTAAAAATAATTTTGCTCCAATATATAAATTTATATTACAATGTTGTGATTTTCTACAATTATATAATTATTCATAACATATTGTAGCCAAAATCTTATTAGTACCATTAAAAGTCAATGTCCTGCACAATCCAAACCCGAAGTTGTTCCTAAAAAGGATTTTGGAATTATATAACAACTTCTAACTATACGCGTCAGAATTCATTGTGGTACTGTACTTTAACACTCTCTTATTTTTGTCAATTTTTCTCAATGTAATTTATAAATTGTGCCTGTTTGTGAGTCGACATTTTCACTGATATAAATGGTACATACGAATTTGTAAAACATTATGTACAATGGCTGTTTACGAGTAAACATGTATTGCGCCTGTTTGTGAGTAAACATTTCACTGATATAAATGCTAAATAAAAACTAGTAAAACATTATTTATTCTACCTGTTTAGGAGTTAACGTTTTCACTGATATAAATATTAAATACAAATTCTTATATTTTTATGTGCTGTGTCTGTTTATGAGTCGACATTTTCCTGATGTAAATGCTGGATAAAAACTTACTAAACATATATTGTGCCTGTTTGTGAGTAAACCTTTCACTGATGTTAATGGTAAATACAAATTTGTAAAAATTATTTACTGTACGTGTTTATGAGTTGACGTTTAGACACTGATATAAGAAATAAATACAAATTTGTAAAGCATTGCATTGCGCCTGTTTATGAGTAAACATTTTCCAAATGTAATTGCTAGATGTAAACGTACAAAACATGAATTGTGCCTGTTTGTGAGTAAACACTTCATTAATATAAATGGCAAATACAGATTCGTAAACTATTATGTGCTGTGCCTGTTTATGAGTTGACTATTTCTTGGCGTAAATGGTAGATAACTTACAAAACATGTATTGTGCCTGTTTGTGAGTAAACATTTCATTAATATAAATGGTAAATACAGATTCTTAAAGTATTATGTGCTGTGCCTCTTTATGAGTTGACTATTTCCTGGCGTAAATGGTAGATAACTTACAAAACATGTATTGTGCCTGTTTGTGAGTAAACATTTCACTGATGTAAATACTAAGTACAAACTTATTAAACATTATGTATTGTACCTGATTGTGAGTAAACATTTTAGAAATGTTGTTATTGTTTTAGAGAATGCCTCCAACTACCGGAGTCTGCCCAGGACGAACCCGACAGCGATTACTCGTTGCGAAGGTAGATTTATGACGGGCCAATCAATGTGTGTTTTGTAGTTTGGGGTTTACTTTTTTTTAATTAGCATGTTGGCGCTTTGTGTTTCCCACAGTTTTCCTCTTTTTATTAAACACAATAAAAAGGTTAATTTTTTCCAATTGGAATTCGTAGAATTTGGTAAGTTTGTAACATGTGTGTGTTGTAGGCTGGCATAACCTGTAGTCTACTTTAAAATGGCATGTTAATAGCATACACTAAAGTGTATATACATTCACGCATACGTTATCACGCAACATTTAATGATCAGCGATGTTGAGCAACTTTTAATGATGCTCAACATTTAATTTAAGTTTTCTTCAATAAATGTATTTTATCTCACCTTATCGTAATCCACCTGCAATCCCATCCTTTCCTCACTGTAGCCGCACACACGCCGCTTTCCTGTCACAGCGCTACACCATTGTAGCCGCGCGCACGCCGCTTTCCTGTCACAGCGCCTCACCATTGTAGCCGCACACACGCCGCTTTCCTGTCACAGCGCCTCACCATTGTAGCCGCAGACACGCCGCTTTCCTGTCACAGCGCCACACCATTGTAGTCGCACACACGCCGCTTTCCTGTCACAGCGCTACACCATTGTAGCCGCACACACTCCGCTTTCCTGTCACAGCGCTATACCATTGTAGCCGCACACACTCCGCTTTCCTGTCACAGCGCTATACCATTGTAGCCGCACACACTCCGCTTTCCTGTCACAGCGCTACACCATTGTAGCCGCACACACGCCGCTTTCCTGTCACTGCGCGTAATTTTCTCAATTACTTGTGTTGTCCTTATTTTTCTAATTATTATAGAACGTTAAAATTGAAAAAGGTTTTTTCAAATGTTAGTTACTTTTTTACCTTTACGTGAAAATTTCTTTGATTTTAATATTTTGCGAATCGCGCTATGCGAATATCAGTGAAGTGGCTGTGTTTTCCAAAAGCTCTCACTTCACAATAGATACACACACAGGTCGATGAACGAAGGACTGAGTTTTAGCCCATTGGTCGTTTTTTAAAACCCCTCTTTATTACTAATTTTAAACTACTTAACTAAGTGAATACGTAATTGCTTACTTGCTGGATTCAAGGTGATTACATCAAGAACCCTCTTTATTGTTGTTCTACTACATTATATTTGTAACAATCAGGTTCGGTCACCAATCAACGAATCTACTTTCTACCCTCTTACTCTATTCTTACTTCTTGGCTTGTCTTTCATAGTGAGCTTGTCTAACACCTCTTTTTCTTTGCCCTTTTTATCTTCATCCATTAAACCTTCTATCTTAGCATTCACGTTCTCTTCAAGCAATCCTCTAAAACAGGGTGTATCAGCCTTTCAAATTCTGCTCCCTCTCTTTAAAACACAGACATGAGGTCACACATCTGTCCGTTTATAGTTGCTTAAGACCTACAATCGTAACATGAAATTGAAGCTGGCTAGGTTAATTAAACGCTAGATAATCCTATTTAACTTATAATATAAATATTTATATAATTTATAAATATATTTCACCCTACAATTGATATTCTTTAATCCTACAACTACACACTTGGTTAGGGCCTTGCACAACATACATCTTGCAAAATTGTTAAAAATACATAGCTAAGGTGAAATATAATGTTACATAGTTTCCAAAATAAAATGAAGAATTGTACTATGTAATAAATCAAGACTCTTGACTATGCTTCAGAGATGCAGCACAGGAACCATAACATTGTACAAACACCCATGACGTAGATCAACACGCACATGTCTACCATGTCCCTTTAACGATTGATATCGATGTAGCAGCTTTTATATTATCTCAAAATTGACTTTGTCAAACTTTGAATGGTGAATATTATTTAAAATTCTACATCTTACCTCTACGAGGTAAAGAGTATTTGCAGATATTTACTGAACGTCCTCTTAATATCTCCTGTAATTATTTATAGAAAGTGAGTCCAACGTGAACTTTAATGCAATAAATGCATTAGAAAGTTACTTTTTGTCAGAGTAAGATCTTTGAAAAGATCAATTTAAATTGATTAAGAACAGGCGGTATCTTTCTGAAAATAGTTGACTAAAGTAGCCCAACTGTAGTCAGACACCCCTAAACAAATAAGGGGCCCTCTGAACCCCCAGGAAATGTCGGAGATACAGATGCCTTTCTCCTTATATTATGTTTCTACTTCTACAATTTGCTGTATAATACTTGTGTAAACACCTGTCAGATATTCTTGTATATTTCCTCAAGTAATTCTACGCTTTATCTACTTTAACTCAGGCTTAACGTTTACATATATTTGGGTTTTGTGTTCTTCCCAGGTGTTAATTTTTGTTCAATTAAAAACTCGTAAATATTTAACCATAACTCTAATTTCAAATTAACAAAAACGTTTAAACTGACCATTTCCTGTACACACAATAAACAGTGAATGTAACTTGTAGTTTGTATGTAAATATGTGCTTTTGTAGATACACTGTTTATAATGGTATGTTACAGGGAATATGTATTCTTTATTGAAATAGATGTAATAAAAACTAGTTTGTTTACTGCATGATAATCAATTATTTATTTAAAATTTTATTGTTTTTAAAATTTACTCAAATTATTTAAACACTTGAACATGTATCGATTTTTTTTGTAGAGAGGTTTGAGGGTTATATTGTCAAACAGTGTATGTAGTATGTGGGGGGGGGGCTAGCTTGAAATGTTTGTACTGTTCAGATGTGTGACGTAGAATTACTATAGGCAATTGTAACATATCAATATACATTATATGTTCAAGTGGTTTAATATAAAACTAGCAGCTCAAGTGAAGATGGAATCAAATAATATCAAATTATTTATGTTGGATAAGATTTCATTATTAATGCAGTTTTATAAGTACAGTGCAATTTAATTTTCAATTATAAGACTGCTCAAAAATTAGTGTAACTATTAAACAATTAATCCTAAAAATTATATATAGTGAGAGATTTATGTAAATTTATTGTATTGTTCTGGTTGTACCTTATATGTTTATTCATTCCAATTTCTATTTAAATCTACTTTATAAATAGTATTAATAGTAAAATTAGTGAGGAGGTTTTACTTCTAATATTTTCCTACTTTTAAAATATTGTAAGTAAATATTAAAATACATTAATACATAATTATTATCGATTAAAATATAACACGATATTAGTTTAATGGTTCTCTACTAGATAGCAGTAGTAGGATTCTGTATGTCGAAAGTAAAGTTCTGCTTTTAGTTAGTAGTTGAGGTGTAGATGGTTGAGATTTTCGCTACTAGATGGCACTGCAGTTCACTTATTACATTTAGTCTTCAGTATTTCTATATTTCATTCAATAACAATTGGAGCATGAGTTTTTTAAACTTTGCGTTAAATTTATATTAAGGTTTTGTTTACAATACATATTTGTTTCAAATATTAACGTATAAAGATGAAAAATGCATCTACATAGAACAAAAATTTTAACTGCATGATTAAATATTGGTTCACATTATTTTTAGTTTGTTGGATGTTTTTTGCTATAAATTAATTCTTAATTATTGTTTTAATATTTTGAAACTTTAGATGTATGATAAAATCTTTTCTAATATTACTTAATTGTAAATAAATTAACTTTTGTATCACAAATCAATTTATAGTTTGACAGATTTATTACATTAGGTCATTTATTATTTTATAGCTTATTACACAGTTTACAAAATTGAAAATAAGGTTAAAATTTTCTACGTATCATTTGATAAAGTGCTAATTTATCTAAGGATCCCTTCTTGACCTTTTAATATCTTTGTTGCAATTTATTCTTAAATTCTTTATCTATCACATATAATATATCCTGTTTAATTCTTCTTACCGCCACTAGATAGAGAGAGTTCTTAGGATTGAATGCTTTTATCATTTAAAAATTAAAGCGTAGCACGTTTTTTCATGGAGAAGTAATTTTCATGTTTATTTTTGGTGTTATAGGCCTAAACATTCTAACATTTTTATCCGGAGAATGTGATATTTTTAAAGTTTATGAAAAAATTAAATACAGCTCTTTAAAATGTAGATTTATAAATCGATTTTTAAAAGGAACAGTGAAAATGCACTAAAGTTATACCAAACAACTAACTAATTTTATTTTAATGAATTTTAGTGTAATAAAATCAGTAAAAAAAAACAGAAATGTATAATATGCCATTTAATTCCAATTCTGCATCAATTATTACCTATTATTATGTCAAACGAAAGTTTGTAGTGTTCCATGTAAAATGATACGGTTTGATAATAAAATATTCAGACAAAAAATAATATTATACAACATCAAGAGAACAGTGGTACACTATGTTACAATAAAGACAATGGACACAACCCCAGTACAACAAAAATAATAAAAAATGACTAATATACTAGTTACCTAAGATTAAACAATTATGTACGTTTCGGTGACTACGTCATCATCAGAGATTCTTATTACAAAATTTCAATCTGGAAAACGTTACAAAGTTACAAACTAGAGTGAGATCGTTGGCGTCATTCTAGTTTGTAACTTCTTGTTCTGCAAGATTGTAATAAGACCCTCTGATGATGAGGACATGATCATAGAAACGTACATAAGGATTTAATCTTAGGTAGCTTGTATTATCTGCTTTTTTTGATAATTTTTGGGATATGGGTGTTGTTTTCATTACTTTTATTGTAAAAAATAATACATATATAGTAAGAAAAATACATTCATATTTTATGGAAGACAAATTGTTTTAATATTTTCTGCATTTGTACAGCTTCGAACATACATACATCACTTTCCGTGATGGAAGTGTGCTACGTAATATATTATATACTTTTAACTAGTCTTATATTACTACAGATTTTTCGCTTGGGACATATCGTACTCACAGATATCGCTAATATTTAAATAACATTGAGATTGTAGAAAACAGGTGCGGGTTTCCTGGTGAGAGGAGTGGAGACGTCCTTGTTTTCGTCAAACTCTTTTATTTGTAAATTTACAAAATAATTTAATGATTCCGTTATTTATATTAGTTAGTATGAATTTAATCAATTTCAATTATACTCGTATATTTTACACATCAGATTACAAAACTTATTATATTACATGATAGTTTCATCATATTTACACTATTATACAGTATGCATAAGAAACAACGCCTATTATTTCCTCCGTATTGTTAAAAATATCTGAAATCAAAAATTATTAGTAATTTTGGTAATAGTCTACTTACACTTAAAACTCGTTGCATATCACTGTATGTCACTAAACACTCAACATATGTAAACCCTCTACGTCTTCATGCCTAACCAAAACTTATATATCTACTTCCGCTTTTAGAAATGTCTGTTACTAGAAGGCTCTAGAACAACGTAGCTGTTGTGTCCGTTCAAGCGTGACTTGATGCTTCTAGTAATTATCATCAGCTACTTCAAGAAGGTTCTAGCATTTCAAGACGTACCCTTGTGTCTGCTCGAGCGTGAAAGAACTTTTACTTGTCAAGCCGTGTGAGTCTTTGCCTGTTACAGTATGTATGCAGTCGTTTTAACCTAACAGAATAAGAGTTCATTTCCAGCTGTGGTGAAAATGTTTTGCGAGCTATTGTTATCCGATCTAAACTCTAGAATAATCCTACCTTCCTAAAATCTTCCACATACCTTTCGTTACCTTCTTTCTAAATATAGTGTACATTCTGTAGTCTTTCAAAATTCCAAACATTTTTACAAAAATAGTTGCTGTCAATGTATCGCGGAAAATTCCGAAGCTGAAGGCCAGAAGGGGATTATGGTGACACACAATTACTGTGGTGCCGTAATGGTTGGATTATACTAAATCAGAACTAGAATGCTTTAATTGTTTCTTAAATAAATATGGTCGCTTGTCTCTATTCAGAACCATTTCCGTAAACGAACGTTCCGGAGTTTGTTGAACGTATTACGTATTTGAACCGTTTCATTCTATTAGTTATAGCCTTTATTGCACATGTCTTCATTCACACAAAACGTAATGTTAAATAGTTAGTTTACTTGTTTGTTAAATAACAACTGTACGTTTCGGCAGTTATTTTGTAATTATCTGGTTTATAAAAATATCAGAATCTGTTGATATTGTATTGCACCAATGGACGTCATGGGTTTCCTTAACAGTTATTGTAAATATTAAGAAACTTTCTTAACGTACTATGCGTGTGTAAAATATAGAACGTTTCATTAATTCAGGAACTAAAGATTAATTTTAGCCATTCCTGGTATAGTTTCAGATAAAAATGTACTTACTTTACTTTATCCAATGCCCGCCCTTGGCTGTTGAACCATTCGGCGTCGAGCTTCCCAGTAACGACCGGTTCTGGACAGCTGGTCGTCCAGTTCAGGACAGGTTGAAATGTGGTCCCCATTCATGACACCATTGAGACAGAGCGGACACGTATCGGACTCCGCTAGGCCAAAACGGTAGAGGTGGGCCTGGAGATAGTCGTGTCCTGTCAGAAGTCGAAAGTCAGCCACGGCAGTTGCTCTATCGCTTGTGGGCACCAAAGGACCGCGACTGCTAAGTGATGCCCACTGTTTCCCCCTGCTGGCTTCCTCATGATCTTTTTTAATTGAGCGTTTAAGGATTGCATCAATAAGGTGTTTGGCAGAGGTGAGGCTGGTTTCTGCATATGGTTGTTGCATCTGCGTTCCATTTTTTGCAAGGTCGTCTGCTCTTTCGTTACTTGTGATGCCAACGTGACTTGGGATCCACTGAAGGCTAATTGACCATTCATTTTGCAAAAGATGTGAGATTGCTTCTCGGCAGTGGAATATGTTCGAACAGTCTGTTGAAGAGTTGTCGGCTATTGCAATTATGGCGGCTTGGGAGTCTATAAAGAAAACAGCTCGTTGGTGGTTCGTTGCTGGGTGATGCGCAGCAAGAGCCTCTGCGGCTAGTCGCACTGCCGTTACTTCCCCATCAAAATTACTTGTGTTTGCCTCAACGCCCTGGCTGATTTCAAATAGCTTGGAGAAAGCTCCAACCCCAGCTCCAGTAGGATTGAGTTTAGATCCATCAGTGTAGATGTGCAGCCAGTCTGGTTCAGGATATAAAGTGTGGATTGCCTCAAGGGCAGAAATCTTTAGTTCTTCTGGGAGTGCAAGATGCTTGGGGGTTTTAAAGTTTAGTAATGACAAACTTTTGAGAGGCATGGCAATAGTCGGCTTGTTGAAAGTTTTGAGCGGGGTTGGGTTTCATTCACCGATGCTATACCTTCTTCTAAGGTCTTCAGCGTGTTGTAGTAGGCTTAGCTGGGTTTTTAGTCTCTGTGCAGCCTTTCTATAGTTAGTCCAGTATCGGTGATTTACTCTTCTTGAGCGTTCCCAAAATTTAAGCGTTAGTTTTTCGCGCCTTTTTTGCAATGGTTCTATGCAGGTTTGCATTTCCATCGCACAAATGGGCGTTGAGAAAGCTGCGCCGGTGATGATTCTGAGGTAAAAATGTTGTAAAATTAACTTCACCAATTATATATTTTTAACTTCTACATTTCAATCTTATAACTCTGTATTCATTAAAAAAAGTCTAACGTTTACATCAGAAAGTCATTCTGTTTACATCCTGCGTTATTAGTACTCACAAGGCAGCAGTTTGTAAAAAGGCGAAAATGTTTACAGTATATTTTGTTTATTATTAAACTAATCAAACGACCAAGACCTAAACACTGACTGGCTACTGGGATTTTGATAAATTTACGTAAATTATAACTTCGGAAAGCCGTTTAATAATATAGTTGAAGTTTGACTGATTGTAAAGGAAATAAAATCAACAACTATATTTTGTGTTGTAAAGTATTGTAAAGTGGGGAAATGTCTTACCTTGGGCGTTTGTAATTACAGTTTTTCAAAACTCATAGCCTATCCGGGCTCTTTATCCATTAGGGCAGGGATCTCAAACTGTTGTACACGTATCCCTTGGGGGTATGCGTAAATGTTCAGGGGGCACGCAGGGCAGGTTAATGACAAATTAATCCATATTTATTTATTTCTGTTTCGTAATCACGCAAGGTTATAATTTAATAATGGAATCTAATTGAATACTTGTGTGGTTGAGTTACTTGGAATCAGCATTGACTTCCCATCCCCAGACAAAATGTTGTACTGGAAACGTGGCAATTTTGCGTTTAATGCTATTGATACTTCGAGCAACCTGACAACATTCCAGAAGGAACAACTGATTGCACTGTCATGTGATCCGACGTTAAAACTAAATATTTCAGTGCTACTTTGTTAGATATTTGGATCGGTGTTGGAAAGGAGTACCAAGAGCTTACAAACACTGCGGTAAAGATTCTTATTGGGCTTCCACCTACATACACATGTGACAGGGTGTTCTAGCTCTTAACATATCTAAAGAGTAAGTACAGAAACAAGTTTAATGTTGAGGGCAATTTAAGGTTGTACTCAACAAAACTTGAGCCGAACATTGAGGAACTGTGTAAAAAGTAACAAGCTCATCCTTCTCATTAAATTTTTGTAATGCGTTTCAAATATATTTCCAAATATACTGTGTTTTTTATGTGAAAAGAGTTTTTAATTTAACCTCCCCAACAACAAGGCGGTATGGAAAATTTTTATTTTTTACTAAGGGGTACAGTCTTTGAAAAATATTGAGAGCCCTTGCATTAGGGAAACAAGAAACAATTAAACTAATTTAAAAAAAAATACTTAACTAAGTGAATACGTAATTGCTTACTTGCTGACGCGTTTCAAAACATTCGTTGCTTTTTCGATGTTAACCCTCTACTCCTTGTATTATTATTTAGCTCTCTATGCACAAGGCTACTCGCATAACCTCAACTCTGTCTTCAGGCTTTTGTAGTTCTTTCTAATAGAGACACTAATGAAAAATAATTAAAGTTTCATTTGAAACCAACAAAAATTCATAATGAAACAAATCCAAACAAACCGAATCAGAAATTTTCTGAGAGTTAATTAATCAGGACTTACTATTGTATTTGCTTCCTTGAGAATTGGCCTTTATACAAAATTAAACAAGTTAGAACTTTTCAAACGTGCTTAAAAAATCTGCAACAAGCCATTACTACTGAATCGTACTACATCTTAATCTCCGAGGAAAGTTTTACAAATTTGTGATAAATAATGGTGGCGGCTGCAAGAAATTACCTTAACTACTACTACTGTCGTACAAAATAAATTTTACGAGGACAATTTATTGAAATAAACTAGTTTTATACGATCAGACAGTGTAAAAACTAATAATTTAAAGAAAGCGCTAACTCGATCGCAGTATATCATATTTTCTTGCTTAATAAAAGAAATAATTAAAATTTAAACACTGTTGGGTGAAATGTCAGAAGAAAGTTGCAATGGCTTTGAAGAGGCAATGAATCCATGTCAAGCTTTGAGTGTAGAAAATAACCTCTAAGCGGGAATATTGATAAATAAATCGTCCTTCAATAATGTAAAACTGTAAAATTCAAATCTGTCTCGGAACAACAAGAAGCTTACATAATTTTACAAGAGTTGAACACATTAGTAGGATGGCATAACACATATTGTAAATCCATACTCGTAATGTTATCACGGAAAGAGCTGGAAAGGGCGTGACGTAACCCAAGCTTAGTAACTTTATATAAGTCATCACCCCGCCTTCTATACGCTTCCACCACTACATCTTGTGTACGTTTCCACCGTCCAAGCTTGTGTAGGTTTCCACCACCCCAGCTTGTGTACGTTTCCACCACCCTAGCTTGTGTACGTTTCCAAAACCCCAGCTTGTGAACATTTCCACCACCCTAGCTTGTGTACGTTTCCAAAACCCTAGCTTGTGTACGTTTCCAAAACCCCAGCTTGTGTACGTTTCCACCACCCTAGCTTGTGTACGTTTCCACCGTCCAAGCTTGTGTAGGTTTCCACCACCCTAGCTTGTGTACGTTTCCACCACCCTAGCTTGTGTACGTTTCCACCGTCCAAGCTTGTGTAGGATTCCACCGTCCAAGCTTGTGTAGGTTTCCACCACCCCAGCTTGTGTACTTTTCCACCCCCCCCCCCAGCTTGTGTAGGTTTCCACCACCCTAGCTTGTGTACGTTTCCACCACCCTAGCTTGTCTACGTTTCCATCACCCTAGCTTGTGTACGTTTCCAAAACCCCAGCTTATGTACGTTTCCAAAACCACAGCTTGTGTACGTTTCCACCATCCTAGCTTGTGTACGTCTCCACCGTCCAAGCTTGTGTAGGTTTCCACCACCCTAGCTTGTGTACGTTTCCAAAACCCCAGCTTGTGTACGTTTCCACCATCCAAGTCTGTGTACGTTTCCACCGTCCAAGCTTGTGTACGTTTCCACCACCCTAGCTTGTATATGTTTCCAAAACCCCAGCTTGTGTACGTTTCCAAAACCCCAGTTTGTGTACGTTTCCACCATCCTAGCTTGTGTACGTTTCCACCACCCCAGCTTGTGTACGTTTCCAAAGCCCCAGCTTGTGTACGTTTCCACCATCCTAGCTTGTGTACGTCTCCACCGTCCAAGCTTGTGTAGGTTTCCACCACCCTAGCTTGTGTACGTTTCCAAAACCCCAGCTTGTGTACGTTTCCAAAACCCCAGTTTTTATACGTTTCCAAAACCCCAGCTTGTGTACGTTTCCACCATCCTAGCTTGTGTACGTTTCCAAAACCCCAGCTTGTGTAGGTTTCCACCACCCTAGTTTGTGTACGTTTCCACCACCCTAACTTGTGTACGTTTCCAAAACCCCAGCTTGTGTACGTTTCCAAAACCCCAGCTTGTGTACGTTTCCACCATCCTAGCTTGTGTACGTTTCCAAAACCCTAGCTTGTGTAGGTTTCCACCATCCTAGCTTGTGTGCGTTTCCAAAACCTCAGCTTGTGTACGTTTCCACCATCCTAGCTTGTGTACGTTTCCAAAACCCCAGCTTTTGTACGTTTCCACCATCCTAGCTTGTGTACGTTTCCACCACTCCAGCTTGTGTACGTTTTCATCAATGTGTCTCATTCAAATAAAACAGATTTTTTCCTTCTGCTCAGAGGTTCATAAGCGAATGCGTTTATGAAAGTGTGGAAGAGAAAGAAGGATGGTTAAAAAAGAAGAAGAGTTAAGACTTAGAGCACTTAGCCCTTAGGCTGTCATCCCTTAACCATATAGAAGACAAAGATAGTCGGTGGAATCTACAGTATAACTTTTGAAACCATGCCCTCAAGAAACCGACCTCAAATTCGTGACTCCCGCGCTGTTGGTTAGCGTCAGGTGAAGACAGGGGCTTGGTGCCATGACCCGTGGTACAAACCTACAAGAGTATTTCTACGTCATTATAAGGCCCTGTCTTATCCCTGGGACGAAATGAACTCCTAGCCATACGGTGTAACTACTCGAGACCAATAGATCGTTCCAAACGTCCAGGTTATCCGTGCCTTCAATACCCCTTCTGATTAGTTCGGTCCAGATATTCCAATCCCGATAGACCTCAAAAACTTGAAAAGTACAAAAATTCGACCGTTTTTGGTTTATTTCTTATTATTTAAAACTGCCTACATGATGGAAGCTTGAAAAAAACTATGACGATGAAAATTCAGGGAGTTTTGTTAAAATTGATTCATTCAGATGGTGGAGAAGGTAACAGTTCGCAAATTAGGTTCACCTCTGATGCAATTAACGAGTGAGGCCGGCCTAAATATACCCTTGGATAACTTTAGTAAGCCCACAGATGCATTGCAGCAGCTCGTTAAATATTATTCTTAGGGAACTATCAGTAGCAACAATGGATGCTGGATCGAAGTTCGCGCGACCTTGACAGCAAGCTACGTCCTGGTGTATGCTTATGCAAAGCACGTCGCCCTTACACGCCCTGAACAGGAAGCAGGCTTCTGGGATAGGTTCCGCCCTTATGTCGCCCTAGCGTGTCGACACAGTTTAGTGTCAGACTGCATATCCCTGACTCACAATGTTACATTAGCTCCTATCAATATAAGCTTTGCAAGCATTATTATGAAACCAATAATAAACTTAGTTTAAAATATATTTACAATTATCTTTTAATTTGTAGTTAATTATCAAGTTGAAAATTACTTATGAAATATTTATTTCTAATTTTCCTTTAAAATTTTCTCATTTTGCTATTGAAACTTTTGCCATTTTCACCTTTGAAATTTCAAAGTAGCCTGAAAGGAAAACAAATGTCAATTAAGCTGGCATGGTTACATAAACTTCCCCACGTCGCTTCGGCGGTATTGCTAAAATATACGTATTTATGCCTGGCGATATAGAAAATTTCACGAACGTTAATAAAACTGTGGTCGGGCACTTCCAAACTTTATAACATTTTGAACAAAAGCAGAATATTATTACTGAACAATATCCAATATTGCAATATAGTTATGTTACAATATAGCTAGATGCAGTTAGGATAGGTTTGTTTTCTGGAACGTGAGTGAAGCAGTTCATGCTTGAAGTAACAGATTGCCGCCATATTGTGTGACGTGATGTAATAATATAGATAACATGAATACTAATTCATTTGGTAACCGATTAACTTCCGCTAGGAAATTATCTATTTCTTCGAAATGACCGTTTCTTATGGGAAGCCTGACCGTAGGCTTACTTTTAGCTTCGGCTTGCCGACGCAATACAGATACTCTTCATATTGTAGCTTAAATTAAGTGGTAACGTAAGCTATTATGCAACAGCTGTTTTGGTCTTGTAAACCAGATGTTTTAACTCGTAAGTTATCTTACTTTATTTATTGAATGTTAATAAATTAAAATTGTATTATTGTTACACTTGTTTGTTTATCTTGGCAAAAAACCACTACTTACTTATTTATACAATAGACGCGTTTCGCGCTAGGTCAGTGCTTTTTTAATGCTGTGATTTACTGACAAGACTGTTGCTCAGGTGTGTTGTGTTTGTGTGAGTATGTGGTGTATTTCTGTTCTGTGGTGTGTTATTGTTCATAGAGTAGTTGTTAATTATGTGCTCAAATATAGTGTTTGATTGGGAGTGTGTTTTGTCATTTAGAATGTGTTGTGGATAGTATTTATGGTGTTTATATATCTCATAGTTTTCTACTAACGTATTTTGCTTTTATTAATGTAATGTAGGACATTTAGACTGGTGTCTACCTCAGTCCGTGAGTGTAGTGTGTTTTGTATGTGTATGGCAAAATTTGATGTGGGTTGTGTCTTTCTTACCTGTTTTACGTGTTCTTCGTTATGTAAAAACATTTTTTCTATACCAATGTCTTGTCAGTAATTCGCAGCATTGATTAATGCGCTGATCTAGCGGGAAACGCGTCTGCTGAACAAATCAGTAAGTAGTGGATTTTTTGCCAAAATAATACAAACAAATGTAAATTTTATAAAAACCTCAAGATGTACAACACAAAAACTGCAACTTTTATTACTGATTATTTAATATTTATTATTACTCAATAAATATAGGCTATTATTTTTGTCTATTTCGATAATATTACATTAAATAATGCAATATAATGACTACAGTAATTATATGATGCACACAATGATTATTTTTGTCTTTTCGATAATATTACATTAAATAATGCAATATAATGACTACAGTAATTATATGATGCACACAATGATTATTTTTATGATATATTTTTTGGCACGATACTTTTTAAGAAACTATTTCAATTAAATTTGTTAAATAAACCTTTTATATAGTATATTTGTATATATACTACATTATTTCTTTTAAACTACAGTAAATACGTTCTATTAAGTACATATTTCTAAAGCAGTATTCCGCTCTGTAGGCCAGTCCCACTGACTAATGTTTGAAACGAGGCCTTACTACTTACGTCTTTCAGGAAGAAAAATCATCAGCTTGAAAAATAATGTAAAAATAAATAACAATTTTTATTATTTTCTCCCTTCTTTTGAAATGAACCTTATTCAATAAAAAAATATAACTATAAAAATAAGATTCTGAAATTATTAATATACTCATCTTCATACTGTTAGGAATATTTCTATATGTTTGAGTACAGTTTTCTGCCTTTCCTAACGTTACAATATTCTCTTCTGTTGACGCGTTTCGAAGTTACTCCATTTTCAAAAATTAAATCGTACTCTAGAATTACTCTAAAGAGTACGATTTAAGTTTTGAAAATGGAGTTACTCCTAAACGCGTCAACAGAGGAGAATATTGAATCGTTAAGAATGGCAGAAAACTGTACTCAAACATACAGATAAGATGCTTTTCAGTTTATTATAGGTCTTACACAATGCGAAACTCCATAGGAACGACATACGAGTGAGTCATTTTTGTCGGTCAGACCCAGGACTGCCTATTGAGTTTATTTTTCATAAATAAATCTCTCCTAACCGGTTATTTTGTCTGTATTACAATGTAGTGTAGCATAGAAACATTAATTATATAAAGTGTGTGTGTGTGTGTGTGTGTGTGTGTGTGTGTGTGTGTGTGTATGTGTGTGTGAGAGAGAGAGAGATGTATGTGTGTTTGTGCGCGTGTGAGTGAGTGTGTGTGTGCGCGCGCGCGCGCGTGTGTGTGTGTATATGTGAGAGAGAGAGAGATGTATGTGTGTTTGTGCGCGTGTGAGTGAGTGTTTGTGTGTGTGTGTATGCGCGCGCGCGGGCGCACGCGTGTGTGTGTGTGTGTGTGTAAGAGAGAGAGAGAGATGTATGTGTGTTTGTGCGCGTGTGAGTGAGTGTGTGTGTGTGTGTGTGTGTGTGTGTGTGTGGGTGAGAGAGAGTGTGTGTGTGTGTGTGTGTAAGGTTATTTTTATCTTCTTTTCAAAATTATTAATTGCGTCAGAAATAACTTCATTATTTATTCAGTGTCCCTCGGGGCTCTCTCCATCGCCAAGTAAATTTTCATTGCAATATCATTTACAACATAAACATTTCAAAAGCTAAACAATCCGTCAATGCTTGAGTAACTGCCAGTATATTTTATAAATGATATTTTGCGGTTTAAAGTAAAGGGCTAATCTGTACATGTTGCAACGTTGAGATACGCTTTGAAGGCTACTCAAAATAGAAGAAATAGCTGAAGGAAATTTCTCAATCGAAAAAGTGCTCCTAAGGCGCTGAGCACGTTTCTTTGGCATTTAGAGATGCTGGCACATTTAATTCATTACAACGCACTGCTACACCGTCCGACGATGATGATGATGTTTGAATCTCTAAACATACGAATGCTTGGGAAAAGCTATACCAAGATTGCAACTGTATGCTCAGTAAGGTTGTTCCATGGGTCACTACCACCGCAATGGCCTCTACAACACGGATCGATTTCCGAATGCCTTGCATTGTCTTTGCCCGAGGCATGGGGAATCTAACGGTGTAGCAAGGAGCGAGTGCTTGCAAAAGTTGGTCAAGGATTCCTGATCTCTGTCTAGCCTCTATCCTTTGTTGTTTATGTTTTTTTGCAATCAAATATTTCCTCATTCATTTGTCATTATTTTTTAAGTATTTAATTTTGCAGACTTCATTGAGGAATGCATTCAACAGTACATTTGGAATGTTATAATCCACAGTTGTTTTATTTAAACATCTTACTTCCTATGTATTTAACTTAAATTTGCTATTTTTCCTTGGATTTAGGCCTAAGTACTTAATTTTGTTCTCATAACTTACACTTTATTTTTGTTTTTGCATAAATCGAGAACAAATTTTCAGTTCCTTCTATTAGCTCACCATCTCCTTTTATATATCTCGTACAAATTTTCAATCCTTCGTTAAATACGTTTTTATTCATCCAATCACGTTCAAATAATGTACTTTTTTTTAACCTATTGTGGGTGACAATTGATGTTAACCCAGTTTTTTAAATATTTATTCAATAATTAAAACTATAAAAATTTGGGGTACTATGCTGGATTCCAAGTAAGTCTCTTCATGTTTAAAGTCTAGCACTTTTGGCACTTTCCCATAGCTAGAAGTGTATTTTCCAAAGACGTTTATGATTCTTTTGCTCCCATCTTAGTTGAAATCTCCATTGTACAACCTTAAATTGTTGCCATGGTTACCACATCATAAACAATTCTCTAGAAAGCTTTAAATTGTTGCCATAGTTACCACATCATAAACAATTCTCTAGAAAGCTTTAAATTGTTGCCATGGTTACCACATCATAAACAATTCTCTAGAAAGCTTTAAATTGTTGCCATGGTTACCACATCATAAACAATTCTCTAGAAAGCTTTAAATTTTTGCCATGGTTACCACATCATAAACAATTCTCTAGACAGCCTTAAATTGTTGCCATGGTTACCTCAACATCATAAACAATTCTTTAGCATTAAAAATGAATGAAAAGAATAAAATGAACAAACAAACTGAATTAACTGTATCCGAACTTTGCTTCACAAACGGACAATGTGAAAGGAAAGCTAAAAAAAAACTACAACACAATGCAAGCGACAAAAAAAAGTGTATAAATAATTACAAACAAATGTTATAGTCCAACACCATACAAGAAAGGAAAATGGGAAATTGGAAGGAAATTCTCTTACTATTTTGCACCTAATATTGTTATTCTGACATATGTATATACATATTTATATTATTTGTAATTATAAAATATAAAGAAAGTAAAATAATTTTTTTTTTTACTTTAGTAGGAATTGACTTTTTTCAAATTTATATTGCTTGTTACTTATATTAATATTATTGGTAAACGTTTAATGCCAAATTACTTAATATTTATTAAAGAATTCATTGATAAAAAGAGAACGCTTACCTTGCAATTTGTGGTTTATAATGTATGTCTTCAAGCTCCTGACTAACAAGTATACATCATTGAAGAAAGTATTTTTGTAATATTTTGCAAGAAGATAAACGCGTTTAACATATTCAGTGTTTCTATATATTTCTATAATAAAAACTACTTACTTCTTAGCTCATAGATAAGCTGAATAAAAGTAAGCAGAAGATAAAGGTAAAGGTAATCTAAAGATAAGCAAAATAAAGGCAAACAGAAGAAAAGGGTAAAGTTAATCTAAAGATAAGCAAAATAAAGGCAAACAGAAGAAAAGGGTAAAGTTAATCTAAAGATAAGCAAAATAAAGGTAAACAGAAGATAAGGGTAAAGGTAATGTAAAGATAAGCAGAATAAAGGTAAACAGAAGATAAGGGTAAAGGTAATGTAAAGATAAGCAAAATAAACACAAACAGAAGATAAAGGTAAAGGTAATCTAAAGATAAGCAAAATAAAGGCAAACAGAAGATAAGGGTAAAGGTAATCTAAAGATAAGCAAAATAAAGGTAAACAGAAGATAAGGGTAAAGGTAATGTAAAGATAAGCAAAATAAAGGTAAACAGAAGATAAGGGTAAAGGTAATAAAAAATAAGCAGAATAAAGGTAAACAGAAGATAAGGGTAAAGGTAATCAAAGAATAAGCAGAATAAAGGTAAAAAGAAGATAAGGGTAAAGGTAATCTAAAGATAAGCAAAATAAAGGTAAACAGAAGATAAGGGTAAAGGTAATCTAAAGATAAGCAAAATAAAGGTAAACAGAAGATAAGGGTAAAGGTAATCTAAAGATAAGCAGAATAAAGGTAAACAGAAGATAAGGGTAAAGGTAATCTAAAGATAAGCAAAATAAAAGTAAACAGAAGATAAGGGTAAAGGTAATCAAAAAATAAGCAGAATAAAGGTAAACAGAAGATTAGGGTAAAAGTAATCTAAAGATAAGCAAAATAAAGGTAAACAGAAGATAAGGGTAAAGGTAATCTAAAGATAAGCAAAATAAAGGTAAACAGAAGATAAGGGTAAAGGTAATATAAAGATAAGTAAAATAAAGGTAAACAGAAGATAAGGGTAAAGGCAATCTAAAGATAAGTAGAATAAAAGTAAGCAAAAGATAAGGGTAAAGGTAATCAAAAAATAAGCAGAATAAAGGTAAACAGAAGATAAGGGTAAAGGTAATCTAAAGATAAGCAGAATAAAAGTAAGCAAAAGATAAGGGTAAAGGTAATCAAAGATAAGCAGAATAAAGGTAAACAAAAGATAAGGATAAAGGTAATCTAAAGATAAGCAGAATAAAAGTAAGCAAAAGATAAGGGTAAAGGTAATCAAAGATAAGCAGAATAAAGTTAAACAAAAGATAAGGATAAAGTTAATCTAAACAGAAACTCAACGTTAGAGAAAGAGGAAACCACCCCATGATAACGAATACTTCTCCAATGAGGATTGGTCTCGGTAGTAAATACGGTAATGTGAAGGAAGGACATCCAATATGATGCTCGACCTACGTGACACGCGTGTGTAGAAGAATGAGTCCCGGAGGGTGGTTATCCTAAAGCAAGGCTAAAACATACAATATCTTCTGGGAAATAACAGAAGTGAAGGGACCACAAAGGAGAAATGAAGAAACCCAGGAAAACTAAACAGAGAGAACCAGTGGAAGTAATCTGACACACTATTCTCTAACATAAACCAAACTCTTTAACCGTAAGCTATGAAAAACAAAAAAAAATTGAAATAATCATAGTAAAATAGTGTTTCCTTTCCATAAACCCAAAGTTCGTAAATACAGCGCATTGGGGAAAATGCTTATTTTTTAAGTACACATATATAATTCTTTGGTTATCATGTTTATAATTATGTTCTTTTGGAACCCTAAAACGTGTTACTCCCAAGGCATATAGGTTTAAAAGAACCCGTGCGTGAGCGCGCGCGCGCGTGTGTGTGCGTGTGTGTGTGTTTCAGTCAAAATGTTTCGTAAGTAGTTTAAGATATATCTTCATTGAATGTGTAAGCGAGTGATTTCGTCTCAGGTTTCGTATAGATGCAGTTATAAGACTAAATAATAATTCCATCAAAGTCATTTTATATTTGCTCTGGTAAAATAAGCCCCCCCCCAAAAAAAAAATTGGGAAACTCTCTATGTCAGAATAGGGTAAAAACAGCACTCTGACAATTCCATTGCACAAAATTAATTTGCAATATATGTATTTAGAAATCGGGTCGCTTAGCTGAAAGAAGGTCGACAATTATATAACGCTGTATTGACTGAAGTTGCGCAACGGCTCCGTACAAATTACAGGCTTTCAACTTGGCTTGCCGCGTGACGCCATTTTACATAGTTTCAACAGTTTACTTGAAGAAATGTAAAAGCACACTTTGTGTATTCGATTACTGGCAGTGATCTTGAAAGAAGTAGGTTATGCGTTCGCGCTGGCAAGAGCAGTCGAAAGCAACTGCACAGGTTGTACACAGAACAAGGAATCATAGATGATACTCTTAGAATATTTCTCTTTAGGAACCTCGCGTTGTCGGCGAGAACATACGTATCGGCTTTTACAGCTGGCGAAACTATAAGACAGAGCTTTACTTTGCATACCTTGACTTTTGGTCCAGAACCAAAACCATTGGGTATTGCTAACACCCCAATTATTAACTTCTTGTTTTTAAAGACTCATCTTCATTTTACAACACAAACTTTATGCCATCAAGGATTCTTTACTATAATGAACTGTAAGCTGAAGTATGTTACATCAGAGCTACAAATTATCCAGTCAGGATAGATTTGGTAAAAGTAATATCTACTATTGCAGGAGGTACAAAAGTCCATGCGTGAAGTTACAGATCCTCCTTGTTGTAAGTGAAGCTAAACCTGTCTTTGGTTATTATTGGAGCGTTAACGTTAAGTTTTATTATCCAATCCCTTCTATTAGCTCACACTCTCCGGATACATATCTTGTACACAGTTTCAATCGTTGATAAAATACGTTTTTATTCATCCAATCAAGTTCAAGTACATTTCTTTTAACCTATATTGGATAACAATTGATCTTAATACAGTGTTTTCAAATATTTATTCAATAATTAAATTATGAAAATGGGGGGGGGGGTTCCTGGTCGGATTCGATCTGAGTATTTTTATGTTCAAAGTCCAACGCTTTGGTACTGAGCCAACTTTCCCATAGCTAGAAATGTATTTCTGAAAGATGTAGGCCTAAGTTATATGAAATTTCCTCTTGCCCTCATCTGGTTGTCGTCGTAACCTCCATTGCACAAACTTAATTGTTGCCATGGTTACCACACAATTTCGTAAATAATGTTCTAGGATTAAAAAAGAATAAAACAAACTGGATTAACGTTATCAAACCTTGCTTCACAAACGGTCAATGTGAAAGGTGAGCGAAAAGGTACTACATCACAATGCATGCGACAAAATCAAGAAAGGGTATAAATAGTAACAAACAAAAATATTAGTCCAACAACATACATAGAAAGGAAAATGGAAAATTGCAAGGATATTGATTTCCATTTTTCCACTTAATTTTGTTATTCTGACATATGTATGTACATATTTATAATAATTATAATTATAAAATAAAAATAAAAATTTTCAGTGTTGATTTAAGTAAGAATTGACTTTCAAAATAAATTTTTATTGCTTGTTTATTCTGTATTTTTGAGAACTTCGTACATCACCAGATATAATTACCTTTTCAATAGAGATGTTAATTGATATTTACTTAACAATGTACGGCTAATAATAATTCTACGTATTAAGTACAATGTACGAGCGAGTGTGTATCTAGTAATTATAGCAACACTAACATTCTTTGAAATTCGTTGAAAAACAAAACAGAAATGTAACATAAATTGAATAAGCGTAACTTAATTTCAAATATTCATGTTTATTTTCATTAAATTTATCTCATATTTATTTAACAAGTGTTCTCAATTTAATCAGAAGATGGCGCTGGTAAGAGTGATCCTACTTCAGGGGAAATATAGGCCGTTTGTAAACTGTGGAATAAGGTACTTAGGCCTACACACTGATTTAAACTCGTGCATAAAAACAATATCAAATCTCAGTAAAAACATTTTTTTCAGAATAAGGTACTTAGGCCTACACACTGATTTAAAAACTTGTGCATAAAAACCATATCAAATCTCAGTAAAAACATTTTTTTCAGAATAAGGTACTTAGGCCTACACACTGATTTAAAAACTTGTCCATAAAAACCATATCAAATCTCAGTAAAAACATTTTTTTCAGAATAAGGTACTTAGGCCTACACACTGATTTAAAACATTTTTTTCAGAATAAGGTACTTAGGCCTACACACTGATTTAAAAACTCGTCCATAAAAACAATACCAAATCTCAGTATAAACATTTTTTTCAGAATAAGGTACTTAGGCCTACACACTGATTTAAAAACTTGTCCATAAAAACAATATAAAATCTCAGTATAAACATTTTTTTCAGAATAAGGTACTTAGGCCTACACACTGATTTAAAAACTCGTGCATAAAAACAATATCAAATCTCATGTAAAAACATTTTTTTCAGAATAAGGTACTTAGGCCTACACACTGATTTAAAAACTCGTGCATAAAAACAATATCAAATCTCAGTAAAAACATTTTTTTCAGAATAAGGTACTTGGGCCTACACACTGATTTAAAAACTCGTGCATAAAAACAATATCAAATCTCAGTATAAACATTTTTTTCAGAATAAGGTACTTGGGCCTACACACTGATTTAAAAACTCGTGCATAAAAACAATATAAAATCTCAGTATAAACATTTTTTTCAGAATAAGGTACTTAGGCCTACACACTGATTTAAAAACTCGTGCATAAAAACAATATCCAATCTCAGTATAAACATTTTTTTCAGAATAAGGTACTTAGGCCTACACACTGATTTAAAAACTCGTGCATAAAAACAATACCAAATCTCAGTAAAAACATTTTTTTCAGAATAAGGTACTTAGGCCTACACACTGATTTAAAAACTCGTGCATAAAAACAATACCAAATCTCAGTATAAACATTTTTTTCAGAATAAGGTACTTAGGCCTACACACTGATTTAAAAACTCGTGCATAAAAACAATACCAAATCTCAGTATAAACATTTTTTTCAGAATAAGGTACTTAGGCCTACACACTGATTTAAAAACTCGTGCATAAAAACAATATCAAATCTCAGTATAAACATTTTTTTGCAGAATAAGGTACTTAGGCCTACACACTGATTTAAAAACTCGTGCATAAAAACAATACCAAATCTCAGTAAAAACATTTTTTTCAGAATAAGGTACTTAGGCCTACACACTGATTTAAAAACTCGTGCATAAAAACAATACCAAATCTCAGTATAAACATTTTTTTCAGAATAAGGTACTTAGGCCTACACACTGATTTAAAAACTCGTGCATAAAAACAATACCAAATCTCAGTAAAAACATTTTTTTCAGAATAAGGTACTTAGGCCTACACACTGATTTAAAAACTCGTGCATAAAAACAATACCAAATCTCAGTAAAAACATTTTTTTCAGAATAAGGTACTTAGGCCTACACACTGATTTAAAAACTCGTGCATAAAAACAATATCAAATCTCAGTAAAAACATTTTTTTCAGAATAAGGTACTTAGGCCTACACACTGATTTAAAAACTCGTGCATAAAAACAATACCAAATCTCAGTATAAACATTTTTTTCAGAATAAGGTACTTAGGCCTACACACTGATTTAAAAACTCGTGCATAAAAACAATATCAAATCTCAGTATAAACATTTTTTCAGAATAAGGTACTTAGGCCTACACACTGATTTAAAAACTCGTGCATAAAAACAATATCAAATCTCAGTATAAACATTTTTTTCAGAATAAGGTACTTAGGCCTACACACTGAGTTAAAAACTCGTGCATAAAAACAATATCAAATCTCAGTATAAACATTTTTTTCAGAATAAGGTACTTAGGCCTACACGCTGATTTAAAAACTCGTGCATAAAAACAATATCAAATCTCAGTATAAACATTTTTTTCAGAATAAGGTACTTAGGCCTACACACTGATTTAAAAACTCGTGCATAAAAACAATATCAAATCTCAGTATAAACATTTTTTTCAGAATAAGGTACTTAGGCCTACACACTGATTTAAAAACTCGTCCATAAAAACAATACCAAATCTCAGTATAAACATTTTTTTCAGAATAAGGTACTTAGGCCTACACACTGATTTAAAAACTCGTCCATAAAAACAATACCAAATCTCAGTATAAACATTTTTTTCAGAATAAGGTACTTAGGCCTACACACTGATTTAAAAACTTGTCCATAAAAACAATATAAAATCTCAGTATAAACATTTTTTTCAGAATAAGGTACTTAGGCCTACACACTGATTTAAAAACTCGTGCATAAAAACAATACCAAATCTCAGTATAAACATTTTTTTCAGAATAAGGTACTTAGGCCTACACACTGATTTAAAAACTTGTCCATAAAAACAATATAAAATCTCAGTATAAACATTTTTTTCAGAATAAGGTACTTAGGCCTACACACTGATTTAAAAATTCGTCCATAAAAACAATACCAAATCTCAGTATAAACATTTTTTTCAGAATAAGGTACTTAGGCCTACACACTGATTTAAAAACTCGTCCATAAAAACAATACCAAATCTCAGTATAAACATTTTTTTCAGAATAAGGTACTTAGGCCTACACACTGATTTAAAAACTTGTCCATAAAAACAATATAAAATCTCAGTATAAACATTTTTTTCAGAATAAGGTACTTAGGCCTACACACTGATTTAAAAACTCGTGCATAAAAACAATATCAAATCTCATGTAAAAACATTTTTTTCAGAATAAGGTACTTAGGCCTACACACTGATTTAAAAACTCGTGCATAAAAACAATATCAAATCTCAGTAAAAACATTTTTTTCAGAATAAGGTACTTGGGCCTACACACTGATTTAAAAACTCGTGCATAAAAACAATATCAAATCTCAGTATAAACATTTTTTTCAGAATAAGGTACTTGGGCCTACACACTGATTTAAAAACTCGTGCATAAAAACAATATAAAATCTCAGTATAAACATTTTTTTCAGAATAAGGTACTTAGGCCTACACACTGATTTAAAAACTCGTGCATAAAAACAATATCCAATCTCAGTATAAACATTTTTTGCAGAATAAGGTACTTAGGCCTACACACTGATTTAAAAACTCGTGCATAAAAACAATACCAAATCTCAGTAAAAACATTTTTTTCAGAATAAGGTACTTAGGCCTACACACTGATTTAAAAACTCGTGCATAAAAACAATACCAAATCTCAGTATAAACATTTTTTTCAGAATAAGGTACTTAGGCCTACACACTGATTTAAAAACTCGTGCATAAAAACAATACCAAATCTCAGTATAAACATTTTTTTCAGAATAAGGTACTTAGGCCTACACACTGATTTAAAAACTCGTGCATAAAAACAATATCAAATCTCAGTATAAACATTTTTTTGCAGAATAAGGTACTTAGGCCTACACACTGATTTAAAAACTCATGCATAAAAACAATACCAAATCTCAGTATAAACATTTTTTTCAGAATAAGGTACTTAGGCCTACACACTGATTTAAAAACTCGTGCATAAAAACAATACCAAATCTCAGTATAAACATTTTTTTGCAGAATAAGGTACTTAGGCCTACACACTGATTTAAAAACTCGTGCATAAAAACAATATCAAATCTCAGTATAAACATTTTTTTCAGAATAAGGTACTTAGGCCTACACACTGATTTAAAAACTCGTGCATAAAAACAATACCAAATCTCAGTATAAACATTTTTTTCAGAATAAGGTACTTAGGCCTACACACTGATTTAAAAACTCGTGCATAAAAACAATACCAAATCTCAGTAAAAACATTTTTTTCAGAATAAGGTACTTAGGCCTACACACTGATTTAAAAACTCGTGCATAAAAACAATACCAAATCTCAGTAAAAACATTTTTTTCAGAATAAGGTACTTAGGCCTACACACTGATTTAAAAACTCGTGCATAAAAACAATACCAAATCTCAGTAAAAACATTTTTTTCAGAATAAGGTACTTAGGCCTACACACTGATTTAAAAACTCGTGCATAAAAACAATATCAAATCTCAGTAAAAACATTTTTTTCAGAATAAGGTACTTAGGCCTACACACTGATTTAAAAACTCGTGCATAAAAACAATACCAAATCTCAGTATAAACATTTTTTTCAGAATAAGGTACTTAGGCCTACACACTGATTTAAAAACTCGTGCATAAAAACAATATCAAATCTCAGTATAAACATTTTTTTCAGAATAAGGTACTTAGGCCTACACACTGAGTTAAAAACTCGTGCATAAAAACAATATCAAATCTCAGTATAAACATTTTTTTCAGAATAAGGTACTTAGGCCTACACACTGATTTAAAAACTCGTGCATAAAAACAATACCAAATCTCAGTATAAACATTTTTTTCAGAATAAGGTACTTAGGCCTACACACTGATTTAAAAACTCGTCCATAAAAACAATATCAAATCTCAGTATAAACATTTTTTCAGAATAAGGTACTTAGGCCTACACACTGAGTTAAAAACTCGTGCATAAAAACAATATCAAATCTCAGTATAAACATTTTTTTCAGAATAAGGTACTTAGGCCTACACACTGAGTTAAAAACTCGTGCATAAAAACAATATCAAATCTCAGTATAAACATTTTTTTCAGAATAAGGTACTTAGGCCTACACACTGAGTTAAAAACTCGTGCATAAAAACAATATCAAATCTCAGTATAAACATTTTTTTCAGAATAAGGTACTTAGGCCTACACACTGAGTTAAAAACTCGTGCATAAAAACAATATCAAATCTCAGTATAAACATTTTTGCAGAATAAGGTACTTAGGCCTACACACTGATTTAAAAACTCGTGCATAAAAACAATACCAAATCTCAGTATAAACATTTTTTTCAGAATAAGGTACTTAGGCCTACACACTGATTTAAAAACTCGTGCATAAAAACAATACCAAATCTCAGTATAAACATTTTTTTCAGAATAAGGTACTTAGGCCTACACACTGATTTAAAAACTCGTCCATAAAAACAATATCAAATCTCAGTATAAACATTTTTGCAGAATAAGGTACTTAGGCCTACACACTGAGTTAAAAACTCGTGCATAAAAACAATATCAAATCTCAGTATAAACATTTTTTTCAGAATAAGGTACTTAGGCCTACACACTGAGTTAAAAACTCGTGCATAAAAACAATATCAAATCTCAGTATAAACATTTTTTTCAGAATAAGGTACTTAGGCCTACACACTGAGTTAAAAACTCGTGCATAAAAACAATATCAAATCTCAGTATAAACATTTTTTTCAGAATAAGGTACTTAGGCCTACACACTGAGTTAAAAACTCGTGCATAAAAACAATATCAAATCTCAGTATAAACATTTTTGCAGAATAAGGTACTTAGGCCTACACACTGAGTTAAAAACTCGTGCATAAAAACAATATCAAATCTCAGTATAAACATTTTTTTCAGAATAAGGTACTTAGGCCTACACACTGAGTTAAAAACTCGTGCATAAAAACAATATCAAATCTCAGTATAAACATTTTTTTCAGAATAAGGTACTTAGGCCTACACACTGAGTTAAAAACTCGTGCATAAAAACAATATCAAATCTCAGTATAAACATTTTTTTCAGAATAAGGTACTTGGGCCTACACACTGATTTAAAAACTCGTGCATAAAAACAATATAAAATCTCAGTATAAACATTTTTTTTCAGAATAAGGTACTTAGGCCTACACACTGATTTAAAAACTCGTGCATAAAAACAATATCCAATCTCAGTATAAACATTTTTTGCAGAATAAGGTACTTAGGCCTACACACTGAGTTAAAAACTCGTGCATAAAAACAATATCAAATCTCAGTATAAACATTTTTTTCAGAATAAGGTACTTAGGCCTACACACTGATTTAAAAACTCGTGCATAAAAACAATATCAAATCTCAGTATAAACATTTTTTTCAGAATAAGGAGAGGATTGAATTTAAAAAAACATAGGCTACTGTTAACGTTCTTTAAAATAAAAGATTTTCCGTGTAGTTGTCCAAAATAACGTCTTTCGACAGCTTGAATATAAAATTTGTCAGGCAACAGGAGTTAGTATAACCACAATGAAATTCCAGCGCAGTGATCCTTGGTTCTATTTCTAGTAGTTGGGCTATATAACAATTAGCTTGAAAAGAAATATATTTTAACTTCGCATCCTACTATAAATGATTGCGTAACGCTTACAGATTCTGAATCTCACGGCCTATATAGATTATGCATTCATGGCACCATAAAGCTATTACAATCTATAAAGCCTTCACCACTTTGTAGCTTAGGCCTACTAAACAGTGACCTTGAAAGTACGTGAAGATGATAATATAATGCGCGCCTGTACGTGTGTACGCGTGTTGTTTAGAACGATAAAGGTCTATCAAGTTTAAAATCTGGCGTTTTGAGACAGTGCTTCTGTGACGGATATTTGCCAGTAACCATAGATGCACTCTCGCGTCACGTTTAAATCCACTCCCACGCATACATCTGTATTTTGTTTAGTTACAAAAACAAGTAATATATTTTAGGAAAAAATTATTTTAGTTACTTTTTATTTTATAATTACAATTATACATATATATATATATATGTGTGTGTGTGTGTGTGTGTGTGTGTGTGTGTGTGTGTGTGTGTGTGTGTGTGTGTGTGTGTGTGTGTGTGTGTGTGTGTGTGTGTGTGTGTGTGTGTGTGTGTTTGTGTGAGTGTGAGTGTGTGTGTGTGTGTGTGTGTGTGTGTGTGTGTGTGTGTGTGTGTGTGTGTGTGTGTGTGTGTGTGTGTGTGTGTGTGTGTGTGTGTGAGTGTGAGTGTATGTGTGTGTGTGTGTGACAGAAGCACAATATTAATTGGCAAAATAGAAAGCGAATTTCCTTGCAATTTTACATTCCCCTCTTTATACAATATATGGTGTTGAACTATTATTTTTGTTTATTACTATTTATTCGCTTTCTTTTTTCCGTTTTCAATTTAAGAAGCTGATGGTGATCTATAACTTCTCATTCTATCCACCTCTTTTAATGTTCCATTATTGCTAGCCATCTTTGTCTTATAATTTCATCTTTTAGTAATTTTTTGCTATTGGGAAGTTAGTTCAGTGCTAAAAGTGCTTGTTTTCAAACATGTAGATCCTCATTTCGAGCCCAATCAGGACATCAAAATTTTTAAATTTAAATTATGGAATAAATATTTGAAAAAACTGTATTAACATAAATTGCCATCCACTAAAGGTTAAAAAAAATTATTTGAACTTGATTGGATGAATTAATAACGATTGAAAATTTGTACAAGATATATATCAGGAGAGTGTGAGCTGATATAGTCTATTATCTGTTTTTTTAAAATTCTTGCCATGTATGTATCTCCTGTTTTTTACAAGCTAATGTCACCATTATTATTATTATTATTGAAGAACTGGATTACTTCAAAAGCCCATGGAATACCATGATACTCAGTGCCAGAGGGTTTTGATGTTCTTTGCTTAGTCATGCCTGATTTCATCTTCTCTCTTCCCTTTTCTTATAAAGGGACAATAAAAGGTTCAAGTACTAATTGCTGCTATAAAGGGTAGATCTGCTGCAGGCACTTGACTCTGGTAGAGATGTAATCCCTCTTTCATTCCTATACTGTCTACCGGTGGTTATATGTCTCTACCTAATCACGTCTGCCGGTGGTTATATGTCTCTACCTAATCACGTCTGCCGGTGGTTATATGTCTCTACCTAATCACGTCTACCGGTGGTTATATGTCTCTACCTAATCACGTCTACCGGTGGTTATATGTCTCTACCTAATCACGTCTACCGGTGGTTATATGTCTCTACCTAATCACGTCTACCGGTGGTTATATGTCTCTACCTAATCACGTCTACCGGTGGTTATATGTCTCTACCTAATCACGTCTGCCGGTGGTTATATGTCTCTACCTAATCACGTCTGCCGGTGGTTATATGTCTCTACCTAATCACGTCTGCCGGTGGTTATATGTCTCTACCTAATCACGTCTGCCGGTGGTTATATGTCTCTACCTAATCACGTCTGCCGGTGGTTATATGTCTCTACCTAATCACGTCTGCCGGTGGTTATATGTCTCTACCTAATCACGTCTACATTCAGAACAATTTGTTATGATTGATAATAGACGAATCAAATGGTCGTCTTAAAGTGCAAAGATATGTCTTCTATACAAATTCTGCAAGCAGGAATCTATCTGCTTGCATCAAGTCACATTGAAATATAATTTTAAAATGACAAACTTTTAGACGTCACTGATGACAATGAGGACAGCTTTCCGTGAATTCGTAAATGCAGCGCACATCCCAGACACCATTGTTACAACTTTCCTATTATTTCTTGTGAGAGGTTAGGGAATAAAACCCTTAATGAATAAACCATGGCGAGACTTGTAGCTGTTGTCAGAATTAGTTTCTTCTTTACAATAATTATAAAAAAAGAAAAATACTTTAAAATGTATTTTTGAATAATTATTGTTATTAGTAGTATGTATTTGAAAAGGACATAGACTTAAGCTTTGAAAAATCGGTTTGTCAGTTTGACCTTTTGCACTTATGGACGACAAGCACCATCTGGCAAAGAACCTTTAAGTAGGAAAAAACCTTGTCAAAAAATATATCAACTTAGGCCTATGCGTTCCTTTTTTTGTAAATGGTGAAGTATAATAGCAAGCTTTTAAATATGTATGGTTGCTATACTTGTAGCCTAAAATAATGGAAGATAATTGTGCTTATTGTTAGGTACTTTAAATTCAGTGGTGGATCCAGAAAAATATTTTGGGGAGCTGGTGGGTGGGGAAGAAGAAGGTGTCCCACACGCTCGGAAAATATTTTGGGGAGCTGGTGGGTGGGGAAGAAGAAGGTGCCCCACACACTCGGAAAATATTTTGGGGAGCTGGTGGGTGGGGAAGAAGAAGGTGTCCCACACGCTCGGAAAATATTTTGGGGAGCTGGTGAGTGGGGAAGAAGAAGGTGCCCCACACGCTCGGAAAATATTTTGGGGAGCTGGTGAGTGGGGAAGAAGAAGGTGCCCCACACACTCGGAAAATATTTTGGGGAGCTGGTGGGTGGGGAAGAAGAAGGTGTCCCGCACACTCGGAAAATATTTTGGGGAGCTGGTGAGTGGGGAAGAAGAAGGTGCCCCACACAGTCGGAAAATATTTTGGGGAGCTGGTGAGTGGGGAAGAAGAAGGTGCCCCACACACTCGGAAAATATTTTGGGGAGCTGGTGGGTGGGGAAGAAGAAGGTGTCCCGTACACTCGGAAAATATTTTGGGGAGCTGGTGGGTGGGGAAGAAGAAGGTGCCCCACACACTCGGAAAATATTTTGGGGAGCTGGTGAGTGGGGAAGAAGAAGGTGCCCCACACACTCGGAAAATATTTTGGGGAGCTAGTGGGTGGGGAAGAAGAAGGTGTCCCGCACACTCGGAAAATATTTTGGGGAGCTGGTGGGTGGGAAAGAAGAAGGTGTCCCACACACTCGGAAAATATTTTGGGGAGCTGGTGGGTGGGGAAGAAGAAGGTGTCCCGCACGCTCGGAAAATATTTTGGGGAGCTGGTGGGTGAGGAAGAAGAAGGTGTCCCGCACGCTCGGAAAATATTTTGGGGAGCTGGTGGGTGAGGAAGAAGAAGGTGTCCCGCACGCTCGGAAAATATTTTGGGGAGCTGGTGGGTGGGGAAGAAGAAGGTGCCCCGCACACTCGGAAAATATTTTGGGGAGCTGGTGAGTGAGAAAGAAGAAGGTGCCCCACACACTCGGAAAATATTTTGGGGAGCTGGTGGGTGGGGAAGAAGAAGGTGTCCCACACACTCGGAAAATATTTTGGGGAGCTGGTGGGTGGGGAAGAAGAAGGTGCCCCACACACTCGGAAAATATTTTGGGGAGCTGGTGGGTGGGGAAGAAGAAGGTGTCCCGCACGCTCGGAAAATATTTTGGGGAGCTGGTGGGTGGAGAAGAAGAAGGTGTCCCGCACGCTCGGAAAATATTTTGGGGAGCTGGTGGGTGGGGAAGAAGAAGGTGTCCCGCACGCTCGGAAAATATTTTGGGGAGCTGGTGGGTGGGGAAGAAGAAGGTGTCCCACCAGATCGGAAAATATTTTGGGGAGCTGGTGGGTAGGGAAGGAGAAGGTGTCCCACACGCTCGGAAAATATTTTGGACTTGTGGTAGGTATAGTGTAAACTCTATGAGTCTTCTATTTGATGGAAATAGTTATAGGCCTACTCTGTGACATTACACAACTACTATGACATTACTACTACTTAGGTAGTTGTTTTGTAAATTACCTCTGACGAGGATTGCTATGCAATAGAAATGTACATAAGGTTTTAAGTAAAAAAACAAGTTGTTTGTGGTATAGAGGTTTTATTTATTTAAATTGAACATTACGCCACAGTTGCTTTACACAATTATTAATTACCTTCATTTACCATATACTAAAGTCTTTTACATTTTCAAGTTTATTACTAGCCTACATTACTTGTATTTTTTATTTTAAGACTTATATAGAGATCAGACACGAGAATATTGTAGGCGAATATTTCAGTTTATACCATTAAACCACCTATTTATTACATTGAGGCGTATTTATAATGATTATATTATGGTGTTATAGGGATTAATATGGGTTTGTAAACATATTCTACTAATTATTTAATAAGTATATTTATATCAGGGACGAACGGCCGAACGCAAACATTGAAAATGGCATTTTATTTTACATTTGTAGTGTTATTTTATAGTTTCAAAAGCTTCACTCTTTCATTTGGTCTCAGAGCTTCTCTCCTAAGTCCGCCACGGTTTAATTTTTTTTTTTACTCAGTTGGTGTTTATACCGAGTTTTCACACAATATGACTTAACACTTGAGGCTTGAAGAAGTCTTGCAGCATTCCACTGTTGTTATGGATTGCTTTTAATATAACAATTTAAGTATAACGGAAACGTTTGTGTATTTATGTACGGCTTGTTTACATTATTAAGAACAAGCATTTCAGATTTCATAATTTTTAGGTTAGATTACAGAGTAAAACGAATTACGCGAACTTCGACGAATCGTGAAAGCACTGGATGGGACGGGACGCCTGTAGAGGGGACGGTTTTAGTAGGCCACGTTGGCGATGGCTTTCTCTTGAGTCAGTAGTCGCTATGCCGCGAGTGCATCATGTCATCATCACCTGAAAGTGGCATTTCCTTAGAGGAACAATTGGAAAGAAAATGGTCGTTGGAAAGTCTGGACGCATTGGATATGCAGACGTTGATATCTATGTGGTATGTGTTCGCGACTCATTACAGTAAATGCAGGCTTTTTATTTCGACGTTGTGATAAGTTATGTTTGAGCACGAGTTTCTGCAATCATTTCAGTACATTTTATGTTTCAACAAATTGTTTATTAGAAATTATTAGCAAGTGGTTTATTATTTTAGAAATAAATATCCAACAATTTGTGAACGAATATTCTGTAAGCACATAAAAAATAACATGACCCATTTATAGAAAAATAGAATTATGTATTAATGGAATATGCCAGACAAATATTTAACACTTTCCACGTTTTTAAATAACTTTCTTTTGTTATTGAAACGTGCAGGAGCTGTTCACGTGGCTTTATTACTTAATAGCAACACGTTCTGGTTTCGCCCTTTCACTATGTTTATAGGTTAGGTTTACTTCTTGATGGTAAACATCGATATAGGTCTAGATATACAGATCTTGCGTACAATGTATGTTCAAGTTGCGAACAGACATTTTACGTAGCAAAACCGTCTCCTTTGTTTTGTTTCTCTGCTTGTCCTTGCAATTCACATGGAAACAATTTAAAGTTGAAGAAGTCACGCGATAGGCTTAAAAACTCAACACTCGGTCGATAAAGTTATCTAAAACCTTGTTTTATTATTAATACACTTGGAAAAAACCACTACTTACTGATGTTTTTCAGCAGACGCGTTTCGCACTTGTTTATTGTGAGTTACAAACAAAACTGTTGATCAGGTTATTTTCTTGTAAATCTGTGGTGTTTTGTGATTTTTTGTTCATAGTGTTATTGTTAATTATGTGTACGAATATAGTGTTTATTTGTGCGTGTTTTATCGTTTAGTATGTATTTTGTTTAGTTTTTGTGGTGTTTGTATGTTTCGAAGTTTATTGTGTTTAGTTTATTACTTTCTGGAAGAATTGTAGAAATTCTAGATTTGGTTTTTTGTTGTGTGTTTTTGATAGTGTCTGAATATTTTTAACATGAGAGCCATCTCAAGTGTTCTGTCAAATATTCATACACAAACTTCCAAGAAATACAACATATATAATTACAAATACGCCCATAAACGTACTGGCCCAGATGCATACACTTCTTAATCTTATTCAAAGATACTATCAATCAGAGCCACAAATACATAAGAATTTATACAACGTTATAAAGTTCACACTCGAGACAGAACATTATCAACTTCTTAAGCTTTCAATTACAAAACAAAACGACTAACATGCATTTAAAATATACAGAAAACCCACTCCCAAAGAGTCCGACACAACACTCCCAACCAAACCATACAACGCAAGCCTGGCCCTTCCCACTCCATGAAACACTGACTAATTACCAAACCATACAACGCAAGCCTGGCCCTTCCCACTCCATGAAACACTGACTAATTACCAAACCATACAACGAAAGCCTGGCCCTTCCCACTCCATGAAACACTGACTAATTACCAAACCATACAACGCAAGCCTGGCCCTTCCCACTCCATGAAACACTGACTAATTACCAAACCATGCAACGCAAGCCTGGCCCTTCCCACTCCATGAAACACTGACTAATTACCAAACCATGCAACGCAAGCCTGGCCCTTCCCACTCCATGAAACACTGACTAATTACCAAACCATACAACGCAAGCCTGGCCCTTCCCACTCCATGAAACACTGACTAATTACCAAACCATGCAACGCAAGCCTGGCCCTTCCCACTCCATGAAACACTGACTAATTACCAAACCATGCAACGCAAGCCTGGCCCTTCCCACTCAATGAAACACTGACTAATTACCAAACCATGCAACGCAAGCCTGGCCCTTCCCACTCCATGAAACACTGACTAATTACCAAACCATGCAACGCAAGCCTGGCCCTTCCCACTCCATGAAACACTGACTAATTACCAAACCATGCAACGCAAGCCTGGCCCTTCCCACTCCATGAAACACTGACTAATTACCAAACCATGCAACGCAAGCCTGGCCCTTCCCACTCCATGAAACACTGACTAATTACCAAACCATACAACGCAAGCCTGGCCTGACACGAATCTAAAATTCCTACTCTTCATCTAGAAAAGCAATAAACTAAACACAACAGAAAATTTCAAAATTAAAAACACCACAAATACCACAACAAATCCTTAAAAAATACACTCTCATTGAAACACTGTATTCGAACAAGAAATTAACACACTCTGTGAACAACAATACATCACAGATTCACAATAATACAGCACTCCTAAGCAACAGACTTGTCCGTAACTCACCATATTGAACAATGCACTGACCTAGTTCTAAACGCTTTTGTTGAAAACGTCAGTAAGTAGTGGTTTTCCCACGTGAATTGACAAGTATTACAGAAACCTCAAGATGTAAGAGTAGAACCCCAAAACTTTTAAAGCTCTGTTTTTGGCACTTACTTTTTTATAGCAATGCGTAAACCAACTACGTCAGTTTCTTCTCTTTGTATTATTAAGATTATACTCCAGTTTAATTCTGGTTTTGTAAAGTTTTGGTAAGCAGAAGAGATTAATTCTGGTTTTGCAAAGCTTTGGTAAGCAGAAGAGATTAATTCTGGTTTTGCAAAGCTTTGGTAAGCAGAAGAGATTAATTCTGGTTTTGCAAAGCTTTGGTAAGCAGAAGAGATTAATTCTGGTTTTGCAAAGCTTTGGTAAGCAGAAGAGATTAATTCTGGTTTTGCAAAGCTTTGGTAAGCAGAAGAGATTAATTCTGGTTTTGCAAAGCTTTGGTAAGCAGAAGAGATTAATTCTGGTTTTGCAAAGCTTTGGTAAGCAGAAGAGATTAATTCTGGTTTTGCAAAGCTTTGGTAAGCAGAAGAGATTAATTCTGGTTTTGCAAAGCTTTGGTAAGCAGAAGAGATTAATTCTGGTTTTGCAAAGCTTTGGTAAGCAGAAGAGATTATTCTGGTTTTGCAAAGTTTTGGTAAGCAGAAGAGATTAATTCTGGTTTTGCAAAGCTTTGGTAAGCAGAAGAGACTAATTCTGGTTTTGCAAAGCTTTGGTAAGCAGAAGAGATTAATTCTGGTTTCGCAAAGTTTTGGTAAGCAGAAGAGATTAATTCTGGTTTTGCAAAGCTTTGGTAAGCAGAAGAGACTAATTCTGGTTTTGCAAAGCTTTGGTAAGCAGAAGAGATTTACCTTGGCAAAATGGAGACTGTACAATACGCGTTAACCGAGTATGTGTTGAGTACTGAGGTATGGAAATATGGTGTAAATTAGATTTTTCATCGTTATTGGTCATACATATTTATTTACTCTAATTGCATTTATAGTTGTAAAGAAAACTTCTATCAGGTAACTACTCTAATACGCTCATTGCAGTCGCGCCCAACTTTAGTTTAACGATCATCCCAAATAAAAATTAATTAAAAAATTACGTTCTTGAGTAATAGTCTAACAATTTATTCAGCTATTTCAGAATAAGTAAAGAGTATTGCTTGTAAAGAAACTTAATTTATCCCATAGCAAAGAAAAAAAGCGTTCCCATAATTTAATAAGAAAGTGAAACGGTTTTGATGTTTATTTTGGAAAATTTTAGAATTTGCCTTCTTTAAGGTAATGATTTTAGTTTAGATGCTAATGCCAACTGATTTCGTTTTAGACTGACGCCAAGCTAAGCTTGTGTTTGCTTTTGCTTTCTGGCTATTTGTAGAAGTCGTTCAAAACATGCTCCACGATCGCGCAACTACCCCTGAAACAGGTTTGCATCTGACGGCGTTAAACTGAAATCTAAACGGCTTTTGCAATTTGGAATCCGTAAAAGAATGCTTTTGTTGATCTTGGATATTTCACTGCTTTGATGCTGAAAAACCTCCAACCTCACTGCGTGCAGTCGCATTTCCTCCTGGAATGCGACGCCAGCACAAGTAGAACTGGTTTCATGGTTCGGAATGACAGGCATCTAGAAAATGGCGGTTCTTATAGAATTCACTGTAATTTCTCTAGGCTAGTTCGTTGCTTTAGTTTATAAAATTACTCCGGAAGAGGCGCTTTTGCTTCGAAGTTACTGCGCCACTTTCCTGGCCAGAACACCGTGTCAGCTGATGCACTGCGCGACCTTATCTCTCTCTCTTGCTTGTTATCAGCATTCATAAACAAGTATGGTTTAACGATAGGCTGCGTTACTCCAAGGCTACCTATTTAAAGCTGATAGTCTCGCTCATGCTCCGACTTCCTGGCCAAGTCGTGCACGGCGGTTAAACAACTTTCCTGGTCATTGAATTTCAAATAAAATATTAATAATTAAAAACTTGAACTGTTTTAGAAAATAAACCTATTTTTTTATATGATTTTTCCAACAAGTCGAGTAGAAATGAATTTATTTAAAGTAAATTCCAATATTTAATAAATTTGCTGAGCACTGTGGACTATTTTTTAATTAAATAATTAAAACCCACTAAGCACAATAGAAAAATCTTTATTTTACTACAATTACTTTATGTACATTTCGATTACGTGGTGACCATCTTCAGAAGTACTAAAGATGAATACAGTACATAAAGTAATTGTAGTAAAATAAAGGTTTTATATATTGTGGTTAGCGGGTTTTATTTATTTAGTCAATTCCAATAATTTAATATGTATCAAAATCCACAACGCCAGCTGTGCTTGTTCCACAAGCACAGGGAAACAGGTGTGAATATTGAGGTTAAGTCGAATTTCAAGGTCGGCTTTCACTTTTGTTGAATGAACTTTCGTTTTTAGGCGCTAAACCGAGTGATACAACTAGTTTTACATGCCTTGCTACTCTACTATGCTTATAGAAGTCGTAAAAATATTAGATGTAGATCTTTGTAGAGTGGTTCAGGTAGTAGTGTAACGTTAAGTAGACACGTTAGCCCAACCGGATAACGAGCAACAAAAATACTTACACAACACTCACCACTCCATTCACCAATAGCTTATTGTAGCCCTCAGTGGGTATTTTTCGAGCAAGTAACCCTGCCCAAACAGTCTACAATACCCCTCACCCCAAAACCTCGTTAGCTTTACGTTTGCTCCGTCAATCATTAATCCCCCATCTTTGGTGTAACGTGTTAACGGCCCCGTATTTGCAATATTACGTGGGTTTACCTAATGTATGCGACCTTGATTATTTCGAGCCATAATCCTTCACAGGATTCCAGACTAAGATATGCATTTGTATTGCAATCTGTATTTACAATCTGTCGTTCGTAGCGATCAATCAATTTGCAACCGCCATAAAACATGAACCCTTGTGAACCCTTGTGTTGGTAATTTTTCTTTACTCAATTTAAAGTTCTTTTTAAAATGAATTTACAGAAAGATGTAGGTCTATATTCAAATATCTAAAAATTACACTTTTTTTAATGTTTCAAAACGTTTTAACTGCAGGAGAATAAATAGAAAAAAAGATAAATTGAATGTATAACAAATTTATCGATACGATATTGCCTACGAATATTTTATAATCACTTTAGATTTCATGTGTTTAAGGTTAATGACAGAACACAGAGCAATTCATGCTTCTACAAATATTTTCGATTTTCTACTTTTATATAATAAAGTAGAGTATATATATGAAAGCATGAATTGCTCTGTGTTCTGTCATCAACTTTCAATACATTAAAAAGTTTTAACAGACATTACATAAATTTTGCTTTGGATTTGTCAGTTTGTCGTTGTACTCTTACTAATAAATGTATTACTAACACTATCTCCCTAAGCACACTAGCCCTTCTGACTTCTTGTTGTGACTTATCAGTAACGTATAAGATAACACGCTTCCAGGCATTCGCTTACTGCAACCATTATATCATGCGTGTTAATGTAAATTTGTTTTTGCCGCGAAAAGAATGGGTGTGTGACTTGACTGCTTATTACAGTTCTTGCCGGTCTTGTAATTCTCTAAGGGACCACTAATTCATGATTCCAAACGGATTGAGGTAATGATGTTATTTTGTCACATTATTTAAAAAAAATTTAAAAAAACAACTAAGGTTATACAAAAACAAGAATTATTTATTATTATGCAAGAAAACATTTTATATTTATATGTTACAAAAGTAATCAACTTTATGAAAAAT
>JBAIZL010000010.1:39144091-39174091 GCA_036971475.1 Prosapia bicincta
ACAGAACTCGTTACATTTCAGTAGTTTTAGATAGAGTAGCGGCCCTTTATCTGTGTTAAGCTCGTACGTAATTTTATGTGCAACAATACAGAACTCGTTACATTTCAGTAGTTTTAGATAGAGTAGCGGCCCTTTATCTGTGTTAAGCTCGTACGTAATTTTATGTGCAACAATACAGAACTCGTTACATTTCAGTAGTTTTAGATAGAGTAGCGGCCCTTTATCTGTGTTAAGCTCGTACGTAATTTTATGTGCAACAATACAGAACTCGTTACATTTCAGTAGTTTTAGATAGAGTAGCGGCCCTTTATCTGTGTTAAGCTCGTACGTAATTTTATGTGCAACAATACAGAACTCGTTACATTTCAGTAGTTTTAGATAGAGTAGCGGCCCTTTATCTGTGTTAAGCTCGTACGTAATTTTATGTGCAACAATACAGAACTCGTTACATTTCAGTAGTTTTAGATAGAGTAGCGGCCCTTTATCTGTGTTAAGCTCGTACGTAATTTTATGTGCAACAATACAGAACTCGTTACATTTCAGTAGTTTTAGATAGAGTAGCGGCCCTTTATCTGTGTTAAGCTCGTACGTAATTTTATGTGCAACAATACAGAACTCGTTACATTTCAGTAGTTTTAGATAGAGTAGCGGCCCTTTATCTGTGTTAAGCTCGTACGTAATTTTATGTGCAACAATACAGAACTCGTTACATTTCAGTAGTTTTTTGATAGAGTAGCGGCCCTTTATCTGTGTTAAGCTCGTACGTAATTTTATGTGCAACAATACAGAACTCGTAACATTTCTGTAGTTTAAGGTTTGAACGCTTTGTTTGAGTGTATAATTTGTTACTAAACCACTGTCAATTATTCCAAATAATTAGTGATCAGTATGCCCTTTCGGTCAATATATTTGATGCTAAACGTTTTTAAAAAGCTTTTGTGGGTATTATATGTTACTATTAAACCATTTGTGGTAAATTATTCCAAATAAATAGTCAGAATCAGAATTGCTTCACCGTCTCAGAAACATTTGTCTTAGGGGCTTTTAAATGTTTTTATTATGTTTTTGTGTATTATTTATTATTATTAACCAAAGTAAATTATTCATAATTATAAGCGTTTAAATGTTCTTTTACAGATATAAATTAGTTTTTAGAAATTAACATTTTTGGGTGTTTACTTGTCCCAAATATTTTTACAATCGCACATTTGTAAATGCCGTTATTAATGCCATTACGAATTATACTAATTATTTTTACAATATAACCTTTTTTTATATTGGTGTCATAAAATAGAAACATCGGTTCTACTACTAGTGTTGTTCTTCACTCTCTACGAAAATAATTCTTTACATCAGTGCGGAATAAGAAATAATAACTTCCCAACACTACAAGTTTTTAATGATAAGTTATCTTAGCCTCACCGATAACAAATAACTTTATATGTCCACAGTATTGTGTTTTACTTTCAGCTTAATTAATTTTCAAGTTCAAAACGTTGCTTTGTATTGTAATCCAGTTATGCTGTTATCAGTTCCAATTTTAAATTATTTGATTTTGTTTTAGAATTCTTAGATACTATTTAAATTAAGAATTTTGTTTAGTTAATTAGAGCTTAGCTAATGAGATCTATTCATAACGGTAAAAACTAGAATAGTCAATTCTAAACCTGACCGCACATTAGTTTATAATAAAAACAAACAAGATTGTGTTATGACCTTGTGTGTTTGTGTTTAATAAAAACTAATGTGTGGTCAGATTTAGAATTTACTATTTTAGTTTTTACCGTTTTAAGAATTTTGTATTTAGATTATTATATAATTTCATATATTTTTTTCCATTGTGGAAGGTGTTGTGTTAATTTTTCTCTGCCCAAATAATTTATTTGGTAAATAACCAGCAAGAAAGCGCAGCTTCAGGACTCTGGTCTGGAAGAGCGGCCGTATAAAGGCAACGCAGCACGTATCTAGATTTCAGTTTAACTTATACTTCATGTAAATAATTTAAATTAAAGTTTTTACAGATTGTCGATTTTCGTGTCTGCATATGAATTTTATTTTTTTTAAACGAATCGTACGTTTTAGGATCATTTTGCATTTATATAGCTTTACCTAACCGGGTAATAAGAGTTTTCGGCGATCATCGTCTCTATTCGTTCTATATCCGAAGCTAGGACCACGCCCACCTAGGGCCAATACTGCTGTGTGTCTGCAATTACGTTTAGAATCAAACTCTTTCGCGTAAGGCTAAATTCAGCTTTCAGCCAGTCAAGAGATGGAGGGGTTATGATGGCTCCGAGGATATGTAGCGTCTGTCACGCAACGCTGCCTGCGAGTAGGGTCATGGGGAGCAGGACCTTTTGTACTTGGCTAGGATTCCGGAGGGATATTTCCATATGTAGCGTCTGTCACGCAACGATGCCTGCGAGTAGGGTCATGGGGAGCAGGACCTTTTGTACTTGGCTAGGATTCCGGAGGGATATTTCCATATGTAGCGTCTGTCACGCACGATGCCTGCGAGTAGGGTCATGGGGAGCAGGACCTTTTGTACTTGGCTAGGATTCCGGAGGGATATTTCCATATGTAGCGTCTGTCACGCACGATACCTGCGAGTAGGGTCATGGGGAGCAGGACCTTTTGTACTTGGCTAGGATTCCGGAGGGATATTTCCATATGTAGCGTCTGTCACGCACGATGCCTGCGAGTAGGGTCATGGGGAGCAGGACCTTTTGTACTTGGCTAGGATTCCGGAGGGATATTTCCATATGTAGCGTCTGTCACGCACGATGCCTGCGAGTAGGGTCATGGGGAGCAGGACCTTTTGTACTTGGCTAGGATTCCGGAGGGATATTTCCATATGTAGCGTCTGTCACGCACGATGCCTGCGAGTAGGGTCATGGGGAGCAGGACCTTTTGTACTTGGCTAGGATTCCGGAGGGATATTTCCATATGTAGCGTCTGTCACGCACGATGCCTGCGAGTAGGGTCATGGGGAGCAGGACCTTTTGTACTTGGCTAGGATTCCGGAGGGATATTTCCATATGTAGCGTCTGTCACGCACGATGCCTGCGAGTAGGGTCATAGGGAGCAGGACCTTTTGTACTTGGCTAGGATTCCGGAGGGATATTTCCATATGTAGCGTCTGTCACGCACGATGCCTGCGAGTAGGGTCATGGGGAGCAGGACATTTTGTACTTGGCTAGGATTTCGGAGGGATATTTCCATATGTAGCGTCTGTCACGCACGATGCCTGCGAGTAGGGTCATGGGGAGCAGGACATTTTGTACTTGGCTAGGATTCCGGAGGGATATTTCCATATGTAGCGTCTGTCACGCAACGATGCCTGCGAGTAGGGTCATGGGGAGCAGGACCTTTTGTACTTGGCTAGGATTCCGGAGGGATATTTCCATATGTAGCGTCTGTCACGCACGATGCCTGCGAGTAGGGTCATGGGGAGCAGGACCTTTTGTACTTGGCTAGGATTCCGGAGGGATATTTCCATATGTAGCGTCTGTCACGCACGATGCCTGCGAGTAGGGTCATGGGGAGCAGGACCTTTTGTACTTGGCTAGGATTCCGGAGGGATATTTCCATATGTAGCGTCTGTCACGCAACGCTGCCTGCGAGTAGGGTCATGGGGAGCAGGACCTTTTGTACTTGGCTAGGATTCCGGAGGGATATTTCCATATGTAGCGTCTGTCACGCAACGCTGCCTGCGAGTAGGGTCATGGGGAGCAGGACCTTTTGTACTTGGCTAGGATTCCGGAGGGATATTTCCATATGTAGCGTCTGTCACGCACGATGCCTGCGAGTAGGGTCATGGGGAGCAGGACCTTTTGTACTTGGCTAGGATTCCGGAGGGATATTTCCATATGTAGCGTCTGTCACGCACGATGCCTGCGAGTAGGGTCATGGGGAGCAGGACCTTTTGTACTTGGCTAGGATTCCGGAGGGATATTTCCATATGTAGCGTCTGTCACGCAACGATGCCTGCGAGTAGGGTCATGGGGAGCAGGACCTTTTGTACTTGGCTAGGATTCCGGAGGGATATTTCCATATGTAGCGTCTGTCACGCAACGATGCCTGCGAGTAGGGTCATGGGGAGCAGGACCTTTTGTACTTGGCTAGGATTCCGGAGGGATATTTCCATATGTAGCGTCTGTCACGCACGATGCCTGCGAGTAGGGTCATGGGGAGCAGGACCTTTTGTACTTGGCTGGATTCCGGAGGGATATTTCCATATGTAGCGTCTGTCACGCACGATGCCTGCGAGTAGGGTCATGGGGAGCAGGACCTTTTGTACTTGGCTAGGATTCCGGAGGGATATTTCCATATGTAGCGTCTGTCACGCACGATGCCTGCGAGTAGGGTCATGGGGAGCAGGACCTTTTGTACTTGGCTAGGATTCCGGAGGGATATTTCCATATGTAGCGTCTGTCACGCAACGATGCCTGCGAGTAGGGTCATGGGGAGCAGGACCTTTTGTACTTGGCTAGGATTCCGGAGGGATATTTCCATATGTAGCGTCTGTCACGCACGATGCCTGCGAGTAGGGTCATGAGGAGCAGGACCTTTTGTACTTGGCTAGGATTCCGGAGGGATATTTCCATATGTAGCGTCTGTCACGCAACGATGCCTGCGAGTAGGGTCATGGGGAGCAGGACCTTTTGTACTTGGCTAGGATTCCGGAGGGATATTTCCATATGTAGCGTCTGTCACGCAACGATGCCTGCGAGTAGGGTCATGGGGAGCAGGACCTTTGGTACTTGGCTAGGATTCCGGAGGGATATTTCCATATGTAGCGTCTGTCACGCACGATGCTTGCGAGTAGGGTCATGGGGAGCAGGACCTTTTGTACTTGGCTAGGATTCCGGAGGGATATTTCCATATGTAGCGTCTGTCACGCAACGATGCCTGCGAGTAGGGTCATGGGGAGCAGGACCTTTTGTACTTGGCTAGGATTCCGGAGGGATATTTCCATATGTAGCGTCTGTCACGCAACGATGCCTGCGAGTAGGGTCATGGGGAGCAGGACCTTTTGTACTTGGCTAGGATTCCGGAGGGATATTTCCATATGTAGCGTCTGTCACGCAACGATGCCTGCGAGTAGGGTCATGGGGAGCAGGACCTTTTGTACTTGGCTAGGATTCCGGAGGGATATTTCCATATGTAGCGTCTGTCACGCAACGATGCCTGCGAGTAGGGTCATGGGGAGCAGGACCTTTTGTACTTGGCTAGGATTCCGGAGGGATATTTCCATATGTAGCGTCTGTCACGCAACGATGCCTGCGAGTAGGGTCATGGGGAGCAGGACCTTTTGTACTTGGCTAGGATTCCGGAGGGATATTTCCATATGTAGCGTCTGTCACGCACGATGCCTGCGAGTAGGGTCATGGGGAGCAGGACCTTTTGTACTTGGCTAGGATTCCGGAGGGATATTTCCATATGTAGCGTCTGTCACGCAACGATGCCTGCGAGTAGGGTCATGGGGAGCAGGACCTTTTGTACTTGGCTAGGATTCCGGAGGGATATTTCCATATGTAGCGTCTGTCACGCACGATGCCTGCGAGTAGGGTCATGGGGAGCAGGACCTTTTGTACTTGGCTAGGATTCCGGAGGGATATTTCCATATGTAGCGTCTGTCACGCACGATGCCTGCGAGTAGGGTCATGGGGAGCAGGACCTTTTGTACTTGGCTAGGATTCCGGAGGGATATTTCCATATGTAGCGTCTGTCACGCACGATGCCTGCGAGTAGGGTCATGGGGAGCAGGACCTTTTGTACTTGGCTAGGATTCCGGAGGGATATTTCCATATGTAGCGTCTGTCACGCAACGATGCCTGCGAGTAGGGTCATGGGGAGCAGGACCTTTTGTACTTGGCTAGGATTCCGGAGGGATATTTCCATATGTAGCGTCTGTCACGCACGATGCCTGCGAGTAGGGTCATGGGGAGCAGGACCTTTTGTACTTGGCTAGGATTCCGGAGGGATATTTCCATATGTAGCGTCTGTCACGCAACGATGCCTGCGAGTAGGGTCATGGGGAGCAGGACCTTTTGTACTTGGCTAGGATTCCGGAGGGATATTTCCATATGTAGCGTCTGTCACGCACGATGCCTGCGAGTAGGGTCATGGGGAGCAGGACCTTTTGTACTTGGCTAGGATTCCGGAGGGATATTTCCATATGTAGCGTCTGTCACGCAACGATGCCTGCGAGTAGGGTCATGGGGAGCAGGACCACTTGTACTTGGCTAGGATTCCGGAGGGATATTTCCATATGTAGCGTCTGTCACGCACGATGCCTGCGAGTAGGGTCATGGGGAGCAGGACCTTTTGTACTTGGCTAGGATTCCGGAGGGATATTTCCATATGTAGCGTCTGTCACGCACGATGCCTGCGAGTAGGGTCATGGGGAGCAGGACCTTTTGTACTTGGCTAGGATTCCGGAGGGATATTTCCATATGTAGCGTCTGTCACGCACGATGCCTGCGAGTAGGGTCATGGGGAGCAGGACCTTTTGTACTTGGCTAGGATTCCGGAGGGATATATCCATATGTAGCGTCTGTCACGCAACGCTGCCTGCGAGTAGGGTCATGGGGAGCAGGACCTTTTGTACTTGGCTAGGATTCCGGAGGGATATTTCCATATGTAGCGTCTGTCACGCAACGATGCCTGCGAGTAGGGTCATGGGGAGCAGGACCTTTTGTACTTTGCTAGGATTCCGGAGGGATATTTCCATATGTAGCGGCTGTCACGCACGATGCCTGCGAGTAGGGTCATGGGGAGCAGGACCTTTTGTACTTGGCTAGGATTCCGGAGGGATATTTCCATATGTAGCGTCTGTCACGCAACGCTGCCTGCGAGTAGGGTCATGGGGAGCAGGACCTTTTGTACTTGGCTAGGATTCCGGAGGGATATTTCCATATGTAGCGTCTGTCACGCACGATGCCTGCGAGTAGGGTCATGGGGAGCAGGACCTTTTGTACTTGGCTAGGATTCCGGAGGGATATTTCCATATGTAGCGTCTGTCACGCAACGCTGCCTGCGAGTAGGGTCATGGGGAGCAGGACCTTTTGTACTTGGCTAGGATTCCGGAGGGATATTTCCATATGTAGCGTCTGTCACGCACGATGCCTGCGAGTAGGGTCATGGGGAGCAGGACCTTTTGTACTTGGCTAGGATTCCGGAGGGATATTTCCATATGTAGCGTCTGTCACGCAACGATGCCTGCGAGTAGGGTCATGGGGAGCAGGACCTTTTGTACTTGGCTAGGATTCCGGAGGGATATTTCCATATGTAGCGTCTGTCACGCACGATGCCTGCGAGTAGGGTCATGGGGAGCAGGACCTTTTGTACTTGGCTAGGATTCCGGAGGGATATTTCCATATGTAGCGTCTGTCACGCACGATGCCTGCGAGTAGGGTCATGGGGAGCAGGACCTTTTGTACTTGGCTAGGATTCCGGAGGGATATTTCCATATGTAGCGTCTGTCACGCACGATGCCTGCGAGTAGGGTCATGGGGAGCAGGACCTTTTGTACTTGGCTAGGATTCCGGAGGGATATTTCCATATGTAGCGTCTGTCACGCACGATGCCTGCGAGTAGGGTCATGGGGAGCAGGACCTTTTGTACTTGGCTAGGATTCCGGAGGGATATTTCCATATGTAGCGTCTGTCACGCAACGATGCCTGCGAGTAGGGTCATGGGGAGCAGGACCTTTTGTACTTGGCTAGGATTCCGGAGGGATATTTCCATATGTAGCGTCTGTCACGCAACGATGCCTGCGAGTAGGGTTATGGGGAGCAGGACCTTTTGTACTTGGCTAGGATTCCGGAGGGATATTTCCATATGTAGCGTCTGTCACGCAACGATGCCTGCGAGTAGGGTCATGGGGAGCAGGACCTTTTGTACTTGGCTAGGATTCCGGAGGGATATTTCCATATGTAGCGTCTGTCACGCACGATGCCTGCGAGTAGGGTCATGGGGAGCAGGACCTTTTGTACTTGGCTAGGATTCCGGAGGGATATTTCCATATGTAGCGTCTGTCACGCACGATGCCTGCGAGTAGGGTCATGGGGAGCAGGACCTTTTGTACTTGGCTAGGATTCCGGAGGGATATTTCCATATGTAGCGTCTGTCACGCACGATGCCTGCGAGTAGGGTCATGGGGAGCAGGACCTTTTGTACTTGGCTAGGATTCCGGAGGGATATTTCCATATGTAGCGTCTGTCACGCAACGCTGCCTGCGAGTAGGGTCATGGGGAGCAGGACATTTTGTACTTGGCTAGGATTCCGGAGGGATATTTCCATATGTAGCGTCTGTCACGCAACGATGCCTGCGAGTAGGGTCATGGGGAGCAGGACCTTTTGTACTTGGCTAGGATTCCGGAGGGATATTTCCATATGTAGCGTCTGTCACGCACGATGCCTGCGAGTAGGGTCATGGGGAGCAGGACCTTTTGTACTTGGCTAGGATTCCGGAGGGATATTTCCATATGTAGCGTCTGTCACGCAACGCTGCCTGCGAGTAGGGTCATGGGGAGCAGGACCTTTTGTACTTGGCTAGGATTCCGGAGGGATATTTCCATATGGAAGGGCTTTCGTTTGGGTGAACGGATATAGTGTTTGTTCTGGGAGGGGTTGACGTTTATTTAACGTCATGAGGACATGGGTTGCTGACCATTTTCCCCTACTATTTATGAATGTTCTACCTTGTATGTAAAGTCCCCAAACGGCAAAAAATTTTCTTTACTCAAGATTAATAAAGAGTTATTACGACTAAGACGTACGCCAATGGCAAACATAGATTGGCTTACAATATGACTATCTTACATCTTACAGATAACCAGTGACTTACAACTTGAACTATGTTTAAGATTTATAGAATGCTTGAATATCTAAATAAAAAGAAAGCTTACAAGGTGACTTAAAACAAGAGTACATGTTGCATAAGACTACTGCTTACAATGAACTCAAAGCTGACAAATTTGCCTTCGTAATGAGGGAATGTGCAGGAAGGAAAGAAGAGGGTTACAGGTGTTATGGAGGTTACAGGAGCTTTGGGCCGTGGAGTAAAGATAGGAGGCGGTACATTCGTATTACTGTGACCCCGGATGTGCGGTCAGGCTGAACTTTCGGCCTTGCCAAACAGATTTTCTGAGAGGGAACGGATGCATTCAATACAGTGTTACACACTTTATCATAATGTGTAACTTCTATAGAAAGCGCCAATGCCAAGAAGGTTTCTTATAGATAACAGCTATACAAGATAGCGGGTGTTGTAATACCACATGTTTATCTCTTAATTCTGTTTAGATTTTCAAAAAAGATAAAATTGTTTGCTGTTTGCTCTTTTATGAACAACTTTCCCTAAAATAATGTGAGTTTGTGTGACTGTCCACTGAGTTGACCTGACTGTACCAGATGGCAGGTTTCGTGTTGCGACATGACAGAAACATGCGGAATCAGCATCGGCATGAACGAGCTATAGTATTACCAAGGAATGTTTTTGTTCGGATAGGCTTTTATTTCTTCTTATCCATTTCTGTTGTGCTGTAGAACACTTCATGCAGATTGTTCTATTTTTCAAGTGAATCCTTTGTTTTGGTTGTGTATGACCGTTTTGCGCGGGAGTGACGTCACTGTGTGATCTCTAACATTATGTCAAGGGAAGCTCTTCACTTTAACGTATGATTTCATACAACAGCTGATCTCATAGTTTATGTTGTAGAACAGCTGTTTTAATTCGCCGGCTATGTTACTTTATTTATTGCACATTATTATATTTAATAAATGCAAATCTCAAAAGAATTTCAGATGAACATTACCTGTAACCCCCCTCGGTAATTTGAAAATGGTTGAATGCTTTAATTTATTTAAGAAACTTTGATTACCTTTATTCTTTATACTTACAGAGACTCGCCGGGTCCATTGTTTTCCTTAACAATTGTATCTTACGCCTAACTCAGGCAAACTGCTGTCTGTTTGAATCGTTCTAAATAAGACAGGTTACATCAAAGTTCTCGTTTGTGTTTACAAAAAACATTTAATTTTGAAACAATTAAAGTAGTCAAAATATTACACTTAAAAAAAAAATACTTTTTACAAGTTTAATAGCATAAATCAAAGTACAAAATTTTAAGTTCTTTAAAAAATATTTTGAGACAAGGCTAAGGTAATTCTCGCTGGTATCGTATACTGATGGAACGCATAGAAAAATATCAAAAATTATATTAAAAACATACCTTGGCAATCACTTGAACACACATGATTGTTGACACAGGTTTACTTTTATAAAGTCATTAAATTTTATAAATAATAAACTAAACGTAACACATCCACTTATAAAACATTTCGCCGTTGTTAATAAATTTTGAAAATTAAACTATTAAAGGTTTAACACAAATTTTAATGATTGCAAGCCCATGGTCATCCTCCGTGCAGCGTAGCTAGGGAAGATAGAAGAAAACGCCTTTTCTCACGGTAACCTAGCACAAGGTTCGAAATCTCCCCACCCTTGTATATTCAGAAAGAAAATTTTAATTGGTTTACTACTTTTTAACATGGCGTCCATTTTACTAGCGTTGTCATGAAACATTTTTAGGAACAAAATTATTTTTAAACTAGGCCGATTTTACATTTACTACATAAGAAATATTTATGTAACATACTGAATTGTTGCAAAAAATTATCACCAAGTTACATACGTTTATCATGTGTATAGGCGAAGTCCAGGAATATTATTAACATGATTTCAGGTAGTGTTTATCCTAAAGGTAACCGACATTCGCTTTTTAAATCATTATGAAAGAAAATTTTAAAGAATTATATTTTTTTTGCAATTAAAAAATTAAAAATTCATTGCGGAAAAATATTAATTGAATTAATAAACCAAATTTTATGAAATGTAAAATAGAAATATCACGCAATCGGTAATGTTATTTGTTAAGGGACGCAAATAAAATAATGTTTGTAAGTAGTTCCGGAGGTTCCAATAAATGTCGTATTTTTATAAAGCATAGCATTATTTACTTGAAGCCGACGTATTCGATAATACTCCGCTACGGATATCTGGCAGAAGGCTTGTTTGGTTTTATTGCGATATTTAAACGATCTTTTTTAGATGTGGAAATTAAATGTCTCCAAACAAACTAAACCTTTTTATACAAAGTAATAACCTTACAGCTATTCGTTGCTTCTCTGAACACTGACACTGTAATTTCTTTATATACAAGTTTTATAACCTCACCATTTTCCCTACTTTATAGTCACAATCCTTTTCTACAGCCATTAACAGTCAAATCAATTGATAAATGAAATCAGATAGACTTACTTACGATTACTAAAACAAATTAACAAAAGAATAAATTTTGATCGGGGGATTTCAAATTATTACTAAATAGGCGATATGGTACATTTTTAAATTCTAAAAAATGTCTGGTGAGTAAACTGAATTTTATTGTTGATTTTGTAAGCGCTTTAAGTTATGATTTTACCCACTTCACTTCAACCCTTCTAAGACATGCTTTAGGGAAATAGCGCTTCCAAGCAAGCCATAATTCTAGCGGCGCTTCCCATCCCCATTTTATCTATCGTTTATTGTCCCTGGCTATAAAAGAAGCAGAAAAGGGACATGCCATGATTTTACCGTAATCCTACCCATGAGTCACTATTTTTGTCTCACCCTCACGTATGGTAATAGCAATAGTTTTACCTTCCCCATAAACAGATCACTAATTGCTTTTTAAGAACAAGTACCTAGGCCCGATATATGGAAAGTAATGTAGCATAAAGAATCTAAACTAATGAAGAAAACTTTAATCTAATTGTAGTAAAGTACTTAAATACAGTATCTCTGTTATTACAACATGTAGTAGTTTTCGAAATTTCTGAAGTCTAGACGAAGTTGAAGCCGATTAAAGTGACCCCACGTGACTGGCCATTATTAGACTTCATTTGTAACCTGATGATGCCAACTGTGTTTGCGAAATGTACATAAATGTTGTGTAATTATTTTGTAACAATGGTTTGTATATTGTTTAATAATCTGTATGATATTCATGAGTACCTGCTGAAACTCGTCATATGAAACCATCTGATATGGGCTACGAGTTTGGAACAGGTTTGTGTCAGCCGCTTTATGCAGTTCTCAATACAAACTAATGAGCGCTTTAAAGATGTCGCTTCACGTATCTCTTGAATACTTTAGAGAGGTCGGTGACTTGGACGTTTGACCATGGACGCTATCTTCTGGTGAAAATTAATATTCAGAAAGCGCCTTTTAATCTGATACATTGACAACATATGAGTCCTTCCTTCGCCAAAGGCTACATGCGCTTTGACAGCGGAAGTAGCTTGCTGGTAGCTTGCGGAAATAGTTTGCTGGTAGCTTTCAGAGGTAGCTTGCTTTTAGATTGCTAGTATCTTGTGGAGCTAGCTTGCTGGTAACTTGCGGAAATAGTTTGTTGGTACCTTTCGGAGGTAGTTTGCGTGTAGATTGCTAGTAACTTGTGGAGCTAGCTTGCTGGTAGCTTGAGGAAATGGTTTGCTGGTACCATTCGGAGGTAGCTTGCTTGTAGATTGCTAGTAGCTTGTGGAAATAGTTTGCTGGTAGCTTGAGAAGGTAACTTGCTAGTAGTTTGCTAAGGTAGCTTGGTTGGATAGTTGGAGGTGATCACCAGGAGGACTTGGGAAGCTGCCTGAAGAAGCCTATGATTACCTAGGATAACTTACTTCATAAAAGATAAACATACAGTTCGTGTTAGAGTAAAGTATGCAAACAATTTGTGATAATAATAGACACACATCCCCTAACCATAACAGTGCCCAGTTACTATGGTTAGATGGTACTGTGCGTTTAATTTAAAAAAATAATAAAATACTAATGGTGCTTTTATAAGTTAAAAGTTTTACTTTTCGAACTTTAGGTTTATCCTCCTAATTGTGCGTAACCTCGGATAGACTTTTCGAACTTTAGGTTTATCCTCCTAATTGTGCGTAACCTCAGATAGACTTTTCGAACTTTAGGTTTATCCTCCTAATTATGCGTAACCTCGGATAGACTTTACGAACTTTAGGTTTATCCTCCTAATTGTGCGTAACCTCGGATAGACTTTTCGAACTTTAGGTTTATCCTCTTAATTGTGCGTAACCTCGGATAGACTTTCAAGCTTTAGGTTTATCCTCCTAATTGTGCGTAACTTCGGATAGACTTTTCGAGCTTTTGGTTTATCCTCCTAATTGTGCGTAACCTCGGATAGACTTTTCGAACTTTAGGTTTATCCTCCTAATTGTGCGTAACCTCGTATAGACTTTTCGAAATTACTGATTTATTTCAAAAATGATTTTTCTCTTACGAAATTATCTTATAGACAATGACTTTTAGGGAACAGTCAGCTTCAACAGGGGCCTGCTGACCTAGAACTTGTGCGTTAGGTTTGCAAATTCCAAACACTGTACAGAAATAGGCTGATTCTCATGAGGGCATAATACTAGAAAGAATTACAAATAATCGTAAATTACTTTACTCATCGGGTAAAATATTAAAACTCATTTTATATTATAAATATGTTATTTTTTGACAATCAGGTTGGTTTCTGGCTACACATTACTCATTTCTGGCTTTATCTTAACAAAATACTATATTTTCAACAAATATTACCTTATAAGGTATTAACCGCTTTCTCAACACTAACGAATTCTCCTGCTCTGGCTAACTTTTAATTTAGGGATATGAAAACCTCCCTAACTAGCCAGGGATATAAAAACCTCCCTAGCTTGCAACGGGTATAAAAACCTCCCTAACTTGCTAGGGGTATAAAAACCTCCCTAACTTGCCAGGGATATAAAAACCTCCCTAACTTGCCAGGGATATAAAAACCTCCCTAACTTGCCAGGGATATAAAAACCTCCCTACCTTGCCAGGGATATAAAAACCTCCCTAACTTGCCAGGGATATAAAACTTCCCTAACTTGCTAGGGGCTCCCTAACTTGCAACGGGTATAAAAACCCCCCTAACTTGCCAGGGATATAAAACCTCCCTAACTTGCTAGTAATATAAAAACCTCCCTAACTTGCAACGGGTATAAAAACCTCCCGAACTTGCCAGGGATATAAAAACCTCCCTAACTTGCTAGGGATATAAAAACCTCCCTAACTTGCTAGGGATATAAAAACCTCCATAACGTGCCAGGGATATAAAAACCTCCCTAACTTGCTAGGGATATAAAAACCTCCCTAACTTGCTAGGGATATAAAAACCTCCCTAACGTGCCAGGGATATAAAAACCTCCCGAACTTGCCAGGGATATAAAAACCTCCCTAACTTGCTAGGGATATAAAAACCTCCCTAACGTGCCATGGATATAAAAAAAACTTGTTAGTTTTTCCTGCATCAAATAAGCTCTGAATGTAGAGGATTCATAGCATGTTATTCCATCATATTACGCCAACAGTAGCTATTGATTATGGACAGTGTGATGCTTTCGTGCGTATTGCTTGTTTGAGACTTGAAGGCGCCAGCCGTGGTGACCTTTACACACGTGGTGATAGACCTTTACACATAAGGCGGAAATTACTATTTAGTAGAGAATATTTACAACAATGGTTCCACAGAAATATTAACACATTTATATTTTTATTTGTTGCCGAATAGAAAACAAAAAGTAAAGGCATTTAAACAATTCTGAGGTTTTCAAATTTTAGCTCTAAACTTTAAATATTATGGAAAATGTTTATCCGATGGTATTTCTTTTTTTTTTTTTTAATTTTTCGTAAATTATTTTGTAGTAGAGAGAAGAGTTGAATCGCTAGATTTCTTATGATGGGCAAGTTGAGTGTATTATTAAGTATAGTTTGTAAAGTGGATTACAATTTTGGAAAGTAAAATTCTTGCGTAAATCTTACTGATTGCTTAAGTAACTCTATGAGTAACCGCTAAGTAACACTAGAAGTTAGAATATTAGCATCAGATTTTTACATTCTGTACTTTGTTTAAAAAAGTATACCTTTGTTTAGAATCAACTAATTTTTATGTTGCGTATTATTCCACTAGGAATAAGATGGAAGAAGATTTATATACGTTACCTCTTCAACATAATCCAACGTCTTTTATTAATTTAGAGAAATACTAAATGCAATCGTATATTGTATAATAAAAGAAAAATAATATATATAGTTAGATTTATTGTTGTCTTATATGATTTTAATCTTACTTCTCGTTTAAAATCTTCATGTTTAGCTGGATGTCTCACACACCTAATATTTTTTACAATTATTTTTATAATTTAAGTACAGTCGTGTGACCAATATGTGGCTAGAAAAGAGAAAGGTTTTGCATAAATCTGAGATGTTTTGTACAATCACTTGAATTCATATTATGAATTATTATCAATGCACCTATTTGTTTTTACATTGTCAAAGCAACCACAATGAAGGTCGCTCTGTGCGCCCACAGTAATTCTTGAACGAAAACTACTCGAGAGCCGCAGCCCTAAAACTAATGACAAGCTAGAAGCTACCTGAATATATTTTGTAAGTCTTCTTGGATATTATTTTGCTGCATAGTAAAACATAACGTCATAACCAATCCAATAAATTTAGGGGAACTCACAGGCTCCATTCTTTTGGCAATGTCAGAAAGTGTCCAAGTGATGGGAGTACGTCTCCGCAGCGATAGTTCTCTCCACATAGCTGGGCTTGTAAGGAAGCGGTAGTTCCAGTAGCCCCTACTGCACTTCCCCTAAGCTCAACTCGGCCAAGTGGTACAGAATGAATGAGCAGCAATATTCTATCAGTATAACACGTGTAAGATTCTTCTAACACGTGACATTTGAATTTCTTCAAACTTTTATTAGACGTTTATTAGAGCAGAGGTCTATGACGTCACAACTGTCTGATTCATATTTAATTTTGAGAACCAAGAAGGAGCTGACTGACTAGTTGCAACACACGAACCTAGGCTGAATTGCGACAGCTGGTGGTGGAAGGTATCATGTCAGCGAGCATGTGCTAACGAGGCACCCAGATATAGCTGAAGAGGTAGTACCATCTTCGCTTATAGCTGTCATTGTCACGGACAGGTGCTGCCCACCAACCCCCTCCTTCTCTTGACTGACTAATTGCAACGCCCGATTCTAGGCTGTATCGTGACAGCTGGTGGTGGAAGGTATCATGTCAGCGAGCATGTGCCAACGAGTTGCCCAGCTATGTAATACTATCTTCGCTTACAGCTGTCATTGTCACGGACAGGTGCTGCCCACCAACTCCCTCCTTCTCTTGACTGACTAATTGCAACGCCCGATTCTAGGCTGTATCGTGACAGCTGGTGGTGGAAGGTATCATGTCAGCGAGCATGTGCCAACGAGTTGCCCAGCTATGTAATACTATCTTCGCTTACAGCTGTCATTGTCACGGACAGGTGCTGCCCACCAACCCCCTCCTTCTCTTGACTAACTAATTGCAACGCCCGATTCTAGGCTGTATCGTGACAGCTGGCGGTGGAAAGGTATCATGTCAGCGTGCATGCGCCAACGAGGCACCAAGATATGTAATACCATCTATGCTTGGAGCTGTCATTGTCACGGACAGGTGCTGCCCACCAACACCCTCCTTCTCTTGACTGACTGACCTCACATAACGAACCCTGCTATAGTTATATAATAAACCCAGTGCCATCATCAGGCCACAGCTTCGGGGCACCTGTATTATCAGTTCCAGGGCGGTCAGGAATACACTTCATAATGAAGAGTAGACGTCGCTATTCATCGAACAAATGTTTAGCCAGGGGGATGCCATGCATAAAGTTTTCTCAGTTTTCTCTACCAAAATCCTTCCAATCAGATTTTCAACAATATAAATACCTCCAAATATAAACTTTTATCTTATCTAATGCATGACATGCTTATAGTACCACTCTTTGTTTCCCAGGAGGAAGCTCGCCAAGAATTGTGCTGGCAAAGTGCCCAACCGTCCAGTTTCTTCCAAAGCCAAGAAACCATCTCCCTTATTATTCAAGACTTTAGTCTTAGTCGTGTTTTGATAGCATCATCGTATGAAGGATCTTGCCAACTGAACAGATCTTGTTATGGTCTAGATTATTTCTCCGAGTACCTAATCAGCCAAGAGAAGCCACGAGACTTTGTCAAAATATAATTTTATCAGTTTTCTAAGAAAAATATTTTTGTTTCGTCCCACCAAAATTTTTTACAATTAAATATAATATACAATAATACACAGATACAATACACAATTATACCTTATAAAATATTTCACAATTTAGCGCTATAATCTCGGAACCCAACTGCAGTTCGTTTAAGTTTCTCCAGTGCATTACTAAAGCTTAACACATCCATCTTAAATTCATAGTTATTAAGCCATAGTCCGTTTCTTCTTTTATTTTAAAGCGGAACTCATACCTTACCCATTCAACTGCAAGTGCCTGTAAGATAAATACTGCTTTGCCCATAAGAATAGATTAGTCACGATTTTAGAAGGCTTTAGTAGTGCCGAGCTCATGAAGGCACTCCTTCGTTCCTTTGTATCCGCATCCGTTTCACCTTCACTTAAAATTAATTAAATCATTTTATTGGAAAGTTGGCAGAACATTCCGTTCCAGGAAGCTAGGGGTCTATGAAATAGGTCCTAATTATTTTTGTTATAAACATAGTTTTTAGGTAAAAACTATTAACAAATCATTGTGATTTATAAATTTTGTGTAAATTTATATACAAAATTTAAAGATATAAAAAACAAATTGTGCACCGCCCGGGAATCGAACCCGGGTCGCAAGAATGGGAATCTTGCATGATACCACTACACCAGCGGTGCCGCTTGTAATGCTTTGGACATTCACTTTAATATTAATTTCCTGTGTCTCTCTTTGTAACGTGTTGTTTAGCAAATATAATTCCTTTAAATTTAATATTGAATATGATCTACTAAGGGAGTGGCAGTTTATTTAAATAATTTTTTTATATAACTTCACACATATATTGTTCAAATTTCTAATAGTCAATAAAACTTTTGATTCATTCACTCAAGTTCAAACACATTTTTTTAAAACTTGTAGTAGATGAAGCTTGACGTTAATACAATTTTTTTCAAATATCAATTCATTAATTAAATTTAAAGGATAAATTTTAGTTTTATATGGGTGAAAAACCTTTTACAAAAGGGGCAGATAATCAGTATGGTTATTTTGTCCTATTAGGCTTAAAATAAGCGATAACATACGATTTCATAAAACAGCTACTTTTTATGTGGTAGAACAGCTTTTTAACGTATATGTTATGTTACTTTATTGATAATTACTGTAATTCTTTAATAAAAAGTAAATCAAATATAATTTGTCATTGTTGACCTAATTAGGTAATCGGCTTTAAAAATTTGTTGTTTATACTACTTGTTTTACTGTAGATTATTCCATGCATAATAATACAACAATATTATTGTTAAATTAAAAATACAATTTTGTTTGCAATATTCAAATAAGAAAACATTTACAATAAATATATTTTGTGTCAAAACTAAAACTCATTTTTGTTTAAACATTTCTAACATTTTGTTTATGTAAATGTGCTCATACGATACTTTACCCTTTGCTATTAACCTACGCAGATAGTAGTGATAAGTGATAAAAGTACACCGTGAACTTCTCAGATGTATAATAAGAAAGACAAAAGATGTCAGTATTATTTTTGATAAAAAACATTTTTATTAAAAATTAGCAATTATATTAATCATTTTAAACTAGCAATACAAAAAAAATCGACAAAATAGTTCTAGTCACTGGTAACACTTCAAGATATAATTAAAAATATCCATGTATTAAAAACCTAGTCTCATTGTTTATGCTGTATTTATAAATATAATATTTGCTTTTATTGATGTAAATAAATTCCTTTTAAAAATGTGATAAAAAGTAATTCCGGTACCGGGAATCGAACCCGAGCCTCCTGGGTGAGAGCCAGGTATCCTAGCCACTAGACCATACCGGATAATGTTTTGCTCACCAAATAGAAAGTATATTAGGCTTAGCAGAATGATATAATACTAATGTGTTCATTTGGAGATAGTTTTAATTGTACAAACTTTATTAAACCCATTTATTCTTTATTGCAAAATTACAGAAGACAGGTTAGAGAGGTCCGATTTCCATTCCCTGAATGTTTTCATCACAAGAAATATGGAGGTATTACAAAGATAAATTATATGCATTTTATCATTGTTACTAATACAGTATATAATTTTAAATTTCACGGCAACGTAAATTAACGCTTAATTCTGTCTTAAATTGTCTTCCTCTAAACAATTGTTCCTCAATTCAATCTCCACCGATGAATCCTTATTACATGACAACAATCGTTACAACACGTACAACACTTTACTGCACAGAAAATGTGGCTTACGACGTTACGAGAGCCTTATTGTTTATGCAGTTGGTGTTACAGGAAGAACTACGCGTCATGTGTGCCACCAGTGGAATATCAAAAATAGGTTGTACTTATTGTTACCGGACAGATACCGTACCACAGCATTGTTACCGTGCCGCAATATAATTAGCGTACAGTTATGCTACCAAGTATATTATGTAAATTTCAAGATTTATTGAAAAAATGTTAAATATTATGATTAAACACCTGAAGTTGGACCAGACTGATTCCGACTTTCCGAGTAATGTCGATATTCGGTACCTTGTATGTGTTGCCCACAGAGAGGTTGCAAAGGCTGACATTACTCACAGATGTAACACATATTTATGTCATTAATGTTAAAAATAGTGTGATAAGTTGCGCAGGTAACCTAAATCTCTGAGGCTTAACTTGAGCGACGTCACCGCCCAATCAACCTGTCCTCATCAGTAGTTTTACTTTACTATGCCGACGAGAGTGTTAGGCTATACATAACAGCAACGAGTCGTTTATTGTTTATTGGAAAGTTACAAAGACTGATGTCACTATCTTCAATCGACCGTTTACCGTCTCTCTTTACAAACGCTGGGTTAAGCTAGTGATGTCACTATCTTCAATCGACCGTTTTCCGTCTTTCTCTACAAACGCTGTGTTAAGCTAGTGATGTCACTATCTTCAATCGACCGTTTTCCGTCTCTCTCTACAAAGACTGGGTTAAGCTAGTGATGTCACTATCTTCAATCGACCGTTTTCCGTCTCTCTTTACAAAGGCTGGGGTAAGCTAGTGATGTCACTATCTTCAATCGACCATTTTCCGTCTTTCTTTTCAAACGCTGGGTTAAGCTAGTGATGTCACTATCTTCAATCGACCGTTTTCCGTCTCTCTTTACAAACGCTGGGTTAAGCTAGTGATGTCACTATCTTCAATCGACCGTTTACCGTCTCTCTACAAACGCTGGGTTAAGCTAGTGATGTCACTGTCTTCAATCGACCGTTTACCGTCTCTCTTTACAAAGGCTGGGTTATGATAGTGATGTCACTATCTTTAATCGACTGTTTTCCGTCTCTCTTTATCAAGGCTGGGGTAAGATAGTGATGTAACTACGTATATCGACCGTTCTCCTTCAGTTGCTAAAAGTTAGGTTAAGCTATCTTGAAGCGTCCGTTCCTTTCACACATCTCAACGATGAGGCCATAATGGGTAACTATGTTACCCTTTAATTTTCAGTGATTTATATCCTACACTTGACTTTGAATCGAATGAAATTTCGATATTGCAATTGTCAGTAATGTTTTGTTTCTCGTTTCTAAGGTAGAGGCCCAGTGATATTAGAAGGCGTATAATAGTTCTCCAACAAGCACGGTACAGTCAGTCCTAGCAGTGTTGTAATTTCTAGTGACGTCACTAGTGTAAACTGAATCGAGAAGTACAGAGTTCTATCGTACTAGTTAGTGGAGGGAAACTCTCTGTCTCTCTCGCACTTGCTTCACCTAATACACTTCTTTTTATTGGCAATAAGTACAGTATTAGTCAAAAGTATTGGTAATAACGATGTTGCAATTGTAGTCCTCAAGTAGAAGATTGGAACTCTGAGCGTTAGCTCTTCATCATGAAAACTGTAATTTCTGATTATGGTATGGGCATATGAAAAAGAACCAAATATTATACATGTTGAAAACAATTTATTAATTTATAACCTACATAGTTTCACAAGAAACATTTCAAGTTTTAATTCGCAACGTAAATTTTAACTGATAAGAGGGAAATCTGTTAGTGAGATGGATGAGCTTGAATGTTTTTCACTAGCATGCCTATTTGAGGTTGTAGTTTAGTAATGGCACAACGCAAGCCATTAGCAACATCAAGGTTGTTCCTATAATATATTTAACTTACCTTATTATTTTCCAACTGGTCTCGATAGTTTGGGGACCCATGATCTAGCAGCACCTGTTGATCTTGGTTTGTTCAATAACCTTCTAATTCCAATATTGTTGTAAATTCACGGCTATAATCACGAAGTTTCTCAAAGTATTGGAAGCAATAGCTACATGGACTTGTACCGTTAGTCTATGCTCCTGTAAAGGTAAGGAGCTAATAGTAAGAAGGCTATACTGAGTCAAAGTATTGGAAGCAATAGCTACATGGACTTGTACCGTCAGTCTATGCTCCTGTAAAGGTAAGGAGCTAATAGTAAGAAGGCTATACTGAGTCAAAGTATTGGAAGCAATAGCTACAGGGACTTGTACCGTCAGTCTATGCTCCTGTAAAGGTAAGGAGCTAATAGTAAGAAGACTATACTGAGTCAAAGTATTGGAAGCAATAGCTACAGGGACTTGTACCGTCAGTCTATGCTCCTGTAAAGGTAAGGAGCTAATAGTAAGAAGGCTATACTGAGTCAAAGTATTGGAAGCAATAGCTACATGGACTTGTACCGTCAGTCTATGCTCCTGTAAAGGTAAGGAGCTAATAGTAAGAAGGCTATACTGAGTCAAAGTACTGAAGGAATGTCGATTGCTTCAACCAAAATGTAGGTTTCAAAGTTTGTCAGGGAGTTGTATACTGAAGTCTGACCTTGACAGTGATGACGACTGAATTTGTACAGTGGGTGGACAGGAAAACCCCACTCTATTGTTTAATCCTCAAAGACTAGTCTTGTGTAGGAACATTTTGAAAACATTAATCGTAGCATTTATTCCAAAAGGTTCACACATCAGTGTTAGGTAAATGTTTGCTAAATCAGTATTTCCCGCTGTCATGTTTTCATTCATTTTCTAAACACAGAATCCCAACGTTTCTTCACGAATATCTATACTTTTGGTGATCAGAGACGCTTATTTATCCCGTTTTGTATATTCTGCACGCCAACCAATAACGCTTATTGTAACCAATCAGCAAAATAATAAAATGTATTGTTAAATTTAATTTGTAGCTAATTTGTCATATAATATGATTTTAATATTTTTATTCATCCGTAATAGCATTATTTCAAATGTAACGTCGCAACACGTCTGTTCCGTCAATTTTTTCCTACATATTATTTACACTAAATATTTATGTATTTTTTAAGCCCTCTGACGTCTATTTTGTAATGATTTCTGGCGTATTTTCTAACTCACATGATACTGTAAGCATTAAATTAGATTATAGTTAATGAAATATCAATAATACGCTGTAGTTTAGAGATAGTTTGAAAATTCGGATAAATGAGTAGTCCGGATGGGTCCCGGTCCCAAGTAATCCGGATTTCCGACGGTCTATTGTAATACTGTCCTGTATTTGTTTTTACTCAGTGAATAGAGTTTATTAGAAAAAGGTAAAATTCTTGCGTGAATTGAGCCAACTAGCTAAGTCAGGATTAAGCCATATGTTTACTGGTCACAGTTTTTATAGTTTTTTACATTTTTTGTGTATTTAAAAAATATAACGGTGTGTGCTTGTATTGTAAAAGTAAGAAAGAAATTAATGGATAAAAATAAATTTAATCTTTTCTGAATCCGCTCCTCCACATGACTCGGCTTTGTGGATAATATTGTTTACCATTCTTCCTTATGTTTTGTCCTCGTATTTATGGGACTAACTAACTAACCGAGCGAACTTCGTATCGCCTAAAAGTCAATGAATGGCCTGTTAACTTTAGCTAGACTTACGTTTGTATTTATTAACATAATAATAGCTGTACTTATAGTAGTCGATCGAGAAAAGTGTGACAATACAAGTTCTTGATTGAATGTTATTTATTGAAGTGCATTCGGATATACAATATTTGTTGTATATTGTTTGAAACGTGTTGGAAAAGAATTTTAGATTGTTGAGTGTTGCCTAGCAACCAAAATTTGGAATGTGTTCAATGAAATGTCTTAAAATAAGATAAGATAGAAAGACATATTTTATGCTGGCACTTAAAAATTACATGTTGAAAACAGTTGTCATGTCGACTGGATGCTATTTTGCTAAAAATCTGGGGTCGTTTTATAGGTTATTATTGTTCTGCTAAAGTAATATTGGTTTGGGGGGTCACATGCCCCCTATGGCACACCGGCTACTCCCCTGAAACTTACATGTCAGAAACCTTTCCAGGAATGTAATCAACAATTTCCTAAAGTTTCGTGGCGATTGGATTAGTGGTTTAGTAGGGTCATATATACATTCATACATACATACATACATTGTTATCTAGTGTTGTCTAGCAACCAAAATTTGGAATTAATTCAATGATATGATAAGACGAAATAGAAAGTCATATTTTATGCTTTTTGCCATTTAAAAATTACATGTTGGAAATAATTGCTATGTCGCCAGAAACCTTCCCAGGAATGTACTTAACAATTTCCCAAAGCTTAATGGCATTCGGATCAGTGGTTTAGTAATGCATAAGGCTCACACATACAAACATTCACTTATATATATATGCTGATACGTATTCCTCTACGGATGGAAAAATATGATGAATAGTTATTATCTGGAGTACATCGAGCGAGTCTCGCTTCAACTGTTGTTGGGTTCACCTCGTCAATGCTAGATGAGATTCGGAACTGCGATATTTTGCACTGCTTAATGAATGGATGTACTCCAGATACTAACTATACATATTATTATTATTACTTGTAAATAATTTTTTTCCACCACTAAGTGCAATAATTTTACCTTATATGATGAGGCACTTTTCGGTCACTTGACCATTGTCGAATCACCGATTATTTTTCTCTATTTTTCTGATGTGATTGTTCGATCCGTGTTGTTGGTATTTGTTGACGTCATACATATTTCTTCTTGAGCCTCGTGTATAATGTTTGTAAATAATACGTCGTCTGTATATGTTGTCTGTAGGTTCATTAAATTGTTGTGTATGTTTTTATAAATGTGGTATTTTTTTAGTGAGTTTAGTTCTATTGGGTTATTATTTATTTCAAGTATGGTTAGGTTATTTTCGTAATTTGGTATTTCATGTTTATGTGATATTAGGTGTCCTGCAACATTTGATGCTTTTGTATTTTTATTTTTGAATGCTCTGTAATGCTCTTCAAATCTTATTTTAAATGATCTGGCTGTTTTCCCTATGTAAAATGCGTTACAGTCGTTACATGTAATTTTGTAAATTCCTGATAAGTTATTTTTTTCTCTGTTTGTTTTGTGGTTTGTGTTATTAAGATATTTTATTATTTTGTTATTTGGTGTGTATGTTGGAGTGTAGTATTCGTTGTTGTATATATTTGTTAATTTTTCTATTTTGTTATTGGTGTATTTATATTTAAAATAGATTTTATTTTTATTATTTTTGGGTTCAGGTTGTAGTGTTGTTTTGAGGTTAGGTTTTTTTGTAAATTTATTGTATATGTTTTTTATAAGGTGTTTGTTGTATCCATTTTCTATTGCTATTTTTGTAATGTTATCTAAGTCTTCATATAATTTTTGTTTGTTATCTTGTGTTTTTTTATTGCATTATTTATAATGTTACTGTAAGTGTTAATTTTGTGTGTCCAGGGGTGGTTAGATTTATAATGTATTGCGTTGTTGTTGGAAGTTGGTTTTACGTGTACTGTATTTTCTATTTTATTATTATTTATTTTTAAAGTAATGTCAAGATAGTTAATGTTCTGTTTGTTTCTGTTTCGACTGTGAATTGTGTTTTCGTTGTATGTTTTTAATTTGTTTAGTATTATGATGTGTTCGTTGTGTGTATATATATATATATATATATATATATATATATATATATATATATATATATATACATACATACATACATACATACATACATACATACATATACATATATATTATAACGAAATTCGTTAAGTTACGAAGGCGGTTGGTAAAATTATTTGATCTTGTGAAATATCCCTAGCTAGCGCTAGTCTATTGTCACATCTATCGGCCGAAATAAGTTACTGCACACACACCTGCAAATCATAAATAAAAATAATTCGAAAGGGGTTCATTGTATGTAAACCAAGACGTGCCTCGTTCATGGGAGAGAAGCTTTACCTAGACATACACGGACCAGGGAGATTTATGACTATGAATCCCTGAGAATACAGAAAAACACATGCACCTGTGGGAAAGTTCAACAAATTCCCACGAAGCAAATAAAAGGAAAGTGAGAGAAGTGCCAAAATTTCATAGGCTAGCCAGAGTTTGAGCGCCATAAGGAGCCAATCAAATTTGAAGAGGGGATGAAACACAAACGGATACGATCCAAGAGGATGTTCAGGAAGGACAGTCAATGTTCAGTACTCGAAAGGGTCAAGTGGTAGGACTCGAGGAGAAGTAATGTTCAGTTTTTAGTAAGAAATATCAAATTCAAACAAGTAACGTGGAAATTTAAAGTAAGGGAGATTAAAGGGTAACAAGTGAGATTAAAATAAGGGAGTGATTAATAAAGTCAGTTAAGGAATAGAAGCATTTCGAGAAATTAAGAAAAGTGAAATTGATAGGAAAGTATTACAAAGTGAATTTGTGTCAAGTGAAGTAAAACAAGGAACCACGCAAGTAATAAACAATACATTTATTTTAACTTAAAGCCAACTCTTTAAAGCAACAAACATTAAGAATCTTTTAAACTTTAGAAATTCCAAAAAAAAGTCATAGTTAATTGAAATATAAAATTTATCAAACCAAGTGCAGTAACTTATACACGCCCTTAGATAGCTAAAGAAAGTAAATTTAGAATTGTTAAAAAAAATCAATAGTAAAATAAGAGTCTTGATGCCTATCGGCAAAAATTACAGTTAGTAAGAGAATTATATGAACTACCTGTAAATGCAATATTGATCTCAGGATAAAATAAATCTGTAATTATAAAAGCAAGTAGCTTTATTATTAATTTAAATTCCTAAGAGTAAAAATTATCCTGTAGAGAAGCATTAAGTGAAGGTTCGTTATATAACAATTGTCGCCCAAACGTGGAAGGCTATAGTTCGTTATAATATATAACTCGGAAGCTACTAATACTTTGGTCTTTTTTTATTGATTTCGTTTCTCCTAGGTCACGTTACCAGTTTATCCGGTTATTCGTTCTTTCTCCTTCAGACATTGAAACTCATTCTTGTTATACTAATAATTCCCTCCTGCCGGCTAATTTTTATATTTTTAACATCAAAACAGGAATTACTCGACAGCCGGTTTGTCGTGTCGCTTCATCCCAGGCAGCGAGATTTATTAGTATTATTATACCATAAGTAAGTTCTTTAAAAAGATTTTAAAATAATAAATTAAACAGGTATTGCAAATGTGCAGAGTTTTGTCTAAATTTCAAATTTCTTTAAATGGTTGCAAAGTGGGACTACAGCTTTAAAATTTTACTTATAATATCATTAGTACAACGCCAAGATATATATTGAAGCAAAATACCACATTCATATAAGTACAAATCCAAAGTAAGTCAGTCAGAGATACAGAGGTTTTGGTCGCCACAGAGGCTGTGCAGCAGTCAGTCAGTCAGTCAGTCAAAGAAGGAGGAGGTATGGTGGTCACCTCCGGATGGCCTTCGTGGTATTTGGCATGCTCCAGGAGCTTGTCAGGAACGTGGCATCATGTTAATTGTAACAGTTTCACTTGAGTTGAGTTATATTTTCGTTGAACGACACAATTAATAGAGTTATTGTAGGCTTGTTGTCAAACCTATAGCGACTCGATAAACCGCGTCTGTGTTGTGTTAGTCATCGAGATTAATAGCTCTTGATAACCTTTGGATATGTAGCGATACAATGTAACTCGTTGCAGCTCATGTTTTTTTACTTACACTAAATTCCGTCTAAATTCCTTTTATTAGCTAACACTCTCCTGATATATATCTTGTACAAATTTTCAATCATTAATAAAAATACGCTTTTATTCATCCAATCAAGTTCAAATACATTTTTTTAAACCTATAGTGGATGACAATTGGTGTTAATACAGTTTTTTCAAATATTGATTCAATAATTAAATTATAAAAATTGTAGGAGTTTAGGTCGGATTCGAACTGAGTATCTTCATGTTCGAAGTCTATGGCTTTGGCACTGTACCAACTTTCTCACGGTAAGAAATATATTTGTCAAAAATATATATGATTGTTTCTTTTGGTCTCATCTGGTTGTCGACGAAGCCTCCATTGCACAACCTTAAATTGTTGCCATGGTTACCACACAATATCAAGAATAATGCTCTAGGATTAAAAATGAATGAAAAGAATAAAATAAACAAACTGGATTAACGGTATCGAACTTTACTTTACAAACGGACAATGCGAATGGAAAGCGAAAAGAAACTACAAGGCAATGCAAGCGACGAAAAAAAAGAAAGCGTATAAATAGCAACAAACAAAAATAATAGTCTCACACCATATATAGAAATTAAAATGGAAAATTACAAGGAAATTCGCTTTCTATTTTGCCACATAATATTATTATTCTGTCATATGTATACTCATATTTATATAATTTATAATTATAAAATAAAACGAAACTAAACTTAAATTTTTCTTTGTTTATTTAAATAGGAATTTACTTGAATTTGTTTTCATATAACTTGTTTAAGATTTGTCTTGTTCTAGCTTCATTATTTGACTAAAGAAATTAACTCTAACTGAATAAATTATTCATTATTTATAAATGCTGAAGTATAATAATTATTCCCAAAACTTTTAGTACTTCAAAAATCATTAGATGTGTGTTGCCACCTAGCCCCCATGGTGTAAGCATTTTATATTTTGTATGAAAGTTTAGGACATCTTGACTGTTATCGTTTTTGAACGGTTATTAGAAGATTGTGTGTATTAGATCAGGTTAAGTAGGCACATGATAATCCTTTGGTCAGGGTACTGTGAAGAATCATGGTGCGATTGGATTCAAAATAGATACGACATTAGGCTGTTATTGTCATTGGAAGAGTTAAGGGTAGGAGTAAAGCGTCTATAAGCCATCTTGTGTCGGAGATGGGAGAGCTTGACAATCATGGGCAGGGTCGCGGTCACTGAAATATCCTACATCTGGATAGCATGTAGGAGTCTAAACGTTACATCCTCGTTAAGGTTAGGGAGGATAAAGATTTGTTTAGGGAGGATATGGATTTGTTAGGGAGGATAAAGATTTGTTTAGGGAGTATATGGATTTGTTTAGGGGTGGATAAGAATTTGGTTAGGGAGGATATGGATATGTTTAGGGAGGATAAGGATTTGTTTAGGTAGGATAAGAATTTGGTTAGGGAGGATATGGATATGTTTAGGGAGGATAAGGATTTGTTTAGGGAGGATATGGATTTGTTTAGGGGTGGATAAGAATTTGGTTAGGGAGGATATGGATTTGTTTAGGGAGGATAAGGATTTGTTTAGGTAGGATAAGAATTTGGTTAGGGAGGATATGGATATGTTTAGGGAGGATAAGGATTTGTTTAGGTAGGATAAGAATTTGGTTAGGGAGGATATGGATATGTTTAGGGAGGATAAGGATTTGTTTAGGTAGGATATGGATTTGTTTAGGGAGGATAAGAATTTGTTTAGGGAGGATATGGATTTGTTTAGGGAGGATAAGAATTTGTTTAGGGAGGATATGGATATGTTTAGGGAGGATAAGGATTTGTTTAGGGAGGATATGGATTTGTTTAGGGGTGGATAAGAATTTTATTAGGGAGGATATGGATATGTTTAGGGAGGATAAGGATTTGTTTAGGTAGGATAAGAATGTGGTTAGGGAGGATATGGATATGTTTAGGGAGGATAAGGATTTGTTTAGGGAGGATATGGATTTGTTTAGGGGTGGATAAGAATTTTATTAGGGAGGATATGGATATGTTTAGGGAGGATAAGGATTTGTTTAGGGAGGATATGGATTTGTTTAGGGGTGGATAAGAATTTTATTAGGGAGGATATGGATATGTTTAGGGAGGATAAGGATTTGTTTAGGTAGGATAAGAATTTGGTTAGGGAGGATATGGATATGTTTAGGGAGGATAAGGATTTGTTTAGGGAGGATATGGATTTGTTTAGGGGTGGATAAGAATTTGGTTAGGGAGGATATGGATTTGTTTAGGGAGGATAAGGATTTGTTTAGGTAGGATAAGAATTTGGTTAGGGAGGATATGGATATGTTTAGGGAGGATAAGGATTTGTTTAGGTAGGATAAGAATTTGGTTAGGGAGGATATGGATATGTTTAGGGAGGATAAGGATTTGTTTAGGTAGGATATGGATTTGTTTAGGGAGGATAAGAATTTGTTTAGGGAGGATATGGATTTGTTTAGGGAGGATATGGATTTGTTTAGGTGAGGATGAAAATTTGTTTAGGGAGGATAAGGATTTGTTTAGGGAGGATAAGGATTTGTTTAGGGAGGATAAGGATTTGTTTAGGGAGGATAAGGATTTGTTTAGGGAGGATAAGGATTTGTTTAGGGAGGATAAGAATTTGTTTAGGGAGGATATGGATTTGTTTAGGGAGGATAAGAATTTGTTCAGGGAGGATATGGATTTGTTTAGGGAGGATATGGATTTGTTTAGGTGAGGATGAAAATTTGTTTAGGGAGGATAAGGATTTGTTTAGGGAGGATAAGGATTTGTTTAGGGAGGATAAGGATTTGTTTAGGGAGGATAAGGATTTGTTTAGGGAGGATAAGAATTTG
>JBAIZL010000010.1:39176591-39416591 GCA_036971475.1 Prosapia bicincta
GAATCATATGTTTATAATTATTGCACTTATGTAAATTTTTCTATAACATCAATGACTTTATAAATAGTTTGGTGCCTTGATCTCACTTGAATTTGTTCATCAATTAATTTGTCTTTAACTTTATGCTTATAAATTTCCAATGTTTCAAATATATTCATTTTTAATCCTTTATTTAATTCTTTTATTAATTTCATATTTTCTATTTCCGGAAACTCGTGTCCATTATTAATACAATGCGTAGCTAAATTGGATTTGTATATGTTTGGTTTGATATAAGCGTTTAAATGTTCTTTGTATCTTTCTTTTAATTTCTTTTTTGTTTGTCCTACATATAATTTATTACAAGTTTGACATTTTATATTATATACTCCATTTCTATCGTGCATATTATTTTGATTTTTGTTATTGTTTATTAAATTTGTAATTTTATTATCGGTTTTATATGTAATTTGTAAATTTGTTTCTTTAAATAATCTTGTAATTTTATTTATTTCGTTACCAGTGAATGTAAAAGTTGTCCAAATATTTTCTCTCTTATTAGGTACAAAATTATTTTCGAGTTTCTGTTTTCTTATTATATTATTATTTAATTTATCAATAGTTTTTCTTTTATATCCATTTTCTAAGCCAATTTGATATATTATATTTTTCTCCTTTATTTGATCATTTAAACTCATTGGTATTTTGTGCATTCTATGTAGTAAATTATAAAGCGCTGCCATTTTTTGGTTGTATGGATGGTTTGAATAATTGGGTATTATTTGATTTGTCTGCGTTGGTTTTCTATATATATTATATTCAAATGATTCTTTATTTCTAGTAATTGTAATATCTAAATAATTTATTTTATTTTTTATTTCAAGTTCATGAGTAAATTTTATATTTTCGTGTATATTATTTATACATTTTAATATTTTGTCAATGTTTGAACCATTATTATTTGATATGTATAATCCATCATCTACATATCTAAACCAGTGTCCATTTTGATCATATGTTTTAATAATCTTATCTATATCAATGTCTATATTTTGTAAAAATATTTCCGATAATATGCTGGACATTGGAGAGCCCATTGTTAATCCATCCTTTTGTTTATAAATTTTATTATTATATAAAAAATAATTTTGATTTAATATGATTTTTAATGTATTTATTATTTCTTGTGTTAATGTGTTATCTTTTTCAAATGTGTCTATATTATTTTTTATTATTTCAAGCGTTTTCATTATAGGTATGTTATTATACATGTTAGTAACATCAAATGATATTAATTTTGTATTATTATCAATTTTAATATCTTTTAATTTTTCAATAAGTTCAATCGAGTTTTTTATATTATGAGTATTATTTAATTTTACCTTATCTTTAAGTAATAAAGCCAAATATTTTGAAATTTTATAAGAAAGAGCTGTTGTAAAATTAACTAATGGCCTAATTGGTTTATCTTCTTTGTGCAATTTAATTAGTCCATTTAATCTTGGAATTTTAGGATTCTCATTTAAGTAATTATTAGTATATTTTTGATTAAATAATTTAGATGATGTTTTTATTATATTTTTTATTTCATTTTGATATTTGTCTGTGGGATCTTTATTTATTTCTGTATATTGGTTTTTAGATATATAATTTTCAGTTTTATTTATATGTTCTTGTTTATCAATAATAACTACAGCATTACCTTTATCAGCTTTTGTCAAAATAAAATCATTAGTTTGTAATTTTTGTTTAATTTGATGAATTTGCGAGTATTGTTTTATGTGTGTATGATTAGATTTCTTATTTAAAATATATCACCATATTTAATATATATATATATATATATATATATATATATATATATATATATGAAGTTAATATATTACTATTTTTGAGTAATTTTATCCACCATTAAGTGCAATAATTTTACCTTGAGTGATGAGGCACCTTTCGGTCTTTGACCATTGTCGAATCACTGATTTTTCTCTGCTGTGGATGCTACGTCCGTGAAGCCGGTGTTTGTTGAAGTTCAACAAACACCGGCTTCACGGACGTAGCATCCACAGCAGAGAAAAATCAGTGATTCGACAATGGTCAAAGACCGAAAGGTGCCTCATCACTCAAGGTAAAATTATTGCACTTAATGGTGGATAAAATTACTCAAAAATAGTAATATATTAACTTCATAAAGTCAGTGCAACGGAAAAACAATGGATAATGTTAAATATCAAGAATATATATATTATAACATAAAGTACGAGGCTTTAGATTAAATTCAGTTAGTTGCTAAAATAAATCATCTGTAGAAATTAACAAGGAAAGACACAAATAGTTTTTCTAGTGCGGACAAAGCAGGCACCATGTCATTATCCTTTCCAGGAAAGCTATAAGTTGAGTCCGGCAAATTGACAATAGAAGGTCCAAAGCTTGTTAAGATGGGAAATCCAGCGGCCGATATAGTCTGGGGAAATAACCGTGTACCGTTAGGTTTAGCTAATTGTAGAACTGTGGGAAACTTACAAAGAACGTATTGGTGGTAGTGGAAGAGATTAGATTTTTAATAAAAACTAAATGATCGGAAGTTTAAAAGGAAGTTGGAAGAGAGTCTCCGGGAGAGGAAGACAGGTTGGTGGGGACAAGGATGGAAGTGTTGTAAAGGGAGAATTTTGTTAAATTAAGTAGAGTTTTTTTATAAGTAAAATTTAGTAAAGTGCGACGTAAAAATTTTTCTTGAAATATAAAGTAAGTTTTTTTGCGTCAAGTGTAAGCGCGGAAGTGAACAAAGCCAGGATTCCAGTGACTCTTCAGAACAATAAGTATATTTGAATATAAGTATAGCCAACAGACATCTATCTTTTAGTTTAAAACAAATTTTAAGTTCATCAAAATTTATAAAAAATATTCTAGTCACCATTTCTAATTTAAAAGCAAAGTTTCCGTAATAGCGACCCCGAGAGCAAGAATGAAATTTTAATACTGGTTTTTTTGTTATTCTATTAGAAATCTAAATCCTCAGAAGTCCACCTTTTATCATTGTAATATTAGTTAAGATATCTATCCTGTCACTGCACAATATTAATATAAATTTGGAATAATGTGTAGAGTTAATTGAAGAGAATACATGCAAGTGATGTTTAAAAATTGATAAGATTGTTAATTCTTTTATAAACCTTAAGGTGTAACATTAATAGGTAAGGTAAATAAATAACATTTAAAAATAAATTTAATTATAACAAAAGTTAAGTTATAATATATATATATATATATATATTTATAAGATCAAATAATATACACAAATACAGGAATATTTAATTTATTGAATAATAAACTCAAAGCTTTTCGTTGGTTTACATTACCAACATCCTCAGGAGTTACAATACAATGTGAGTATTGTAACTCCTGAGGATGTTGGTAATGTAAACCAACGAAAAGCTTTGAGTTTATTATTCAATAAATTAAATATTCCTGTATTTGTGTATATTATTTGATCTTAAAAATATTCTAACAGGAAAACACATTTGATATTCTATATATATATATATATATATATATATATATATATAAAATTCCGGAAAGGAATTGGTCCCCATGAAATTTCTCGAGCAAGGCTTCGAGAATTTTAAGATGAGAGCTTAATAAGATTCACGTTGCCTAATGCATGAGTAAAGCAAGTGGTGAAATCATGCAGTAGACGATGGTGCACGTGCCCATCAGCTGATATAGTTTTAGTAGCCGCTGGCTTCATTCCACCTAACTTAACAAATGTATTTAAAATCAAACCGGGTAGTTTTTTCGAAATTATAAAATAATTAAATGATAATTTAATATATTTGTTGATCCATCTTCACGTGAGCTACTAGTTTTCACTAAAACACTTGTAAATATTTACAAACTTGCCTATAGTAACACTTGCTTATATTTGTTGATGACGGCCGTTTCGGGAGATGTGTCCCATTGTCTGAGTTGCGTGAGTGTTTTTGAGATGATATATTGTTGTATAAACTATTGTTTTTTTTTTTTTTTTGTAAAAGAAAAACTAAAAAAAGAAAACCATGATGTAAGTTTGTACGTTCAAGTATGTTAGCATTTTTTATAGATTGAAGCAATATTTATGGGTTACGGGATTTCAAATAACTTATTCATGTTTACATTGTATTTCTGAGAACATTTGTAAAAACTAAACAAACATCAACAGTTTTTGTCAATAATATTTTATCCAGAGTTCTGTTAGAAAAAGCTTTATTAAAACCAATATAGATTTGAGATTGTGGGTTAAGGTGAAGCGTAATCCTATATAACCTGAAATAATGTTAATAAAAGCAAGCACTCATATATAAGTAAAGCACCTGTCTATATTAGAATATGTCTACAAAGCATCCACTTATGTTAGGTTAGTGTTGTCCAGTGCCTTACGTAAGCGAATAAACATTGACTTTATAACTATCTTTTCAGTCAAGTTGGCACTGTAAAATCTTTGTATAGTTCCGTTTGTACGTTTTTCTATATAAATGACGGAAATATCTGCGCCAATAACCTTTCAATTATTACTTTAATAGTATTACTTGTTTATTTAAGATATATTGCAAAGATTACATTTTATCTCTAATTATTTGAAATAATTTACTTCGGTTTATTAGTAATAAAGAATAGGCCTACACACGACCTCTAAATATTTTTATTCTAGTCTTATGTACATTTCGGTTACAAAGTAAACATCCTCAGAGACATGACAAAATATATATTCATGTCTACTGAGCATACTCATATTGTCATGTCCCTGATCCTGGCTACTTTGAAGCCAAAATCTACATTAGGCTAGAATAAAATTATTTATAGGTTGTGTGTATTATTTACATTCTATTTATTTAGGTCTATCATTTTCATAAAGTATAGGCTACCTACTGATATGCTTTAGATAACTACGGTCACAAAATGGTCAAAAGATTGTTATCACATATAATGTCAGGCAAGTTCATTATATATATATATATATATATATATATATATATATATATATATATATATATATATGTATGTATGTATGTATATACATATATATATATATATATATATATATATATACATATATATATATATATTTATTTTTATTTATTTATTTATTCGAATTATTCGTGATATCGAGTAATTCCGCAATTTGTGATAACACTTAATTCGTTTTACTCAATTCCTTTTATCAGCTCACACTCTTCTAATATATAGACTATACAGTATAAATTATCAATCGTTAATAAAATACGTTTTTATTCATCCACTCAAGTTCAAATACCTATACCTCATTTTGTTTAACCTTTAGTAGATGGCAATGCGGGGTTTTCAAATTTTTATTTAATAATTAAATTATAAAATTGTGTTCGGTCCAGGTGGATTCGAACTGAGAATCTTCATGTGCGAAGTCTAACGCGCTTTGGCACTACGCCATTTTTTCAATAACTAGTAATGTTTTTCTCGAAGATGTATTTGAATTTTTTTCTTCCATCTGGTTGTCGTCGAAACCTCTATAGTACAACCTTAAACTGTTGCCATGGCTACCACACAACTTCATAAATAGTGCTCTCTAGGGTAGCAAAAATAATCTAGGTTATCCTGTTTGATAACCTCAGTAGGAATTTATTTAAATTTTTGTTTGCAATATTGCTTGTTTTTTATTAGGAAATTAAAGCAATATAAGTGGATGTCTTTACAAAGAAGCGCATTGTTAAAGATGTGAATTTTTAAAATTTTTAGAACCAAATCTATCTTGACCGGACACAACCAAATCCATCCTGACTGGACACAACCAAATCTATCCTGACTAGACACAACCAAATCTATCCTGACCAGATACAACCAAATCTATCCTGACTAGCCACAACTAAATCTATCCTGACCGGACTCAGCCAAATCTATCCTGACCGGACACAACCAAATCTATCCTGACCATACACAACCAAATCTATCCTGACCGGACACAACCAAATCTATCCTGACCATACACAACCAAATCTATCCTGACCATACACAACCAAATCTATCCTGACCGGACACAACCAAATCTATCCTGACCGGACATAACCAAATCTATCCTGACCGGATACAACCAAATCTATGCTGACCGGACAGTTTGTAGCTAGATTTTTTAAAATAATGATGTAGTAAAGTATAATGTCATGTTTCACAACGAACCTTCGTGTTTATACCATTTCGCATATTGTTGCTGGGAGCTATATTTTTCGAATTTATGTTTATGTTTTTTTAACAGGCGCTATTTATGTTTAAAATAATTTGTTTCGTGATTACAATGTATTTTTGTGTAGCGTACGTAGAAACGAACAAATCTCAGAGAACCAGTAATAGGTTAAGTCGCTCCAATCAAATTTAGTAATTTGCAAAAATATCCTCTCTGTGGTGGAGCACTGCGGATTTCTTACACTTCTTCAATAATTACTAACATTTATAGAGTAAACTAATCACTTGCTACGTAACTTAGTGTTTAACCTATTAATGTTGTATATAATTCATTTGCTTGATGGATGCTTGAAGTGTCACATTTAGTGTAAATAAAACGCGTTTCTATATTTCCGCACACGTATTTCAAGGTCATCGCGCTATCTATCAGTAGAAGTAGTCAAGCCCTTGTCATCGGCTCTTATCTGTAATTTCTAAATATACAAACAATATCACGTGATCGGGTTAGTCAGGATTGCTCAAAGTTTGCTCTAAAACTTTATTAATTTCAACGACGTAAGTTTAATTATTTTTAAATTCAAGCTGTTTAATAGTCTTAATTTTGATTAATTTAAAATTAATCACCTTACCTCTGTGTGGAGGTACACACAGACCATTTTCAAAAACATCGACCCTTGGACTTCCGGCGACTCGTTATTTTGTTATGTATAATATAAATAACTACAAATGTAAATAGGGCTTTCACGGAAGCGTGGTAACAGGATTGTCTAAGGTTTGGGAGGTGTAGACCACTATTCAGGCTCCGATGAGGGATGTTTTCTAGACGATGAGTACACAATTTTTATCTAAGATCCAATTGCCACCTTATGAAATCTGACCTATAATAGATTAAGCTGAAATCTCTTGCTCAATCTGGAATTAAATTGGTAAAATAATGTTTGTTATGCCAAATCGGAGGAGCATCTTTACCGTTCGTAAAACCTCAATGGTTTGAGCAACAACATAACCCGGTCCGTTACGGATTGTAACTGAATGTATGATACGTTACCCCCTCAGTCTTGTTTGTAGTAACTTGTTTTATTACGTCATAGGTCTAGTGAGTACATTGTTTGTATGCACAAGTCAATGCGTGTGTTGAATCGACCTCCAAATACCAGGAAATCCCAAATTAGACCAAGAAACCTTACCTGTGCCATTCTACTCAGCGCAACACATTCTTTTCATCTCTTCTTATTATTAAAATTTTGCCCTTTAAAAGTTGAAGTAATAATTAATTTGAATACTAAATTACCCACAATAAAGAATGTTCAACGAATATCTCCTTTTTTAAACATAATTGGTATAATAAATCACATTACAAAACACGCGCAGTGAATACGAGGATAAGCTTTTTATAGCTTTACTTCAGAATAAAATATAAGTTTCAAGGTTCTGTACTTCTTCAAATTATTTACTTCTGATCATTTGGTTTAGCAAATAACACTCGTAAAACACTTGAACTTTACATTGTTCCCCTTTAATATACAGTAGAGTCTCTATAAACCGATTGGACCGAGACCCCCTCGGATTAGCAAAAACTCGAATTACACAGAAATACGTTGCTGTGCATTAGAAACAATACGGGTTTTAATATACCCTAATTCTATAACTAAGAATGTTCAAAAAACCTTTATAGGACTTTATTGATTACAGTTTCGAACTGCGGTATCGCGTAGACATCGTAGAACCTGAGCAGAAACACATCTTTAGACGTGCTGTCTATTAGCATTGCAGTTTCTAAGGTGACTGTTCCTTCACCGTGACTTATTTTCCCTTCTTGTACTATCTGGGTCGAACCTTCATCTTATCTCATCCTCACTGCCTTCAGTAGTTTCTTGTACCATTTCAACAGTCGTAACATGTGTTATTGTTACCTACGTTCGTCCTTACTCATCCTTGATACATCTATAGCATCGACATTTTCCCAACCCGGAAGTTTCTTGATAAGAAATGCCAAATCTGTTTCTTCTTGTGAATCGATGGCACAGTCACAACAGTTTTATTATGGCTCAGGATTTTATTCCATGACTTATTTAATAAATTCTTTTTTTACTTCGTTTCATGATTCGGCTATCCAGTGTACAACATCATTAATTGTATTTTAGATAGCACATAGTGCTTTCTAGCCTTTCAGTCGCTTTCAAGACAGACTGTAAAGGGCTACCTCTGTATTTTGTTCATAAATTCCAGAACACCCTGACGCATCGCCTGGATTAGGCTCGAAACATTGCGGCTAGAATAAAGCACGGAGATCATCGGACCATAGTTGACCTTCCCCAGGATACGACGGTGCACTGTTTAGCAGTAAATAATTTGAATTTCCTTTCAAATAGGTAAAATAGTCTGAATCAGAAATAGGCTCGAATTTACCGGAACCTCGAAAAATCGAGACTCACACTCTACTGTATTTACTCACGAGGCCGGTTCCATATGTGGCAACAGGGCTAAATAAGCCCCCTCCGATTTCGTGCAGTGGACTTGAGTAGCGTTGCCATTTACAGCTATGGGTTTTCGTTTACAATACTCACGATACTACGGTTTATATTTCTTCCCTTCAGTTAAATCTAAATGTTCTCTTACTCAATAATTGCAGGTCTATGTCACCTTCGTTCATTGTTTTACTTATGTCTTATACCAAGCCTGCAGTGTGCGTTTAATATCAAGATGTTTAGAAAGGGAAGAAGTAGCTAGATGGAGCGTGTAGGCGAGCGTTTGCGTCAGTGGACAACAGCCTAAATCTGTTTAGAACACGGGTTCCTAAATGTTTTGCTACCACGCCCCCTATTCTTGAAATGTAAGCCTCCTACGCCCCACTTTAACTATAAATAAATGGTAGAGCCATATGAAAACAAACCAAATGTTATGTATGTATATATATATATATATATATATATATATATATATATATATATATATATATTGAAAATTATGTATTTATTTATAGGCCTACACACGTTCACAAGAAACATGATATAATATTTCAAGTTTTAATTTGTGAGGTAAATTTTAACTGATAAAAGGAAAATCTGTTAGTAAGATGGATGAGCTTTTATTTCTTTTCCCTAGCATGCCTACTTGAGGTTGTATTTTAGTAAGGGCAGAACCCAAGTCATCAGCAACATCAAGTTTGTACCTTTATTTTGTTTTTTTTTATTGCAACAAGTGGTGAACATGTTATTTCGTACAAATAGGTGCTTTAAAAGGGCAAGTATAATGGAAGTATAATGCCTGTGATATAGGTTTAAGTGTTTTATCGAAAATGAAGATTTGTCCATTGTGGCGGTGTTGCCACATTGAACGGCAAACATTCATTTCGCGACACATTTGTACAATTATTGCTTTTAAGCTGTCACGTTGATTTGATTTTAGGGGTCAACAACCTTTACTTATATTTCTTTTATAAATGCACGTATCATTAAAATTTTCTTATCATCACGGTCAATAGAATTACCCATATAAAAAAAATCTGGGGTGTAAATTTAGTTTTAATTTTGGATAAACTATATACTTAAATTTTAACTAAATGAGAATTTGTCTTACTATTTTTTAACTGGACTCGCTGCCCCCTGACTCGGCTTCACACCTCCCAAGGGGAAGGCGCCAGTTGGGAGCCCATAGTTTAGAGTTTAGAGTACACTAAAAGTTCTGTCGTGGTGTGTTAGGACTGATCCAGTTGTCGAAATTATTTGAATCAGGGAATGCTTGAACTGTCATATAATTATAGGTACTGGCAGCTATTAGCACGGTTTGTGTGAGAGTTAGTGCTTTAATCGCAGTTGCCATAGCAACAGATAGAGCTCACGTGTTGCTGACAGCAACTGTTAACTGCAGACAAGGTTATGCGTTGCGATAGCAGACAAATGCCGTCTCCGCATCAAAGGAATTTATCTTGCTTTCATTGCAATGTGAGTCTTGACCTTATTTCGGATCAGTTAAAATAGCCTACACCTAGTATATTACACATCATCGCCAGATAATTAACTTCCTCTTTGGGATGTACATTCAAAGATTAATAGCGAGCATGGGTTTAGGAATTTAGTGACAAGCAAGTGCACAGTTTCTGAGATTTAGCTAAAATACAACGGCTTCTAGACATGTTAATAACCCTAAGAAATGAAGGTTTACTATCTAATGCTTACAAGTGTCCAGTATTGGCTACGAGATATTCCATTAAAGTCGTATGCTTTACGGTTCTGTTGGCTGAGTCAGCTGATTAAAATGAATGCAAAACACAACCGATTACGTGTTTGGCCAGCACGTCACAGATCCTGTATTCCCATCTAACTCGTCCGACTTGTTCATTTCCATAAATACGCGATACTGCGGCCCTGTAATGACTGCTAAACCGACGTTATTTGGCAGGCGGAACAAGCATACTCCTTATTTTACAGCATTTCTTGGTTATTTCCATCTCTTCAAACCTTGCTTAAGATTCACTGTTTACGTGAATTTATAACACAAAACTCACTCTCACCTTAATTATTTTTTATTGACCTTTTACATAATTAGTTTGCAACGCAAACACCCTCAGAGTAAATAGTATGTTTTGGTTGCCTTAAAGATGATTGTTTTACAACGGAAACGTGTAAAGTTTAATAAAACATGATAGCGGTTAGGGAGTATTTGGATTTATTTCAATTCCTTCTCTTAGCTCACACTCTCCCTACTTATATCTTGTTCAGATTTTCAATCGTTAATGAAATACTTTTTATTCATCCACTCAAGTTCATACTCAGTTTATTAATCTTCTAATGAATGACACTTGGTGTTAACACAGTTTATTAATCTTCTAATGAATGACACTTGGTGTTAACACAGTTTATTAATCTTGTAATGAATGACACTTGGTGTTAACACAGTTTATTAATCTTCTAATAAATGGCACTTGGTGTTAACACAGTTTATTAATCTTCTAATGAATGACACTTGGTGTTAACTCAGTTTATTAATCTTCTAATGAATGACACTTGGTGTTAACTCAGTTTATTAATCTTCTAATGAATGACACTTGGTGTTAACACAGTTTATTAATCTTCTAATGAATGACACTTGGTGTTAACACAGTTTATTAATCTTGTAATGAATGACACTTGGTGTTAACACAGTTTATTAATCTTGTAATGAATGACACTTGGTGTTAACACAGTTTATTAATCTTCTAATAAATGGCACTTGGTGTTAACACAGTTTATTAATCTTCTAATGAATGACACTTGGTGTTAACTCAGTTTATTAATCTTCTAATGAATGACACTTGGTGTTAACACAGTTTATTAATCTTGTAATGAATGACACTTGGTGTTAACACAGTTTATTAATCTTGTAATGAATGACACTTGGTGTTAACACAGTTTATTAATCTTCTAATAAATGGCACTTGGTGTTAACACAGTTTATTAATCTTCTAATGAATGACACTTGGTGTTAACTCAGTTTATTAATCTTGTAATGAATGACACTTGGTGTTAACACAGTTTATTAATCTTCTAATAAATGGCACTTGGTGTTAACACAGTTTATTAATCTTCTAATGAATGACACTTGGTGTTAACTCAGTTTATTAATCTTCTAATGAATGACACTTGGTGTTAACACAGTTTATTAATCTTGTAATGAATGACACTTGGTGTTAACACAGTTTATTAATCTTCTAATAAATGGCACTTGGTGTTAACACAGTTTATTAATCTTGTAATGAATGACACTTGGTGTTAACACAGTTTATTAATCTTGTAATGAATGACACTTGGTGTTAACACAGTTTATTAATCTTCTAATAAATGGCACTTGGTGTTAACACAGTTTATTAATCTTCTAATGAATGACACTTGGTGTTAACTCAGTTTATTAATCTTGTAATGAATGACACTTGGTGTTAACACAGTTTATTAATCTTCTAATGAATGACACTTGGTGTTAACACAGTTTATTAATCTTCTAATGAATGACACTTGGTGTTAACACAGTTTTTTCAAATATTAATTCATTAAATAAATGAAAAAGATTATGTATTTAGGTTTAATTCGAAATATATGACTACATGTTTGAAATCCAGCACGCAACTGCTGATTTCAAACATATAGTCATACAGATCGAATCCAACCGAAAGACATAGGTTTTTTTAAAATTAAAAATAATAAATTAATACTTCAAAATAAACTGTATTAACATCTAGTGTCATCCACTACAAGATTAATAAAATGTGCTTCTGGTTAGGCGAGGAAATAAAGCACAAAAATAGGACAAAACAACCCCAAAAACCCCCGAGTAACGCGTTTCGATCAATTTTGTATTGTACTTATGGACAATTCCAGGAGATGAGGTTGATGTCTTTCGCCCTGGGCCCCAGGTACTCCGGGGGTCATTACGGATATCATATTCGTGTTCAGCGACCCCAAAAACCCCCGAGTACTAAAATTCGGCCCATTTCTGTGATTATTCACCGAGTTATACATTTTTTTTTAATCGAGCCAGTGAATGCACTTTTAAAAAATGCATTTTTCTTATGCACCGATGCAATTTTGATTTCTTATAAAGTGACTATGTTCACAAACGTTCGTGGTAGCTTACTGAATCGAATGCAAAAAACCGCATTTCGATCCGACTTACTGCACCAATTACCGTAGGTTTAGTGCTTTATTTCCTCGCCTAGGTGGTGGGCTGACTGTTCTGGGAATATCATAATATGAGATATTGTGTATTATTTACTCAATACAATCAGAACACCCTGTTTCACAAGCTAACAGCGAAGTGTATTAACAACTGAAATCTAAACACTGTTTAGATAAAATAATAAAATACTTTTGTTTTGGAACAGCCTTTATTCGCTTAGAATGACTAGCGAAACCTTCAGCACTAAGACAATGATTTACTTGCACTGACCCAGTGATCATAATTCTTGGAATAGCTTTGAGAGAGTGTTTTAGCGTCCACGTTGCCTTGGCAACCAGTCCACGTTGCCTTGAGTGGGGCTTGCCGTAACTTGTTGAGCGGTCTGTCAGTCTTGGCGCATCCGTCGTGGTTTGGACTAGTGCTCGACTCTGTGAATGTGCTGATAGGCGAACCAGTGTCTGTTTTGCAGTGTCATTGTGAGACATCATTTTAATTCTTTTAATTACACGTAGAAATAATAACGTGATTTGGTATGAAACAAATTTCTAAAAGTTTGCGTTTAGAATGAGGGGATGATTTTTTGTTTTTTAAACTAGACATTTATTATATAGAAATTTCTAAAATTAGAAAACTGTTATTATTGATTGCTACTACTGTTATTTATTGATTGCTATAATACTGATAGAGTGGATATAAGGCGATATATAAATCATGGTTTAATTGAAAGAAGTATAATTACAAATAAGTAAATCCATATCCATAACTAGTTACAGGAAGATGTTGAAGCGTAGTGAAGTTTTTTTTACTTTTGAATAATGTAAACAATATTAGTTTGAATCTTTTTATAAATTTATTTTATAAAATTATTTATTACTTGCACCGTAAGTAATATAGATATTTTTGTTGACGTTTTGTAAATATTGTTCATTGTTCACTTTCTTTTTCATGAATATTTGAAGAATTATCTATAATCGAACGAGTCCCCCACTCAATGCTCGCATTAAAATGATTGATTGGCGAGAGTGAAATGTATTGGCTTTTCCCTGTAGAAAATTTTCCTTAAAAGAAACAAACGTCAGTGTTGAAAATAGTAAAAGAATTACTGCTTCGCCTTGACTTTTTTAAAGTTTCTTAACCGTTTTACAATTTCGTAATATTAACAAATATAGGCCTTTATACGTTTAGGTAGAGTATATATAACGTATTATTATAATTCGCAGTCAAATGTTTTATAGTACGTTAACAATCAAAACTTACCTTTGTTTATCGCTAAAGCTATAAATTAAAGATATATTCAGAATATATATTTGAATACAGTTTTCTGCCTTTCCTGACATTACAATATTCTCATCTGTTGACGCGTTTCGGAGTGATTCCATTTTTAAACTTAAATCGTAAAGAGTACGATTGTAACATTAGGGAGCGCAGAAAACTTTACTCAGACATATATAAATATTTCTAACATAAATGAAGATGAATTTATTCGTAATTTCATATTGTCAGAATATATAAACTGTAACTTTTGGCCTAAAGGCATAAATAAAGAAATATATATAATTTTATTGTTTCTGACTAATAGGACTTTCTGAATATTTTGTTTAGCATTTAGAGCTGAGATTATATTAAATACCATAAAATACAATGTTAACTTTAAAAACACATTATAATGACACTATAAACCACTATAGAAATGGCTTATAAAAAACACTAAAAATATATAATTATGTTGCCATTGGTGCTCAATACTTTATAGGTTTTTGACTCAGGACTATTAATTTGAGAGTTATGTTCATTACGAAAGCAGCGACAGAATTTATCAACAATTTGCTGAAGGTTTACTTAAAAGTCGAAGATAAACAACACGATAATTCAACGAATTAGAGTAGAATAACCATTGTTTACTTTTCACCAATTAAGATAAAGATGACCGACTTGTTCAGATCAACTTAATGCAAAAGTAAACTTGTTCAAAGAAATGTGTTTTTATAGTGAATTGGAAAACAGATTTCAATTAAAAATTCAAATATTGTTTTTTTAAATTTTAACGTAGGGTTATTCAAATTGGGAAGAGTTTTACAGCGAAAATCATAGAGACGACTTGGTGTAACAAATATCACTGAACCGATCTGGGAATAAATATCTACGAAAGTCGATTCGTGAATCGTTGATCGACCTTTGTTATTTAAACCTTTTTACTTTTTTTGGCATTTCATCGTTTTTGCATTTCTCTTATCAGAATAAAAAGTTGCTAAATTTAAAATTTTAGTTTGTTTTCAACAGAATTCGACCAAGTGTTAAGTTCAAACAAGTAAAGATTTCATGAATTGTGGAAGAATATAGTTCAAGGTTATATGCCATGTTTTGTCTGATGAATAATTAATTCAGTAAAATTAAAAACAAAGGAAAGGACAAAAGTGGTGCTCTTTGTTATCTAGTTCCGAGACGGTTATCACTGGGTTTGCACTTGCTCGCTGCGTGGTCGCTGAAGCCTTTCGTTTACGGAAGTTTAATTAAAATAATGGCCTCTTCCACAAGATTAGTTTCTCCTACTTCTGGACTTGTCCAGTGATCCTTTACCACAACACGTGATATTAACAAACACGTAACTAATATAGGAAGTTGTATAGATCTCTAATGTACTCGTACATTTAGCTGCCCAAGACATTATTATAAGAGAGTGTAACTACCATGAAGTTGCAATAAACTTTACAGTTACGTCCCTTGATGGTGATATGACTAAACCAAGTTATCCGTTTCGACATTATTAATTATTTGATAAATAATTGTATTATGGTATCAAGTTAATAATATTGCTACCGTGATCATTGAATTTAGCTAAATTTGGCTAAATGGGTTTAAGTGGCAGAACTTAACTTGAGCGAGACTAATTCGATTTTGTTTTAAAACATAAACCCTTGTATAAGCAAAGGATTGTTCTGTAGTAACGTAACATTTTCCCATTTCTAAAATATAGTTTCCCCAAAATAAGTAAATCCCCAGTGTAGAAGTATACATCCGGAACAGGTATATGTTTAATTAGTTTTTGCAGCTGGAACCAGTTATAAATGTTTCCTTCTATACATCTCCTACCAGTCACCATGGCCTTCTCATGGTTGTCTCATAACTGCAATCCGGACTGACACTACCAATAAAATAAAATTTGAAATTGTACTTGCAGACTTTAATGTTATTGTTTCTATGGTTCCACATTCATAAAATTGAGAAACTCGGGTAGAATTGTTTAAATATTATAAAATCTGATGATTTTATTATTTTTTGTTTAACCCTGGACAACGCGTAATATCACTTAATCGGCCAGGATGACCGTATAGCCGGGCAACACAAGAGCTAAAGGGGCGTATAGCCGGGCAACACAAGAGCTAAAGGGGCGTATAGCCGGGCAAAACAAGAGCTAAAGGGGCGTATAGCCAGGCAACACAAGAGCTAAAAGGGCGTTTAGCCGAACAACACAAGAGGTAATGCTGCGTATAGCCGAACAACATAAGAGGTAAAGGGACGGCCAGCCGGGCAACACAAGCGGTAAAGGGGGGCGTATAATCGGGCAACACAAGAGCTAAAGGGGCGTATAGCCGGGCAAAACAAGAGCTAAAGGGGCGTATAGCCAGGCAACACAAGAGCTAAAAGGGCGTTTAGCCGAACAATACAAGAGGTAATGCTGCGTATAGCCGAACAACACAAGAGGTAAAGGGACGGCCAGCCGGGCAACACAAGCGGTAAAGGGGGCGTATAATCGGGCAACACAAGAGGTAAAGAAACGTACAGGCGAACAACACAAGAAGTAAAGAGCGATTAGTAGGGCAATTTTAGAGGTAAAGGGACGGCCAGCCGGGCAACACAAGCGGTAAAGGGGGCGTATAATCGGGCAACACAAGAGGTAAAGAAACGTACAGCCGAACAACACGAGAAGTAAAGAGCGATTAGTAGGGCAATTTTAGAGGTAAACGGACGTACAGCCACGCAACACAAGAGGTAAAGGGGGCGTATAATCGGGTAACACAAGAGTAAAGGGGGCGTATAATCGGGCAACACAAGAGGTAAAGAAACGTAAAGCCGAACAACACGAGAGGTAAAGGGCGATTAGTAGGGCAATACTAGAGGCAAAGGGACGTACAGCCGCGCAACACGAGGTAAAGCGGGCGTATAGTCGGGCAACACAAGTGGTAAAGAGACGGACAGCCGGGCAACACAAGAGGTAAATGGGGCGTATAATCGGGCAAGACAAGAGGTAAAGAGACGTATAGCCGAACAACACAAGAGGTAAATGTTCGGACAGCCGGGCAACACAAGAGGTAAAGGGGGCGTGTAATCGGCCAACACAAGAGGTAAAGAAACTTACAGCCGAACAACACAAGAGGTAAAGAGCGATTAGTAGGGCAATACTAGAGGTAAAGGGACGTACAGCCGCGCAACACGAGGTAAAGCGGGCGTATAGTCGGGCAACACAAGTGGTAAAGAGACGGACAGCCGGGCAACACAAGAGGTAAATGGGGCGTATAATCGGGCAATACAAGAGGTAGAGAGGCGTATAGCCTAACAACACAAGAGGTAATGGGACAGACAGTCGGGCAACACAAGATGTAAAGGGGGCGTATAATCGGGCAACGCAAGAGGTAAAATTGCGTATAATCGGGCAATTAGTAAAGGGCGATTAGTAGGGATATACTAGTGGTAAAAGAACGTACAGCCGCGCAACAGAAGAGGTAAAGGGGGCGTCTAATCAGGCAGCACAAGAGGTAAAGAAACGTACAGCCGAATAACACGAGAGGTAAAGAGCGATTAGTAGGGCAATACTAGAGGTAAAGCGACGTACAGCCGCGCAACACAAGAGGTAAAGGGACGAACTGCCGGGCAACACAAGAGGTAAAGGTTCGTATAATCGGGCAACACAAGAGGTAAAAGGGCGTACAGCCGAATAACACAAGAGGTAAAGGTAGGGACACTTGGGAAACACAAGAGGTAAAAGGACGGACAGCCGGACAACACAAGAGGTAAAGGTTCGTATAATCGGGCAACACAAGAGGTAAAAGGGCGTACAGCCGAATAACACAAGAGGTAAAGGTAGGGACACTTGGGAAACACAAGAGGTAAAGGGGGCGTACAGCCGAACAACACGAGAGGTAAAGAGACGGACAGCCGGACAACACAAGAGGTAAAGGGGCGTATAATCGGGCAACACAAGAGGTAAAGAACCGTACAGCCGAACAACACGAGAGGTAAAGAGGGCGTATAGCCGAACAACACGAGAGGTAAAGGGGGCGTACAGCCGAACAACACGAGAGGTAAAGGGCGATTAGTAGGGCAATACTAGAGGTAAAGGAACATACAGCCGTGCAACACAAGAGGTAAAGGGGGCGTACAGCCGAACAACACGAGAGGTAAAGGGCGATTAGTAGGGCAATACTAGAGGTAAAGGGACGTACAGCCGCGCAACAGAAGAGGTAAAGGGGGCGTATAATCGGGCAGCACAAGAGGTAAAGGGGCGTATAGCCGAATAACACAAGAGGTAAAGGGACGGACAGCCGGGCAACACAAGAGGTAAAGAGGGCGTATAATCGGGCAACACAAGAGGTAAAGGGGCGTATAATCGGGCAACACAAGAGGTAAAGAGGCGTATAGCCTAACAACACAAGAGGTAAAGGGACGTACAGCCGGGCAACACAAGTGGTAAAGGGGGCGTATAATCGGGCAACACAAACGGTAAAGGGACGGCCAGATGGGCAACACAAGAGGTAAAGGGGCGTATAGCCGAACAACACAAGAGGTAAAGGGACGTATAATCTGGCAACACAATAGTTAAAGGGCGTATAATCGGGCAACACAAGAGGTAAAGGGACGGACAGCCGGGCAACACAAGTGGTAAAGGGGGCGTATAATCGGGCAACACAAGAGGTAAAGGGGTTGTATAATCGGGCAACACAAGAGGTAAAGAAACGTACAGCCGAACAACACGAGAGGTAATGAGCGATTAGTAGGGCAATACTAGAGGTAAACGGACGTACGCAATCGTTCCTTTCTGCGAAGAAAAGCCTCTACATTTAAGAAGTAGAGGCTTTGTTTCGTAAAAAGGAACGATCGCTTCGAAACACGGCAGCAAGTAAGCCCTTACGTATTCACTTAGTTAAATATCATTTTATTATAGTATTTTCTATTAAATAAAGTAGCTAGTTATATATTGTATTGTGCTGTTAATCAAATTTCTAACTATATATTCCTACATAAAAGACATTAGATTCATGTTATTATTGCATTATGGTACCTTGTAGGTTCAGAATATTTAAACTTTAATATATATTTTACACTTCAATATCGAAATTAATTTTTTAATTTCCAACTACATAAAAATATGACTTCTGTACGTTCTACCTAACAAACTATGAGGAAACCGTAAACAAAAAAGAATTCCATTTATTTCGGGGTTCCCGCAGGTAGAACCAGGAGAAGGGAGTCTGTATACATAGACCGGATATATTGACGTTAGGGAAACCCGTCCAAGCTAGATGGGATAGATTATCTTTAATACCTTTGCTTTCCCTGGTTGGGCCTTCCCCCAAACTGCATCCGGCTTCCAGGTTTTATCGGTTACTTTACATCCTTTTCTCTACTTTTACCTTCAGTAGGTGAATGCATCATTTGCAAACATTTAATCGTGGTCGAGTTGAAAACACTTTATATTATTATTGCTTTACATTTATACAATTTAACATATATTATCACTATTTCGCGACAAACTCTAATGAATTTATAAATAACACAAACCTTGAGTACATTTCGAATGCAAAGCGACCATCTTCAGGCGTTACATAAGGTTATTAAACAATTCTTGTATTGTGAGAACAGGTTGTTGGGCGTTATTCTCTATATTAATAAGAAAACAATTGACTATAGTAGCACTTAATTATGTATAAATGAAGATGTCCGTTTCGGGATATTCTATTATCAAGTCGGACAGTAACTGAAAAACGAAAAGGGCAGTTATCCACTAGGTCATTTAAAGATGACCTCTTGTTTATTGTTTTTAAATAACACAGAGATCAGTTCCCGTCTCAGTAGATAGTGCGCCATACTGATATGAACGTCTAAGACGGAAAGCTTATAGGAAAAAGTTTATAAGCTGTCACTTGGGGGCTGCGGGTCTTGGCGAGAGGCCGAGGACGAGTTGGAAGTGCTCGCAGGTCATTTTGAAAAACATCGCCCCTTGGACTTCCGCTAACTCATAGAGTTCACTCATTATTTGTTACTTGTTAATACTTTTCAATGTAGAGTAAAAATATTAACAAGTGTAAACAGGACGTTCACGGAAGCGTGTTAGTAGGATTGTCTAAGGCTAGGTGGCGATTTATGGTCCTGATGAGGGATGCGACAGTGCCTGACAATGTCTACCTAATAGCCAAGTGCCAGCTCATAACATTTGACCTGCACTATACAGTGGATAAAGGTATTAACAAGTGTAAACAGGACGCTGACGGAAGCGTGTTAGTAGGATTGTCTAAGGCTAGGTCGCGTTTGTGGCCCTTATGAGGGATGACGACAGTGCCTGACAATGTCTACCTAATAGCCAAGTGCCAGCTCATAACATTTGACCTGCACTATACAGTGGATAAAGGTATTAACAAGTGTAAACAGGACGCTGACGGAAGCGTGTTAGTAGGATTGTCTAAGGCTAGGTCCTGATGAGGGATGACGACAGTGCCTGACATTGTCTACCTAATAGCCAAGTGCCAGCTCATAACATTTGACCTGCACTATACAGTGGATAAAGGTATTAACAAGTGTAAACAGGACGCTGACGGAAGCGTGTTAGTAGGATTGTCTAAGGCTAGGTCGCGATTTATGGCCCTTATGAGGGATGACGACAGTGCCTGACAATGTCTACCTAATAGCCAAGTGCCAGCTCATAACATTTGACCTGCACTATACAGTGGATAAAGGTATTAACAAGTTTACAAGTAATTACATAATGATACTGGTTAAATTGTATAAAGAGCGGGTTTATACATGTTTTCCTAGCCACAGATCTTACAATATTTTCCCATTTCCACCAGCCAGTGCAATTAACTTTATCAATTAATTTTGCATTGACCTAACTTAACCGTTCACACAATACTCGTTTCTCCAAATAGTTGTTTATTTATTTTTCTACAACGTACAGTGTATTCATCTGCATGTTTCTTCCCCAGGCCCAAAGAGGTTGTCTGTAACCCACCACAATTACGTCACATCATCTGCCGGTATAATTCTTTTTTCACTTGGATATCAAATATCTTTATTAACTTCCACGTGTTTTACAAGTTGCAAAAAAGGATGTTTCCCTGTATAATAAACACACATTTAATTACGTAACTGTTTTAAACTATATATTTCGATTTTGGAGAAACTATTTCTATTGAATCGAAGGCACTAAAGAAACTTGTCTTCGTCTGCGTCACCATTGCGTAGGTGATGACGTAGGTTGACAAGAAAAGTAAAACTATTCGATCAAACATTTTCTTTAGTTTAATTTATTTAAAGTTGTCTAGTTAGAATTTTAATATAAATATTTGTATTCCTTACAAACTATAGTCAAGAAAACCGATCAAAAAGTAACAATATGTTATATTGGCGTATTAATTTACTTTATATGTTTATAAACAATACTAGTAGAAAGTATTTGCTTTAAACAAAAGGTTAATATTTTAATATTATAATTAATAATATATTTTACCTTTTTGTTTGCTATTCCTATCTCTCTTATTTTATTTTCACTTCATGCATTTTGCGATATTCCCAACTTTGCGATATTCCGAGTTGCGTAAAATAAACTAAGCCATGCATGTTTTAGTTTATGAAATATTCATAAAATCCTGAACCGTCAGTCAGAAATAATATTCTTTATGCTGTAGGCTATTTATAAAATATAAAAAATCTTTTCTTGTTATAAATATACAAAATACAATATCATTAGAAATACAGGAATATTTATTTATTGTAACAATAAAATTTAAAACTAAATATATAAAACTCATTAGATACAATAAAAAATCTTTATTTTACTAAAATTATTCTATGTTCATTTCGATTACGTGTTAGTACTTTATCTTTAGAAGTACTATTGAAGTCTTTACATGAAGTATGTGTATAACTTTAGTAAGTTAAAGATTTGTCTACTTGTGGCTAGTGGGTTTTATTTATTTAGTTAAAAATTAGTTCACAGTGCTTCAACAAATTTATTAACAAATAATATATTCAAAAAACTTCGCCACCTACAGTGAACAAGGAATTCTTGAAGATGGATTGATTGGAACTATAGTCAATGAAAAGCTTTGAACATTTTGCTTGTTATAATAAATATATTTATGTATTTGTAATGATATGGTATTATGGATTACTGTATATATATATACATACAAGAATTATTTATTAAGATTTTATTCAAATCTTTTCGTTGTTAAACAGTACCAACATCATGAGGAATGTATAATACAATTATATTAGTTTATTAATTCATTCCTGACGATGTTTGGACTGTTTACCAGGGAAAAGCTTTCAATAAATGTTATTAAATATTTGTTGTTTTTGAATAACCTCAGTTGTTTTTTATTATTATACAAGAAATCATACTGTACAAGAAATTTACATATAATTTAAATATATAGGCGTATATATACATATGCTTCACTAAGTAGTAATTATAACGTAAAATATAGATGAGTTATTTATGTCTAAATTGTAAAATAAATCTCCACTAGTTAGATAAACTTTAAAAACGAATCAGTCAAAATATTCTCTTTAATTGTAACAAAAGAAAATATCGTATCAGAAACGCACGAATAAGAAACTGGTTCTTGTGATTAATGGGTTCTTCTATTTCTTTTATTTTCTTTCTTAGTGTCAAATGTTTTTGTACGTGATAATAGCGAATCAGGGGAGGCAGCATCTATTTTAAACGTTATATTAATAACCATATTAATTGTGCTACAATATTTGTATTGCACTTCACAGGAACCAAAACCACAAAGCAGAAACCCACAGTTTTTCAAAACAACTCTCTGTTACATAAATAGAATGAACGTCTCGGCTTAGACAATATATACGTATTTGCAAATAATTTTTATATTAAGTAATAGAAAGAGTTGGTTTTAAATAATTTTGTAAGTAAATAAATTATAACAGATTTTTATTTTCATTGATGAATTTTTGTTTCAAAGAATTGTTCCCTTCATTTTCAACAATACATCGTCCTAATTCACTCAAGGTCATCTACATTGACTGCTTAACTGTTATTTTATCAAAATCAGTTTGTCGCCGGAACCTGTTGGAATTTTATTGTTTTCCTTTTGAACCCAATTTCTTGCTAAACAGGTGTTCAGTATTTAATTTGTTATTGTAAAACTTTCTTTCCATTGTGTATTTCTCAAAATAAATCCCAGATGAAATAAACACTTCTTGAAGACAAGAATAGCAGGATTATCCTCAAAGCTAAGCGGGGAAATGGTCTTGGAAACAATCATTATTTTTTTCTCAGTTCCTTCTATAATGCTAAGAGTGGTAGCGGAACTTGCAGGTTATGCAACTGTTTTAAATTGTTTCTAGCCAATGGTTTTTTTAGCGTTATTCATTCACGCTACTTTGCTCTGTAATTATTCTATACGGGCTCCTTTAAAAATCAGAAAAGTTCAATGAAATAGGTAAACAATTATTTAATCAAATTTAAAAATAATAACGCAATAGATTTTTTAAACACTGAAAATTTATTCAACCAATTTTTAAAAATGAAATCAAATAAATTTTGATAAATACCTAACGATCCTAAAAGAATGAAAAACTATTGTTAGCTAAGAAATACAATAAGTATTTCAAACATTTTCCTACCATACAACTAAAGCCGTGTATGCCTATGTAATGTTTGGCTGGAAAGAAACGTGTCCTTAAAACAGAAAGTGTGAAGTTTATAAGGTTAAGTATTGCACCAGGTTTTTTAAAAAACAAGAAAGTAATCTGTCAATTTAGAATAGCCTAACCTTCTTTTATTCTCACGCTTAGCTGAAGATGTTTACATAAAAAAACAAAATACATTGGGTCAAGTACATTTTTTATATCGCGATGGGTTGTTAACATGGGTTCTAATTGCTTAGCAATAAGTTGCTCACTGAAACCAATTAAGCTTCTAAGTGGCAATAATAATAAAACTGTATAATCTTCCAATGATTAAAGGAAACAGATAGTCCAACGGATACGGAAGTTTGTTTTACTCAAAAGTTTCATATTAATTAGCTGAGGCCATCGAGCTATCAAGGACAGTCTGATGAAGGTGAAACTGTGCCATTTGCTTGCAGGACAGCTTCATATTGTGTGCTGTTTGTAGACCTTTAGGCTCATTACCTGTTTTGTAGGTTGCGGTCAATTGTTGTAAAGTGCTAGTGAACTTGTTGAAAATGTCTGGCATGTGTAGCCCAGACTGGTTGGACCTAGTCCTCAGGGACAAAGTGAAACGGAGCGACAGTGACGATGACAGCGGAGTGTTTTGTTGGGAAGAGCCCAGCCGGAGACGTAGAGATACTTGGCCGTAAGTATGGAGGATAGTTTTAGTTTTAGTTGGTAATATTCATGATATTATTCGAACCTGTTTACGAATCCCAGCACCTGCGCTAAAGTTTTGTCAGCGTACGCTGGATTCTCTAAGTCAGGAAAACAGCTGATATTTAGCTATATATTTTTAGTGACATTTCCCTTAGTTTTGTTACAGAATGCTTTCAATTTTCTTAGTATTTTTAAAATATTGGGATGGATAAGGATTTTTAAATGTGTATATATATATTATAATTTAGAAATACAAAATTTATTACTGTGGTAGTATTAAAATTAAACATGTATTTACCAGTAATATTGAAGGATGAGGGGATTCGATGCCGCTTCTATCGGAAACTTGTGGTACTGTAACCGGCACACGAAAAGAGCCCTGGTGTAGAAATGAGTTACGCTCGGTTTTCAGTTTTGCGCATGCGCTGACGATGTATCCCTGATTTACAAACATAACATGACCGTATGGTAGTTTTATAGTAGTTACATTTTAGTAAGTGAAATAGGTATTTACAGGTAGGTGAATGTACTAATTTTAATAAGAAAGGGTGCCCAAAATAAATTATATATGATCCCGTTTCTGCATTGCAACTTTCTGTAAGTCTGACGTTTTGTGTTTGAAATATTTTGGGGATGACTTAGCCCAGGGTCGGTCTTAGCCCAGAGACTTCTCATGGGTTGGTGACAGTAGACTATCTATGACAACTGGAAGCATCAGGGTGACCACGATCTTATTCAGCTACAATTGGTCTGCTATGCTGGTAAATATGTTAGCTGAGATAATGGCAGCGGTATACTGACGATGCCGCAACGCCGCATTACAATTTCTCGTACCCTGCCGAATTTTAAATACCTTTCTAATTTTAAATACACTATAGTTATTTATTTTGAGGGTATCATATAGGCTTCAGGTCAAATATTATAAACTGGCAATTGGGGGCTGCGGGCCAAGGACGAGGGGAGGGTGGAGGTGCTCGCAGGTCATTTTAAAAAACATTGACCCTTGGAATTCCGTTGACTCATTTGGTTGACTCATTATTTTTTTAAATTATTAATACTGTTCAAAGTATAGTAAAAATAATAGCAAATATAAATAGGGCGTTCACCGAAGCGTGCTAATAAGATTATGCAAGGGTTGGGACAAAAATATGGTCTCGATGAGGGATGAGGACTGTGCCTGATGTTTTCTAGACGACGAATACACAATTTCTACCTAAGAAAATTTGGCTTATACAATTTGGCCTATAGGTGATTTAGAAAATAATATTCGAAGGCAAATACGCTGTCCCTAGGGATAACTGGACATACCTTCAAATCTAGCACTTACATTCTTTAGAATCTTTCGTGTCCCTGTGTAAATATAGGAGATGAAGTAATGTTAAATGTTCTCAAACGTTTAGCAGATAACCCAGTAGTAAAACTGTAAAAAGTATTAGAGTATGTTTGGCAGAAATAAGATCCGTATTGAACTAAAATAAAATACAAAAGTTGAAGGTCTTGTTAACTAGAGATAAATATCGGGTTCATGAGTCGCAGAGTTTTTCTGTGGTTAATAATTATTATACTTCTTGTAGCAATCTATATGATCACAAAAATGTGATTTCTGCTCATTTGTTCAGCGTTTAACAACCACTTGTTAAAAGTTCTTCTGTTCTTGTTCACTATTAAGAGATGTTTTCAAATTATCTATAGAAAGGCGTTTTTGTCGAAATATTTAATGCATCACATGGTTCCACTTATTAAAAGCTTTCTTACAGTTGTAAACGTATGTTGTCGCTCAACAGTGATCGGTTTGGGTAAGTAATATTTCGGTTTGTATGAACTGTATTTGAAAACTTTTAAAGTGAACTGAAATATTTAGATACATCACAGTTCTACAGCTACCATTTTTATAATTTACCTAGAAAAATAGAAATATTACTTTCACTTTTTAAAAAAAATTCAAAATTAAGTTTAAATTTAACATAATGAATAATAGTAATAATATGATGCTATATTAGTATTAATAATATTAATGATTATACTATATTAGTATTAATATAATTATTATTTACTTTTTGGCGTATTTCAGGCCCTAAACACAGACCCGGAGGCTGCGGTTTGTACTTTTGCTGTAAATTCGTTTCAGTACTAACACCATGTGATAAAGACAGTTGAAGATAATTTTTATTATTTTTTTGGCAAGACATTTAGGTAATTTAGTTTTTAAAAAGTTGAATTTCTACTTTCCCGCATAAAAATGTAAAAGTAAACAAAATATAAAGGACTGAATGAATAAATCTCGAGATATAGAAAGATACTTAAGATGCGCAGAACAGAAGTCGCCGACTAGTGGAGGGTGGAAGGCCAGGCAGGTGTCTACCCCTCGTCAGTAGAGACACACTGTGGTTATAGCGGACCGATACGTATAGCTGCGACGTTCTATACCTGGGATTTATAGATAACTTGGAGGTCGCTTTATTAAATCTACACAGTTATACTATATACAAATATAGCTGGTCACTTGTAAGCCCTAATAAAAAACATTGGTTTTTGTAGTACGTGTTGCATAAAAAGCCTTGCAGGCGTTGCGGTCGTTAAGAAAAGTGATATGAGTAATGGTTTTTCAAACCTTTAGGTAAATGATCTGATTAATATGACAAATAAAGTAAAATAATGTTTAATGCGGTCTTTCGGGCTTGTCATATCTACATTATTGTAATATAAATACTATACTTCACATTATAATGTCTGTGGAACGGTCTTTTGTTTCCTCTATCCTTCCCCCGCCTACGTTCGCCCTTCGAGGTTGCACACCATCTTACCAGTTATATTACCAATGTGACCAGTTATATTTTACGTATTTACTGAACATATCAAAATCGTAACTCCAAGTGGTTAATACGGGTAATACAAAGCTTGGAGTTGTTGAAGTATTTTATACGTAAAAGCTATCCGAAGTATTTATAGCTGTGGTTAAAGCTTTTTAACTGTATAGGTTAAGGAATCTCTTGGACTCTTAGTCAAGGGAACCTAATCTTAGACGCCTCTATTAGTGAACAATTGCAAGGAAAATATCGCGTACAGTGATATGTGCATCTGCTGGAGTAATTTTCCGACGGATAGTTCCGTTCCGTTTAGTAAGTATATAAGGAGGAAGATATCGCGTACAGTGATATGTGCATCTGCTGGAGTAATTTTCCGACGGATAGTTCCGTTCCGTTTAGTAAGTATATAAGGAGGAAGATATCGCGTACAGTGATATGTGCATCTGCTGGAGTAATTTTCCGACGGATAGTTCCGTTCCGTTTAGTATATAAGGAGGAAGATATCGCGTACAGTGATATGTGCATCTGCTGGAGTAATTTTCCGACGGATAGTTCCGTTCCGTTTAGTAAGTATATAAGGAGGAAGATATCGCGTACAGTGATATGTGCATCTGCTGGAGTAATTTTCCGACGGATAGTTCCGTTCCGTTTAGTAAGTATATAAGGAGGAAGATATCGCGTACAGTGATATGTGCATCTGCTGGAGTAATTTTCCGACGGATAGTTCCGTTCCGTTTAGTAAGTATATAAGGAGGAAGATATCGCGTACAGTGATATGTGCATCTGCTGGAGTAATTTTCCGACGGATAGTTCCGTTCCGTTTAGTAAGTATATAAGGAGGAAGATATCGCGTACAGTGATATGTGCATCTGCTGGAGTAATTTTCCGACGGATAGTTCCGTTCCGTTTAGTAAGTATATAAGGAGGAAGATATGGCGTACAGTGATATGTGCATCTGCTGGAGTAATTTTCCGACGGATAGTTCCGTTCCGTTTAGTAAGTATATAAGGAGGAAGATATCGCGTACAGTGATATGTGCATCTGCTGGAGTAATTTTCCGACGGATAGTTCCGTTCCGTTTAGTAAGTATATAAGGAGGAAGATATCGCGTACAGTGATATGTGCATCTGCTGGAGTAATTTTCCGACGGATAGTTCCGTTCCGTTTAGTAAGTATATAAGGAGGAAGATATCGCGTACAGTGATATGTGCATCTGCTGGAGTAATTTTCCGACGGATAGTTCCGTTCCGTTTAGTAAGTATATAAGGAGGAAGATATCGCGTACAGTGATATGTGCATCTGCTGGAGTAATTTTCCGACGGATAGTTCCGTTCCGTTTAGTAAGTATATAAGGAGGAAGATATCGCGTACAGTGATATGTGCATCTGCTGGAGTAATTTTCCGACGGATAGTTCCGTTCCGTTTAGTAAGTATATAAGGAGGAAGATATCGCGTACAGTGATATGTGCATCTGCTGGAGTAATTTTCCGACGGATAGTTCCGTTCCGTTTAGTAAGTATATAAGGAGGAAGATATCGCGTACAGTGATATGTGCATCTGCTGGAGTAATTTTCCGACGGATAGTTCCGTTCCGTTTAGTAAGTATATAAGGAGGAAGATATCGCGTACAGTGATATGTGCATCTGCTGGAGTAATTTTCCGACGGATAGTTCCGTTCCGTTTAGTAAGTATATAAGGAGGAAGATATCGCGTACAGTGATATGTGCATCTGCTGGAGTAATTTTCCGACGGATAGTTCCGTTCCGTTTAGTAAGTATATAAGGAGGAAGATATCGCGTACAGTGATATGTGCATCTGCTGGAGTAATTTTCCGACGGATAGTTCCGTTCCGTTTAGTAAGTATATAAGGAGGAAGATATGGCGTACAGTGATATGTGCATCTGCTGGAGTAATTTTCCGACGGATAGTTCCGTTCCGTTTAGTAAGTATATAAGGAGGAAGATATCGCGTACAGTGATATGTGCAGCTGCTGGAGTAATTTTCCGACGGATAGTTCCGTTCCGTTTAGTAAGTATATAAGGAGGAAGATATCGCGTACAGTGATATGTGCATCTGCTGGAGTAATTTTCCGACGGATAGTTCCGTTCCGTTTAGTAAGTATATAAGGAGGAAGATATCGCGTACAGTGATATGTGCATCTGCTGGAGTAATTTTCCGACGGATAGTTCCGTTCCGTTTAGTAAGTATATAAGGAGGAAGATATCGCGTACAGTGATATGTGCATCTGCTGGAGTAATTTTCCGACGGATAGTTCCGTTCCGTTTAGTAAGTATATAAGGAGGAAGATATCGCGTACAGTGATATGTGCATCTGCTGGAGTAATTTTCCGACGGATAGTTCCGTTCCGTTTAGTAAGTATATAAGGAGGAAGATATCGCGTACAGTGATATGTGCATCTGCTGGAGTAATTTTCCGACGGATAGTTCCGTTCCGTTTAGTAAGTATATAAGGAGGAAGATATCGCGTACAGTGATATGTGCATCTGCTGGGGTAATTTTCCGACGGATAGTTCCGTTCCGTTTAGTAAGTATATAAGGAGGAAGATATCGCGTACAGTGATATGTGCATCTGCTGGGGTAATTTTCCGACGGATAGTTCCGTTCCGTTTAGTAAGTATATAAGGAGGAAGATATCGCGTACAGTGATATGTGCATCTGCTGGAGTAATTTTCCGACGGATAGTTCCGTTCCGTTTAGTAAGTATATAAGGAGGAAGATATCGCGTACAGTGATATGTGCATCTGCTGGAGTAATTTTCCGACGGATAGTTCCGTTCCGTTTAGTAAGTATATAAGGAGGAAGATATCGCGTACAGTGATATGTGCATCTGCTGGAGTAATTTTCCGACGGATAGTTCCGTTCCGTTTAGTAAGTATATAAGGAGGAAGATATCGCGTACAGTGATATGTGCATCTGCTGGAGTAATTTTCCGACGGATAGTTCCGTTCCGTTTAGTAAGTATATAAGGAGGAAGATATGGCGTACAGTGATATGTGCAGCTGCTGGAGTAATTTTCCGACGGATAGTTCCGTTCCGTTTAGTAAGTATATAAGGAGGAAGATATCGCGTACAGTGATATGTGCATCTGCTGGAGTAATTTTCCGACGGATAGTTCCGTTCCGTTTAGTAAGTATATAAGGAGGAAGATATCGCGTACAGTGATATGTGCATCTGCTGGAGTAATTTTCCGACGGATAGTTCCGTTCCGTTTAGTAAGTATATAAGGAGGAAGATATCGCGTACAGTGATATGTGCATCTGCTGGAGTAATTTTCCGACGGATAGTTCCGTTCCGTTTAGTAAGTATATAAGGAGGAAGATATAGCCTACATGGAAACCTTAGCCTTGTCGCATGGCTATGCAAGCCCCAACACGTGCCTTCGATCACTTTTGTAGTATATTATGAAGTATACTTTTTATTACAGCAGTAAAAGTTGTTGTAAGTGAGATTAACGTTTCGGCTAGTTCCAACTTTGTGCGATAAGTTACGAGTGGGGTCGGAGTAGGAGAGAGAGAACGCCGGAGCACTAAAACGCGCAAAATGCCAGGAATGCTACACGTCACTGGAATAAAGCTGAATAGACTCCAACACACTCACGTTAGTTGTAGAGGAATCCACGAAGGTCAGGGTCTCTTCGCAGTGTCTAAACCTTATGTCAGGCCGATTGTACTTTGAAATGTCAGAGCTTTGATGTACCATGGGTTGCCAAGTGAGCAGTAAAACGTTATTTTCGGAACGTACCATAAGACCATGGTCTTTCGATCTTGTTATTATTATTATTCTTTAATCAAAAATTAAAGACAAATAATATTTGGATAGTGTTTCGCCTATTCGACTGGGTATAATGCCAGTTTAACATCACCCCTTCTTCGAATTCGGTATTTTCCATGTGGTAAGTTTAATATCGAGGATTAGGTGAGACTATTACAGCACATCAACACCATATGGTCAGTTTAATATCGAGGATTAGGTGAGACCATTACAGCATATCAACATCATATGGTTAGTTTAATATCGAGGATTAGGTGAGACCATTACAGCATATCAACATCATATGGTCAGTTTAATATCGAGGATTAGGTGAGACTATTACAGCACATCAACACCATATGGTAAGTTTAATATCGAGGATTAGGTGAGACCATTACAGCATATCAACACCATATGGTCAGTTTAATATCGAGGATTAGGTGAGACCATTACAGCATATCAACATCATATGGTTAGTTTAATATCGAGGATTAGGTGAGACCATTACAGCATATCAACACCATATGGTCAGTTTAATATCGAGGATTAGGTGAGACCATTACAGCATATCAACACCATATGGTCAGTTTAATATCGAGGATTAGGTGAGACCATTACAGCATATCAACACCATATGGTCAGTTTAATATCGAGGATTAGGTGAGACCATTACAGCATATCAACACCATATGGTCAGTTTAATATCGAGGATTAGGTGAGACCATTACAGCATATCAACACCATATGGACAGTATAATATCGAGGATTAGGTGAGACCATTACAGCATATCAACACCATATGGTCAGTTAAATATCGAGGATTAGGTGAGACCATTACAGCATATCAACACCATATGGTCAGTTTAATATCGAGGATTAGGTGAGACCATTACAGCATATCAACATTAAAAAGACACACAGTGTGTGTATTAGAAATAAAACTGCCATAACCAGCCATTTTTGTAAAATTATTCCATTCTTATGTAAAATCAAAACTATTCGAATTTTGCGCCAAAGCAATTTAGTATCTTTTTGTACCGGCTCACCTAGAGAGACTCACCTAGAGAGACTCACCTAGAGAGACTCACCTAGAGAGACTTTTTCAAATAAATCTTTTTTGAAGAACTATAATTGAGAATGGCTACAAACCAGTTGCCGGAACGTAGCAATAAATAAATAAACCAATTTTGACTCGGTATTCAACCGACTTATTTGTTTTATGGAATAGATTTTAAAACTGATAAAATCATCACATTTTTCGCCTTCTTGTCACAGCCATAACTCTACGACTAAGTAAATGTACTTTGCGATTTTAGTTTCCGTCTTGTAACTGGTTATTTGGCTGCTTACGATCGCTATGGACAAGGTTATAATTTCAGCAGTGAGCCTTATGCTCAGAACATCCGTGACGCGATGGATAAAATTAACCGTAGTCAAACAAAGATAAATCTTTATCACTTTGTTTGTTTGTGATAATAGCCTCTTAAACTAGGCGGGAAACGTACCTGGCAGCAAAAGCAAAGCTCTGGATTTTCCTCAATAATCCGTACGTTTTAATAAAAGCTTTAGTAGCAAAATTAGAACGCGAGTGTTTCCATAAACATGCTTCTGCTAACCTTATCAAGAACTCTCGTATATTTCAAGAGAAGTAGATTCCACCAAAAAGTTTAATTATTAGTAAAGGCAAATTGTTTAGATTTATCTCAGTTAATCAGCGAACATTTTGACGAGATTTTTTTAAAAATAATGAGCGAATAGTTTATCAGAATTAGTTTGTTAGTTGTGCATTTACCACTCACCAACTTTCCTGCTGGGTTGTAATGCAAAAGTTTTCTACTTGTTCAATTCCTTCTATTAGCTCACACTCTCCTGATATATATCTTCTACAAATTTTCAGTGGCTAATAAAATACGTTTTTATTCATCCAAACAAGTTCAAATACATTTTTGAACCTATAGTGGATGACAAATTGATGTTAGTACATTTTTTTCAAATATTTATTTCATAATTAAATTATACAACTTGTGGGGTCCATGCGGATTTGAATTTAGTATCTTCATGTGTAAAGTTTAGCGACTAGCCTTGGCAATACGCCAACTTTCCAATACCTAGAAATATATTTCTCAAAGATGTAGGCCTATATGAATTTTCTCCTCCATCTGGTTGTCGTTGAAACCTCCATTTTACAACCTCAAACTGTTGCCATGGTTGAAACACAAATAGTGCTCTAGGGTAACTAAAATAGGGTAAACTCATTAGGAATTTACTGAATTCGTTTTACATGACTTGTTCCTCCTTCAACATCCTTTTTTTCGTCCTATTCCGTTAGCTCTGATCTTTTATTCCCTATACAGGATTTCCTTTCCATTTCCCTTTGTATTCCGAGTCATTAAGTATCGTCACACCGATCCCTCTGTTGTGTCGGGTTCGCTGAACATAGTCCATGTACATAAGCACGAAAGACAGTGCCTGATTTGTTGTACTTTACTTCTAGACCCGTCGGGGAACGTCGAGGAAATACGTTAGGTGTGGACGTGCGTATTGCTTTGCTATGCCGAACTTTACGCCCAGATCCACAACCTTGCTACTTCTACTTAATCCCCCAAAAGACCTAAAAAAGTATTCCATTTCCCGCCCAGCAGAAGCGAGCTTTTCTACTAAAGTAAGATTTTCTAACGCTCGTTTCAACCGATCAGTATATCTTCTCTGGTTGTGTAAGTACTGAGCTTTTTTTTAGTGTGAAGGGTTTATAAAGGTATTTGCGATAGTAGACCATTGTAGAGTAAAAACGAAAAATATAAAATGCGAAAGTCTTACAAAATTGAGTAAAAGGTTGTATACAGTAAAACAGCACGCGTTAGTCATATTTTCATTGTAAACCCATGATGTCCACAGGTAAAGTAAACTTCCTACGAGTATTGCGTAGGCGGTGATGGCATTTCTTGTTACGTCACCTTTTATTTAATATCGTGAGGTAATAACATTTTTCTTAAATTCCTCCAACAGTTATTAATCGCATTAAGTAAGATTTTACCAGCGCTATTGCTATTTTGTAGTGTTATCGGAATAGTTTTATCTTAGTAATATGATAAATGTAATATTGGCATTATAATAAATTATTGAAATAAATTGGTGTAAGAAATAAGTTTATAACATGTATTGATATCCTGTAAGTTAGACCCGTACATAGGGTTTTTCATGTTATGGGGTAGTTCCATTTTATTTATTTTTTTTTCACAAATATATAAAAGCGCTTCTAATGTATTTATTTGGGCAATCAGGTACATGCGTATAGCAATAAAAATCGTGTGATAATAATTGTGTGTGTGTGCGCTCGCGCGCGCGTGTGAGAGAGATTCTCGTTTGTAAAGTTGAAACAAACAAGAGTTTGCGTAAAAATAAAATGGCTTTCTTCTCCTTTGTCTGATTTAAGCTGAGGAACTGAAGTTAGTGTGTTTATACATTACCAAGTTAATTAGGTAAAGCCAACATTAATTTCCCAGGGGCTCTCTAGCGCCAAACACAAAATCGAAGAGGATTCTTTGCGGTAAAACTATGCAACACAGATATATCGAACTTCATCCCCACATTTTTAAAGTCAATTCATACTTGAGTCAAAATAGAAAAATTTTTATTTAGTTTTTTTAATTTTATAATTACAATTGATATAAATATGTATATAAATATGTTAGAATTACAATATTAAATGGCAAAATAGAAAGCGAATTTCTATGACATTCTCCATTTTCCTTTTAATAATAATAAAATCGCTGGTCATTTGGGCTTATAATTCATAGGAGAAAATTTATTAAAATGAAATGGAGACACACACACACACACACACACTCATAAACACACACGCGCGCGCACAGGCACACGTACACACGCACAGACACGCACGCACACACACACCAGACACACACACGCGCTTCCCGCGCACACGCAGACAGACAGACACATACATACATACACACGCAGACAAACACACACGCAGACACACACACACGCGCGCACAGGCACACGTACACACGCGCAGACACGCACGCACACACACACACACACACACACACACACACACACACACACCAGACACACACACGCGCTTCGCGCGCACACGCAGACAGACACACACATACATAAACACTCAGACAGACACACACGCAGACACACACACACACACACACGAGCTCGCGCAGACACGCACGCACACACACACACACACACACACACGCACACACACACACACACGACGATCCTAGTGCATAGTCGATCCTGCTAACGATAACATGTAATTACCCCAAATCTTCATCTCAAACTTATAAAATAAAAATTGTTCTCAAATCATGTAGATAACAAAAACAGGAGCTCCTTAAACCCAAATAATGAGAGAGAGGGAGAGAGAGAGAGTGTGTGTGTCTATAATCTACACAAGAGGAGATCAATATATATTCTATAAGTAGGAGATGGAGATTGGGGAGATTCCATGTTATTGTTAGCAGGATGAGTACTAGGATTGTCTCCGAAACGGGTTGTTTTCTGAAGCACACTCGTCTTTAAAGCATATCCATCTCTGAAACATTATTGTCTCTGAAGTTGGATAGTCTCTGAAATAGGATCGTTTCTAATGCAGAATTCTCACTGAATCAGGATCGCTTATAAAGGAGGATCGTATTTGAAGCAGGATTGTCTCCGAGGTACGGTCGTTTCTGAAGCAGGGTCATTTCTGAATGTTTCTAATTCTAATGTAATAATGTTGTTGAAATTGGTTTTATTTTTTGTTAAAAAAAATAGATAATTATTTCCTTTCAAATAAATAATTACTTGGGGAATTGGAAGCGTTTCAAAAGTTTTATATTTGGCTCACTAACAGATTAACAGTAAGTAAATGAAACAGTAAATATTTTAAAATCTGTAAAACTATTGATTTCATTAGAAAAATGTTATTTAAATATTTATGAATAATTGAACCGCATAACGAAATTGTCCATGTTAAAATTATAATTTGTACTCGGGCTTAACTGCAAATGCTGCGTCAGACGGAGGGTAGTGTATGATAGCGTTACGTGACGCTGGTGACTAGGAGCGACCGTGTACTGTATTAACTGCGATAAGGAGGCATCAGCTGCCGGACTTCCCAGAGCACTTCAAAGCCTCTCCAAGCCACTAATACAGGAACTTGTGGGGGGAGGCGATAAGCTTAGCTTAAATCTGGCCCACGTAAAACCCATTTATCACCCACTTACCAGTTCCCAAATTATATTTTTATTTTCCGATATTAAAACTTTTAAAGTGCCTGATAACACTTAAAAGAATTAATCTGATCATAATCTGGTCACTCAAGTAGATTTAGCGTAAGCTAGTATTCCCAAACAATAACATTTAAACTAAAAATCCTCTTTTGCTGTTAATAATTTCAGAATTTCAATTAGGAGAACACAGATTAAAGAAGAGAAGGAAATTTCATACACGAAAGATGTAATCATATTTGTTACATTTCATTTGAATTACTAGAAAGTGATTTATTAAAAATGTTGCTCTGAAGCCAAGCACCTAAACAACCGAAGAGGTTTATTATTAAACAATTATTAAGCCGAGTACATTGGATATTGCCAAACGAATCGTAAGTAAAATTCACTTCACATTAAATGGTTTTCAAAAGCTTAATTAATAGCTGTTGGCCTCAGCTTCACGAATAAAATAGTTCAAACGAATGCTAAATAAACCGACGATTTGTCAGCAAGAAAGGGAAGAATTATCTCAGAGAATTTCCTTGAAATCAAGTCGTCAATAAAGGGAGTTGAGGAATGCAGGCGAGATGTCTACGCGTTGGCATGCACTCGGCATGTATGGTTGGGCTCTATTTTCTCTGCACGTCTTCGGATGCTATTGCTTCTAGAATACTCATAATTACCCAGAATTCAGTGATTTGCTCTTGGTCCACTAGAATAAACAGGTGATTAGTAATAAACAATACACACAACCTCTCACCACAAATATTTTTATTCTAGTCTTATGCACATTTCGGTTACAAAGTAACCATCCTTAGAGACATGGCAATACATACTGTCATGACGGAGTGTGTACTACCATATTTCTGAGGATGGCTACTTTACATAAGACTAGAATAAAAATATTTGTTGTTAGAGGTTGTGTGTATTATTTATTGATATTAAACCACCGTAAATTATTCCAAGTAATTAATTAGGTTATTAGTAATCAAGGTTATCAAACGTCTGTTTCCAGCACACGAAGCACCAAACCCGTCATTCGCGGTCTCATCCGTAAGTTAACTAATCTGCAATGTTTACCTAAACGACGAAAAATTCACTAAACAATTCTAAAAGTACTATTTTACCCTTAAATGCTTGATTTAATTATGATTACAAAGATATTTCTTATACACCAAATTAATTAAATATTTTTTTAAAATGTTTCAGTTTGAAAGGTAATTAAAAACATAATTGATAAAAGACTTGTGCATTTCTAGAGTTGATTGCATTGAAGTCAATGTTTAATTTTTCATCATCCTTAATGTTTCTCCTATCGCCCATTTTTCAACGATATAAAATTAAATTCAAAATAAAGGGAATTCAAAATGAGGTTATTTTCTTTAGCACAAAACATTTTCCGTGGTAAATGCATTTATTCCGGCCGCCAGTATCAAAGAGAATCTATAAGGCTATGGTAGTAGCATGACCACCATCAGTTCAGTATTAATGCAAGACCTGCTGTTTACGTAGCCACACCCTTTGGGACAGGTTACATGGTGCTTTTAACGCTTGGAGGGTTAGCTTTACCCTACTGTGACGGACATGCACAGGTTTTGTTTATTATCAACACACACACACACACACACACACACACACACACACACACACACACACACACACACACACACACACACACACACACACACACACACACACACACACACACACACACACACACACACACACACACACACACACTCATAAACACACGCACGCGCACAGGCACACGTGCACACGCGCGGACACACAGACACACACACACACACACACACCTTACGCGTGCCCAAACACACCTCACAAATATATACACACAAATACACATTTGTACTTATATAAATAAATACACCTAAATGAGCATGTTATATTTTCTACATGTGTGTGTGTATGTGTTTATATATATATATATATATATATATATATATATATATATATATATATATATATATATATATTTAAGAGAAAATAATATACACACTTACAGGAATAATTCATTGAACAATACATTCAAAGCTTTTCGTTGGTTGACATTTCTAAGAACCAACTAAAAATTCTTAGTATTGTAATTCCTGAGGATGTTGGTAATGTCAACCAACGAAAAGCTTTGAATGTATTGTTCAATGAATTATTCCTGTAATTGTGTATATTATATAATCTTAAAAATATTCTAACAGGAAAACCTATTTGATATTCTAAGTGTATATATATATATATATATATATATATATATATATATATATATATATATATATATATATATATATATTGGCATTGTCGTAAATGTTTAACATTTCTTTGTAAAGTAATTCGTGAAATTGCATTATACTCACATTAGTACCACTCTGTATTAATATAGTAATATATTTAAAAAAAAAAATAGGTTTCGAAGTTTGTAATAAAATCAGAATTGTGATAATTTCAGTGCATTTTGTAGTTAAAGCGCAGTCTAGCAATACGTAACGGGCAATACTGATGGCCTGTATGACCCACTACAGACAGCTGATTGGCTCAGTTCTCTATAAAACCGCTCGAGATAGCCAGAAGCTATCTCGTTCAGCTAAAACACGTTCAGAAGCTCCAGCCACCCGAGCAGATCAGCATGATAGCCCTTACCAAGCGGTATGTTTGTGTAACAAGTGCTTCATAGGGTTTTGTTTAGACAGATACACTTGTGTTTGAGAATAGGGGTTGATTGCAATTTTGTACTGCGATTCATGCTTTGCTTTCTTATGTAGGCTACTAAACGCTATTTTATAATTCTCTTATAGTATTTTGATTTAACCAGAAAGAAATGTTTTAATTCGTATTTATGTAACACATACATATAGTCCTTAATAAAGAGATTAAATCAAGATAAAACGTATTTAATAGTATGAAAATAACGGTGCACAGCGAAGGCGCTGGAAAGTAGATAAGTGTAAACATATTTTCTCTGTTTCTTTTGTTTATTTCAGTAACTTATAATTATTTTTTTCTTGCTTTTCCACATTAAAATCTGTTTTTAATATTAAGTGACGTCATTATCTTGTATTTAATGAGTTACGCTCTCGGTTTTAAGATTATTAAAACGTATAAATTGTTAATGTAGATTTATTTTATTATACTAAACGCAGTTAGTTTTTTATTTATTGCTGTGTATATGTAAAATATGTTGTTGTAAGTCGTAGTTTGTTCATTTGTATTTGCTTAATACGAAAGTGTGTGTGTGAGCGCGCAGGCGCGTGTGCGTGTACGTCAAATTAACATGCTATCATATGTTAGTAATTAATACATTTAATTAATTATATCTTCTCCATTTGCATTATTTTTATCGTTACTGCCGTCTTTTTTCATTATTTTTTCTACCTAAAAAAGCATCGACTTAATCAAATTCTAAAAAAGATAAATTCCTTAAACCAAAATCAATAAATTCTAAAGCACAATCAATACATTCTAAAAAGACGCTTCTTATAATAGCAGTCAGGGTGTTATTTTCCAATTCCTTCTACTAGCTCAAACTCCATGATATATATCTTGTACAAACTTTCAATCGTTAATAAAATACGTTTTTATTCATCCAATCAAGTTCAAATAGATTTTTTTTTAAACTTAGTGGATGACAGTTTTTCAAATATTTATTAAATTATAAAATTTGAAGGGTCCAGCCGGATTCGAACTAAAAATATTCATGTTCGAAGTCTAGTACGCCAACCTTCCAATACCTACAAATCAGTTAGACAGTGAGAGAAGGAGGGGGTTTGGCGGCTCCCGAGGCTTTGCAATGTCACGTGACATTGACTACGGTAGGAATGTGTGTTCAGGGCTTTTGGTTTAGGGCTAGATCTCGGATAGATTTCTGCATGTCATATTTCTCAAAGATGTACATGAATTTTTTGCGCCCATCTGTTTGTCGTGGAAACCTCCACTGCACAACCTTAAACTGTTGCCATGGTTACCATATATCATAAATAGTGCTCTAGTGTAACTAAAATAAAATTTGTCTTTGTTAGCCTCAGAAGGAATTTACTGAAATATTTTAAAAATATTACTTGTTTATATTTAACAGTCGTCAAATCTGTTTTTTGAGAATAATAATAAAACCGATGTTAATTATTTGGAATTATTTAAATTTGTTAAGGGGAAAGGTGAGTAGTATTAACAAAAAATACGGAATTAGAAATGTGTTGTTAATTTGAACTTTTGTTAAACTAAATTATTGTCTTTTTCGTAACATGACACAACAAAAATGACATACAAAATGTTTGGCACGTGTGTTGAAATTTATTATTATCCGTGGACCCACAGAATGTTTCATAGACCTTTTCTAATTTCTGAAAGGTTGTTTAATTTTACCCACACTTTGAAGTTATAAACTTAAAATTAATATCAACGATAAATTTATACTCGTATCCAGTTTAAAGACAAACTGTATATACCTTTTTGTACGACCAGAGAGAAAGAAAGAAAGATCGAAGAATTGAAGCAAGATAGGCTTAAAAAAGTCTAGAAGGAAGGGACAACGAAGACAGATAATGAAATATACATCCAGACAGATATAGGCAAACTTACTGAAGTTATTAAGCTGAAACAATTGTTTCTATTAGAAAAAACTGCGGATAGTAATAAAATTAGAAATTTTGTTTGTGTGGCCACAATATCAGCAAAGACTGGTAAAGATGGATGTAATTACTCTCTTAAATGTATATTACTAAACTTTATTTCTCTTCTATTCAATATATGTATCATTTTTAAATTTCTTATGAAAATAATCATCTTTGGTTCCCTAGCAAGTTTATTATAAATATATGTAACGGTATTAAGGACAATACATTTTGTATTACCAAATGTGACATGAAATTCGCTTCAGATCGAATGGTTTTCAAAAGTAATATTAAAACACCTCAAGTTGCTGTTGATCTCAGCTTCACGAATAAACAGGCCGAAGGAATGCTAAATAAACCAACCATTTGTCAGCAAGAAATCGAAGAATTGTCTCAGAGAATTTCCTTGGAATCAAGTCGTCAATAAAGGGAGTTGAGGAATGCAGGCGAGATGTCTACGCGTTGGCATGCACTCGTCATGTATGGTTGGGCTCTATTGTCTCTGCACCGCTTCTGAAATAGTCATAATTATCCGAAATTCATTTAGTACCGAAATTTCTGGAAGGAATTCTTATAAAAAAATATTCTATTATCAGTTCTTATAGTTATACTGATATAGGAAACATCCTTCCTTGAAGTAAAAACCTGGAACAAATATTTCACTGAAAATCCCCTGACAACTGAACATTTTTCTGACACCTCATTTGTTAAGACCTCTGATGTCAGTTCTGAAGACCGCCGAGAGTGGGGCAACACTCATGACTATATACATATATATTAGTAGCGGCGAAAAGCTTGAATAAATATGCATTAAAACTATACTTGTTTTTGAAGTATTAAATTTTTGACATTAAATAAAAATACTAATTACAATATTAATAAAATTACCGTATGGCTATAAAGTAATCGTTTATGGTAGAATTGGTTAGAAAAACAAAATAAGGTTTATCAAAGTTATCACGTCAGATAGTTACGTCACGGGTCGCCTCACCATACGTAAGTTGCGAGACTGACGTCACTCGTTCAATGCAGTTTACTTTTTATAACGTAATACTTTTTTTACGACATTTTATTGTGTTTGCCAATTTCAATGTTACCGTTAGTGAAATTATATATTTCTATAACCAAACCTTTTTAATTAGACACTCTGTAGGTATGTTGTAGCATAGTTATACTTATGATATACAATAGTGTTCTATTCTATCTCAGAGTAGACCCATACCTGGTCAAGTTTTACCCAATTATACGTGACACTTGCTAACAGTTAAACAATACAACTAACTCTGTTATAATAGAAGGTAAAATCCATTCCCGATTGTTACCTCGGCTGATCTTGCTACTGCAATATAAAATTATATTAATTGTTGTATTTTACGTGTAAAGTAAATGTAGACAAGTAATATTAAAATAATTAAGTAAATTCCTACTGAAATTAACAAAGAAAAATTTCATTTTATTTACGCTATTTATGACATTGTGTGGTAACCATGGGAATAGTTTAAGGTTGCACAATGGAAGTTCCAACGATAATTAGATGGGGGGGATTCATACACATCTTAAAGAAATATTTCTAGGAATTGGAAAGTTGGCGCAATGCCAAGGCGCACTATACTTTGAACCTGAAGTTCTGAGTTCGAATCTAGCTGGGCTCCACAAATTTTATTATTTAATTATTAAATAAATATTTGAAAAAACTATAGAAATATCAATTGTCATCCATAATAGGTTAGAAATATGAATTTGATTAGATGGACAAAAATGTATTTTATTAACGATTGAAAGTTTCGTCGACATATTACAATATATACGTCAGGAGAGTGTGAGCTAATAGAGGGAGTTTAAAAAGACCAATTTGAATTTAGAAAATTAAGTTTGCTTATAAACACTTTCCATTCTGTCTTGTATTTCTACCATCTGTAGTAAGCTGTAATGCTTTAAAGCAGCGCTCTTACCCATACGAGCCGTGACTCTTCATTCCTCTCACTGTCATATGAGAGTTCCGTAATCTTTAAATATCCAACTATTCCTGTTGTTTTCTTCATTCAGTGATGAAATTTAAAGCGTTTAAACTCATCTTTCCACCTGAAAAACAAACATAATTCATTGAAAATATTGTAAATTAAACAGAAATAAAACGTGCCATTTTCCTTGTTAACAAATAGTCGGATTTTCCAATGCGTTGATGACGCAACAATCCAGGGGTTTTCCTTAACTAGAGATGACTTTTGCTTTGACATTAGTGCTAAGAAGGTCTCTTTCGTCATTGTCACAATGAGCTTGCAATATAGCTGTTATATTGCAGATTCGTGGCGATTTAAACGTGATTGCTTTCCGTACAAAACCGTCGCCCTTCTGCTCAAATCGGGGAAGTAAATAACAATTCATAATAAGACGGCTAGCGCTGCGTAGTGGCGGAGTAGATCAACACTCATCATGTGACGTTGCGGTGACTGTTACTGTATCTGTCGTTAGACGACCTGTACTGTAATTAGCCAGTGCAAAAGCACGCGCTTCTTTATTTCCTCTTTGTAATAAACCATTTTGTTACTTTAAATAAGAAAAATTAAGATGTTATAAGGGAGGTCGGTCTTATTGGAAGCTTACCAATAAAATATGGGCAAATTCAAGTATAGGGATTTAACGGGGCTGGAACCGCCTTGCCCGACATTAAGTGTTTAAATTAAGAATAAATTCAATTCGTTCATTTTCTCAACCTTCATCTAATTTTAATGTTTAAAATGGCTTAATTGGCATTTCGTTTTCAAAATTTTGTCTTAGGAGCAAGGGTTTAACCAGGACACAGTATGAGAGGGCACGACCCCGGGCGGTTTAGGGAGGTGGAACCTCTTTGGAGATACTTTGAACATTTTTTCTCTAGAAATCATATTTTATGCTAGTTTTACACATACATAACCGTATGGTCATCGGGAAGATGTTTTGGTATAAACCTAACGCTAGGTTAATTTTTTTGCTAAAACAAATTGGTTTGGGGAGGGCACGTGCCCCCTGTGGTCCCCTGGCTACGCCACTGCTTATGAGGTATTCCCAATCCCTCCGGAATATCGCCCCGTTCCAGAAGGATTTTCTGTCTACATTACTGAATAAAGGACTTTATTATAAAGTGAATAGTCAAGTCAAGCAATACTATTTTTACTGGCTAATTGCCTAATTTTGCCTGAATCTAAAGTTTCGTTCGGTTTTGAAATTTAATGTAGATTTTTCCTAACCTTTATGTGACCTTCATATAACGAAGGCAACTCTTAACACAGAGCACCCTGGTAGTATTTAAAAGTGGTATATTTTGGATATAAGAAAATCATCCCCTCTCTAGGTAATTTCGGTTTTTATATTTATTGGCTGATACTCTTTGGCTAAAGTCAAAGAACATTTTCCAACGACTAAAACACGTCTGAGCAATTCTCTTTGAAAGAAATCGTTTTATGCCAGAAATGACGGTTATATATATATATATATATAAAGAACTTTATGAAGTTCTTAACTTAACTTAATTTATACAGTTCTTTATTAATTCACAAGAATACATATTGCGATATATATATAATCCTATATATATATATATATATATATATATATATATATATATATATATATATATATATTAATAGGTTCATTAATCAAATTATTTTTTATAGAAGTAAATATTAAAGCTGCAGTATTTGAATATTTCTTAATTCAGCAAAGTTGTTGTCATGTTACCGGAATTGACCCTAACCTAGACTGATGCATTAGAATAAATATTCATGTTACAACCATTTGGTCAACAGGTGGTTCCCACTTTGAATCTAATTCCCTGGGTCTCTGTTTAGTTACCTGATTTATTTTAAAGATAATCTAACATTTACTTTATGTAAATGTTTCCGTGAAACAAGAAAAAATGTAGTTTAATAAATAATCTCATAAAAATTACGGCGTTGGAAGTAAATTAACAATAAATATTTAAAAAAACACGTTCCCTAATGGATAGTGTGAATGCGGTTCTGTAAATAGCGGCGACGGAGGAGGCGGGGAGATTCCGCACGCCTTGACAATCTCGCCGAGTTCAGTACAAGGTTTGACATGGCGGACAACGCTAACCTCTGGCGGTGCCACAGCCTTGTTGATGAAACCGAGCTTCGCTACAGGTGAGTCTCATGCCTCCAATATAGTATGTTCTATTGGCAAAGATGTCTTATTGTCGTTTGTAGCTTGTTTTATTTCAAAGTTTTAATCGAAATTTCGCTGTAGTGCAGTAAAAATTAGCGTTTTTGAACCGAGCTCTCGCACACAGATGTTTCCTTTCGCCTGCAGTGGGAAGTAAATTTGAATAAAGTGTTACAGCTGTCAACATTGTCTGTCAGAGGTTATTGTGATGTTTGTGCGTGTTCTTAATAAGTAGCAAGTGTTAGATGAAATCGTTGATGGTAAATGTTATAAATTGGAGGTTATGATTTTAAAAAATAACAGTAATTGTTTGTATAATATAATATGTAAATATTTAAATGCATATAATGTATTGATTTAATTCAAATTTATAAGTTAATAAGATTTTGTGTATTTTAGTGGTAATCGAATATTAAAATGGCTTTGCTTTTTTCTTCACATATAATAATGTAGTCTTTAAATATCACAAATATTACACGAAATATTTAAAGTAACAGGAACTGCTTCATATAATTATACTTCACCATAGATATATAAATTCTATATTTATTGAAATCTTTATAACGCGTTTAAAGGTTATGTTACGAAATATGGCTGCGTTTAAGTTATATAATGTGTAAGCGATATTGTTTATAAAGTAGTAAAAGTATTAGGCATAAACTGTAAATATTATATTGCATAAAGCATTCTCCTTTTAATCAATGAGGGTTAATAATATTAGAATTTACTAACAATAATTTCCTTAAGCAATTCCCTTGTTAACAAGTTTTCTTGTATCTGTAAAGGATTTACAGTGATTGCAAAAAATAAAATGTTTGATAATTACAATGACTGCAGATTATCTTTGACCAGTAATAAGACGTTAAATCTTTGACTTTTAATTAAGAAAGAAGACTTAAACTATAGCGTTGTCTTCCATGATTAGGGAAAACATAACGTGATGCTGAAATAATACCAAAACCAGAACTTCCTTCCTTTAACATATCCTTTGTATTCACAGAGTTTAGGCTTGTATTAAGCAGTGAAAAATAATCTTTCTTGAGCAACTAATAGCGGATTAGCGTGAAGTGGAATCCAGATATTTAGCGGTTATTTGTGAAGATCTGGGTATAAAACGTCAACAAATTTTACGTGTCATTTAAAACGAATAAATGGATATTTAATTATCTGTTGTAAACGACTGTCTTTAATTAAATTCTCCGCTTTGGTTGTACTTCAAAATACGGACGCAGATAACACTAGTATGAGTTGTAAAACTATACAAACAACCGAAGAAAACACGAATATGTTTCACATTGATATATTCTATTTCAAGATATATGTTTAAAATATTTCACAAATTTGATTAAATCTGTTTTTACTTGTTTATAATAATATTAAATAGGCCTACTTGGAAAATGGTTTTAAAATGTCCATTTGTTAATTTTAACACTTAGGTTAGATGTTGATAGCGCAAGTGGGCCTGTCTCCACCATAGTTAGAACTTTTCTCCGCCAAATTCTGTTATTATAAGTAAAAGTCCTCTTCGGATGTTTCAGATCACGGGATTTATAAACTCACATAAATCGTTTTTAATATCAGATGGAGGCCCGCCCAGAGAAATTTCGGGTCCCTGGACGAACATGAGTACGGGCCCCTTCATTACTTCCAACATAGGCCTATAAATCCCTGCATTATTAATAAAATATTGTTTCCGCGTTAAAATCAACTAGGCCTACTGAATCTAATTTCCGATTGTTTAGTTTTGTTGGAATAAACTATCGATTGGTTACAGCAACTAAAGCAATGCCGTTTGTGTGAATAGAACATTTCATATAATGAGAATTATTTTGCCATTAAAAGCTTGAACAATTGTACATTGTACTTTTTATGCTTTATTGGTATAATGATTTTATCTCTTTTATGGATCTCGCCAGACGAATAATTATTTACGCAGTAAAATACCAACCTGTTTGGGCCCCTCCAGAGCCAGGACCCCTGGGGATTTACCCACTTACTCCCCTCTCTTGGTGGGCCTGATCATGAGCGTTTCAGTGACACTTTATTTTCAGTCATTACAGTTACACTTTGCTAAATTTATATTTTACAAGATGAAAACAATATAATCTTGGTATAACTTGAATTTAAAGTAAGAGACAAATTAATGAGACATAAGTTTTTGTTTTACAAAGTTCTTATGTTTTATTCTAAACTTTGTAAAGTGTAGTTTTAGTCTCTAGAGAAAATAGCGTTGTCATGAAAAGCATTTGCATTATAAATATACTTATTACATGTTTGTGAGTTATCTTTCAATTTGATGTCAAATACCAAACTGAGTGATAGCTGAAACACGATGTCTGTATGATAGATTTCCCATCCTGCCCTGAACATGCTGATCTACGAATCTTTCCCTCCACAATGTGTTCCTCACAAGCATTTGCATTATAAATATACTTATTGCATGTTTGTGAGTTATCTTTCAATTTGGTGTCAAATACCAAACTGAGTGATAGCTGAAACACGATGTCTGTATGATAGATTTCCCATCCTGCCCTGAACATGCTGATCTACGAATCTTTCCCTCCACAATGTGTTCCTCACAAGCATTTGCATTATAAATATCCTTATTGCATGTTTGTGAGTTATCTTTCAATTTGGTGTCAAATACCAAACTGAGTGATAGCTGAAACACGATGTCTGTATGATAGATTTCCCATCCTGCCCTGAACATGCTGATCTACGAATCTTTCCCTCCACAATGTGTTCCTCACAAGCATTTGCATTATAAATATCCTTATTGCATGTTTGTGAGTTATCTTTCAATTTGGTGTCAAATACCAAACTGAGTGATAGCTGAAACACGATGTCTGTATGATAGATTTCCCATCCTGCCCTGAACATGCTGATCTACGAATCTTTCCCTCCACAATGTGTTCCTCACAAGCATTTGCATTATAAATATCCTTATTGCATGTTTGTGAGTTATCTTTCAATTTGGTGTCAAATACCAAACTGAGTGATAGCTGAAACACGATGTCTGTATGATAGATTTCCCATCCTGCCCTGAACATGCTGATCTACGAATCTTTCCCTCCACAATGTGTTCCTCACAAGCATTTGCATTATAAATATCCTTATTGCATGTTTGTGAGTTATCTTTCAATTTGGTGTCAAATACCAAACTGAGTGATAGCTGAAACACGATGTCTGTATGATAGATTTCCCATCCTGCCCTGAACATGCTGATCTACGAATCTTTCCCTCCACAATGTGTTCCTCACAAGCATTTGCATTATAAATATACTTATTGCATGTTTGTGAGTTATCTTTCAATTTGGTGTCAAATACCAAACTGAGTGATAGCTGAAACACGATGTCTGTATGATAGATTTCCCATCCTGCCCTGAACATGCTGATCTACGAATCTTTCCCTCCACAATGTGTTCCTCACAAGCATTTGCATTATAAATATCCTTATTGCATGTTTGTGAGTTATCTTTCAATTTGGTGTCAAATACCAAACTGAGTGATAGCTGAAACACGATGTCTGTATGATAGATTTCCCATCCTGCCCTGAACATGCTGATCTACGAATCTTTCCCTCCACAATGTGTTCCTCACAAGCATTTGCATTATAAATATACTTATTGCATGTTTGTGAGTTATCTTTCAATTTGGTGTCAAATACCAAACTGAGTGATAGCTGAAACACGATGTCTGTATGATAGATTTCCCATCCTGCCCTGAACATGCTGATCTACGAATCTTTCCCTTCACAATGTGTTCCTCACAAGCATTTGCATTATAAATATCCTTATTGCATGTTTGTGAGTTATCTTTCAATTTGGTGTCAAATACCAAACTGAGTGATAGCTGAAACACGATGTCTGTATGATAGATTTCCCATCCTGCCCTGAACATGCTGATCTACGAATCTTTCCCTCCACAATGTGTTCCTCACAAGCATTTGCATTATAAATATACTTATTGCATGTTTGTGAGTTATCTTTCAATTTGGTGTCAAATACCAAACTGAGTGATAGCTGAAACACGATGTCTGTATGATAGATTTCCCATCCTGCCCTGAACATGCTGATCTACGAATCTTCCCTCCACAATGTGTTCCTCACAAGCATTTGCATTATAAATATCCTTATTGCATGTTTGTGAGTTATCTTTCAATTTGGTGTCAAATACCAAACTGAGTGATAGCTGAAACACGATGTCTGTATGATAGATTTCCCATCCTGCCCTGAACATGCTGATCTACGAATCTTTCCCTCCACAATGTGTTCCTCACAAGCATTTGCATTATAAATATCCTTATTGCATGTTTGTGAGTTATCTTTCAATTTGGTGTCAAATACCAAACTGAGTGATAGCTGAAACACGATGTCTGTATGATAGATTTCCCATCCTGCCCTGAACATGCTGATCTACGAATCTTCCCTCCACAATGTGTTCCTCACAAGCATTTGCATTATAAATATACTTATTGCATGTTTGTGAGTTATCTTTCAATTTGGTGTCAAATACCAAACTGAGTGATAGCTGAAACACGATGTCTGTATGATAGATTTCCCATCCTGCCCTGAACATGCTGATCTACGAATCTTTCCCTCCACAATGTGTTCCTCACAAGCATTTGCATTATAAATATACTTATTGCATGTTTGTGAGTTATCTTTCAATTTGGTGTCAAATACCAAACTGAGTGATAGCTGAAACACGATGTCTGTATGATAGATTTCCCATCCTGCCCTGAACATGCTGATCTACGAATCTTCCCTCCACAATGTGTTCCTCACAAGCATTTGCATTATAAATATACTTATTGCATGTTTGTGAGTTATCTTTCAATTTGGTGTCAAATACCAAACTGAGTGATAGCTGAAACACGATGTCTGTATGATAGATTTCCCATCCTGCCCTGAACATGCTGATCTACGAATCTTTCCCTCCACAATGTGTTCCTCACAAGCATTTGCATTATAAATATACTTATTGCATGTTTGTGAGTTATCTTTCAATTTGGTGTCAAATACCAAACTGAGTGATAGCTGAAACACGATGTCTGTATGATAGATTTCCCATCCTGCCCTGAACATGCTGATCTACGAATCTTCCCCTCCACAATGTGTTCCTCACAAGCATTTGCATTATAAATATCCTTATTGCATGTTTGTGAGTTATCTTTCAATTTGGTGTCAAATACCAAACTGAGTGATAGCTGAAACACGATGTCTGTATGATAGATTTCCCATCCTGCCCTGAACATGCTGATCTACGAATCTTTCCCTCCACAATGTGTTCCTCACAAGCATTTGCATTATAAATATCCTTATTGCATGTTTGTGAGTTATCTTTCAATTTGGTGTCAAATACCAAACTGAGTGATAGCTGAAACACGATGTCTGTATGATAGATTTCCCATCCTGCCCTGAACATGCTGATCTACGAATCTTTCCCTCCACATTGTGTTCCTCACAAGCATTTGCATTATAAATATCCTTATTGCATGTTTGTGAGTTATCTTTCAATTTGGTGTCAAATACCAAACTGAGTGATAGCTGAAACACGATGTCTGTATGATAGATTTCCCATCCTGCCCTGAACATGCTGATCTACGAATCTTTCCCTCCACAATGTGTTCCTCACAAGCATTTGCATTATAAATATCCTTATTGCATGTTTGTGAGTTATCTTTCAATTTGGTGTCAAATACCAAACTGAGTGATAGCTGAAACACGATGTCTGTATGATAGATTTCCCATCCTGCCCTGAACATGCTGATCTACGAATCTTCCCTCCACAATGTGTTCCTCACAAGCATTTGCATTATAAATATACTTATTGCATGTTTGTGAGTTATCTTTCAATTTGGTGTCAAATACCAAACTGAGTGATAGCTGAAACACGATGTCTGTATGATAGATTTCCCATCCTGCCCTGAACATGCTGATCTACGAATCTTTCCCTCCACAATGTGTTCCTCACAAGCATTTGCATTATAAATATACTTATTGCATGTTTGTGAGTTATCTTTCAATTTGGTGTCAAATACCAAACTGAGTGATAGCTGAAACACGATGTCTGTATGATAGATTTCCCATCCTGCCCTGAACATGCTGATCTACGAATCTTCCCCTCCACAATGTGTTCCTCACAAGCATTTGCATTATAAATATCCTTATTGCATGTTTGTGAGTTATCTTTCAATTTGGTGTCAAATACCAAACTGAGTGATAGCTGAAACACGATGTCTGTATGATAGATTTCCCATCCTGCCCTGAACATGCTGATCTACGAATCTTTCCCTCCACAATGTGTTCCTCACAAGCATTTGCATTATAAATATCCTTATTGCATGTTTGTGAGTTATCTTTCAATTTGGTGTCAAATACCAAACTGAGTGATAGCTGAAACACGATGTCTGTATGATAGATTTCCCATCCTGCCCTGAACATGCTGATCTACGAATCTTCCCCTCCACAATGTGTTCCTCACAAGCATTTGCATTATAAATATCCTTATTGCATGTTTGTGAGTTATCTTTCAATTTGGTGTCAAATACCAAACTGAGTGATAGCTGAAACACGATGTCTGTATGATAGATTTCCCATCCTGCCCTGAACATGCTGATCTACGAATCTTCCCCTCCACAATGTGTTCCTCACAAGCATTTGCATTATAAATATCCTTATTGCATGTTTGTGAGTTATCTTTCAATTTGGTGTCAAATACCAAACTGAGTGATAGCTGAAACACGATGTCTGTATGATAGATTTCCCATCTTGCCCCGAACATGCTGATCTACGAAACTTTCCCTCCACAATGTGTTCCTCACATCCTGTCCCGCAATTCTTGCTTTCTCAGCCTAACCTCCACATCTTGTCCTGCACATCTTGTCTTACACAAACGCATCCTGACCTCCAAATCTTTCCCTCCACAATGTGTTCCTCACATCCTGTCCCGCAATTCTTGCTTTCTCAGCCTAACCTCCACATCTTGTCCTGCACATCTTGCCTTACACAAACGCATCCTGACCTCCAAATCTTTCCCTTCACAATTTGTTCATTACATCCTGTCCCACATTTCTATTTTTCTTAGCCTATCCCCCACATCTTGTCTTACATAGGCTGTAGTCTACTACACATATACAAAAATACTAGTTTTGCTACAGTGTTTCATGTCTTTTCTTTCTGAGGCTCCGCCCAACTGAGCAGAACCCAGCGAAATGTTTCCAATTCTGTAAAAACTTTTCATTTTCCATAAAACTTGTTTTGAGAATACATTTTTATGATAGTTGTTCATAAGTTGCTCTCATGTTGTTACTGTAATAATATATCTGTACAGATGTAACAGTATCTATAAGTTTACGGTTAGCGTATTGACAATATATTGTGTTTTAGTTGTATAATATCGTAATATCATGTGCCTTTCCTAATTGTAAGAACTACAAAGTAATAATTTTATTTCTCTTTACTAACTAATATTATATTTAAAATTTAATTATTTCAAAGTTTATCTGTCAGAGAATCGTGACATTTGGTCAGCTCATTATGGTGACTATTGCAGCTTTCTTTGGCTGAGGGATTTCCTACAAACACCCTAACGACTTATTGTGTCTGGGAGGCATCTTCAGCTTATCTGTAAGAAGAGTTTATTTAATTTGTTGTTATGTTGAACACGTAGTGCCTTGGATGAATTTTTATTGCGTAACCTGCGGTTAACTTGTGATGTTATCCAATAGCCTGTTTAAAATCCTTGAACTGTTTTATTAGATTCGTAAATATTACAAAGTTATATAGCGGTAATATATCTGGCTAAGGTAAACTTTAAAGTTAATGTCCTTCAAATAGAAATTAAAGTTTGTTAATTAAAAAAAGCTTTTAAACGCGTTATTTGATTTAAAAGGTCAGAAATATTTAGGTTATGTCTGAAAGACGTAGATGCAGCATTATCTGTGGCATACACTAATAGTTGTAGATGTGTGAAAGGAAAGATTAAATCACGGGGGATGGGATAGGACAGATTGAATCAATCGTAATGTAGATTCAGCTAGGTTCAATCCCGCAGTTGTTAGTCACCGAGGGAATATACGAGTAGAAACTAGGCCTCACTCGTTTGAAATTGTCACTATATATGTTAATTTAATACATTTAAAAACAACTAATATTTTATAATGATTATAGGATATAATGGGATTATAATGAATAGGATACAAAGTTATAATAGCGTATTATTTAACTGCAAATATATGCAATTGTATACAGATGATTGCACGAATCATGCATAATATTGCAATTTTTAGCCTTTAATCAACATTTTTTTAGAACATATCGACACAGAAAACTAGATTAGGGTGAACTTTCAAGTATAATGCCAAATACCTTTAATTATATCAGTCAAAGAAAATTGTAAGTAATGAGTAAATTAGGACTGAATGTATTTAAGAAAAAAACCTGATCTAACTGTTTGAACGACATCATAACAACAATGTTTCGTACTTGCTTACATTAAATAGTTAGAAAAATTGCATTAAAAATCTAACCTAAATATTTGTAATAAATGGAAAGAAATATGGATTGTAAATAATTGATGTTATCGATCCTCTATATTTCTAGAGCGGTTTGAAACAAGCCTAAAATGTTTTGTCCTGAGGAAAATCCAATGGCTTGTGGGTTCGGCCCAATAACTGCTGCTAGCGCAGAGACTTTAATGAGGGGCTGACGGTAATTATAAAATTCTCCAACTGTAATTCGTAAATGAGGGTTTGCTAATAGGGGTTTTATCTGAGATCTTTTGTTTTATGTACCCATATAAACGCACGATAGTGGCTTAGGTGCCCCGAAGGATGATAAAAACGTCTCTGAATGTTGTTTAATTTAAAGAAACGTTTTGTGTAGGAGAAAAGTCATTAAAGCAGTATAATGAACCTTCAGAGAGAGTTTTCCAAACGACTAGTAATAAATTATAAAACCAGGGGAAATAATTGCCCCTTGTATAGCTTTTGACGATTGTTAAACTAAATAGGCCTCTCCTGATGGACTCCACTTTCTGTTTCGACTCCACTACTTTTTCAATTAAGTCCACCTCTTGAAGTATTTGGAGAGAAGCTCCAATAATGACACGATGCCAACATGGTGGGATTTTTCGGAAACTTGTGTCTAATCGACAAAGATTTGGTAGTATCAAAAAAGTAAAAAATCTCTCAGTGTTAATTTTTAATGTAATTTGCTACAATTTGATTGGCTAAAATTGAAAAAGATTACCACTGTGGGTCAGTATAGGCAAGTTGCTGAGCGCGCAAGCAACCGGACAAGCCTGTTAAAAAGACTAACTGGTACAGAATCAGGATGCACACAGGACGTTCTTGCCTATATGGTCTTATAAGACCAATGTCAGGCCCTCAATGAATACGCATCGGAAGTTACGTCACTGGCCAGTCAACTGAATCTACAAAAGCTTTAAAATCCAGGACAGTACCCTCAGAATCATCACCGGCGCAGCCTTCTCAACTCCCCTTTGTGCAATGGAAATGCAAACCTACACAGAACCATTACAAGTAAGGCGCGAAAAACTAACCCTTAAGCTTTGGGAACGCTCAAGAAGAGTAAATCACCGATACTGGACTAATTATAGAAAGGCTGCATAGAGACTGAAAACCCAGCTAAGCCCACTACAACATGCTGAAGAACTGAGAAGAAAGTATAACATCGGGGAATAAAACCCAACCCCACTCAAAACTTTCTCAACAGGTCGACTGTTGCTATACCTCTCATAAGATTATCGTTACTATACTTTAAGACCCCCAAGCATCTTCCACTCCCAGAAGAACTAACGATTTCTGCCCTTGAGACAATCCACACTTTATATCCTTGCAGTCTTTTACTTCCCAAGCATTTCAAACCCTTGGTATCCCGAGGTAAAAATATTTTCTGGTGGTGCAATAGAGAAAATTGGTTATTTTTTTGATAGTAGTAAAGTTTTTTAGTACAATTTTATGAATTATTTATTTCCTTACTAATTCACGTAATACAACCTGGACCGGACCTATCAGATGGGTTATAGAGGTTCGCATATTCGGAAGGTTGTATTGGTCCCGAGTAGTTCCGGAAAGCCGATCGAAGCCATGGAGTTCGTCTCGTCCCAGGGACTTACAGTAATGTCGTAACACTTGCATCCTGGTGCCACGGGCTGTGGTAAAGCAATTCTTCTTGTTCACCATCTTGGTTTCTCTTCTTTAATTGTCTCACAAAACACACTGTCTGTACATAATACGAGAGTATAAGCATATATCGATATAATTTTAGATATCTTTTAAAACTAAAAATAACCAATGAACATATAGTATGGACCTGGGCCAGAAATAATTGTAAAAAAATTTTACTTTGTAAAAACTCTAAAGAATTTAGAAATAAAACCAGTATTGTAAAACGTATCAGCTCTTAAAAAAATTAGTTTATTAATTTTACTGGTAACTGTAACATTTTGTACGTCCTGATTTTGAATATTTTACCTCCATGAAGATCCGTGAATTTACCTCTGGATTCATTTCACGATATTTTCAATTTAAACGGCCAGTACATTGGGAACCATTGTTATAGTGGGTTGATGATAAAGAATAGGGGAATATGTGTTTATTGTAATCACAAGCTACAAATAATGGATACAAAATGGCGTCACGTGTGTTCATCGGTATAGGTAATTTTTATTAACTGGCACTTGGGTCTTGTGTATTAGTTACCTAGAAAATATCTTGCATACCTCTTCCGGGCCATAAATCGCGGCCAACCCTTAGACAATCCTATTAGCACGCTTCCGTGAACGCCCTATTTACATTTGTTGCTATTTTTACTATATTATTAAAAAGTATTAATAAGTAACAAAGTAATGAGTCAGCGGAATTCTAAGGGTCGATGTATTTGAAAATTACTTGCGAGCATCTCGCCAAGGCTCTCGCAGCCCTCAAATGCCAGCTTATAAAATTTTACCTATAATTTGTGGAGAACGTCAAGTATCAGAACTCCGATACATAATTTACTTTAATTTATCTAACTTTTACTTTAATACTTATCTACCTTCTTTGGTATTACCTATAGTCATTGATAATATTAAAAAATTTAATTTCTTTGACATTGTGTGATTTAAAAAGTTATGGTAGAAAGGAACGATAAAATAAATGCCAAGTCACGCTTATTAATAACAAAAAGTTGTAACTGATGAAAACATGTTGTGTAAGTGGGTTAAAGATTTCGAAAATATTAGAAATGTTTTACTGCGTAAACATTGTATATTTCAAACACTTGTTTAAGTAATACGTAAGAGATCGAAGGGACGAAGGTAGAGGATCGGTAATTCCGGGTTAGACATGGATTCCCAGTGAACCATTAGAATCACTATAGTTCGGTTCGATGAAGTCGATAATGATAACATTCAGTTCCGTAAGTTGGATTTTGCCGACTAACGATCCATCCGGTCGGCCAAGGTCTTATTGTTACAATGCACTTTTATTGTACTTGTGTCTTGTCGCATTATGGCATCTACTTTGCGTTAACGTTCATAGTTCCTTTTTCTTTCACAACAGTGGAGTATTATTTTTAACGCTTATTGAAACAAGTTTTTGAATTACTACTTTTGGTATTACTTTGCAAAAAACACTACTGAGTGATATTTTTCAGTAGGCGCTTTTTGCACTAGGTCAGAGCTGTGATTTATAAAATGTTGAGTATCTCGTTTCCTATTTCAAATAGTTCAAGAAGTCAAGTGTCGTAAATAATAATACAATTTTTCCTGTGTTGGAATGAACGTTTTCCAACTGTGTCGAACTTTTGACCACACTTAATTTACCTTAATTAGTCTCGTCACAGTTCTACAGGGTTATTGGGAGTTTGGCCAAACCGGGTCGTTTCCAGCAAATCCATAGCCACAACAGCTGTCAACACCTTTATTCAGAATGTATGAAAAAAGCGACCAGTGAAATAAGCTGTCATCACGTAATGTGCGAAATAAGCGGCCAAACTACCCCTACTGCTGCCAAGGTCATTCAACCAAGGGTTGCCGAATCCGAAATGCGTGAAATAAGCGACCAAGCTCCACTTCCACTACCCATTACAGTTTAACTTGGAAGAAAAAAGAAGAAAGCTGAAGTATAAGAAAGTGGATACAGGTATTGTAAAGGCAAAGAACAAATATTTTCTAAAAAATGGTAACTAAAAGCTTGTCTCTGTACTCTCTCCTAACCTCAAAAACTGGTTTTAGTTGATGGTTATAAAAAAAACATACAAAGGTTTGGAAATATATAAACTTATGTAAATATTTAAAAATATATTATAAAAGACTTTAGAACGTTCCATAAAATTATATAACATAAATATATAACAATCATTGACGAAGCTTTCTTAAGGCTGATTTTAAACGCGCCTAAGTGATAGAATAGATATATCATCATTTAGCCTGTCCAAAATCTGGTTCAAGTGGGATGGAAATCAGAAACAATATAAAAAAATCTATCAGTTCAAACTCTCTTACAAAGAGTGTGGGATACCCAGAGGACATGTAATTCTGTGATGGTCGCTAAATTCGCGACAGGCACAGGAGTTATATTAGACTGACTGATAAAGTTCGTTTTATGAACTTTCTTGCACGACCAAGTGTGTCGCAAACTAACCCGGTAGAAAGTGTCGTGTGTGTTGTGTTTCTGGTTTTATGAACACCAGTTAGAATCTTCCTTGCACGACCAAGTGTGTCGCAAACTAACCCGGTAGAAAGTGTCGTGTGTGTTGTGTTTCTGGTTTTATGAACACCAGTTAGAATCTTCCTTGCACGACCAAGTGTGTCGCAAACTAACCCGGTAGAAAGTGTCGTGTATGTTGTGTTTCTGGTTTTATGAACACCAGTTAGAATCTTCCTTGCACGACCAAGTGTGTCGCAAACTAACCCGGTAGAAAGTGTCGTGTGTGTTGTGTTTCTGGTTTTATGAACACCAGTTAGAATCTTCCTTGCACGACCAAGTGTGTCGCAAACTAACCCGGTAGAAAGTGTCGTGTATGTTGTGTTTCTGGTTTTATGAACACCAGTTAGAATCTTCCTTGCACGACCAAGTGTGTCGCAAACTAACCCGGTAGAAAGTGTCGTGTGTGTTGTGTTTCTGGTTTTATGAACACCAGTTAGAATCTTCCTTGCACGACCAAGTGTGTCGCAAACTAACCCGGTAGAAAGTGTCGTGTGTGTTGTGTTTCTGGTTTTATGAACACCAGTTAGAATCTTCCTTGCACGACCAAGTGTGTCGCAAACTAACCCGGTAGAAAGTGTCGTGTGTGTTGTCTTTCTGGTTTTATTGGAACAGTAATTTTTTATACGCATTATTAATCTTTTGTTTATTTATTATTTTCATTTCATATAAATTGTAAATATTTTTCCCTCTAGTAAAAAATGTATCCAAGAGAACAAGAAAGAATTCAGATTTTGCTATGAGAGCCATCTAGTGCTAGTAGTGAACTATATTTTGACAGTAACACTTGAGGAGAAGATATAAAATATACTGACCATAATACCGTCTCGAATCAAACTGAAGATCATATACTTCTGTACTATAGAGTGATACTTCATCATATACGAGTATTCCACTGTATTAAAGAAACATCGAAGCAAACGTCATCTGGACTTTTAGAAGCCTCCCTAGGGGCGCTCCCCCCTAAAGTTCTATTTTAGGGAAAGATGAAGTACAAAGTTTTGTTGTAAGTCAGTAAATGTGAGGCGCAGACCACACAATATCCTTAGAAACAAATTTTATGGTCCACGAGATTTTTTAATGATAATGACGCATTAACGTGCTAGAACGTATTTCTTCCTTGCTCTATGATGGGTGAAAATCGTTCTCTGTACAAGTGACCCAGTTAGGATTAATAGACAAAAGTACAAGCGAGAGAGAAATACTAAGGACGCTGCTAAAACTGAAATAATTAACTCAATAACAAACTACAAGCACCAGGCGTGTACAAACTGAACTGCGACAAATGTAACAAATTCTATAATGGACAAACAGGTCGCAGCTTTAAACAAAGAGTCGAAAAACACAAACTCAGCATTTTACAATCACACAAAAAAACAGAACACAAATACACAGACATTTACCATAACCTAGAAATCCTACACATCAACAAAATAAGACCACATTTCAACACACTAGAACAATATGAAATTTACAGCTACACAAAATCACAAAGTACAAACATATTAAACAAACAAATAACATTACAAATCACACAATACTCTTTGATACAATCGAAAACCTGCCGCTAAAATCGTCACCGCTTGACCCGACATCTCCAAGCAGAAGACACTGATGAAGATGGCCACATAGCGATCGAAAACGTTCTATCTCAGTAATTTTCCACAAATTTACAAAATTTAAAGTCCGGATAGCCATAAACTATTGTTAAAGGGATTAATTAAGATTCACCGGACGTAATGGACTACAAAATTCAAGAATGAAATAATTCCTTTATAATTAGATTAAACTTCATTTAACTTGACTATTTTCTAGGATTTTAGACCGATACTTTTATTACGAATTTACTAAATACTTCATAATGTAAAATGTAATACACGTGGATCATTATTAATTCATTGGTGGCATATTTACTGTGGGACAGTAGTTTATAATTCTGAGTTAAAAGTTATATCTGTATTATTTTGATATTTTTAATGAATATATAACGTGTTTAAAATGTATGGATGATTTCACGGATTAGCAACAAAAATGTTTTATGGAAATAATAACGGATTTTTAGGTACTATGCGTTTTTACACCTGATATCTTTTTCCGTGCCGTACTTATATTGTATATTTTCATGTCACTAATTAAAGTTTATTGAAGTTTAACTGTAAGTTTAAATAAAACACTAAAACTTAAAAAAACACTCAAATTTAAATAAAATAACATTTATTTAACGCAAAGGCTACTAATGAGTCGATGTTTTTTTGTGGTTATTTTCTGCTACAATCTTTTGTTTAGATTTAGAAATTGTTTTTTAACGGATTAAATTTTATTTTTAATAAAGTTCACTTTAAAGAAGGAATCGTTTAAAGTCTTAGCTCTCAAAATCTAAAAAAAACATTAGTTTAGTGAAACAATTTGTCTAACTTTACGAGTTGAACGAAAGGCTGTTTATGTGCGCGGATGTTTGTACTCGTGCATAGTAAGGCCGAGGCGACAACACACGGTCGCCCGAGCCACCACGTGACACGTGGCGCAAGCGCCCAAGTCGACGTATCTATCCGACGTGTTCTCAGCTGTAAAGCTATGGGATAAATATGCAGTCTGTGAATATTTATTTATTTGTAGCCACGATCTTAAATTTGTGGCACAAAATTTGACTTTGTGGCTTCCTGCAAGAAATTTTCAATCTAAAACTGTTTCGAAATGCGACTGTAAAGAAATATGAGCTCATTGTAAACTTAAATCAAATATATGACACTCAAAACTCACAAATTAATCATTTATTGACTCTTACGCGTTTCAATGACATAGTCATCATCATCAGTGAATGTTGCTACTACAAACTCTAACTTACAACTAAGGTGAAAGTCGGTCAGAGATGTATGAGGGTTTGGTGACCCCGAGGTTTTGCAGCGTCTATACGCGACACTGGCTGCGGGTAGGAATTTGGGACACGGCTTTTTGATAAGGGCTGGATCCAAAAAGGGGTTTCTGAATGGCAGACGTTTTATTGGGTGGGACGGAAAGGTGACAGTAAGGTTACACTTCTATATTTATAATGTGGGAGTTGCCACGTCCATCTGTCAAAACAACAGTTATTAACAATACTTCAAACTTGATACATCAAATAGAACTTTCTATACCTAACTTATGAATTACAATAAATTCTTATCCCTACACATAATTACACATAAACATAATAGATAATTCATATTTCAGTATTATTAATATTTCAAAATTTTAACCAAAAAGTTACAATAAAATTATCTTGTCTCATAATAACTACATTCATATGGAATTTGGAATAGGGCTGACTCTTTATTTACAATATTATTAGTATTCCTATTAATATACAAAGTTTCCCACTCATCCAATTCACTACATTAAACTTGTGCTTTTCTTGTATACAATGTTTTGCCATCGCAGATTTTTCTGGTCTATTATATTTAACGTGGGAAAAATGCTCTTAACCCTAGTTTCAATATTTCTTTTTGTTTGGTCTATACAACCATGATTAATTTGTGAGTTTTGTGTATGTCTTTTATTTCTTTTAACATAACCTCACAAGCTAAGCTCAAAGAATAATTCCATTGCAAACTTATAAAATAAAATTAGATCATTCCAAGCCTATTACAGGTATAAATAATAATAACTCATGCCGTCATCCTAATTATGTAAAGTATAAATAGATTCTTTAAGCTATGGTTAGCACAAAAGATAACTGTTAACTCCGTTAGTACATTCCTAACAATTCCCTTCTACAGTTGTTCTATAGTACCATCAACAATCGTCATGGTAAACAAAGACAGTTTACCTATATAAGTGTTATTTCTGCAAAGTTGAATCAAGAATGTTGGGTGATGTGATGTAAAAATGATATCGCGTAAATTAATTTTAGCTTTTGTCGTGCGGCCGACGAAAAGTCCTTGAATTAATAAGCGTTTACGTTTATGTATACCTAATGTGTAACCATGGCGACAGTTGTCGCCGATACCAAGACAATCAATGACTAGGTTGGTGAACCAGAATTGAAGGATGTAATCCTAAAGTTATAATTGTAAATCACAGGTCAAGGAGAACCCCCACAAAGTGGAACATAATTGAACAACTTGAGAAACTCTTGGCGCAATATCGAGGGGTAAAAACCTAAACATTTACTTACCGTTGGTTTTTATCTAAGAATTTATTTTACCAACATTATTATATTTACGTCTTTTTTGTAAATACAGTAGTGTTTTTGTAATACTGTTAGTATTTAATTTTTTTTTCATTTAAATAATGTTATGTTTATATTTTATCATGAAGTAGGCTATATATTTTGTCATGAAGTAGGCTATATATTTTGTCATGAAGTAGGCTATATATTTTGTCACGAAGTATGTTATATATTTTGTCATGAAGTAGGCTATATATTTTGTCATGAAGTAGGCTATATATTTTGTCATGAAGTAGGCTATATATTTTGTCATGAAGTAGGCTATATATTTTGTCATGAAGTACGCTATATATTTTGTCATGAAGTAGGCTATATATTTTGTCACGAAGTAGGCTATATATTTTGTCATGAAATAGGCTATATATTTTGTCATGAAGTAGGCTATATATTTTGTCATGAAGTAGGCTATATATTTTGTCATGAAGTAGGCTATATATTTTGTCATGAAGTAGGCTATATATTTTGTCATGAAGTAGGCTATATATTTTGTCATGAAGTAGGCTATATATTTTGTCATGAAGTAGGCTATATATTTTATCATGAAGTAGGCTATATATTTTGTCATGAAGTAGGCTATATATTTTGTCATGAAGTAGGCTATATATTTTGTCACATAGACACGGAAGAGTATAAACACGGTGCTTCTATTGTGTTTCTCTCTTAGTTTTTTCAACAGTTTGGTACTTGAAAGTATTGTTGTAGTAGAAGTTAATATAATAACTAGTCGTGTTTATTTAAATATAATGGCAAACACGCGATTGACCACATCTACGAAGTGGAAAAATGTTTAGTTTCGAGAGAAGAGCAAAACGAAAAATGGGTCATTTTTTATTTATATAATTTTCTAATTTCTTATAATAATTTTTTCATAAATTGACTTCTCGTTCCGGATATTCATTGAAAGTAATAAAAACATCCAAATAGATGATTTTTTAAATGGAAGTATTTTCTAGCCGTTTTGGTTTAATCTTTCGCTACCAGATGTCTCTACATTCAATGCAAAATTACGTAATGTAATATGCGGGAGAGAATTGCCGTTTAGATAATTAATTTAGAATCAATAGAATTTTATTCCAAGTGCTTCATAGTGTGATACTGTGTTTGTGACTATGGCTCAATAATAGGCTCATAAAAAAAGGTACTGTTACTGAACTTTGGGAAACGTCAAAATTTGTAACATTAAAAAAGATAAGTAAGTTCACTTTTTGATTGATTTTTAAATTATAATTTCATTTGAGGAATGACCACGGCACATGTGCGAACGTCTTCACGCTGTGACGAAGCAAATATTTACTCATGTCCAGAAAATACTGATTTCAATGATATGTCAGGAGCGCTTAGGCGAAGTTCCGACTCATGAGTATGATTTATCGGTTTCGCGAAAAAGCGCACTGTAAATCCGTTTGGGGTTGCAAAAGAATCCATCCCCTGAGCAGAAGGTTACTCCTCTGGACGTTTCTACAATTAATTACTTTTTATTATTCCCGACACACTTAATCCAGGCTGTGATTAAATACTAAATAGCTTTTGAATTGTTTAGTCAGGCTTCATCCGTGGCAATTGTTCAATATTTACATGCTTTTCTGGTCTTGCTAGTTTGTCTTAATAGAAGGCCTAGCCAAGAGTTTGTAGATATGAGACTGTCTAAACAAGCCTTGGTCATTCCATTTTCTTCATACTTCCTCACAGTTTTTTCCCAATTTTTTTTTTACTTATATATAACCAGACGTTGTTTTCTCCTTGTTTTCCCATCTGTTTTCACTTTTGTCCTCTTGTACAGTAGCCAAACGTGAGTTTTCTCCTTGTTTTCCCATCTGTGTTCACTTTTGTCCTCTTGTACAGTAGCCAAACGTGAGTTTTCTCCTTGTTTTCCCATCTGTTTTCACTTTTGTCCTCTTGTACAGTAGCCAAACATGAGTTTTCTCCTTGTTTTCCCATCTGTTTTCACTTTTGTCCTCTTGTACAGTAGCCAAACGTGAGTTTTCTCCTTGTTTTCCCATCTGTGTTCACTTTTGTCCTCTTGTACAGTAGCCAAACGTGAGTTTTCTCCTTGTTTTCCCATCTGTTTTCACTTTTGTCCTCTTGTACAGTAGCCAAACATGAGTTTTCTCCTTGTTTTCCCATCTGTTTTCACTTTTGTCCTCTTGTACAGTAGCCAAACGTGAGTTTTCTCCTTGTTTTCCCATCTGTGTTCACTTTTGTCCTCTTGTACAGTAGCCAAACGTGAGTTTTTTCCTTGTTTTCCCATTTGTGTTCACTTTTGTCCTCTTGTACATTAACCAGGCATGTTTTCCGTAACACTCTTCAAACTAAAGGGATTTTTGGATTTGTCGTCTAAGAAAAAATTGATTTTGTTGTGCCAAATTTCCAGAGCGTCCTTAGTCCTGTTTGGGGCTCCCAAACCTTCTGGTGCCACGCCCCCTGCTTTTGAAATGAAATATTCCCACGCTCTACCTTAATTTTACACTATAAATTAATGGTATGGGAATATGAAAAAGAATTAAATATTATATATATTGGATGCTATTTATCTAGACATACCTTCACAAGAAACATGATATAACAAACCAAGTTTTCATTGGCAAGGTAAGTTTTAACTGATAAGAGGAAAATCTGTTAGTGAGATGCTTGAGCTTGCATTTATTACACTAGCATGCCTACTTGAGGTTGTATGTTAGTCAGTGGCGGCTCCTGCCCAATTACATTGGTGGGGCTCATGACAAGGGGTCTCCCCAGATTTATGAGGTGCGGAGACAATTTTGAAATTTGATACCCACTTAACTCGTTTTACATTCTAAGCACCTACAACTTTTATTAAGTTATACTTATTGATTAATATATTAACATTGCTATAACTAATAGACGTATTACAGTGTGATTTACGAAATGTTGCTAGGTTGGGTAGTTAAGTGATTGCCTATGCTAAAGCATCGAGTACTCAACTAGTAGTGTGAATCAAGTTTTACTTTTAAAAGTATATTAGGCCACTGTGTATGCGCATCAAAGGATCTATAAATGGAAACATTGTGAGAACATTACAAATAATCCTACAATGCTGCTTCCTAAATCATATAGAATTGTAGTAGCAGCACTAATTAGTCATTTCTCAGCGCATGCGCATGACTACGGGACTCCATCCCAAGCCTCCCGTGACACGCGCGTTGAGTGACGTCACCGCACGGTTTTGGCTGTTTCAGCTTATTCCACGCACACTCAATGCACTAGTCTGGGGCTCTCTGGTGTGAGCCCCGCGCGGAGCTTGCGGCTAACTTCGTGCGTCAACTGCTAAATATTTTATGGTTTTAACATTGCTTAAATAATTCTAAGCTCTTCTTAACCTAATTTAAGACAAATGAATATTAATTAAAAATTAATTTTTGTAATTGGGAGGGCTGCGCCCCAGAGCCCTTTTGGACAAACCGCCACTGATTTTAGTAAGGGCAGAATCTAACTCATTAGCAACATCAAGGTTGTTCCTATAATATTAAATATATTTAATTTATCTTATTACTTTCCAACTGGTCTCGCGCCCCCCTGACTTGGAACAACAATATCTAAGCTATTTGCACTACATGGTGACTTGCCCCCAAGCGCCAACACCTCGCCCCCCTGACCTGGAACAACATGACCTGGAACAACAATATCTAAGCTATTTGCACTACATGGTGACTTGCCTCCAAGCGCCAACACCTAGCCGAAAATGTTACATTTGCTTCTTTGGTTATACTTTGCCAATCAAGAGGGAGGGGATTTGGTGGCCCCCGAGGTTATGCTTATCTGTCACGTGACAATGGCTGCAAGTAGGATTATGAAAAACAAGGACTTGGTATTTGGCTAGGAGTTAGGAGGGACATTTTCAAGTTGAAGGCTTTTTATTTGGGTGGGACGGATGTGATTTATTTAATTTCATGGGAACATGAGTGATTGACTTAGATATCGAAATAGAAAGAATGTACAGCTAACTAGGCGATTTGAAACTAGAGCACTTGTTACTTAGGACAACTGCTTAACCAAAACAATTTGAACAATGAACTCAAAGCTGACAAATTTGCCTGAAAACTAGGTACAAGGGAACGCAGTGCTACAACCTAACAGAGCAGGGAAGAAAGGAAAGGACTTAGATTATAGATGTTATGTACGTCTCAGGAGTATTTTGGGCCTTGACCTAAACTTAGGAGGGGGCTGGTCCTATGGAATCGAACTTTCGCCTTGCCAAAGAGTTTTACCGATCGGGGACGACTCAGTTCCACAAGGGAGGGGGTTGAAGAAAATTTCGAATGGCATTATTGGAGAAGAACCAGGGAGACTGGGATATGGTTCTCAGAGATTTCAATCAGAAGGATCCAAGGCGTTGTGCAAATTGACCACCAGATCGGGGCAACATATGAGACATTATGACTTGATAGTAACAGATGGAGAAGGTATTTTGTTATTAAAGGATTGTAACTGCGAAATGAGAAAAGGAGGAGAGCTTGGATCGAACGGAAGAAACTTGGGGAGAGAAGGAGTAACGCTTGTCAAGGATGACGCCAAGATATTTGAGAAGGACCTACAGGCGATGAACCTACGTTTTGGTTTAGACGGGTTTATAGGTGGGCAGATAGTCACCGTACGTTCAAATTTAGTACCAAGGATAAAACTATTTGAAATACATAGTCTATGAGTATAAACGTCTTACATTTACTCGTGTCGAGAAATTACCAAAGTACAGTTCGTGAGATTTAACGGTGTCCCTCCTTCTGCTCTAGCACTTGACTACTAGCCTAACTGAAAACATTATACAATACATATATCGTCTCTTTTGTAATCGCGTCTCTTTCTTTGCAGAAGCAGATCAACACATTTAAATATCATGTCCACATCAAACTATTACAGTATTATCATTTAGTTAATTAGAGCTGTTTACACTTTAAACACGACACTGACGTTTTCTGAAGTGTTGGGTTTTGACCCCATACTGCAGCCCAGTCCACCCTAGCGATCTCAAGGTCAGATACACGGGTAGACCTCACGCACTGTGCTGTATTTGGCAGTGCGTTGCAATAGCTTTTATGTCGATACCAATGCCTAATTAAGTTAAATTGATAAACATATTTCTCAACACAGTGGCATTATCACCACGTGTAGTCTCGTAATCACGTCGTTATCTTGAAGAGTGTGCGGAATGACCTTGAAACTGTTATCATCGCGGTCAGTGTTATATATACGAAGATAAACAAAACATACGTTCCTATAGGAAGTTCAGATAAAGCATGATGTTTATTGCGTCTATGTAGTTTACTACAAAGTCCAGTAGATGTCACTATCTCATGGTACAGTTTCTAGTGTGCCCTCTATTTAGTACCGTATGTACCTATTATACCTTATAAATGATACATATTTTTATTTTGTAATGTGTAATTAGGTATTTTAATGTTTGTCTAAACATTAAAATCTTTTTTTTAGAACATTTATAATTCAAAATGATTAACATACATAATTTTTTTAAATATTTTTATATGAAAAAATTTAATAAACTGAAAATCAACATGTTGTAATTGAATGTCAGTGCTTATTTAAATTAATGTTGTTATTTTAAGTGATTATCTACCATTCTGTGTCGATATGAACATTTAATCTGTTGTGATTGATTGTCGTTCATCGAAAAGCCACTTGTAGTTAAATACATCTTCGTGGTGTAATATGACAACACATAACAATAACAATACATCTTCGTATGTAATATGACAACACATAACAATAACAATACATCTTCGTAGTGTAATATGACAACACATAACATTAACAATACATCTTCGTATGTAATATGACAACACATAACAATAACAATACATCTTCGTGGTGTAATATGACAACACATAACAATAACAATACATCTTGTGGTGTAATATGACAACACATAACAATAACAATACATCTTCGTGGTGTAATATGACAACACATAACAATAACAATACATCTTCGTGGTGTAATATGACAACACATAGCAATAACAATACATCTTCGTATGTAATATGACAACACATAACAATAACAATACATCTTCGTGGTGTAATATGACAACGCATAACAATAACATTACATCTTCGTATGTAATATGACAACACATAACAATAACAATACATCTTCGTGGTGTAATATGACAACACATAACAATAACAATACATCTTCGTATGCAATATGACAACACATAACAATAACAATACATCTTGTGGTGTAATATGACAACACATAACAATAACAATACATCTTGTGGTGTAATATGACAACACATAACAATAACAATACATCTTGTGGTGTAATATGACAACACATAACAATAACAATATATCTTCGTATGTAATATGACAACACATAACAATAACAATACATCTTGTGGTAAATATGACAACACATAACAATAACAATACATCTTGTGGTAAATATGACAACACATAACAATAACAATACATCTTGTGGTAAATATGACTTATACAGTGTAATCAGTAAAATAAATAATAATAACAACGGGAAACTGCTTGCATTATATATGAGCCATAATATAAACAAGCATTCAAATGTTTGTAGAAAAACCATCATGAACTCCTGAAAAGGTCTAGAAGTTGAGGTCTTAACTCTGGAGAATGCCAGAAGTAGAAAGGAGATCACGTTAAAAGTAGAGATGGCTTAGAAATAGATGGAGGTGCAGTCGTTTCTTCGAGGAAAGTTTAGACGTACGAGTGGGATCTCATGAAGGCGTGAAACGCATAGGAGCAGATGGGGAGATGACGTTACAGTAAGGAAGGCTTAGAAATAGAGGTGCAGACGTTCCTTCGAGGAAAGCTTAGGCGTACGAAGGGGAATTAAGTAAAGGCGTGAAACGCTTAGGAGCAGATGAGGAAATGACGTTACAGTAAGGAAGGCTTAGAAATAAATAGAGGTGCAGACGTTTGACGTACAGTAAGGAAGGCTTAGAAATAGATGGAGGTGCAGAAGTTTCTTCGAGGAAACTTTAGACGTACGAGGGCGGATTAAGTAAAGGCGTGCAACGCTTAGGAGCAGATGGGGAGATGACGTTACAGTAAGGAAGGCTTAGAAATGGATGAAGGTGCAGAAGTTTCTTCGAGGAAAGCTTAGACGTACGAAGGGGGATTAAGTAAAGGCGTGCAACGCTTAGGAGCAGATGGAGAGATCACGTTAAAAGTAGAGAAGGCTCAGAAGTAGATCCCTCTCTGTAAGGATTACTGGTTTGGGATACAGCATTGAGTTTACACCAGGTAAAGTTCATGTTCGAGAGCGGCTATACTCCATCTCAGATTAAGTTGAGGCGATACAGGTAGCTAGGGGATTAGAAACTGCTCGGCCGATGAATAGGTGGGGACGTCCTGGTGAGTACATCCCATTAGTAACGCATCGCGGATTACTCCACTTGAAAACGTTAATTTAATAAGTACACATTATATGGGAGAAACGCTGATACGGTTTTCATTATTATTATTAAACAAACAATTGCTTGTTTGTCTCATGTTAATCGGCCAACGTTAGGTGGGATTACCGGCTACGCTTCGGTAATTAAAATTTTAAGTAAACCTCAGTTATAATACTTCAAACCGCCTATTAACATGAGACAAGCGCGTAATTGTTTGTTTAATAATAATTAGGAAAACCGTATCAACGTTTTCCTCGTCCCTATATAATGTGTATTTATTAGATTAACGTTTTCAAGTGGTCGATGCGTCTCTAATGTAATATGCTCGGGTTGTCCCCGCCTATTCATCGGCCGAGCAGTTCCTAATCCCCCAGCTACCTGGCTCGCCTCAACTTACCCTGAAAAGGGGTATAGAGACAATAACTACGATCCTGTTTGAGCGGATATACTGCTGACTACGCTATAGATTGCTCTCCCCCACCTGACTAACGAGTTTTAGCCTTCATCTTTTTTTTCACGTCTCTTGAAATTAGGTGAAGTTAATTAGGCGAGTCACTGATTGTCCTATTCAAGTTTAATACAAAAATGAATGATGTGGGATCGGGATCGTATTGTTTTACATTAAAATCTATCAGAGTGAGATACAAGCAGAAAAGCTTTCTTTACAAATTTACCCAAAAATGTTGTTACTTGTTTGTGAAAGGATAACTAACCTCTGCTTACATAGTAACCCTTACTTTACAATGGCCTTGGTTGTAAGGAGGTAATGTTGTAGATAGTAGCTCTGTAGCAGGTTGTTCAGAACCCTAATACTTTAATAGATAACTAACCTCTGCTTACATAGTAACCCTTACTTTACAATGACCTTGGTTGTAAGGAGGTAATGTTGTAGATAGTAGCTCTGTAGCAGGTTGTTCAGAACCCTAATACTTTAATAGATAACTAACCTCTGCTTACATAGTAACCCTTACTTTACAATGACCTTAGTTGTAAGGAGGTAATGTTGTAGATAGTAGCTCTGTAGCAGGTTGTTCAGAACCCTAATACTTTAATAGATAACTAACCTCTGCTTACATAGTAACCCTTACTTTACAATGACCTTGGTTGTAAGGAGGTAATGTTGTAGATAGTAGCTCTGTAGCAGGTTGTTCAGAACCCTAATACTTTAATAGATAACTAACCTCTGCTTACATAGTAACCCTTACTTTACAATGGCCTTGGTTGTAAGGAGGTAATGTTGTAGATAGTAGCTCTGTAGCAGGTTGTTCAGAACCCTAATACTTTAATAGATAACTAACCTCTGCTTACATAGTAACCCTTACTTTACAATGGCCTTGGTTGTAAGGAGGTAATGTTGTAGATAGTAGCTCTGTAGCAGGTTCTTCAGAACCCTAATACTTTAATATGATTGATTATCTTTTTTTAGATTGAAGGTGTATTATGATAAAATGACCTATATATTTAGAGGTTATATATTATTACTGAAACGTAGGAGAGGAAATGAATAAATGTATACGATGTTAATAAATAAATAAAAACAGTATAAAATAAATAAATTTTATAACTTAAAAAAAAACTTCAGGTACCTTTAAATTTCGTAGTTATCGCAAAGAGAATAATATATTATAATGATGTAATATTTGAAATATAGTCGCCTTCGATGATTTAACAATTTTATTTTCATGTTATTATTTATTCCATTTATCTTTTGTATATAGAAATCAATTTTTATTATTTATTTTTTAGAATATATTCTTGCTCTTGTAAAGATTGTAAATATGAAACCGATCACATTTCGCAAACGTTCCAGTCCATTAAATGGCTTAATGTCTTGTACAATATTGTCCTCATCGCGTTATCAGATGACATTATTACGTGAAGTGTATTATATCACTTATCTCAGAATCTGTACGCAGATAAGTTAATCTATCAACAGATGATCATTTCCACACACAGATACAACTTTCGCAGCGGTGGTTTAATGTCATTGTAACTCTAAATATTAACGTTAACTTGTTATATGATTTTGATTATTTATACGAGTTTTTCTATTACAATATTATATTAAATTTTTAATAAATGATAAATCCAACTACTTTTTTCTTTTCTGCAATTGATGTAATTAAAATATACTGTTTTTTAATATTCCATCCGTTACTAGTTGATGTTACTGATTGATTTTGGAGTTTTTCCTCATTACAGTTATCCGTCATTTTATCATCTGCCCTAAATACCCTAAACGTATTTCTCCGATCTGTTGGCTTTGGTGCGTTATGCGGTACTTGTAGCTACTGCATTGAGTCTGTCTTGCTTTTCATTTGTAGGACGTTGGGAACTATGATGATTCTCCTCCAGCATTTCCTGATTTTTCTTTATCAGCGGACATACATGCATTACATATTTGCAATTGCTTTCCCAAATGAACTATTTAAACACTTCCTCTGACGCTCACTAAACCGATTTAGCTTATTGTTTCTTCCTGTATAACTCCACGTATGGGTCTTGTAACTTGTGTGTGTGTGTGTTTTTTTTTAATTCCTCGTATAAGTTCACACTCTACCGATATATATCTTATAGAAATTGTTAATCGTTAATTGAATACGTTTTTATTTATCTAATCGAGTTGAAATACATTTCTTTTGCCCTATAGTGGACGACAATTGATGTTAATACAATTTTTCCAAATAGTTATTCAATAATTAAATTATAAATATTTGGGGGTCTAGGTCGGGTTCGAACTGAGTATCTTCGTGTTCTATGCAGCGCTTCTTAGCCAACTTTCCCGTAGCTAGAAATATATTTCTAGAATTCAAATGCCACAAAATACACACGCGCGCGCGCGCGCACACACACACACACACACACACACACACGCACACACGCACACGCACACACACACACGCGCGCGCACACACGCGCACACGCGCGCGCGCACGCACCCACACGCACGCGCACGCACGCACACACACACACACACACACACACACACACACACACACACACACACACACACACACACACACACACACGCTCGCTCGCAAAAGCTTTTTGTTATATAGTTGAAAAACAAGTTCTTATTGAAGATAATACATTAAAAAATATTTACATCCTCTCGCATAATGTTTTAATAATTGTTTGTGTCGTTCTTTAATTTAATTTGGCATTAAAAGGCTAAAAATTAAAAATAAAACTAAGGTCAGACTTTGAACGCCCTATGAAACGTGTTAGCCTTTACGTTGCGTGACAGATTGACAGCTGACTTGAAGATGAATCAACATTTCAATAGATCTAACATGATACACTCCTCCCACTAGTCGCAGATTGAACGCTGGCCGAGCAGAGAGCAGTAGCGATACGGCGATGCAACTGGCTCCATGCTTATTGGTTGCTTGTGGTCTTATTGTGGGATATAGTATAGAATTCTGGTGAGGACCTCCGTCAGTTCCTAGTGTAAGTGAGGAGCTCTTCGCACACGTCATCTTACACTCACTTCATAATGCTTGCGCTCATCTCTGGTCTGTAATGGTAACAATTTCTTCTTATTTTTATTTTATTTTTTTTTTCAATCATGATCCCAAATTGTTTTCGATGTATTTCTTGAAGAAATTTGGCGGCTCTAAAAACGCTTGCCTAAATATTATTCACTCTTGTGGATCTTCTTTGTCCAGTTGGATGGGGTAAGTTTAATAAGTGTAATTGTATGTTTCTTTTTAAAGAATGATTTCTCTACAGACTACCGAACTCGTCACAATCGTATATATTTTACAACTAAACTTATTAAAACAAAATCTTATAACCATTATTTTCCTAAATTAGTTTTCGGTAATATAAATTCAAAATTATTTTACTTAAAAATTTTCCAAGTATCGTTAAATATTATATTTCCTTTAAAACATAAAATTACTAGTTTCGTACGTATAAATTTGTTACCTTGCAAGTCCATATGTCTCTTATTTGTTTGCAACAAGACTTACAAGGCAAGTATATTGCGCTTGTACAGTGCGTTTATCTGATAACTAATAGAACTTGCCCTTTCACCTTCTAACTTTTAAGCTAGGTTGTTTTTAGATGAAATCATTATATCAAAAGTGTAAAAATCGGTTTTGTATTCTCATTTTATGTTTTAAAAGTTTTTCTAGAAATATATACAAAAACAAAAATAACATTAAAAAAAAGGTTTATAACATTTTTACGTGTAGTTCTCCCGAACTATTGTTGCTTACAGTAATATAATTAGCAATTACAAACTCTTAGATACTAACTTAAAAATCAGCTACAAAACCTTTATGGTTTTAACCTTATTGTAACTGTTACAGTTTGTAAGTGTTCCTTATAACGTACACTACTGTCCTATATATTTGCTCGTACTATAAAACCATAATTTAATAGCAATATTTTACGAAAGATCGTGCAAATTTACGAATTCCTTTCATAAGAAGCCTAATTTGTATTACAATATAGAAACATGTGTTTAAATAATTGAGAAGTAATTGCGTTAAGCAATTACATAAAGTAAGAAACTGTTGTAAGAGAAGCCAACGTGCTGGAGATGGAATCAGATGGTCGCTTTGATATTAAATGTCATTGTGTAGATTACAGAACATTGACCCCAAACCTGGTTATGAATGAAATCACTTGTATTAGTTTCCTTCACAAATCTTGGACTGCATTGCAATTCTAAACCATCAAGTTCTTTAAAATTGTACTTAAAATCTATTTCAAGAATAAAAATTTCGACATAACTTACATTACTTACCTACTAAAATATGAAACTGGTTTTCGTTGTTTGTCTGAATTATCTCGTATTAGTTCAGATTTTAAAGCTAACCTATATTGATTATATAAAGGAATCGACTGTCCGCATTACCAAATGGTTACCTTTCCGAATTATAATTTGTCATAAAGGATGTTTGGCACAATCCAGTAGAGAGTAAAGAGAAAATATTGGAAATTAAACAAACCTCTATAGCTTTGCAAATGAACGGTCGTATAATCACTGTACTAATCTCAGCAAAACATCGCGTTTTGCTTAAAAAGGGGAAATAAGTTCGTGCAATCACTTTGTATATTTTATTATTATTTTGTTTTAATTACACTTGCTTATAAACATTTTTTAAAAATTTCGTTAAAGGTTGCTTATAAATAAATTTTAAAGTGGCCTTTATATTATTGACCAAGAATTAGAACCTACGTGATAACTGTAGCCCTAAACTGCTTAGAAATAACTTTATAGAAAATACGTCATCTGGACCGTTTCTGACTATCATATACAATTTAAATTCGAATCATTTTCATTTTTAGTTAGTTTTATGCATTTCAAAAATATACAAAATAGTTCATAGAAGTATATTCCTTGCAAAATTAACATTTTTATGTCTATCATTTAATTATTTTTCAAACTACATTTATTTAATATATTTAACATTATTATTAAACAAATTAACTTCCAAACTTGGAATTAAAGTAGTTCAGGAAAACCTTTACACAGACGCTTAATGCAATCGAAAACTGTTCATCTCAGTAAGTGTTTTATAAATTTATTTCAATTCTTTTGTCACGCCGTTAATTCATTTAACAAAAGGGCTAAAGTGTGACCTATCATTGAAATAAGATTCACGAGTTGTATTTATAAAGTTTCAGTGACTTATAAACCACTCAGTTTCTTTCAAAGAATTCACTAATCACGAAGCCCTACTAACACCAAACAAAACCAGCGCACTAAATATTTGCAAAAATGTTTAACAAAAATTATTATTAATAACAATATGAAAAAATGTATAAATGAATAGTTTTATAAAAACAATAAACCTTGTGGCACATATCGATTACATACTACTACTATACAAGTTTACTACTAATTTTACTAACGATATCACTCATTATCTCTTAAAAATAACCTCTGGTTTCTTCTTAACAAACATTCTAAACTATAATTATTAATATTTTTGTATTACTATCATAGCTTTAAAAAATATCTATTTAGTACATTTTAAAATTCTATTAATAATTCTCTTATTAATTAATTTTTTCATTGCTATTTGATGTTAATGTTTGTTTTAACGTAATGGAATACAGAATGCGAAGTACGTAAAATTGCATTTAAAATAATATAAACATAGCCACTAAATTACCGGAACAGCTTTTCTATGATGTCCGGTATTAGATGTTAAAATTGGCTGTCACATACGATTCTTAATCTTAAAGGAAAACTATTCCAATAATTTTCGAACACAAATGTGCGACCGTGCACTTCACTGTAGTAAAAGGTATAAAGGAATGCTATACATTGCATGATGGCAATTATTAATGCTTATAGAAACATGGCGTGAATAGACGTTTCAAGGCCACTGTGTGTATGTGCATGGTTCCGAAGTGCCCTCTTGGGTAACACATACCCAGCTTGCCTTTATCGCGGCTTAAACCATTTCATGTAAAGGCGCACCTGACTTAGCTGTGGGAGCGAAAGCGCGATGATGTGCATGGTTCCGAAGTGCCCTCTTGGGTAACACATACCCAGCTTGCCTTTACCGCGGCTTAAACCATTCCATGTAAAGGCGCACCTGACTCAGCTGTGGGAGCGAAAGCGCGATGATGTGCATGGTTCCGAAGTGCCCTCTTGGGTAACACATACCCAGCTTGCCTTTACCGCGGCTTAAACCATTCCATGTAAAGGAGCACCTGACTCAGCTGTGGGAGCGAAAGCGCGATGATGTGCATGGTTCCGAAGTGGCCTCTTGGGTAACACATACCCAGCTTGCCTTTACCGCGGCTTAAACCATTCCATGTAAAGGCGCACCTGACTCAGCTGTGGGAGCGAAAGCGCGATGATGTGCATGGTTCCGAAGTGCCCTCTTGGGTAACACATACCCAGCTTGCCTTTACCGCGGCTTAAACCATTCCATGTAAAGGCGCACCTGACTCAGCTGTGGGAGCGAAAGCGCGATGATGTGCATGGTTCCGAAGTGGCCTCTTGGGTAACACATACCCAGCTTGCCTTTATCGCGGCTTAAACCATTTCATGTAAAGGCGCACCTGACTCAGCTGTGGGAGCGAAAGCGCGATGATGTGCATGGTTCCGAAGTGGCCTCTTGGGTAACACATACCCAGCTTGCCTTTACCGCGGCTTAAATCATTCCATGTAAAGGCGCACCTGACTCAGCTGTGGGAGCGAAAGCGCGATGATGTGCATGGTTCCGAAGTGGCCTCTTGGGTAACACATACCCAGCTTGCCTTTACCGCGGCTTAAACCATTCCATGTAAAGGCGCACCTGACTCAGCTGTGGGAGCGAAAGCGCGATGATGTGCATGGTTCCGAAGTGGCCTCTTGGGTAACACATACCCAGCTTGCCTTTACCGCGGCCTAAACCATTCCATGTAAAGGAGCACCTGACTCAGCTGTGGGAGCGAAAGCGCGATGATGTGCATGGTTCCGAAGTGGCCTCTTGGGTAACACATACCCAGCTTGCCTTTACCGCGGCTTAAACCATTCCATGTAAAGGAGCACCTGACTCTGCTGTGGGAGCGAGGGCGTGATGATGTGCATGGTTCCGAAGTGGCCTCTTGGGTAACACATACCCAGCTTGCCTTTACCGCGGCTTAAACCATTCCATGTAAAGGCGCACCTGACTCAGCTGTGGGAGCGAAAGCGCGATGATGTGCATGGTTCCGAAGTGGCCTCTTGGGTAACACATACCCAGCTTGCCTTTACCGCGGCTTAAACCATTCCATGTAAAGGCGCACCTGACTCAGCTGTGGGAGCGAAAGCGCGATGATGTGCATGGTTCCGAAGTGGCCTCTTGGGTAACACATACCCAGCTTGCCTTTACCGCGGCTTAAACCATTCCATGTAAAGGAGCACCTGACTCAGCTGTGGGAGCGAAAGCGCGATGATGTGCATGGTTCCGAAGTGGCCTCTTGGGTAACACATACCCAGCTTGCCTTTACCGCGGCTTAAACCATTCCATGTAAAGGCGCACCTGACTCAGCTGTGGGAGCGAAAGCGCGATGATGTGCATGGTTCCGAAGTGGCCTCTTGGGTAACACATACCCAGCTTGCCTTTACCGCGGCTTAAACCATTCCAAGTAAAGGAGCACCTGACTCAGCTGTGGGAGCGAAAGCGCGATGATGTGCATGGTTCCGAAGTGGCCTCTTGGGTAACACATACCCAGCTTGCCTTTACCGCGGCTTAAACCACTCCATGTGAAGGAGCACCTGACTCAGCTGTGGGAGCGAGGGCGTGATGATGTGCATGGTTCCGAAGTGGCCTCTTGGGTAACACATACCCAGCTTGCCTTTACCGCGGCTTAAACCATTCCATGTAAAGGCGCACCTGACTCAGCTGTGGGAGCGAAAGCGCGATGATGTGCATGGTTCCGAAGTGGCCTCTTGGGTAACACATACCCAGCTTGCCTTTACCGCGGCTTAAACCATTCCATGTAAAGGCGCACCTGACTCAGCTGTGGGAGCGAAAGCGCGATGATGTGCATGGTTCCGAAGTGGCCTCTTGGGTAACACATACCCAGCTTGCCTTTACCGCGGCTTAAACCATTCCATGTAAAGGCGCACCTGACTCAGCTGTGGGAGCGAAAGCGCGATGATGTGCATGGTTCCGAAGTGGCCTCTTGGGTAACACATACCCAGCTTGCCTTTACCGCGGCTTAAACCATTCCATGTAAAGGAGCACCTGACTCAGCTGTGGGAGCGAAAGCGCGATGATGTGCATGGTTCCGAAGTGGCCTCTTGGGTAACACATACCCAGCTTGCCTTTACCGCGGCTTAAACCATTCCATGTAAAGGCGCACCTGACTCAGCTGTGGGAGCGAAAGCGCGATGATGTGCATGGTTCCGAAGTGGCCTCTTGGGTAACACATACCCAGCTTGCCTTTACCGCGGCTTAAACCACTCCATGTGAAGGAGCACCTGACTCAGCTGTGGGAGCGAAGGCGTGATGATGTGCATGGTTCCGAAGTGGCCTCTTGGGTAACACATACTCAGCTTGCCTTTACCGCGGCTTAAACCATTCCATGTAAAGGCGCACCTGACTCAGCTGTGGGAGCGAAAGCGCGATGATGTGCATGGTTCCGAAGTGGCCTCTTGGGTAACACATACCCAGCTTGCCTTTACCGCGGCTAAAACCATTCCATGTAAAGGCGCACCTGACTCAGCTGTGGGAGCGAAAGCGCGATGATGTGCATGGTTCCGAAGTGGCCTCTTGGGGAACACATACTCAGCTTGCCTTTACCGCGGCTTAAACCACTCCATGTGAAGGAGCACTTGATTCAAGTGGGGGAGCGAGAGCGCGAAGATGTCGAATAATAAATCTTTTACTACCAGTGAAAAAATTGCCTAAAATTAATAATTTGCATTATCACAAGAACACTGATATACAACCATCAAATTCGTTCAATTTGTGAAATACCAAGTAAAAATTAAATTCAGAAAATAAATCGGGTGGAATAAGAAGAGTGAGTATAATGATGTCACGAAACAGTCGAAACTTATTCAAACCTGACTTTCTTAAAGATCGTTTAGTTGCGTGAAAAGGCCGTTTGAATATTTTGAAGAACTGAAATATAGAAAGAGATAAATTATTTGATGTAATATTTTAATGTACAATGCCAAACAAATTGTCCAAAAGTAATTATTCGAACGCAACTACTGGAAAATAATAAATTCAAGTTGATACATACTGACGTGTCACGAATAAAGAAGAACAGAAAATTGAACAAACTCTGGCGTAACAAAAATCACGTGGCTGGATCTATACCTATCTGCACATAGGTTAGGACTGAATTATTTTTTCATCTGTCCTATTTTATCTCTGATTACTCGTGTTTGTAATTTGCTTTTATCGTTGATAATATTCTACTATTCTAGCAGCCAGTTTTATTTTCACGTCCTACCATTTACTCAAATCTTTCAGAGTTACTCAGTGCTACCTTTTTCCTTTTATGGTTTAACATTTACCTGATTGTTTACGAAATATTTTTCTAAATTCACAAAAATGTTGGTTGCTTGGTTTTCCTTTCGGTCCTATCCTTATCTATATTGTTCAAGCGATAATAACATAAATGTGCATAGAGCTCAAAACCAGCATCATAAACATCTTAACATTTTCATATAACAAGTTTTAAAAATAATTTACCTGCATTTCTGTTATTTTGCCACTAACTAATCATTAAAAAAAACACGTAAAGCTTATTATTGCTTTAAATTAATAAGTTTGTTGGAGCACTGTGGACTAATTTTTAACTAAGTAAATAAAACCCTCTGACCACAATAGAAAAATCTTAATATCACTACAATTATTTACTGAAGTACTGAAGTAACTGTAGTAAAATAAAGATTATGGTTAATGGGTTTTATTCATTTAGTTAATATTGCTTTGTTAATATTCACATCTATAAATGCTGTTATATTAATAAGCTATATAAATAATTTTGCTTGTCTCGCCACACATGTATAATGTCTACATATGTAACGTTTTCTAATATTGGATTATATTTTCCTTTTAAGTTTGTCAGAAACTTATCTGATAAGGAAAGCTTTCAGCAGGCAATGTGTTATTGAGGGGGATCATCTTTTAGTGGGCAAATGCCGCAGAGCGTGTCGCAGTTACCTCCAGGTGGTCATTCACTACTCACAAAGGTTAGGAATCTTACAGTTGGCAATAGTCTACACAAGTAGTATAAAATAATCGTGTGTGTGTGTGTGTGTGTGTTGATGTAGTAGTAGTTGTGTGTAGATTGTTGTTTTGTATGTGTGTGTTGTTGTTGTTGTTGTTGTTGTGTGTGTGTGTGTGTGTGTGTGTGTGTGTGTGTGTGTGTGTGTGTGTGTGTGTGTGTGTGTGTGTGTGTGTGTGTGTGTGTGTGTGTGTGTGTAAATACAATCATATAAAATTATAAGTAATAATGAACTATACCCTATTAAAAGTTCTATGTTAATGACATTATCAGTAATCGGTAATGACATGGTCAATGTTATGTCGGTAATTACTTAGATGGTCCATCGATGAGCGTGGCCACGAGCGCGGTGTAAATAAAATATGAGTGTAACCTTGGGGAAAGAGCTGTAATTTTAGTTACAGTTTAGATAATGTACGAGTATTATTAAATTAATAGATCTAGTGTAGAAGAATTTGGCCTCGTCATTGAAACGTGTATGAGAAAATAATTTGTCGATAGTGAATTCGATATTACATAATATATACTCGTATATACTTAATAATTAAATGTTACGTATTATTATGGTTCTTGAACAAAACTTTACTGCACTTTTACGAAAAAGTCTGATTGGAAATTAATTATGAATTAATCTAACTTACCTAGTGATGATCGATATTTTCTGTTACGATGACTTGTCACTGATATTCGTTTGTCGCTGGTGGTACCAGTGACAAAATATGGAAAATACCAGCTCCAGTGACAATGGATCGATCGGAAGTTGTCTTTGTAGTAATTAGTCAAAAGGTCGCAGTCGCAGGATGAAACGTTACTAATATTGTACTGCGGCTGTCATTGGTTGATTTGTCGCTGTCACTGGCTCTGCTTTCACCGCTCGGATCATCGTGCAGTGTCGTTTACTGGAAGAAAGAGGGGGTTGTCTCTGTAGTGATAAAGCCAACCGTAGCTGACGAAAAAGTTACTGATTTCTTATCACGGCTGTCATTGGTTAATATGTCGCTGTTACTTGTTCTACTCATTTACGTCTCAGGTTTCACGACAGTTACAGTGTTGTGTACAGTAGATGCTATTTCGCACTCGGTAGTTTGTTCTTAATTTCGTAGGAGTTTATTTTTAAATAAAATGAGTCTACCAAAAAGAAGCGAGATGTGGAGTCATTTCACCAGTGTGATATGCGTGCCTGTTATTGGCACATTCAGAGCAGTCTCAGTATCCATTGTCGCCGGTAAAAATCACTGATCCAAGCCTGGCGCTGTCACTAAAATCACCAATCCGTTAAAGTCACTGGATCGACCATCCCTAAACTTAAGCATGCATGTACTCAACGTGAGAGTTATTTCGTAAATAATATTGTAAAATGAATTAGACCTATTTGTGGAAGGGAAAATTATAAAAAAAACTAAGATAATTCATGTTATGTAGATTTGTTATAGATTTAAAATCTGGGTTTCTTGTTACATTTTTGCCTTCCTACTTTGTTATAGACCTGTTTGTACTAATATTGTAGGAAAATAAATGTGGTACAAGCTATAAAGTTTATTATATTCACGCGTCTGCTTTAAATTGTATTTCCCCATGATGTTGGTAATCCTATGTTTTTCCCAAGAGAGTCTCGGTACCGCCAGAAACTTGTCTTTTCTTCTCTTCACTTTTTTGCTACAATAAAGTGTTTCCATGCACAAATAAATAAAAATGCACTAAAAGAGAGTGTTTTGTTAAAAAGAGATAAAAATGAAGGACTGTAGCAAACAATAGCAAGGAAATAGTAGCAATATTAAGTGTACAAATATAGTGTTGCATTTCTGGTCCATTAAACTAATTATGTGGCCTTGAAAACTGTCGAAGACTAGTAGGTATAATGTTTCTTTGTTCCAAGTATAAATAAAAAAGGTTTATTTGTAAATCCAATCTTCCGCTTCCCTGTCGGTAGCAATAAATTTGTTTTAAATTAACGTCTTTGAAAACAAAACCTCGTTATGAGAGCAACGGACTTGAACGATTCGAACAAATTAAAAGGAATATGTATATTTGGATACTCAACAAAAAATACAAATAAATACATCCCGTATATTTACTTTTACCAACACCGTGCCGGAAAAATACAAATTTAATCTAGGTAAAACTCGCAGGACTGGTTGGGTTCAAACCCAGCAAACTGATGCCTTCAGTTACAAAGAAGCCCTAACATCGTGGCTTAACAAAAAGGAAACCGCCAGCTTCCTAGCGACGAACAAACGCTCACCTAGTTTTGCCCCGTTTTACATCGAAGAACGCTAACCTTATGAGAGTGCTTATAGAATCACTTTAAACAGATATTAAGTTACAAAGAGCCCTATTATTATATTGATTTTATCATGGAATATTCTGTTACGCTAAATTTTAATTTGTATTGTAAGCTCTTTAACGAAGGTAATTTGAAACATTTTATTTTACATTTGTACTTCGAAATTTTGAGCGTCATATTTATTACGGACCGAATAAATAAACCTGTTCTTGATCGGACATGTAATGGAGCTTCATTGGCATGGAGCTCTTTCGCTGCTTTTAGAAAATCTAATTAAATATGAAAGTCATTACTTACTAGGAATAATTTATTTACTGTGGTTTATTATTAGTAAATAATGCACACAACCTCTAACTACAAATATTTTTATTCTAGTCTTATATACATTTCGGTTACAAAGTAACCATCCTCAGAGACATGACAATATATACTAGCTAACTCTACACAGTTCCCTTATTTGTAATGAACCGAACTACTTGCCCCCGTCCAGAACGCCGCGGCCTCTACTTTAAACAAAGCCCGGCCACGGTCCCCAGGTAACATCAAGAAGAAAAATATACTTCGTAAACAGTATGTACATAAGACTAGAATAAAAAATATTTGTGGTTAGAGGTTGTGTGTATTATTTATTAAACATAAAGGTTAAAATAGTAATTCCTCACATTATGAGAAATTTTGTACACAAAGATATTCATTTTTTAAAAATCATGTCTTAATATTGTAACGGACAAGTTGTGATTTATGGCATACGGCTCGAGCGGACACAACAGCTACATTGTTCTAGAACCTTCTAGAAATAAGCGGGTAGAAATTACTAGAAGAGCCGAGTTGAGTATAAAGAGTTTGTAGTGCGATAAATCTTTTATAATGCAGTGATCAGAGTAAAAGACAGTGACGAGGGAGGGGGGTTAGATACACTATTAGCGAACTAAGCACTAATTATCGAAGCACTAACTAAGCGAACCAAGTAGATCTGTTCTTGAGACACTGTTCGGAGGCTTTATAAATTATAATTATGTAAATAATAGTAACCATAAATGTGTGTAGATTAATAAATATTCAGCTAACATTGTCTTATAATCTATTAAACCCCTCTAAGAACGTAACAATATGACTAGCGGATGTGACGCAAGAGTGACATTCGTGGTGTCCGTTACGAAATTTCCCTACATCGTTTAATCTGCTTTAATCTTGACCCTGTTCATAAATAATAATGCTTTAAATTGATCTTATTTTTTTAAAGCAAATATGAATTACGTATCTCCTGATATTTCTGTAATCCTCTCATTAAAACTAATTTATGAATTGCTTGGGATGTTCATCTTACGTAAAACAGCCTTGACAAATAGCCTCGCTGACTAGATTTCATGTGTACGAACTTATAATCTAACTTTATTAACACACTTGACATTTTCTGACCAGCTGTTTCAGTGTAGAATTGTTCTGGACCAGCTGTTCCAGAATCTAATCGTGATTCTGCCTTAACTATAACAGAGGTATTTATTTGATGTAACATAAATGACGTACAATTTACATTCTTTCATTTTACACGTTGATATTATTAATTGCATCAAGGATAATATTTATGGTAGGTTTAATTAATTTCATCTTCCTTAAACGTTGTACATTTTTGTAAAATATTTATGCTATTCAAAAAATCAGTAAAAAATTTTATTTTGTACATTAATTGCATTTTTTATTTTAAAAACATGTGACGTTAGGTTTCTTTGTAAGACGTGCATAAACTCTGATATCTTCTCGGCAGGAGGTATTTGTTGAAATGAATAGAAATTCAAATTAGGCTTGAAATATTTACTTTCACGTCTACTTTAACAAAACAAATGTTCTCCATTAAAAAAAGTTTTAGTTTGTAAAAATACTCTCAGTTATTCAACTAAAATGATTGTAGTAAATTTATAACTTGAAAACTATTTCGAATTATTTTTTGTTTTGACTGATCTAATCTATTTAGATATTAATATTGGATGATGCAACCGTCTTCATTAACAATGCCTTCATCTTGGTATAATTTTAATAGTTCTGTTTCAAACGCGTTTATGTATAGTGTGTGCTTGCAGTGCTATGATCAGATAGGTCCTATTGTAAAACTGTTTTATAGTGAGGAAAATGTAAGAAATTTTGTAATTAATAATTATTCCTATTGAAATATGTAAATTTTGTACTACTTAATATTCTTATCTTTTGAAGGTTATGTTAGAGTATAGTAGGAGATAGAATTAAATCTTTGTAACATTGAAGAAAATCTTTAATTATAAATTAAGAAAGTAAAAATAAGTTCATAATTCATGTAAACTAAATCAAAATGCTTAGCTTATAAAGAAGTATTGTATTTTATATCTTGTATATAAATTGTATCTTGCAATAAAATTCCCATAGGAAATCTTACCAAGTATCGCTTTGTATTGTACTGTACTATCACTAATATGGGGTCACTATTACATACGTTTCTAAAGCTAACAAGCATTCTAGTTTTGTAAAGGTGTAAGTATTGATTATGTAACTGTAAACGCTGTTATGCCTCTTATTTTACAAGTTTTATTATGTACTATTTTAGCTTTTGTTATACATTTTTAAAATTTCTTTTAATAATACTTTTATTGAACTTATGACAGCATAGTGTTTCTTTGTCGCTTGAGATTTGGTTTTGCCACATAAATACTATTTTTTAACTTTTATAATTAAAATAAAAAACTATAAAAATATACTCTAGAATTTTGTAGTACATTACGTTCGGTAAAACATAATTAATCACTTTTACATTAGTTTATGACTATCCGAACTTTAATTTTGTACATTTCTAAAAACTTACTGTGACATAACGTTTTCGATCGCTCCGTGGCGATCTTTAACAGTCTAAATTTTCTGCTTCGAATTGTTAGGTTAAGCGGTAACGATTTTAAAGGCAAATTTACGATAGTATCAAAGAGTATGTGTGATTTGTATTGGGTTTGTTCGTTTAATATGTTTGTATTTTGTGTGTTTGTAAATTTCATATTGTTCTAGTGTATGGAGATGAGGTCCTTTTTTGTTGCTGTGTAAGATTTCTAGGTCATGGTAAATGACTGTGTATTTGTGTCCTGTTCCTTTTATGTGATTGTAAAATGCTGAGTTTGTGTTCTGTTTGTGTTCCTCGACTCTTTGTTTGAATTTGCGACCTGTTCGTCCAGTTTAGAATTTGTTGCAGTTTGTACAATTTAATTTCTATACGCCTGGTGCTTGTAGTTTATCTTTGTTGTTGGTGTCGTGTTGTATTTTGTATTGTAGTTTGTTATTTGTTTTGTATGCTATTTGCTATATCTTGTTTTTTGAAATTTGTGGGCTATTTTATTTGATATTTTGTTTATTTTGTATATTGTACCATAAATTATTTATTATTATGGTATTGTATCCGTTTGTTTATGCTAAATATTTAATGGTGTCTGTAAAAGTGATTAAAAATATACTTTAAAAATATAATATTACTTTCGTGTATTTATTTTGCGTTCATTTCTTGATAGATAATATTACGTTCACAATATTTCATATTGTGAGTGTAGAAATCTACTTTTTCTATGGAAGCTCCCTTCTATAGATAACGCGTTTCGGCTATCCATCAGGTGTACGCTAGCTGTGTGTGGAGTGCTAGGTAGTTCTGAGATGGACGCGTCTTCTACAGAAAACATCACGACTAAAAATGGCGGAGCATTACTGGACACATCATAAATATAACAATTTTAGAAGAAATTTAGGTATAACAACAAAAGTAATTATGTCTTTGTTACATTTTAAAATCTATTTTTTTCTGCTGGTCTTTGTAATTATAAAGATTGTTGTTGGTTCTTTAGTACTGTTATGTTTACATTTGTATTATTCAAAGATAACAGAAAAATACTACTTACTTCGGAAGGTTCTGTAACTTCAGGTCCAATGTTATTGCGAACTGAGGTGGAAGTCAGTTACCGGTATTACATTGACGAGTTCCTTAAAGGATTTATTGCTAAAATCAACGATATTTTACATCTTATCTGTACAGAGTGGTCAATTGCTTTATTTATTTACAATATAAACATAAGGTTGAACATCAAACAATTAAAACTCGCTGTAGGTAACTAAATAATAACAATTTCAATTCTTTATCCGTTGCGTTTCTGTTTGACAGTTCACATTATTTTATTTATGTCGTATTGGGCATTTTTCAGTGCTTTGTGTGTTGGGTTTATTGTCAAATTGATAACAATGGTTTTTGTTTCAGGAGAACACGGTCGCTCAATGCTCCGAGTCCCATTCAGCAATTTGGCCCTTGCGGGCGGATAATGAAGAATTCCGCTATGGTCATGTAAGTTGAAACTACATTCATTTCAATTAGTCTAATCTTAAATAAATGATAGTATGTCTGTGCGCTACGTAGAAAGGTAGGCCTACAGCCGATTAACACCTTCCTGTCGGAGGAAGCAACTGTTTTGTCCTTGCAGAAATACAGATTATCAGAACACTAACTGCAAACAGCTTTCTTAGTATTTATTTATAAGCGTAACAGCTTAAATATAAATTTAAAAACATTTTTTCCTGTATTTGCCAAGAAAAGAGAAGTCTTTATACAAATATATGGTTTAATTTTATACAGAAGATTAAAGCGATACCTTTAAATATAATATAAAAAACTTGGTGTTTTTGTCAGCTCTGTGCGCTCATGAGAGGACAAAGTTGGAACCTGACTCTCAGGGGACGAACAGCACAAGGGGTTTGCGGTAGAGATGTTAGGTGGAGGTTGATGTCGCGGTCGATGTCAACATCATAGAACGCATAGATCACCTGCTCTACTTAATCAAGCTCAGGCTGCTATTGTGCTTATTATTATATGAGATAATTAACTATATATATAATATTATAATATATATTATGTTATTATATTATATATAGGCAATATATTAATATTGCTTATTATTATGCAAGCAATAATGGTAGACTTTCATCACGAGGAAATTGGACACCGTACATTCATCATACTAAGTATATGTTGACTTATACTAAGTACTACCTACTGATGTTACTACAGATAAATTTCCCTCGCATGGTATAATGTGGGGTGGAAGGGACGGGATGACCTTGAACGGACCAATCAGAGCGAAGCAGCCTGCTAGACCGTGAGGTAAACATCCATGTAAAATCAAATCATTTTATTTTCAAAAAGCATCGATGTAAGGCATCGCGATGTACTTCCACCTACCCGTTGTGTTCAGCTCCGTGTTACAATGTGTTTGGCTTACATAGATGTCGACATCGACCACGATCGCGACCTACACTCCACCGCGACCCAATTGTACTGTTCGCACCCTTAAACGTAAATACTATGAGCACATGTTGAAAGATTTGCATAATAAAATTAAAGTTAGAAACGAGGAGAGAAACATTTGCTACTACGAAAAGTTTTTGAATCGGAGAAAAAATAATAAACTGTTTGTTAGAGAAAAATATAGAAGGGAAGGCCTACTGACAGTTTGCCAACACAGTTCTCAGAAACAAAATGTTATTATGACAAAAGATGATTATGAAAAGAGAAATTTCAGACTTCATTACTATTCTAAAACCATTCTACAGATCATTCGAATGACATCCTACTTTCCGCTACATAAATTTATGGAACCTGAAACAGAGAGAAAGGGTTGTAAAAAATGTACTGGGAGAATGCTGTCCTCAAAGTACACACAACACGCTAGGGCGTTAGCAGGCAGATAGTAGGAAAGGAACTGAAGAAAGAAACTCACTCAACCAGAACCCAAAAGCAAAGATAATACCTGTAACAGCATGGACCTCCGTTTGCCTTCATTGAAAAAATAACTTTAAAAAACAGAACAAGATCTGAATGTGTAACTTAGTACACAACTATAAAATTGTGAAGTTGGAATCCATAAACTATCCTAGTCAAACATAACCTATTTTGTGATCTTGATAATCAAAGATAACCAACCTGAAACATAAGAATACATCTGGTTGCTCCCTCTTGTACATAAACTTTGTTGTATCTTGTTATATTAAAGTTATTGATAAAATATTGAAAATAATTAATAACCATATTTTTACTTATTAACAAAGAACACAGTTTTTTATAGGCGACACATTCTAGTTTATACTTAGTGCAAAGGTTTTTTTAAATACAGTTGATATTTATTTAATTATTGAAAATAGAAAAAGCATTATATCAGATTTTGTTCAGATGGATACAGGCTTTCATCGATATTTTTTGAAATGGTAATAACAAGCAAATTAAAAATTTTGGTCAGCCAATAAGTAAACACATCTGCTGCGCAGAATGCATATACAAGTTAATGCGACAGGTATTAGCCTCAGCATGAAACATGCTAACAGTGGTGTATAATGAGGCGGATTTAGTAGTACAAAATACTACAGTAGGTTCATTGGTTGAAGAGTGGTGAAAGGATGCCACAGTACAAGTTGCCTGCGAATGTATGGCCAGAAAGAAAGACCAAACCGGAGAAATGTTTAGATCAGGTGTGCCCTATGGCGGCCCGTTGAATCATTCTGTGCATATAACAATTCTGTGATTTATGTAGGTATATACACAATTGTGGAGTGTGATTGGGGGCGAGAGAATAGCTGATAGGTTTTGGGGGTTCCGGTGGCTGTGAGTTCTGATCCGCATGATTCAGTTCGGATTGAGCTTTTAGATGTGTTTTACCTCTATGTCACTACCAAAGGATAAGACTTTTATTGTGCTCTTGAGACTTCTGTTATTGTAACAGATGTTGCACATGCATGTTAGAAAGGAAAGTAGGATTAAAATAGCTGCTTGAGAAAAATAGTGTATTTTATCCAATGAATCTTGTCTATTCACCTTTGATTCAAAATTTTGAACCAATAAATTAATTGACACAAGATAACATTTTCTAACTACGCATGGATTATATATATATTTTGATATTTTACGTTGTCCATTATTTTACCTTGCACTGACTTTATGAAGTTAATATATTACTATTGTAAATACTTTTATCCACCACTAAGTGCATTAATTTTACCTTGTGTGATGAGGCACCTTTCAGTCATTTGACCAGTGTCGAATCACTCATAGAGTGATAAAAGTATTTACAATAGTAATATATTAACCATATATATATATATATATATATATATATATATATATATATATATATATATATATTAAATATGGTGATATGTTTTCTTGTATATATAGTTAATAAATTAAAAATATTTCAAAAACAAGAATACTTTTAATGAATATATTTATTCAAAGCTTTTCGCCGATAAAATAGTATCAGCATCTTCAGGAAAATAATTATCTAATAAAATACTTTTACAAAATTAAATCATATGTACTTTGAGTACATATGTTTTTTGAAATATTTTTAATTTATTAAATATATATATATATATATATATATATATATATATATATATATATATATATATATATATATATATATAAATTATATCATATAAGATGGGGAAGAAATGCTCTTTGGTGCAGATAGTTTGAACAGTTTTAGAAAGACATGGATTCAGAATACGGAGACTTACTGGTGAAAAACAATGAGAAATGGCTAATTGCAGAAAAGTACCTTGCAATCAGAACGAGGTTTCTAAATTCTTACATAAGTTACACATCTAAAGACGGATTGTTACTTGAAAGGAGAATTCACAAACACAATTTTAAAGACAGTAGCTTCGTCTACAGACCTAACCACCAACTAACAACTTCAATCAGTCTAAGAACTTCAATCCACAACTTCAAGTTAGAGACAAGTTAATATCAGACGTGGGTATTGTTAATAAATAACAATAATCAAATGATTTTTTGGTGCTTTTTAGAAAACAATTTACCATCACATTGTGCTAGCTGTCTACAAATATTAGAAGATTTCAACGACAGAAGTGTAAAGGTTTGGAATTTTCCGGCCGGATTTGAAATAATTGAAAAGTTTATTACTAGTTTAATGAGCTTGAAGAGTTGAAACCAGATGAATTACTGTTCAGCATTCCTGTTGGTGGTAAAATTTGAAAGCCAATCCCATTTGCAACTTGGACTATGATGTCTCCAATCTGATTCATTCTTTCAAATCAGAAAAGAAAAAGGGCCAAGTTTTTTGAAATTGTTATCCCAAGATAAGTTCCTTCACTAACAAAATTTCGGTCTGAAAACGACATCGATGCTTGGAAGCATCTACTTATAAGAATATCTCTTTTCAACATTGAAGTTTGATAAAAAAAACAACAGAAGGAGCCTCACTGACACTTGACTGAACAATATATGAGGCTGTCTATTATACAGCAGATGTAGATGTGGATTTTTGATGGCTGCAGCTGTACATTTGGAAATGAAATTTTCCTTAAACATTTTTTTATTTGGTATATGGTTAATGTTAACTCACTGTGTTCACATTTTCATAGTAGAAGTTTCTTTCCTAACTGTAACTTGAATTTAAATGACTTTTTTGTTATCTTAGTTGGCTAGACATCGCAGAAGAGTAAAAGTTTTCCCTGGTTTCTATTAATGTTTAGGCAATTTTAATTGGAATGTACAACTTTACCTATGGCTCATCTTGGAAAGGAAAGAAGGAAAATAAAGGCTAGGCTCATTAATAAAGTGGTTTCATTTTTATTTTAAAAAAACTTGTGTGTTTAAACATAACCAAAAGACACAGACAGTGATAAACATTTTCTTTTCAAGTTCTAGTGAGATATTATGTGGTCTTATTACTTAGTTATTTCTTGTATAAAAATAACTAAATGCAAATGAAACTTAGAGAGACCAATTATGCAAAAGCGTTATTCTCTCAAGTCTTTGAAACATATTTGTTTAATTCATACACTTAGACTCTAAAATGCCACTAGAAATTATTTTACAGGTTTATTCATTGCTAAAAGTTTAAATGGATAATTCTATTAAGATTATAGGAAATGATGCAAGTGATGAAACTCTCTCTGCTCATAGGAGGGGAGGTAGCGCTCAGGAGGAGAGAGCTTACTCAGCCTGACATAGGAGGGGAGGTAGCGCTCAGGAGGGGAGAGCTTACTCAGCCTGACATAGGAGGGGAGGTAGCGCTCAGGAGGAGAGAGCTTACTCAGCCTGACATAGGAGGGGAGGTAGCGCTCAGGAGGAGAGAGCTTACTCAGCCTGACATAGGAGGGGAGGTAGCGCTCAGGAGGAGAGAGCTTACTCAGCCTGACATAGGAGGGGAGGTAGCGCTCAGGAGGGGAGAGCTTACTCAGCCTGACATAGGAGGGGAGGTAGCGCTCAGGAGGAGAGAGCTTACTCAGCCTGACATAGGAGGGGAGGTAGCGCTCAGGAGGAGAGAGCTTACTCAGCCTGACATAGGAGGGGAGGTAGCGCTCAGGAGGGGAGAGCTTACTCAGCCTGACATAGGAGGGGAGGTAGCGCTCAGGAGGGGAGAGCTTACTCAGCCTGAGTCTGCTAATTTTCCTGCTCTGGATATGGATCACTTTCCTAGCAATAGACTTACATGCTGACGTGTTATGTTTAAAATGATAGCAAAGACATCCTGAATGCAGCAACTTTACAAAATTTAAATGTTTTCGGAAAAGCCATGTTACAAATGATATCCACTGAGAGTTTTGTGTAGGTCTGAGCAGTTGTTCTGCACATGTCGTTCCTTTTTGCTCCTGTCTTTCCCAAGAGAGTTTCATCACTCGCCTCACAAGCTGTAAATAGGTTAAATTAATTAGCCAACAGAAAATTTGGTAACTTAACAGTATCTGTTCTTTCTCATTTTGTTCAGGTAATTTTTAAAATGTAATTCTTTCTCTATTAACAAATTATTGTAACTAAAACATTGATTTAGAAAATTAGTATCGGAAGGATGTTTTTGATGTAAGAATCTGTTGCAGAGAGTGTCATTGTAGCTTTTGTTTAGTATTTAAAACTAACGTTATTAACCCTAGAGTGAACGGGCAAATAAAAGTTACATAAGTAGACGCGCTGGGTCTTACAGACCCAAAACGTAAAAAATCAGTAAAAAATTTTTAACAATTGTAATTGAGTCAAACATATTTTTATACTACTTCTAGGAATGTTTTCAGTATTTCAACACTAAATTCACAAAATAATATTGCTAAATAAAATTCATAAATATTTATTTACTTTTTTAAACATTTTACTCAAAAGAATTGCAATAATTTTATCAAAGTTACACTAAGAAGCTAAAAGTTGAACAAAAATACTGTGTTTGTTTTACACGCACTATTTAAGAGTAGTTCTAACATTAAAACAATAACAATTACTTAAAATTGAAAAAAACAAGTTTCTATAGAGTTCCAAAGTTTTACTTTTTCCAGCATTGGCTACACAACATTTCAGCGTGGCCTAGACATAACCAAACTTTACACTCTTTACAAAAGTACTTTGTTTTGTTGTCTTTACACAAGGAACATCTACCACGCTTACCTGGAGCCGGATTCTGTTTATCTTCAGCTTCATACCCGGAAAATTTAGTTTCTAACTGCCGAATCTCTCATGGTAGGTTATCTTGCTGAGCCCGGATGGTCAAGAAGGGCTGCAGAATCTGTGTTGCTAAGTCCTTGAGGAAAGCTCTCCTGGTTATGGACTGACCATTTGATTTAAACACAATGAAAGCTTTTAGAGCAGCAATGTTCATTGAAGCAAAAAACAAAGTTAATGGCCAACGTCTCGATCCTCTTGCAACGCTGTATTCAGCACACATAGCATCAGCCACATCAACACCTCCTTTAGTTGAATTATAAGTTATGATGCTGGGCTTCTTCTTTTCCTCAGTAGAAGGGTCGATTTCACTGTCATGGTGCATAGATGAGAGTAATATAACACTTTTCGTTTTCTTGGGTACGTAAGATACCATTGTAAAATCTTCTTGGAATCCAAAAAGACTGGAATATTGTTCCTTGTTTCTTGTTGGAAGAAAGCTTGGAGGTATTTGAGGCTTATTCTTCCGCAGGGTACTCACAAGTGTTAGCTTGTATTGTTTCAACAGAGTCTTAGCAGCGTCATAAGAAGTAAACCAATTATCAAGTGTCACGTTATGGCCACTACCTTTGATAGGCTCAACTAACCAGAAGATAACATCATCGGCCTTGTTACTTATCTCGTAAGGACCGTTGGGTTGAGTACCACAATACACTTCAAAGTTTTTTACATAATATGTCTTCGAACAAGCCAGTATAAAGACCTTAATCCCATACTTGGCTGGCTTGTTCGGAATGTACATTCGAAATTTACATCGTCCTCGGAAGGGAACAAGCATCTCGTCCAATGTTGTGCATTCATATGTAGAAAAGTATTTTCTACAATTTGAGACATGTATGTCTAGAAGCTGTCTGACTGCTGCAAGGTTGTCATAGGGTTTTCGGACATTTCTTGTTGTTACGTCATCAAAACGTATACATCTGGAAAGGAACCTAAAACGTCTAAAAGCCATTCCAGCCCTGAACATCTCAACCCCTGTTCCATCAGTCGCCCAAAATTCCCTTACATTCATCTGTCCCCCCATGTAAAACTCCAGCCAAGTATAAAAGTCCTAAATAGGCTTTCATTTCTACAGCCGAGGTCGGTCGTGCCAGATTGGGATCATCAGTATAATTGTCCTTTACAGAATTGGTGAAAATATTAGTTGATTCAACAATCAACTCAAGTAGTGGCTCATTAAAAAATAACGACCAAGAATCTAGTGCAGTTTGAACTTCCCTTAGGTTTCCAGGTAAATGAGATACTATATTGTGAGACCGGGTTCTAACAGTTTGTGTTGGTAAGTTTTTTTGCCATTTTGTCTTTTTATCTTTACCAAGGAAATAATTTTGGGCTCTAGGTATACCTGCTGGTGTTGAACTTGGGTCACCAGAACCTGCAGGTATGTGTAGGTCATCACATTCCTCACTGAGTTCTCTCACATAACCAACTGAATTATTCTCAAGTTCATCATTGTCTACTAGTTCAATATCACTATTTGTGTCATGATCACTGTACAATTGAAAGTCAGGGTCTGCGTCTGAGTCACTTACTTCACTTTCAGATAATTCCTCTAATAAAATACGCTCAATTTCACTTGGTGTTTCCACTCTTCTGCTACTCATAATGATAAAAAAAGCACTACACTATACACTTCTTGAAACACGTTAATACACTAACAGACGTTAAGTAAATAACAAGAAAGTAACATAAAACAATAATTGGTGAGTGTTGAAAAAAAAGTCACCCAAGTGAACGGCCCGGGTCCAACTGACCCACACTATACTTTATCGCGTGACAAATGATGACTAAGAGTCAAGTTGGCAAAAACAGTGACACTATCGCAATCTGTGGACTATTTTGGGAAGGTAGAGAGGAAACCAGCTATCTACAATACAACTGACTTTATAAATAACCTAAAGTAGAAACGCTTGGGTCTCACAGACCCAGCCCGTTCACTGTAGGGTTAAAATAAAACTAAAAAATTTATTACAGTAAAGCAAAAAAAAAAAAAATTGTTTTTGATAAGTAAGACATACTAGTTGTATTTAAACTCATGCACATAAATATGTTTCTTAACTAGCTTGATGTGAAAGAGTTGAATACCAGTAAAAGGATTTGCACTACAGTCAGAGTAAGTGATGCTAAAAGTGTCTGCAGGTATACAGAAAATATAGCAATGGATCCACAAAACCTACTACATTGTGTGTTTCCAATGGCCACTCTAAATAGTTGTACAACCTTTATTAATAATAATAGATTATATCATATCTTGATTATTAGTATGAAGCATGTTTGGCTCATTTTGCCTTGAGCTTAACATGGTTCTTCTTGACGCACACGCGTAAGTCGGAGCAAGTGGCGACTTAGAACCAATATTATCTCTGATGTTAAACATAACCATTAAGAAAGTTATATTCATAAAAGATAAAACTTGAAAGTTTCTAAAAGTATGAAACCTTATTACAATTTCTTGTTTCTTATAAAAGTTTCAATTTTCCAGAATATTTGTAGCAGTTCTTTAAAATTGTTGGAGTATTTTGTTAAAAGAAAAGAAAATTAAACATTTTATTGAATACTTGAGACTATAACTATTGATTTAAGATTTCTTATGTATGTTAAATGATTAAAATCTAATAATATCAAACCTTTTTATGAATTAAGTCAAATATTTTACCTTGCCGTAAAATAATTAATTTATAAATAATATATACATTTTAAAATAGCTTATTAAATAAAACATAAATTATACATTTCAATATACCAGTTTAAATATTTACACTTTTGTCATTAACTTGGCAAAAAACACTACTTACTTATCTTCAGCAGACACGTTTTACACTAGGTCAACACACATTACACAACAAAAAACAATAACACAAAAATACATAACACATATCATGACAACACATCACAAAAAATAGCTTCATCGATTTGCAAACTTAAATACAAAGTAGCATTTAAAACATCCAACACAATTAAAAAACATCTACACAGTTCAAAATATACCAGAATAACACACATAGGGTATGAGTATACAAGATTACATGCAACGACTGCTCCAGTTTTTTACATAGGACAAACAGGGAGAACATATACCACAAGATACGACGAACTCATAAAAGACATAAAAAAGACACAACCAAAATCAAATTTTGCATACACATACAAAATACAATACACTCATATACCAACATAGATATCAATCTACACGTCCTACACTTCATAAAAAAAAGCAACAAACTAAACACTACAGAAAAATACGAGATTTACAAACACCACAAATACTTCCCCAACACACCTGAGCAACAGTCTTGTTCATGGCTCACAGCTTGAATAATGCGCTGACCTAGTGTGAAACGCGTCTGCTGAAAAATATCAGTAAGTAGTGGTTTTATTGCCAAGTTAATACCAAAAGTGTTATTTTAGAAAACCCTCAAGATGTACAACACAAAATCTGCAAGTTTAAATATGCTCTTTTGTCTAAGGTAAAGAGGCGAGAAGATGCTGGATAAATGAAAACCTTAGTTAATCGATTGCCTTTATTTATCTAATAAATTGCAACAAACTTCGGGAATATTTTCTTCATCGGTTTCTTAAACATTTCTACAACAACCAGTGTAAATATTCACAATCACTACAATCTCATTTGAGACATTTTTTTGGGCAAAGGGTCAATATTTCACAGCTCGTTCCAGAAATGTTACTCGCATTATATACGATAGGTGTTTTCATAATTACCACAACAACCTTTCGATTTCTATCTTGACAAAAGGACAGAAACTTATAAATCTGCCCTGGCCACTCTGTCTGGTGAGTGAAGAGAATGCAATGGTTTTGGATTCCAAACAAATGCCAAATCTAAAGTAATATAATATGAGCCTGTATCCCTAAACTTATTAACAGTGGAGTTGTAAAATCTGTTAACTTGAATCGTGAAAAATACTGAAATTGGAATTAAATTGTAATACAATAAGTTTAAAATAATTGAAATATTTTTGTAAAATAATTAACGAGAACGAATTCAACCCGATAGAGAAATATATTTAAGGGGATTAAATAATATATTTGGGGATAATATCACTTTCTCTTGGTATCTGTGCGAGTTAACTTTCGAAGATTAATATTATCTTCATTGTCGAGCATCAACTCAGGATCAGTGATGCTCGACTTTGATGATACCATTAATCTTTGAAAGTTAACTCACACAGATACCAAGTAAGATTCTTGTTTAAGTACATATAGAGAAAGTGATAAGTGAATACAAAAAAACAGTGTTGTAAAGTTAAAAAATATATATATGTATATAAATATAAAATTTGTATTTCATTTATTACAATTTGAAATTACTTGTGACCAGACATTCTATTAATATAGAGTTGTTAAATACAAGTTGTTAAATTGTTAAGTTACACTTGTAGGAAAAGTTTTCGTCTTACGACTTCTTCAGCCTCCGTATTTATTTAACAATTAATGGAATGAATCAAAGTTAAAAAAAAAAAATAATAGTATGATTTATCTAATGACAATATATTAGGGCAATTTCAAATTTTGTTTTACACCCAGAAAAAGATTGTAATATAACAAGAATGTCAGATTTCATAGCAATTTTATTAATGTAATAAATATTTTAGAAATTAATGTATATAATTTAGTTGAAACCTAATTCTACAAAATATAGTAGCTTTATAATTATGAGTAGTAAAGATTTTTCATGATCTATTAAAATTGATTTTAGTGGTTTAGTATAAATCATGTGTTATGATGTATTTCCTCTTAATGCTTGTTAAGATTCATTAGGATTTTAAAAGTGTACAACCATTTGAAACTGGATTTTCTTTGTTATTGGTTTATAATTTTGACATTTATTCTTAAAACCTTTCCATTAAGCTAGGTGGCCTTATTAAGAACAACATATTTATGGAAATATCATTTCATAACACAATAACATTTGTAAAATATTTTCGTTCTAATGTAATAATTTGTTGAATTTAAAGTGGGAGAATAAATGAATTTAGCCCCAATATTTAGTAACTAGGATCCAATTAACCGAAGACAGAATTATTTAAGCCTTCATAAAAAATTGTTGTCTTACAATTCATAAAATATCTAGGGACATATTATGGTAAACCTTCAAACTTTTGTTTCTCTTTATGATGAATTAAAGTTCATATGGAATGGATAGAGTTAACCTTTTATTTACTTAAAAACTTTATTGGCTCTTGTAGTAGGCCTGTACAAAACATTTTAACAGATTACAAGATTTTTTTATACACAGTGTTGCACAGAATGTTTACTTATGCTTTTAAATTTAAGATAGGCAATAATAGTAAAACTGTATAAGTAAGGAACTATAATATGGTTATGATTAAAAACATTTATTAATAATTATATTCCCCACAAAGCATAAAATATTCAAGAAACAGATTTTTCATTTTGAAAAATGTTTTAATAAAGAGCTACAATCTTAAAATAAGAAATACACTTTTAGAAAATATATATACAAATTTCCATTATAACATTAAGAATAAACTTAAGCCAAAATAGAGAATATTTTTATCTCTTTTTACTTACACTTTTCTGTATTAAGTTAGCAATAAACTACTGCTTATTGATTTATTCAGCAGATGCGTTTAGCACTAGGTCAGCGCATTATTCAATCCTGTGAATCACTGTCAAGACTGTTGCTCAGGTGTGTTGTGTTGGTGTGAGTGATTCATAGCATTGAATAATGCGCTGACCTAGTGCAAAATGCTGAATAAATCAGTAAGTAGTGGTTTTTTTGCCAAGTTAATACAAAAAAGTGTAATTTATACAAAAACCTCAAGATGTACAAAACAAAAACTGTAAGCTCTTTTTAATCTTATTTTATTGCCTCAAAGCATTAGAAAATTTCTAGAGTACAAAATTTTACATTTAACAAACATTTTAATTTGTTCTATGTTCATAATTATTCTTATAGATAAAAGTAGTTAATTTCATACAAAGAAATATTTTGCATAAAGATAATTCTATATACAAATATTCTAAGTTAATCAGAAGAAATGTTAATTTGATAGGCATAAGAAAAACAACAACAAAAGTAATGATTTTAAGTTTTGAAATGATCTGAATTTTTAAGCAGTTAACTTTATCTTTCTAGCTGAGAAATATGTCACATACTTTGAGCATTTGAATAGAATTTAGAGATTTTAGATTTTTTTAAATATTAAAACACCAATGAACAGAAAGAAGCAGATACTTGTAGTAAAAGGTTCGTCAAAAGTTTTCTTTCAGTAAAAAATTAGGGCCCTTCTAAATATTTTTTTTTAAATTAGAGCTCAAAACAGTTAACTATCTCTTTGTTCCTCTCTTGCCATTGCCACAATGGAGATGCAGTGTGACACAATCTCAAGGAAGAGGAAGGAGGCTTAGACCTTCAACTGTTCAATGAATCATTTCACAAGGATCTTCAATTTATTTAGTCTATCTTGAGAAATGTCAGTGTGAGAATGCTGTAGTGTGATTTACAGTAGCCCTGAGCAAATCCACAACTTCAGAAAAGTTCATTTGTGTACGTTTTAATGGCAATTGCAAAGGCATCGTATCTAATCCTTAATTTATCACAGTAATTTGTTACAAATCAATTTTTTTAAATTTTAATTTGGTTTATCATTTTAGTTGTGAATAGCTCTATAAACATTAAACCTACGCTGTTTATGTTTGCAACTCAAGTTTTGCTCATGTTATTTTAAAAGTAGTTTGAGCATATATAAAAACTTTGTATGGTTTTTCAATTGGTCACAGATAATTTAAAAAAAGCAATTAACTATAAATTATTCAAAGTGACATTGCCTTTGTAGTTGTTACCAAAATAAGCAAGAGTAAGTGATTAAATTAATAGGGATGGAGAAAAAAGTCCAAAATTAAAGTACGTACTTAATGTTTTATGTTATGTATATAACACATTTGTTTAGAATGTGTGAAATGAATTAGGTTAAATTATACAGTATAATTGAGTACAGTTTTCTGGCATTCCTAACTTTATAATATTCTCCTCTTTTGACGCGTTTCGGAGTAACTCCATTTTTAAAAGTTAAATCATACTCTGATTTACATATGTAAGTACGATTCAAGTTTTGAAAATGGAGTTACTTCAAAAAAACGCGTCAACATAGGAAAATATTGTAAAGTTAGGAATGGCAGAAAACTGTACTCAAACATTTAGAAATATTGCTAACAGAAATTAAGATGAGTATATTAATAATTTGAAATTATAGTCTTTTTAATTTTATTCATAAATACGAGCTATATGCTTCAGTTCCCTGTAGGCCAGAGCTGCTCAAATTGTGGTACGCTTACCCCTTGGAGGTAAGCGGGGTAGGTTAATGGAAAATTAATCCATTTTTATTTATTTCTGTTTTGTAATCATTCAAGGTTATAATTTAATAAAGGAATCTAATTAAGTACTTGTGTGGTCGAGTTACTTAGAATCAACAGATGCAATAGGTTTGTCTCAATATTTCGTAGAGATTTTTAAATATATTTCCAAATATATTGTTTTTAATGTAAAAAATGTTTTAATTTAATTGCCCCCCCCCCCAACAACAAGGGGGTATCCAAAATTTTAATTTTTCATTTAGAAGTACGGTCTTTAAAAAAGATTGAGAACCCCTGCTATAGGCTATAGAAATTAACTAAAGTTTTCATTTGAAAATTTGTATTCATATTTGTATGAAATTGTTAGTTTATAAAACTAAAATAAATTTATAATAGGAAGTGGTAGGAGTTTTTCTGACATTGTAACGTATGGATTGCTTTTTTTCAGGTTTCCTCACTGGTTTTTTACAAAAACAAAAATTTATTTGAGGAATAATTTTAAAAGAACAGGAATTGGTTTTGACCTTTTATCTGAATTGGAATGCTTAGATCTAAAGTTTGGTTCTGCATACATTGTTATAGATAACTAGTACACTAGTGTTGGGGCTCGGCCCGTAAAATGGAGAAGATTATAATTTATGTACTTGTTTGTGTCAATCATATTGTAATCAATACATCATTTTATCCTGATTGCCCTGGTTGTCCGAGGTACTGAATAATTTATAGTTAGTTTTTAAATTTTATCTGTAGTTTTTTAAATCATCACAGAAAACCTGTTGCATGTTTATTCATGTAAAAAATGCATTTCACTGTATATTAATATTAATAGGTTCAAAATTTAGTCTGTCAGAATGTGTGAAAGAAAAAGTTGAAATCTTTTTTAATTTTAAACTTGGTCTTGCAGTTTGACTGTAATAGCTATATAGTGTAACTTAAATATTGATGTGGGTATTTTGGTTGTAATACATTTGCACACTATTGATACTTTAAAACATGCTAAAATGGGCTTAAAATAATGTTTAACCAATAAATTTAATAACTATTTATGAATTAAATCACAGCTGTTAAGCGGGACATGATTCTATCTTTGTAAAAAATGAAAAATTTATCCTAGACAATGATAACGAAGAAATGCATAGACTATTAAAACATTTTCAAATACTCAATTTTAAGTATTTGTTTACAACTTTGCTTTTTCCATTTTTTAATTAATAGGCAAGTCTTTAAATAATTCTAAAAGGTTTGTTAGCTCATAAAGTGATTTACAAATTGTATTTTAAGCTATATTGTGTTAGGGGTACAGAAAGCTATGTTTAGTTTTTCATACTAATGTGGGCCTACATTCTCCCAGAAATTAAAACAGTTATTAAAAAAAGATGTTTTACAAGTTTAACATTTTCATATTATGATTGACTAACACTGCTTACATTTCAAAGGTCAAATAATTCAGTTGCTCTTGGATAGAATTGTAAATGTTTACATCATTGTTCTATTGTTTCTTCCAAGTCATGTAGTTTAGTGTCCTATTATGTTACTTAAAACGTTAATTTCAGAAGTAATTTACAGGTAAGGTATTGCTACTATGTAATAAAATATTTCAATCAGCTCCATTGAACTTTTACAAAAATTATAGAAGATTCTATTTTAATACATGAAAAATAAGTAGAAAATATAATTTGTACAGCATTTTATAATGTAGAAAAGTGTTTTGTTATAACTTCATCATTTTTTTAAATCTTTTAACACGATTACTTTATTATTTCTGCTATAACGGTTTCACATAAAAAAAGAAAATATCGAATTAGTTAAATTAATTACAGTACAGTTTTTGAAAGCGCTAATAACTAAGGTTCATTGAAATTTAACTTTTAAGAGACTCTAAATATTGTTGCTGTTTAGTCTTGAAGGCATTAAATAAAATTATACTATATAAAATACATATTACAAAAAATTATGTACAATCTTGAAAATTCAAGTTTAACAATACTATGAAGTAGTTTGCAATTAGTTTGAAAATGAGAAAGAACCCTTTTTATAATTCATAAATAACCTATTTTATAAAACCATCTTCTGTTGATTTTATTCAAGAATGTTTTTAAATTGTTTAACAAAAAGTAAAACCTATCATTTGTAAGTGAGGGAGAGGCAATGGTTTATTTTGGATTCCTACTTTGATACAACTATTCTTTGAGCTTATTATTTGTGAAGTTATGTTAAAACAAATAAAAACCATACACAAAACTCCCAAATTAATCATTTTTCAAATCATACCCGTTCCAATGACAAAATTGTCATCATCAGTGAGTCTTGCTACTACAAACTCTAACTTACAACTGGAGTTAATGATTAATTTGTAGTGTTGTGTATGTCTTTCATTTGTTTTACCTACTTTCAATTTGATTTTAAGAAGGTTTTTATTATCAGAACCTAAAGGTAGAACCTAAGTTGATTCAATTGTCATTATAAACGTAAGGCCTATACACCTGAATATCTAGCGTTTAATATTTGAACAGATCGTTGACTCTTATTTAACTAGATTATTTTTTCCGTCATATTATTTAAAAGCTCAACTTAAAATATTTACTCACTTACCTTTAAAACACTAAAGGCATTCAAAGACAGAACAAATCTACTTTTAATAAAAAAGAATTTTTAAAATTGAAAGTAATATACCAAAGATAACGGGCTTTAATATTTTTCTAACTGTAAAAAATTAGTGTTTTATCCTAAATATTAAAATAAAGATAGACTTGAAACGTTAACAGTTTTAGAACTTACCTAAACATTTAAACATGAAAATTACTACTGTAAAATGTATATTTTCAAACAAATTAAAATACTGAAGTTTAAAAATCGTATCACAGTAAATATTGACCCACTGATATTTTAATTAATTTATCTTTGGTTAAATCGTCTAATAGTTACATAATTAAGTTCTTACATAATGTTAAATTTCATAATTATCATCAAAGTAATGATTTCATTGATTTGTTTTTTCTTGTTAGGACAATTCAAGACCCAGCAAGTCAAAGGCTCACATGGTACAAACCTCCACTAACAGTTCTCGTCATCAAGAAAGTGCGTGACGTCACGATCCTGCAACCTTTTGTACAACTCGTCAGATGGCTCATAGAGGTAAGTCACATTTTATCAGGGCTTTATTCTTCACTTAGATATAAAGAAACTGTTATTCCAGCATTACTGAATTTGTAATTGGTTGATTATGCCACTTTGTTAAATTCCAAAAAATGATTAATCACAGGAGGATTTTGCATACCAAAATATTAACTGTTTTTCAATTCCTCCTATTAGCTTACACTCTCCTTTAATATATCTTGTACAAATTTTTAATTGTTAATAAAATACATTTTTATTCATCCAATCAAGCTCAAACACATTTTGTTCTAACCTATAGCGAATGACAATCGATGTTAATAGAGTTTTTCAAACATTTACTCATTAATTAAACTTAAAAAACTAAATATCCCAATCAAATTCGAACTAAATAATTACATGTTTGAAATACAGCACTTTGGCACTGATCCATTTTTCCCATAGCAAGTAAACTAGTACTTAAATATGTATATGAAATTATAAGAGTTCTTTGGAATAATGAACCATTACAAGAAATGGATAGAATAAAAAATAAAAGACCAAATTTATAAATTTAAAACAATAAAAAGTGAATAAATAGTACAAAATAGAATATATAGTAACAAACAAAAATAATAGTCCAACACCATATTTTGTATATAGAAGGGAATGGAAAATTTCAAGGAAATTTTCTCTCTATTTTGCCCCTTAATATTGTAACTAACTAAAATAAAAATTTTCTCTCTCAACCTCAGTAGGAATTGACTTAATTTTGTTTCATATTACTTATTTAATATATATTTGTTGATTCCTCTTCATGGGAACTACTAGTTTTCACTAAACACTTGTAAATATTTACAAACTTGTGACAAAACACAAGAAAATTAAGATAATTAGTGATATAAGTGACAAAACACAAGAAAATTAAGATAAATAGTTATATAAGTGACAAAACATAAGAAAATTAAGGTAAATAGTGATATAAGTGACAAAACACAAGAAAATTAATATAAATAGTGATATAGGTGACAAAACATAAGAAAATTAAGGTAATTAGTGATATAAGTGATAAAACACAAGAAAATTAAGATAAATAGTTATATAAGTGACAAAACACAAAAAAATTAAGGTAAATAGTGATATAAGTGACAAAACACAAGAAAATTAAGATAAATAGTTATATAAGTGACAAAACATAAGAAAATTAAGGTAATGAGTGATAAAAGTGATAAAACACAAGAAAATTAAGGTAAATAGTGATATAAGTGACAAAACACAAGAAAATTAAAGTAAATAGTGATATAAGTGACAAAACATAGGAAAATTAAGATAAATAGTTATATAAGTGACAAAACATAAGAAAATTAAGGTAAATAGTGATATAAGTGATGAAACGCATGAAAATTAAGATAAATAGTGATATAAGTGAGAAATGACAAAATAAAAACATTTATAGTGCTTGTGAATCCTAAAGCATTAACTTTTATTACTTTGATCTCTGCAATTAATTACATTTTTATGTCCTTTCAGCATAAGCCATTTTGTGTTGAGTAATAGCAATGATATCATGCAATGCAAAGATTACTAAGTCTCTGATTATTTGAGAAATGTTGTCATTTGAAAGCTAATGACAGTAGTTACAAGATTGTTTCTGTGAAACCGTTTATCATAGACTAAGAGCATCAGGCAATCTAGTCATTATGACATCGTTTTTCCAGTATTAGAATCTTTCTTATGTTTACTTTCGCTTTGAACATAACTTTTGAGAAATTGTAAAATTGGATAACTATTTCTCAAGTTTTTTTAGGAAGACTTCAATATGAACAAGCAATTGATAAATATATCTTAGCAAGAAAATGTGAATCCAAATCGTATTTTATAAGTCTTATGTAAATAGGAAATTGATTTTATTATTATAGTTAGATAGATAGACAATATCTAACATCCAGTATTATTAGTGTATAGTAACCAAACCAAGATTATAGAATTCCTAATATGCTCTTCCTCACTTCTGTTCAAGGGTGCTCCAGGATAGGCTTTTGTATGCACAATGGTAGGAAAACATAGGTTGGGTTTGTGGCTGAAAACTATCAAAACTAAAGGCCTGGGAATGAAATTTTAAGCTATTCTTCTGCTTGAAAACACAGAAAATTTGGCACTTTTTTTATCAAAACATTAACTTTCTTCGTTTCATCAAACTGCTCGGTCTGACAAGGATGATGCTGAGTCTTAGCACACAGACTGTTAGTAAAGCCGAGCCGGTACAGAACTAGTGAGCAACTTCTAACATGCCAGTGTTGTTTATGGTGGGTGGAACTACCAATGTAAAAATAATTTTTTATAAGTAATCTTGGATAAATTTAATTGTGTTCGGAATATGAAAAATATTTCTAAACAAAATAGTAACCAAATTCTTGGGGGATGGGCAATTGTCCATACTGCCCCTCCCCTAGAACCACCCTTGCTTCTGTTAAGAATATTTGTATGCATTTGAGTACATTTTTCAGCCTTTCCTAATACTAAAATATTTTTCTCTGTTGACACGGTTTTGAAATAACTTCATTCTCAAAACTTAAATAGTACTGTTTGCCTAAAACTTGAGCTCATCTTTGACAAGTTTTGGGCGAACCTTACTAACTTAAGTCTTGAGAATAGAGTTATTCCAAAATAGGTCAACAAAGAAAAATATTTTAATATTATTTTATTCAATCTTCACTTGAACTACTAGTTTTGAATGTTAGGAAAGGTAGAAAAATGTAGTCAAATAGAGGCCTATATAAGTATTCTAAACTTTTGAGTGTGAACAAAATGGTTAATGAATAAGATGTCTTATTTAAAACAAATCAACTGTTCATAATGATTGGAATGGAACATATTATCTTTGTTCCCTCATTGTGAAGAGATAAATATATATATCAAGGAAGAATCAAAGGACATTGTTTAGTTTGATAAAAAATATAATAGTGCTACAAGTTCGGACTCATTTCATTACAAAATATTTAGCAATAAATAAGACCATGTGGCTAAGATAGGTTTTTATATATGATTGTACGAGTATTACATATAAGTCTGTAATTATTTTCATCAGTTATTTGAAGCCTCCTAAAAAATTATGGAAAATAATACCGAACTCGACTATATTTTATTGTAAAATTAACTTATAATATCTACTAATTGAGAAATGTGTCTTTGCTGTTCTTACGTAGATAATTGATTTAAAAGATGAGTTTAGTGTCATTTTCCGTAACTTTTTTAGAAAGTTTCAAACAAATGACGTAAGTTGTCTTATTCAGTTTTATTTAAAATGTTATATCTTTATAGTGAAATAACCAGTAGAAATAGGAAAAATTTTATAAGCTGGTACTTGGGGGCTGGGCAAGGAAGAAGGGAGGGTGGAAGTACTCGGAGGTCATTTTCAAAAACATCGATCCTTGGACTTACGGTGACTCATAGGGTGGACTCATTATTTTGTAACTTACTAATAGTTTTTAATATATGGTAAAAATAACAACAAATGTGTGTTGAGATGGGTAGGCAGCGATAAGCGTTGACGACAGTGCCTGTTGTTTTCTAGATGACAAATACACAATTTCCAAATAAGAGCCAAACACCAGCTTATAAAATTTGACCTATGACTCATTGGTGAAACTGGTGCAGCTCAATCCTGGGTCAAGGAGGGTTTATTGGGGGTGGCCCCAAGGAGGTCCAGCTCCAAAGCTTAACTAGATCTATATGGAGTTCAGGAAATAATTTCTTCTGATGGATTTTTTAGTCCAAAATGATTGACAAAACATTTACGTTTGAACTTAATAAAATAACGATATATATATATATATATATATATATATATATATATATATATATATATATATATATATATAGAGAGAGAGAGAGAGAGAGAGAGAGAGAGATTTTTTGGACTAGGAAACTGACAGACTTACCTTGGTAAGAGTCCACTCTGTAGTCTTGAAATAGAAACACGTAAAAGCACTTAAACAATGATATATTTCAACCACACAGTGGTCTTTGTCAATCGAAGAGAAAACACAAAAAATTTGAGAGAATGAAATAAAATAATTGTAATCACCTTCAATTGGGTAAGTCTGTCAGTCTCCTAGTCCAAAAAATCTAAATAATCTTTACCAACCAAAACTAACCTATAAATAAATAAATAAATAAATATATATATATATATATATATATATATAGATTTTTTGGACTAGGAGACTGACAGACTTACCTTGGTAAGAGTCCACACTCTTCGATTGACAAAGACCACTGTGTGGTTGAAATATATCATTGTTTAAGTGCTTTTATGTGTTTCTATTTCAAGACTACAGTGTGGACTCTTACCAAGGTAAGTCTGTCACTCTCCTAGTCCAAAAAATCTAAATAATCTTTACCAACCAAAACTAACCTATATATATATATATATATATATATATATATATATATATATATATATATATATATATATATATATATATAGTTAAGTACAGTTTTCTGCCTTTCCTAACATTACAGTATTGTCCTCTGTTGACATGTTTCAGAGTAATTCCATTTTCAAAACCTAACTGTTCGCCTAAACTTTGAGATTGTCTTTATATACTCTAAGTAACGGCTCCACCACTTCCAGATTTTGCTTTCTATTGGTGCAATCCTACGCTTGTTTCTTGCGTTCACCTACTTAATGATGTTAAACTTTTAAATATAACGTTCAATTGTGTATTTATTTGTTCATTTATTACACTTTCCTTTCTTTTCTTTGCTTTATAAATTTCTAAAATATTTTAACATCTACCTTTATTAAAATAATGTAAAATTTTCATTGTATTTTTCATTTTTTGCTGTTTACGGCCCTCTTTAAATAATTCTGTAGCATAAATCGAATTATGTTTCTCATACTTGAAAAACCTAATATGCTCTTTATATCTGATCTCTTATTTTCGTCATGTTTGTCCTATGTATGTTGCTTTGCTATTATATTGCATTTTATAAATTCCGTTTTTACTCAACTTGTTTAAACTTTCTATACTACCCTCTAATTTATTCTTAAATGTGTTGTTAGTTTTCATTCCAACTTTTGTATTATATTTCTAGAAAAAAATTTATAATTTATAAACCTCTTTCCCGTATATGTAAATTTAGCACATTTTTGTCTCTGTATTTCCTTTGAGGGACTTTTTATTTTATTTCTTTTGCCCTAAATTTCCTAAACTTTCTTATTGCTTCTTTGTTATATCCATTATTCTCAGCAATTTAAAATATAATATTCAGCTCTTCTTTATATTCTTTTACATTTAGCTGTATAAATAGTAATCTGTTAAAAAGTACCTAAATCCCCTAATTTATGTTCTAGTAAGTGGTTCGATTTTGTGTTAATAACATTAACAATATATGTATCTTTTCTGAAAATTCCAAATTTTATATTTTCCCCTTTTCCTTTTAATTTTAAATCTAGGACATTTAAACTACACTCCCTTACTCTCTTTTCGTGACAGGGAGTGTTCATCCAACACTGATGAGGACAGCTAGATTGTCGAACAATGACATTTTTTTAAAATATGTTGTAAGAATTGCATTATTTTGAATGTTTGCCGCCTAAATCAAATTTATATATGTATTCGCACACATTTCTAATAGTTTTTTAATCAGAATTTTAATCAACTTTGTAATGTATTACAAAGTTATACCTGCTTCATTTCTTAATTTTTGAAAAAAGTAACAGATTTTAAAAAAGAAATCTTTTACATTTTTTGAACAAAATTATACTTGTTTGTGACTAGAATTGAATAAAATATATTGCCTTATATTCTGAGTAAGCTCAATCTTACTAATTATATATTTTACAGACAGCATTCATCTATCCTTTGCCTCTAGATAGATAGAAATAAAATTAATAAGTCATAATTATATTAATCACTTTAACATTTGTAAAAGTGATTAATTAAGTTTCACCGAACGTAATGCACTACAAAATTCAAGGGAATTATTATATATTTTCATTTGTAGTGTATAAATTTTTAGATATTAATTCTTAAGGAATTTAGTTATGTTAAATATTACTGTTATCTGTTACATAATTAGTTAATTGACCTGCAAAGTCAAGAATTAAATTGAATTTAAGAATGGTGCATTCAATAAATAATTTTACTAACAAAATTTAAATTTAAATAAATCGAGTTTTACTGCACAAAATTATACAAAAATACAATAAAAAGAAAATACATTTGAATCGTTTACACTAATTTATAACTGACTTTACATTCTTTTAACATGTCATGAATGTATGAAAACTTTATATTATTTTAAAATCTGTGGCATGGCATGATATCCACAAGAGATTGCTTTTACTTAAATTAAAGTACATTTAAATTTAGCTTTATTCAACATTTAAAAAAATTGATATTGCATCATACAAATTAATTATCACTTCCCGCATTTTAAAAATATAAAAACTTGTACTATTTTGTTGTGACCAGTTAAAATTTTGATTTCACATCACTTTATGTTAAAACTAGAACTTATCTGAACTGCAATTTGTGGGGCAGAACATGGCTCCCGAATCAGATCTCGCCATTCAGCATTTTGGATTTGAGTTGATTGACAACCTCGCCCGGTGTTGAGTGTTAGTGTAGCAACATTTCTTGGAACAAAATAAAATAATAAGTTATACCTTCACATAATTAAAACTGTTAACATTTTAAAAAATCCATTTTGCTCGCCCCATCTTGCAACGTGTGTATGCGTCTACGACCGCCAACCAAAGAGAAAGAGATTAAGGCTACAACGTGAGTTTTTAAACTTCTGCGCAATGTTCCAGTACATCTTTCGATAGCAGGTTTTGTGGATATCCTATCTCAACCAGTATAATTTACTTTATAATTTACAATTTTTTTTTATTATATATTTTTAAACTAATATCTCGGTTTCTTTTCTGAAGCTGTTGTAATATGTAACATTTGCTTAAATAATGTTACACACTTATACATGATTTATTAGTATTAGTTTGTTAAACAAAATTATTTAATTTTGTAATTACCAAAATATATATCTTTTTTGAAAAAAATATATCTTTTTTACAGGAAAAAAGAATGGTTGTATTTGTTGAGCAGTCTGTGATGGATGACTCGTTACTGATGAACAATTCCGACTTCAACACGATGAAAGATAAGTTAATGACATTCCGAGATGGCAAAGATGATCTTACGGACAAAATAGACTTTATTATATGTTTAGGAGGTGATGGCACACTGCTCTATGCAAGCCTCTTATTTCAGGTACAATAATAACTTTTATTCATAAAATATCATTTTCCTCTATTTTATACTTAAATGGGTAATTTATATTTAATAATAATAACAATATGTCAAGTAAAATTGTGTTAACTTTTAATAAAAACATAATATTTAATTTATATCACACAAATTGTGTGAATGTTTTATAAACTTAGCTACTATGATTACTTTTAATGTAAATTTTTCTCTTTATTTTAGTTTTTATTTAAGGAATTACCAAAAGTGTAATAATTTATACAACTCCTTATATTAGCTCACACTCTTCTTATATATATATATATATATATATATATATATATATATATATATATATATATATATATATATATATCTTGGTATTTATGCGAGTACTTTCAAAGATTGGTTAGTGTCTCCATCCTCGGGCATACTGAACAGGGTTTTGGACTGCGAGCTGCGTGGAATTTGCCGTTGACCTTGGTGTACCGTTAACTTCTATTTTTAGATTCAATGCACTGTGCGAGTTTTTAACGTTCGTTTTGGGAAAAGCTTTGGATATAAAATAATAAATATTCTTGTATTTGAATAACCTATGTTGTTTTAAAATATATATACATATATTAAAGAAATGTTTTCTAAATAATTCCTGTACTACAGTACTCTAAGTATGTATATGTACTGAAATTATATTACTGAATTTTAGGTACCCACCTAAAAAATAATAAATTCCATCTGTGTACCGGAAATATAGTTATAAAATAATACAGGTATTTGCCTAATAAAGTTAAAATATTGCAATTTAAATGTGGTGTCTGAATATCCAAGTACTGTTCTATTTTTTTTAAAATTAAATTAAACTATTATTGAAGAAACCTAAGAGAGATTTGTATGTAAACTTCAATGTCCTAAACTATCTAACTAATTTCTAGGTAAAAATACTTGATCTGTTTTTTCAATTGTTCAAACAAAATTCAAATTATTCATGTTTATTTGAGCACTCGAGATAATCATTAAACAAGTGACAAGCCGGTTGGATATCGAGTCAAAAGTTTCTTTATTTAATGCGACTTGTCGCCAACTGATTTGTTACCCTTATCAAGCCTGTAATACTATGCAACACAAAATCCTTACAATGAATGCTTAAGTGAGTAATATGAGAAGCAAAACATCTAAGCCCTACACGTTACCAAGAACTTTCTTTGAGCTATAGCTCTGCTAACTCGTATTTCCACATTACTATAAATTCAAATTACGTAATTCTTCTAAGCCCTTAGGCCTTGAGTTTAAATCATTGATCACTGTTCCCTCCCCTCACTGGGTACCAGGGGTTGATCTTCCCTGACTCTGGTATAACAAGCAATCAACTTGATTACAAGCAGGCAACTTCAGTTCAACTGACCCATCTATGAATTGAGGTACATAAATGTTCCTTTTCTTCACGTATCTAATTTTAACTCACCTGGATTCTCTACAGGTGTGCTAAAAATTACCAGGACCACCCTTTACGCACATAAATGATTAGTTTGTTTATGCTATTAACATTTTTAAATGTTTTTTTTAATACATTAAAATTGCAATAACTCTATTTGACAGGAAGGTAGTTATTAAATCCCTCCTATTAGCTCACACTCTCCTGGTACATATCTTGTACAAACTTTCAATTGTTAATAAAATACGTTTTTATTCATCCAATCAAGTCAAATACAGTTTTTTAACTTATAGTGGAGGACAATTGATGTTAATACACTTTTTTCGAATATTTATTCAATAATTAAATTATATAAATTTGGGGGTCTGGTCGGATTCGAACTGAGTATCTTCATCTTCGAAACCTAGCGCTTTTTGGCACTGACCCAAGTTTCCAGAGCTAGAAACTTCTCAAAGTCCTATACAAAAAACCTCCATTTTATAACCTTATATTATTCTAATTTAAAAAATACTTAACTAAGTGAATACATTATTGCTTACTTGCTGACGCGTTTCAAAACATTCGTTCCTTTTACGAAGCTAACCAAAGGAACGAATGTTTTGAAACGTGTCAGCAAGTAAGCAATTACGTATTCACTTAGTTAAGTACTTTTAAAATTAGTTTAATCAGTGAATTCAAGATGATTACATCAAGCAACTTATATTATTGCCATGGCTACCACACAATATCATAAATAATGCTCTAGGATTAAAAATGAATGAAAAGAGGAAAACAAACAAACTGAATTAACTTTGCTTTACAAACAAAGAATGCAAAAAGAAACTACAACACAATGCAAGCGGCAAAACAATTTTATGAATGGTACCAAATAAAAATAATAGTCCATCACCATACATGAAAAAAAATGGAAAATATCAAGGAAATTTTGTTTATATTTTGTTACTTAATATTGTTATTCTGACATATGTATATAAATATTTATGTTAGTTCTAATTATAAAATAAAAAGGACCAAAATAAAATTTTTCTTTGCTGATTTGAGTAGGAATTGCTTTGAAAATTTATTTTTATATTACTTGTTCGTATTTTAACAAATGTTGTGTTTTTTAGCAATCTGTTCCTCCAGTAATGGCATTCCATTTAGGCTCTCTTGGATTTCTCACACCTTTTGAGTTCGACAACTTCCAGGAACAAGTTACAAATGTTTTAGAAGGTAAAATTACAATACATGGTTTGAAATTTGGTGTATAACTTTACCTATCAGTATATTAGCTCCTATTGTTACTAAAATAATGTTTGAACCTATGAAATTCCACTAACCTTTACTTAAACCTCAAAGCATTACCAGAACTATTTTTAAAAAAATTTCTGATGATAACGTTTTTAGTTTTTATTGATGCTGTGAGTCACGGACAAGAGTCACAGACAATGCACTGATCTAATGTGAAATGCATTTCCTGAAAAATATCAGGTAATACTGTTTTTTTGCCAAGTGATATCAATACAAATAATTGGTAAAAGACCTCAAGACAAGCAACACAAAAACTGCAAGTTATAACTTCTTTAGATAACTTCTAGGCCTACTAAATATAATAAACTAAGGCAGCCACTAATCTACCATTATTAAAAGTATAGCCTTATTTTGCTTAAATTTATTATATTGGCTATATTAAATGATTTTATAAACTGTCTAACTATGGCCAATAGAACTGAAGTAGATATATTAATTTTTGCAATATGTTGATACACTGACATGTTTAAATAAATAAATTCTTTGGTTTATTTTTTAAAAGGTTTCTTAAGTTCTATCATAAAGCTGTACATCTTCTGAACCCATGATTTCGGTCTGTCCAGTGTTGTCTTCCAGGCCTCTATCTCTGAGTTCTTGTTCGATCCCCTTTCTCTAGCTGAGACTTGGTCTTTTCGTCTTTGTCTTCCTTGCAGTGCCGATCATAAGATCCCTTTTGACAGTTTTTCTTTCAGCATTCATTGGAGAAATTAAATAAATGACTAATCGAATAACTGACAAGGCTACAAATTTATATTGAATTACATTCTTATATATATATATATATATATATATATATATATATATATGATTTTATTTCATTCTCTCATATTTCTTTTTGTGTTTTCTCTTTGATTGACAAAGACGACTGTGTGGTTGAAATATATCATTGGTAAGTGCTTTTATGTGTTCTATTTCAAGACTACAGTGTGTACTCTTACCAAGGTAAGTCTGTCAGTCTCCTAGTCCAAAAAATCTATATATATATGAAGTTAATATATTACTATTGTAAATACGTTTTATGGACAACGTAAAATATATATATATATATATATATATATATATATATATATATATATATTATTGGTTTTGTCATTACCCTTAGTGGGTTTTACTGCTTTAACCGAACAAATAGTGCAGAACTTGGATAATTCGAAAATGAAGGGATTAATAGAAAAATTCGAATTATGCAAGTTTTAAAATATGCTTTCAGTTGAAAGCAGTCTAGTTTTTTTGTGTCTATGACGATCGTTTCGGTTATAACTGCAACCGTCTTCAGGTATCGTGTCAACAGTCAATATTATTTTAAAACTTAACCACAGACACACAATACTCTAATTTGAGTAAGCAATAAACTTAAGTATAGAGGGTTTATAAAAGCTATAATTATTACCACTTAAATGTTACTGCAGTTAACTTTAGCAAGAAAGTTACATGAATACAATATGTACATATACAGTAAGTTGTAGATGGATATGAACAATGCAAAATTAAAGTTTATCAAAATATTGTATGTAATGTCCAATTGTCTCTCAGAATTAACTCTTTTAACATTGGCAATATCCTCAAGTACATTTACAGAGTAGAAAACACCATCCCTAACATTGGTTTGTCCTTTGATGTACCCCCAAAACTGACGCAATGAAAAGCCTCTGACATTTTAGGGTTCTGGACTCTTCAACTTCAGCTTGTTATTCTTCTAAATCTGACAATATTTCATTTTTCACTTGATCAGAAAGTTCTCCACACACATCTACTAGTTCATTTAAATTAACGTATTCTTCAAAGGTGACTTCCGTATTGACTGCTCATGCAACAGGTGCAGGGGGAACATCTTCATTCAAAAAGTTCACTTGGATGCTGGTCAGATTTCATAACAAATACAGCTTCCAAAAAAAACTTGATATTGTTTCAGTAATTTTGGACGATGCTTTATGGCACTTTGTTGCTGCTTGAAGAACATCACGTTTTAAACTTTTGTCAAAAAAAAAATCGATAACCGAGCAGTGTGTCGATCAATAACTCACTCTCTCGTCACCGCCTTCGCGCCAAACACCTTAAAATTGTTTAAAATGCCTTGATCAACTGAAGGCTGTACAACTAAAATAATGCTTGGGGGGGGGGGAGTAACCTTAACATTGTCCATAACTTAAACAAACTCTTCTGCCTTTGCCACAATTTGTTTCAAGACAGTTTTCCATCTAACGAATAACAGCAACTTTTCTACTACTAAATCTTTGTCTTGTACAGAACATACTGTTATTCAATAAAAATGGTGAACACCCACACAATCACTTCCAAAACACAGCAGAGGCACACTACTGTAACAACAAACTGGTGACTGCACAGGTCATCGATTGATAACTGATTCTCACGATACCACTTACGTCCCAAACACCTTGATCTCGATTTGAACGCAGAGAATTCTTGGAAGGCGATTAATAGTGTGCCATGAGTTTGAGCTCATATAAAAAAATTTCAAATTAAAGAAGTTGAACCTCAAAATACCCATAATTTTTTAAAAATTGTTAGCATATAAAGTTCAGCAACCCAAATCTTTGAATTATCGGCAGTTTTGAATTAAAGACTTTAGAATTATTCATGTTCTATTGTATATATAAATTAAATTTATAGGATTGAAAAGGTATAAGATTCAATATTTTTTATACAACTTCAAATTTTAATTGAGAGGTTTTTGTTAGGCTCTTACCTAAAAATCCCTGAAGGCGGTAAGATGGTCATCAAAATGTACATGGATTATAATTAATTAGATATAGCTTTGTAAACCTCTTATTTTATTATATTTCTTCTTATTTTGGTTTTCTTAGTTCAATTACTAAAGTGCTCAAAAAATTTGATATCTACAGTAATTATATATTTAATAAAAATTCAAACATCCAATTCATAATTCCTATATTATAAATTTGAATCAGATTTTTATTGTATAAAACATCAATTTTTAAAATATAAGAACTGCGAATTGTGTTTTTTCAAAATAGTTTCAAAAAAATAATTTACATTAACCAATTATGTTATAAAAAAAATTGATTTTTCAATAATAGCACAAATCAATTGTACTATTCCAAAAATTGTTTTTAAGTTTCAAAAACAGAAAAGTCGCTTTTATTCTTATTTGAAACTTTTGGAATTTCTCGAACGTCCTACTAAACCTAGACTTAATAAATATTTGTCAATAATTGAAGTAAATTAGTTTACATAAGTGTATCCCAATGTAAGTATAATGTTATTATCATTTATTTTTACTTTTTCAATTTTTTTTTTATTTGTAGGACATGCAGCACTTACCTTACGAAGTAGATTAAGATGTATAATTATGAGAAAGAATGAAGAGTTGTCAAAATCATCGAAACCCCCGACAAATCTTTTAGTCCTTAATGAAGTAGTTATTGACAGAGGGCCTTCACCATACCTTTCCAACATTGATCTCTTTCTTGATGGAAAACATATTACATCAGTTCAAGGAGATGGTATGTATAACTTACTATAGTTTATAATCATTTGAAAAAGTTTGAAAGCAGAAAAAGCCTTACAGAAAATGAGTTAATTACTTTAATAATGATTTTTTTTAATGATGTACCCTTTCATTATTACCTATGGTTTCTGCGAGCCAGCAGACTAATTATTTACACTTTGACCCAGACATTATCATCCGATCTATTAAGTGGTGTGTATGGACAAAAAATATAAGCAAAAATTATTAAAAACAAAAAACTGAAAGTTCTTTGTAAATAGAAAAGTTTACATTAGTGGTCCTTGGACTACTATTATAGTCCAAGCAAAATTAAAAATACGATAAAATTCGATGATTTTGTTTTGAACTTTGGTACTTCAATGACAACAATGGGGATATGTGAATGAAAGTTATATGGCCACTCAAGGTCATAACTATTGCCAACCCTTAGTTGCAGCAAAAAATTTACCTCTGTATTATAACCGTAATTCGAGTAACTACTCCAAAGTCGAAATACTGGTGCTTTTCTGGTTATGATATATTTAGATATAAATAAAGAAAAGAATTAGGTTTGCCAACATCTTACTTTTATCTCTGTCTCATTGACAAACATTGAGTTTACATTGTAATTTATATATATTTACCATGGGATAACAGTGTAATGTAATATATAGATTTCATTTTATTTGTCGTTGTGTGCATTTTTAACATCATATTGTTTTTTTTAAAATTATATTGAAAATAGCAAAAGTTTATACTTTAATGATATTTTAGTTACAAAAAAATAAATGTTTGTCACTACACAAAGTAGCCACTCCCTGCATTTAGTGTTATTGTTTAGAATGCAATAATAACTAAAAATACAGTCTCATCAAATAATGTTTTATTTTATAAAAAACTATTTAATTTCATAAGTGTTAGTTTATATAGGTTAGTGTCATATTTTGTTTGTAAAATTGAAAGACTGTTTATTGTTTGTAACATTTATGCTTTATTCTTGTTTATATTGTACTTTGAAGTAATCTATATAAAACGTAAAAAATCAAAAAATCATAACATTTACTCAATTTGTTGTTAATTTTTTTTTTAATAAGAACTTGTGAAACTTATTTAGATAAATTAATGGAAAACCTAATAGGACAATATTTTTTTAATCTTTTCGGTTGTGTGTCAGCAATATTAAAAAATGTTCTATTGTTGGAAGATAAAGTGACATTTATTTCCTAATGAAAGGAAAGTTGAACATGACTAGACAAGACTTCTATAACAGTTTATAATAGTTAGACTTTCTTCTGGGCCGATAAGATAACGAAATGGATTGATAAGCACCGAGTGGCAATTCTGTCAATTAGTTCCTGCTATTGTGGAGTGTGTGTCTTTCCTGTTAGTGTTGTAAGGTTATATTCCATAAGAATTTCATAAAGTTCAGTGTGGCACACAACGCTCAATGCTCGATTCATATTTGTGTGAATTTTTGTGGCGTCGCCGGCATCACGTAAAAGACTTATTTAAGCAAATTTTGGAAGATATTGTCACCTACTGGCCTCCAGAACAAAGATAACAAGTTTTTATTTTATTATTTCACTGTAGTATAAAATGTACGTTTCTTGACACATAACTGAAAAGGTCCCATTTTGTTTATCATGATTAACAAACTTTATTAGTGAATAGGTTGGCTGCAAGGAGGTGGCTCAAAAACCTTAAAAATAGCATTATAGAAAACCTTCCATTAAAACCACTGCTACTTAGATTAACCTTCCCATTATCCGATCTAGACCCTGCTGGAGATTGGAGATTGCTTATTGCAAATGAAAATGGTATGTTAATTGAAATTTTACTTCAATTATAATTTCAATTGTTAATACTTGTTGATTCCATCTTCACATGAGCTACTAGTTTTTAACTAAAACCCTTGTAAATTGTTACACTTGCCAATAGTAGCACTTACTTCATATTGTTGAGGACGGCCGTTTCGGAAGATTTGTTCCATTCTCAACTCAGATCGCCTTATCAAACGCTCTGAGTTGACAATGGGACTCATCTCTCGAAACAACTGTCCTAAACAATTTAAAGTAAGTGCTACTATAGGCAAGAATAACAATTTACAAGGGTTTTACTTAATTTGTAAAGTTCAAATGCAAAAGTTTCTCTATCGTCATGGTAGATAAAATCTATAAGTTCCATATTATTTGTCATCTATCTACATTCCAGATTTAGTTTACTCAATTAGCATATTTGATTTAGGTTTAATAGTGTCAACACCAACTGGAAGTACGGCATATGCAGTCGCAGCTGGTGCGTCAATGATTCACCCGAGTGTACCTGCCATAATGGTGACACCTATTTGTCCACACTCACTATCCTTCAGGCCAATTGTGGTACCTGCAGGAGTTGAACTTAAAGTAAGTAAATGTGAATAATCACATACTCGGTAAAAAGCTTTTAAAATAAGGTTGTATATATGGTTTTTGTGATGAAACCAGAAGAATCATTCATCCAATGTTTTATTATGTAATTTTATAGAAGATAGGTTAAAAGTAAAGTATAATTTATTCTCAGATTAAATAAACACTGTGCCTGTAAGTTATTTTTAGTAGGTACATCAATTGAAATATTCACCAAGTTAAGACTAACAATTGTTCAAAATAATTTATATGACACTTGTACAATTTTCTTTAATTTTTTAAAATTTTCACCTTCTGTATGTGTATTATTTAAAATGCATTTCTATCTGATCCATTCCTGCCACAGTACTACTTAGGATTATTTTTCTCCTCATATTATTAATTCACATGTAACTTTTATTCTTATACTATTTATAACAAGAGTGGATTATTATTCTTGAAACGTTTTATAATGGTTCTGCCATACAAATGAAGGCAAAAGCAAAATAAATATTATTTTGATCGATCTTCATTTTGAAATACTAACGTAAACGTTCACACTTGAACACTCTTATTAATATGTAAACAATTGCTACAGTAGCACTTACTTTTGGTTTGAGGATGTTCATTATCAGACAGACATTTATATATACAAATATGATTCCATTATTCATTCCTAATGATGTTGGTACTCTTTGCTAACAATAAGCATTGAATAATAAAAATTAATAAATAGTTCTTGTATTTGAATATCCTCAGTTGTCACTATATTCAAATGCTTACATATCAATATATGTTCAAGTATATAAGTAACAATATCTCTTAGAACTAAATTGAATATTCATTTGCTATCAATTTTTAAATAAAGAATTAATTAAATATTGTTAATAGTAGGATTAAAGTAAAGAAGGATTTTACCTAAATGTTGTGAACTCACAACTATCTGAGCATTAGCAAAAGTAACAAAAATAGTGAGATTATTGTCAAGATGTTGCGTTTACATCGAATTGTAAACAACTAAATCTGAAATACCATTTGTTGTAAAGTTGTCCATATTACTGAAATACCATTTGTTGTAAAGTTGTCCATATTACTGAAATACCATTTGTTGTAAAGTTGTCCATATTACTGAAATACCTCTATGCTTAGTAAAAAGTATAAATTATGTTCCTAAGCATATTACGCAGCCCATCAAGTAAAAGAAATTTGAGAATAAACAAATATTACAACTTACAGTTTTTGTGTTGTACATCTTGAGGTTTATAACTTAGTACTTTTGGTATATCTTGGCAAAAAAAACACTACTTACTGATATTTTTCAGCAGACACGTTTTGTACTGACATAGTCTGCTAAAAAATATCAGTAAGTAGTGTTTTTTTTGTCAAGTTATAACAAAAGTGCTAGTAAATATTACCTTTAGTTTTGTGAATTCATAATAAATAATTAATTAATACGTAACTCAGTGAATACTCAACAGTTTACTTGTTGAAGCCCTTCGAAACAATCGTTTCTTTTAAATGTAAAAATTGTTTCAAAACGCGTCAGTAAGTAAGATCTTATGTATTCACTTAGTTAAGTATTATTTAATTATAGTTCAATCAGTGAATTCAAGATGGTTACCACAAGCAACTTTTATATATCTGCTCGGTGTCAACATTCCATTTCTATTTGTGATTTGGTGGAATATATTACTGACAATTTTTTTTAATGATAACAAACATTGAAATATTTCCAACATAATTTTTTACAAAATTTGTAGCCAAAAATATTTTATAACAAAAATGAAGAAAGTTGATTTTTTAATATCATTAATTAAATATTATATGTATGAAAGTTAGGATGTTTTAAATGAAAATAATTTCTACTTTTGCATGTTTTAATATCAGAAAAATTATTATAAATTCTTGAATTTTGTAGTCCACTACGTTCGGTGAATCTTATTAATCACTTGAACAATAGTTTATGACTATCCGAACTTTATATTTAGTAAATTTGTTAAAACGTACTGAGACAGAACGTTTTCGATCGCTATGTGCCGATCTTCATCAGTGTCTTTTTGGAGATGTTGGGTCGAGCGGTGACGGTTTTAAAGGTACGTTTTTGATAGTATCAAAGAGTATATATGATTTTTATTGTGTTTGTTCGTTTAATATGTTTGTATTTTGTGTTTTTGTGTGTCTGTAAATTTCATATTGTTCTAGTGTGTTGAGATATGGTTTTTTTTTGTTGATGTGTAGGATTTCTAAGTTATGATATATGCTTTTGTATTTGTGTCCTGTTTCTTTTAAGTGATTGTAAAATGTTGAGTTGGTGTTATGTTTGTGTTCTTCGACTCTTTGTTTAAAGCTGCGACCTGTTTGTCCAATGTTAAATTTGTTACATTCGTCGCAGTTTAGTTTGTGTACGCCTGGTGCTTGTAATTTATCTTTGTTGTTGGTGTTGTGTTGTATTTTGTATTGTAATTTGTTATTGGTTTTGTAACCTTTTTTTTGAAATTTGCGGGCTATTTTGTTTGTTGGTTTGTTTATGAATGGTAATGAGATGTATTTGTTTTCCCTGTCTGTAGTGTTACAACGAACAAAATAGCCCGCAAATTTCAAAAAATAGGTTACAAAATAGCATACAAAACCAATAACAAATTACAATACAAAATACAACACAACACCAACAACAAAGATAAACTGCAGGCACCAGGCATATACAAACTAAACTGCGACGAATGTAACAAATTCTACATTGGACAAACAGGCCGCAGCTTTAAACAAAGAGTCGAAGAACACAAACATAACACCAACTCAAAATTTTACAATCACTTAAAAGAAACAGGACACAAATACACAGACATTTATCATAATTTAGAAATCCTACACATCAACAAAAAAGGACCACATCTCAACACACTAGAACAATATAAAATTTACAGTCACAAAAACACAAAATACAAACATGTTAAACGAACAAACAATACAAATCACACATACTCTTTGATACTATCGAAAACCTACCTTTAAAACCGTCGCCGCTTGACCCAACATCTCCAAGCAGAAGACACTGATGAAGATCGGCACATAGGAATCGAAAACGTTCTATCTCAGTAAGTATTAACAAATTTACTAAATATAAAGTTCAGATAGTCATAAACTATTGTTTAAGCGATTAATTATTATAAATGCTGAAGTTTCATAGTTAAATGTCTTAAAGTATTTTTTTAAATAATATTTTGCTTTCCATGTATAATTAATATTGAAATAAGACAGTGATGTATATATGTTAAAAAATATTCATTTAAAAATTTTTAATTATATTATTGATAAATATTGTACTTATCTATACTAAGAATGAGTTTTCTAACTTATAACTAGGTTTATCATTATATTTGTTCAAACCCTTAAAAACCATATCTTTCCTAAATTACAAAATTAATTAGTTAATTGTATTTAAGTATTTACAAGAATCTAATAAAAATTATTTTGTTTTTATGCATTGAATAAAGTGTGAGAAATAAGTGTCTAATGGTTATAGATATCCATCTCACCTGATAGTCGGAACACAGCATGGGTATCATTCGATGGACGCAACAGACAGGAGCTGTTCCACGGGGACAGGTACGATTGTGCTGTCCCACCACTCGTTTGCTCACCAGCATGTTTGCTTTCTTTGGTTTTGCATCATTCAGCTGTTTTATATTAGCTGGCATGTGAATATAACTAGCCTAACAGTTGCAATTTCTGGTTAGAATATTTGTACATACTGAATTTTGTGTTGTGTTTTTTTTAGTTGTTCAGTTTTTGTCACTAGTGGCTTATTTTGTTAATTATGCTCAAAATTTTTTTGTAGTTTTAAATGATATACAGAATTATTACCCTTCTGCTTCCATTTCCTCTACAATATATACAAATTAAATCTAGACAATAAATTTATGGGATACTAGCAGAATACCAATCCTTCATACGGAGTTGACATATATTTGTATTGTTTTAATTTGTTTATGGGGTGAATTAAATTTACTGAAATTAAATCCTAATAAATACATCAAACCATAGTTTATAAACTTACCGGTTATTTTCTTGAAAAATTAAGAGAAGGAAAAGCTACTGCTTGCAACATGACATTTGTAAAGTATAACTAACCTTGAAAAATGAATAACAACAATCAATTACTATCAGCTGTTTAAATGTGTTTAAAAGTGTGACAGGTGATTATCAACTGATTAAGCCAAGTATATAATTCAGTATAGATAATTGAGTCTTAAAGGAGTTTTCATGGCAAGTGGGACAGTGCACTGACAGAATTGTTTTAAAACAATAGGTCTATGTGTTAACCAGGAACCATAAGAATGTTCATGTAAAATTTGAGCTCAATGGGGGTCCAGTAGTTTTACGTGATTGAATAACACACACACACACACACACACACACTGACAAAATTAGATTTTTATATAATAGTATAGATAAGCATCCAACTGCATTTATTTTTGGCATTATAGAGAAAAGTGGAAAGTATAAGTCACAAATTTAAAAACAAATCCTAATTAAATTGCAACTAATTGAAATATTTATAGAAGTTTTAACAAATTATACAAAGAATTAGGTTATTATTCATAATTATTATCATTAGTATAAGGGAGCAAAATTTTGTTATAATTTCTGTTTTTAATTTTATTTCTTTATTTGCATTGAACATTATTGTTTATGATATTATAATGATGAAAATTATTTTTAAAATTAACATGTAAACATAAGTTTAATAAAGGAATGATTATTTTTTTAGCTAAAATTGTTCTGCAATTGTTCATACATATTGATAGGCTATTTAAGAAAAAAAAATGTCTGATTGAGACAATTTATTTATACCATATATTTTTGTAACAATGTTCTTATGATTAGACCTTCTACTGATAGAGAAGACATTCATTATTGGGGGCAGAAAACAATCATTCTTACTCTAAAATTGGTTTATGGGTACATTAGATTTCTTTAAATTTATTTATTACTTAATGCAAATGATCTTTAGCAGTCTCTCTAGTGAGAAATATAACTGATTTTATAAGCTATCTTGATGGATAAATAAGTTAACTAGCAGAATATTTCAATTATATTTGTTATCAGATTAAAAACATTGGCACATTTTTGGTACATTGCTAATTAACTATCAACTGAACCATCTCCTAAATATATAGGTTGATCAAGGAAAGATGTGCCAACAATAAATTATGTTTTAAGTTTAGTAAAACAATTAACAAATTTTCAATTATTACAAACGTTAATTCGATTTTTAAGAACAAAATTTTACTGTAGAGATAGAAAGAGTATTGATGTTTTAACATTGCATAACACAACTGGGGGTTTAAATTAAGAAAAAGTACTAAAATGTGGCTAAAACTCTTCAAGTAATCATTGGCTGCTTACAAAAACATATTGAAGAGGTTACAGAAGTTCGTAAATACTCTATTTTTTATAGAAAATTTGGCCCCAAAGAATCTGCAATTGCTTTATGCCTTATTCAATGTGACTGAAGATAAAATAGCTCATTGAAAGAGGCATTCTAAGAAAAGAGCAGGCTTTATAAATTCATAAAGCATCCCAAGGTCTTTTTAAAATGTTTCGAAACGAAAACATTTTATTATCACCCACATACAAAATAACAGAGCTGAAAATTGGTTGAGAATCTCTGAAACTGAAAATAATGTGCTCAGTGGCAAATTGCAAGCATACTTTTAATTGCTTGTATGAGTCAATTAAAGAGGTGCTAACTGTTTGGTTTCAACAGAGAAACACAAATTTATTGTTCTGGAACACTTCCTCATCCAGAGACATATTTATTTTTTTTAGGGATGGGCCAAGACCTAAAATTTTCCATTTTGATACTCAAAATTTTTTTTCTTTTATTCTCGATTGTTGGTATTTTACGTTAAATAGGTGATTGAATAATGAAGTTTGTGCAGTATCTCACAATAAATAGGTAGTTTACAAAAAAAAGATTAACAGATAATTTTTAGCAAAGAAATTGTTAAATGTATGGTAAAGTTTGGTTAGCATGAAAAAATAAGTAAAGAAATAAAAAAATTTTAACAAATAATACTATAACTTGAAAAGTTAAAGATTTTTTTTTTAATTAGAAAAAAGAAAAAGTGTAAACATTTTTGAAAAATATGTCGCTCCCAGGGCCATATCATGGCAGACACATGTAATGAAAGGGTTAATGTTTATTCAGTGTAGTGGGGATTTTTCATGTGCAATGTTTACTCGGTCTAGTAGTAGCAACAAGGAGGTGGAATTAAGACAGAAGAGTCAACCGTTATCTACTTCTTACATCTAATTCATTCAAAATGAGTATCAAGCATAAGTTCAAAATATTCAGCAAACGTACAAGAAACCCAATAATACTGAATACATCCAACCATCCAATAGAACACAAACAGTTTTCCGCTCCTTGTTGCATTAACAATGGTCAATCACAACATTAGAATCTTAGGATAATAAAAATACATCACACAATAAAATCGATAGACAAACATCTATCCCTTAGGTTCAACAATCACAACTCATAAAAACGTCTCGTCCTTTACAATACACAATTGAATGAAAGAACCTAACATGTCTTAAGTATGTAATATAACATATGACAAATAATTGGCTTCTGTCTATGAGAAACAGGCAGAAACTTTACCCTTGATGTTAAGAGCATTTTAAAAACATTAAAAGCTTACAACTTATATTAGGTCACCATTCATTATAGTAAAAAAACACATTAATCCAACACAATTTTTGAATGCATAATAAAAAAATTGTGCATTCGACACATTAATCACACAGAAACAACAGGTGCACAATAACACACCTATCGAGAAAAACTATTGGATGAATGGAGGTAGTATGAAACATATCTTCTGAGAGATTTTACTAACAATTATTGTATTATATTTACTTTAAATTAAATTCCATTGCTATTTACATATAATTAATTTGTTTGTGTATTTTGAGACAAGAATCTTTTAACTACAATAAAAATATTAGAAACAACCACAATATCACAAAACTAATCAAAAATAATTAATAATACAATTTACCTAAGATTAAACCCTTATCCGCATTTCGATAACCATGTCATCATAATCAGAAGGTCTTATTAAAAAATTACAATCTAGAATAAAATAAGTTACAAACTAGACTGACAGTCTGTTTCTCAAACTAGACAGTCTCGTTTGTAACTTATTGTTTTCTAGAATGTAATTTTGTAATAAGATATGATTATGATGACATGGTTATCAAAATGTGGATAAGGGTTTAATCTTAGGTAAATTGTATTATTAATTATGTTTGTGGTATTGGGGTTGTTTCCAATATTTTTTTGTTGTATATACATCTTTTAACTAGTTTATATTTATATTCTGTTTTGATTTGTTTCCTTAGAAGGCTTGTTGTTTGTTATTAGAAGGATGTGTATTTCTTTGGTCGAAATCTTGTTGCTGTTCATGACAAGCTGGTTGTAAATTACAAATTACACTTTTGCTATTACTTGCAACCAGACATTTGTTAACTAAAAGTTGTTAATTGTTAACTTACAATTGGAGGAAACGTTTTTGTCTTATGAATTCTTTGTATACGATACGAGGCTGAAGAAGTCGTAAGACGAAAACGTTTCCTCCAAGTGTAAGTTAACAATTAACAACTTTTAGTTAACAAATGTCTGTTCGCTAGTAATAGCAAAAGTGTAATTTGTATTTCTTTGGGATACACATTTTGTATATTTTACAATTGTATATTATGGATTTGTGCATTTTAAATTTGTGTGTCATCTTTTAAAAGATTTGAAATAGTAGTAATTGAGTTGTTTACTATTATAAGTTTAAATTTCATTGGGTTAGTTTCAATACAATAATTTTCAAGCAAGCTTCTGTGATTTCATGCTACTTTTCTAAACTTATTAGGGATTGTTTAATAACTGAACCTAACCTAACCTAACCTTGAACTTATTAGGGATTGTTTAGTAACTGAACAACTTATGTAGAAAAAACTGATAAATATTGTGAAATATAAATTCTTTATGTAACATGCCAGCTATAACCTTTCTATTTCCCTCATTTTGTTAATAGTTTTTGTTCAAATTTGTCCAAACAGTACAAAATAATCTATAATAAAACTGATAATTTATATTTCAGGTTTTATTTTAATTTTGATTAATTTATCCATAAACAGAAACGTTTTTGTGCTCAAGTACATAGATTATTGATTTTAAAATTACAAGGATTTCTACAGCTCAAATAAATGGATTTTTATTGTGAATATATTAATTACAAGTCCAACAATATATATTGAATTGTGCGCTTGTGTATGCGAGTGTCTAATGCAAGCTGTTTCAGGTGATGCTAAACAAGGATGCTCGCAACACAGCGTGGGTCTCCTTTGACGGACGCAATCAACAAGAGCTCTGTGTAGGAGATAGGTCGGTCACTTTTTTTTCCGCATGGTCTCGCATTGATGGTTCTCCTAATATTTTTTTTTTACTCACATTTTAATAATAAAAGGATTAGGGGCTTTTATTGAATAACTTTCTGAGTTCTTGTAAATTAAGTCATTGCTGCCAGTAATGTAGTTGGCTTAAAAGTTGAGGTCTGGACTATGGTTTTGGTGTATTTTACCTGCCATGTGTAATTGTTTATTAGCTTCCTGGTTAATTTTTGTGAACTTGTCTATTCTTGACCATTTGCCTGTCACTTGTTAGAACAAGCTTCCTTAAACTAATAATAAAATTTCAATGATATTTGAAAAATATTAATACAATATCAGCTTATGTGCATTTCATTAACAGTGTTAACATCTTCAGAGAAAAAATCATGCTACCTTAGAAACTTTCAGTTAATCTCTTTGTTACACGCTCTTCCCCTCTCTCTTTCAACCAACCGAGCTTATGTCACACATTACTGGGCCATTATGGTGACCTGGGATTAGTGTAAAGTGGGGAAGAAGGAGTAGATCTTTAATTTTTATTAAAATGTACATAGGATGGTAACTGTATTGAATTAATATTTAAATTTCCTGTTTATGGGTTTTATTATCAGTTTAATATATTTCATCACAGTTGCTTGAATTTATTGATTTATTAACAAACTTGCTGGTTAATTTTTGTAAATTTCTTTATTCTTTAACTTGTTAGAACAAGCTTTCTGGTTAATTTTAAGCCTTAGATAATATTTCATTTAACTTTAAGATTTTTATTTCAATGTGCTTTCTTTCTTCACCTTTCTTTCCTTATCATATGATCACGGCTTGTTTTAGGACGTCCCCACCTGCTTAAAAAACTGTTTAGTAACAGTTATTCAGGTATTTTATTCTAGCTCTATCCCATATTCCTTGGTCTATTGTTTTGTGTTTCTCATTTCAAGTGAACGGCCTTTGTAAACTTCTAAGTAGAGAATGCATTTTTTCCTTATTATTTCTCTACAAGGGAGTATTAAAGTTAAATTAAAATATTTCAACAACTTTAACATTAAATATTAATATACTAGATAGGAATGTCCAAAATATATTCAATGACAAAGACAAATCTGGGTTGGCAGATTCAGAAACGATTTAACTATTCAGAATTTCATTGAAGTGTTACAATCTGTAATGTCATTTGTGGTTCACATACAAGTCCAATATTTATCATCCAAATATACAAAGCTCTAGGCTGAAAGCAGGATTGTCTGTCCATTTGATTCTTGGTTTTCTATATTTTTGAACATTTTATAGTATTTAGTTAATTAGAGCTTAGCTAGTGAGAAATATTCACAATGGTAAAAATTTATATAGTCAACTCCACACACATTAGTTAAAAAAAAAAAAAAAGCTAGCGTGATTGTGTTATGAACTAGTGTGTTTGTTTTTATTAAAAACTAATGTGTGGTGAGATTTGGAGTTTACAATTTAATTTTTACCATTGATTTTGTAGTGTATTGAAACTTTGCGATTTTTACTTGGTTTTTATTTTACTTATGGATGATCTTTATATTGTGTTTAATTTATTATTATATTGTGCAATTTATAGGGTTCAAACTTATCTAAATAGACAAAAAATATTGCTACATCCCTTGTATAGTGGAGTTTATGGGGAATTGTTTGATAAGCCCAGCTTTTGTTGTTTATATTCTTTAGTGGTTGTTTTATTAATTATTAAATTCCTCCTATTAGCTCACACTCTCCTGATATATATCTTGTACACAGTTTCAATCTTTAATAAGATACGTATTTATTCATCCAAACAAGTTCAAATATGTTATTTTTAACCCAAAGTGGATGACAATTGCTGTTAATAAAGTTTTTTTTTAATGCTTATTAAATTATAAAAATTTGGGAGTCTATCCGGATTCAAACTGTGAATCTTCATGTTCAAGGACTAGCCAGCTTTGGCACTGCCCCAACCTTCCAATGCCAAGAAATGAATTTCTCAAAGACATATTTGAATTTTTTCCCCCATCTTGTTGTCGTCGAAATCTCAGTACAGCCTTAAACTGTTGTCATGGTTACCTCAAAATATCATAAATAGTGCTGAACGGTTAAAAATGAATGAACCGAATAAAATAAAACAAACTGGAAATAAGCAAACAATGATACAATTTTTCTCTCTTGACCTCAGTAGGAATTTTTACTTTGAAAAAAAATTTGTATGAAGTAGCGAATTGTGCATTGATAGGATAGGTGTATGAATGTATGTGAATTCAAAGGATGTATTTTAAATAGAAAATATAACATTTGTAAATTGGGATAGTATCTTTGATAAACAATTTGTTAAGGGAAAGACCTACACAAGAGCTGATAGTTTGTTATTCACTTTTTTTCAAAATAACTATGGGTGAATTTGTTAGTTTTTTTTTAAATCAATATTGAAAAGTTGAGCTTATATTCAGTGTAATAAACAGGAATGTAATTTTATCTATTGGCCAACATTTAGACAGGCTTTCTATAAAAAACTAAGTATCTTAAATAAGTAGTAAAATGGATTTAACATATTTTTAAGGGATATGAATGACGGAAAATTGTGAAATATTGAAACAAAATAGATTTGATGATAAAGGTGAACATGGTGTAAACCACAAAGCTATTTTGAAACAAGAATAGGATTGTAAAAGATATTTACTATAATAAATAATAAAACTATGAGCAACAAATTTGGAATACCAAACATTTAGCCAGTCCATTCCTGATATAGGAGTACTAAATATGTGTAGCACCATACAAGATGTTGATACTGTAGATTAGGGAGAAAAGGATGCTATCATATTGTTCCTACTCTGCCAAACTATTCTATTGTCCTTAAAATGTAATTCTGTAAAAAATATTTGTCTTGGTTTTTACTTCTTTCATAGCTCCAAGGTATAGTTTTAAACATGTTAAGTTTCTAGGGTTAATTATTAAATAATTTTCTGAGTTACATTTAATGTCATAAAATTTAGTTAATAAAAAACCATTCAAACACGCTAGTAAAATTTGGTTCAATCCATAAATTTACTAATCTTATTATTCCAGCTAAAATGAAATAGCAAAATCTTTTATCTTGTAGTAAGTGGTTTACCTCCTTAAATTTATCATTTAATTTATAATTTGACAATAAAACGACAACATTTACCATAACTTTATTGGAAATTAAAAGGAAAACCACTACTGTTATAGATCTTTTGTATTATGTTAGTTAAAATTATCTTTATTGAAAAAAACTTCAAATATAAAAATGCAATAATACAAATTTATTTCTTTGATGTATAAAACTCAACCAAATAAAACAGGATGAATTTGCAGATGTAAAAGTTGAGCTAAAAATCTCTTTAAATTTTTTTCCGACTATTATATAACTAAATCTTTCAACTTGAACTAGGTCTATTTTACGAATTGTGTGTAGGCTACTATGGATTTTAAACAATTACTGAATATAATAGTAATTTAAATAAATCCCTGTTGAAACTATTTTCATAGATACTGTTTAATATAGGCTACCTTTAAACTGTCTATACAGTTAGTCAGTCAGAGAATAAGGGGTTTGGTAGCCCTGATGTTACGCAGCATCTTTCTGCCGCTACACTGGCTATAGGTAGGAATGTGGGAACAGGGGTTTTGGTAAGAGGGTTAGACTTAAGGAGGCGTTTTTTTAAGGGCAGGGTGTTTTTTAACAATGTAATCAATATTGTAACGCAGTGGATCCCGCCTCATATGGGAATACAGAGAAATGAAGCTGCAGATGAACTTGTAAAGAGAGGGACTAAAATTGTTAAAAAGCCATCAAAAGTTCTATCACTGCAAGCAAGAATAAAAAGTATTAAAACATTTTACCAACAAGGTTTTAGAAATATGATGGAGGAAAGATTGAGGGACAAGTCCTATAGTGTTTGAGCTGTTTGAGGTGAATAGAACACTCCCGAAAAAAACATCTGTTGCTAACTTCACACTGGCCACAGAGCATGACTGTCTCGCCGGACATCTCAGCAGAATGAAAATATTAGAATCTAACAGGTGCACAATACGTGCATGCCAAACATCTATTATGGACAAGGACCACCTCCTGGTCTGCAGTGGACTAGATAAGGAAAGACAACAACAAAGGGACTTAACTGGAGTCTTTTGGGAGGCAAGTGAGAACCATTGGAAGAAGAAGAAGAAGAGAGGATGTTTATTAAATATATGGTGAAGAAAGGTAGTTTTTATGCTGTAAGGTCCCTTTTCAAATCAAATCATCTTAACCATGGATGGGCAGTAAAGGCTCTCTTCTAACTTAAATATGCACATCTCCGTATCTTTCACTGAAAATTATGTCCATCTCCTTATCATTGAATTACTGTATTTCACACACTCCACAAACTTCATAATAAAGTTCAACTCTTTTAAAATTCGACCTTTTGAAAAAATTTACTGCAGATTGTAACACACGTACAGTAGTGGAATATTTATATTTTCTTATACAATATAAACACCACAAAATCTATAGACTAACAATTGATCTTAAAATATTATCAGTCTATTCCAAATGTGTCAAAATTTGCATCTGTGTTTGAGTTATGTATTACTGGTAAACCATGTATTGTGTTTTAAATTTACAAGATTAGAAACTTGTATCAAATCAGCGGCACATCCTTAATTTCGTTGAGGGGGGCAAGGACATCGACAACTGGGGGGGGGGGCATTAACTCGGTTGTAATATTCCCCCAAATCAGTCAAGTTACTTCAATGCATCTTACTTTGTTTTACTTTAGAGCACAAACTCAACAACCGTATTTTTAAGGAATATTTCTGAGGCTTTTTATTATTGATGCATTTAAATATTATCAACATTTTAATTTGCTAATTAACTAATTAATTTGCTAAAATCCTAATATCTCAGACACAAATAAAACTAAAAATTGTATTAATAACACTTATTTATTGGTAAATCTTGGTAGTTAAATTTATATACGGCGCATGCACACTTTGCGTTTTCAAATAAAGGACGACAAGCGTAATTTCTTTTTCTTTATAGGGATGGCCAAGGGGGGACCCATGCCCCCTTGGCCTCTCCCTTAAGTGCGCCACTGTATCAATTACATTATATTTTACACTATAGGAAATATTATCACCTATTAAATTATAAACAAAAATATGGATAGTAACATGAATTGTTAAATTATAGATTTTATATTATATTAAGGTTATTTTAATATTTGTGTTATGCTTGCTCTAACTATTTTGCATATGGCTTTTGCTTATGGTATGTTTGCAGTTCCTTTTTAACTTGTTATTCTGTTTTTTTATATAACTTGATAATATGAGGCTCTTGTTTTATTATTAGTGACCTTTTTTTATTTATATATTGTATTGACTTGGGCTTTCTATTTATACTCCATTGCTATCCTATTATACAATAGTTGTATTTTTAAGTTTAGTTTAGGAAAGTGTTCCTGCTAACTTATCTCCTAGTACAGTAAAGTCTCGATAATTCAAGGTAGATGGGACCGAAACCCCCTCGGATTACCTAAATAAGTTTATATAACTTTATACGAACATTTCTTGGAAGCCTGGCACATTTACTTTGCAAACTGTATTGATATAAACATTTCTTGGAAGCTGGACTCATAATTTTCTTTCACAATGATAAAATAGGCTTGACTTTAATAAGCTCAAAATATCAGGACTCGGAATTTCAGGACTCTACTGTACTAGGGGATACTAATATCCCTCCCAAAGTACTTTCCCATAATAACTACCTCTTTCCTACAGCATCCTCACTCACCTAGAAGGGATATGGTATTTTTGTCTTACAAATATAGAGACAAATTTTAAACTCATGCTAAGGTTTGAGTTACAAATTATAGATCGTTAAAATGGATGTGTGTTCTAAATTTTCATCTAGTTGTTTATAAACAGTAAATAGTTGAAAAGGTAATTAGGCCTATTACAATTTTTATTATTAAAAAAATATATACTCTATAATTGTTCAATTTAAAGCTCTCAATAGAATAATGTGAATGTTTTATGCACTGTTCTAACATAAACCAGTATCTAATATTTTTATTTACAAAATTGAATTGATGTAGTTATATTTTAATATTTATAATGTGATGATTCTATATAGGTTTAAAAAAACATTATATTTTTTAGTCTGAGAGTTACAACATCAATATATCCAGTTCCCTCAATCTGTGCGCAAGATCAGATCTCAGACTGGTTTGATTCCCTAGCAGAATGCTTACATTGGAATGTACGGAAGAGACAGAAGCACTTAGATGAATTGAGCGATCTCACCCATTCAACGTCTAATGATACTCTGGATTCGTTGGACCATACAGAACAACTAGATAGTTAAAATTTAGGTATTTATGCTATTTCCTTTGCATATTTTATATTATTTTCATGATATGTAACATCATTTATTGTTATTAAAATATTGGTCATAAATGTTTGTTGGATAATGTCTTCATAAACTAAAAAATTAGCATTATCACAGTGCGTGACGTTTAACAGTGTCTCTGACCTTGAGATTGCTAGGGTGGACTGGTTGCAGTGCAGGGTCAAAACCCAACACTTCAGAAAACATCAGTGTTGTGTTTAAAGTGTAAACAGCTCTAATTAACTAAATGATAATACTGTAATAGTTTGATGTAGACATGATCTTTAAATGTGTTGCTCTGCTTCTACAAAGAAAGAGACGAAATTTGTATTGCATAATGTTTTCAGTTAGACTAGTAGTCAAATTCTAGAGCAGAACGAGGGACACTGTTAAACCTCACGCACTGTACCTAAATGAAACATGGCACACATACACAGACATTAACCATAACCTAGAAATCTTACACATTAATAAAAAAAGGACCACCAAGGGCAGTTCCAGGGGTTGACAGTAGGGGAAAATGCAAATTCACGTAAAATGCTTGTTTTGATGAAAAAACCCCATTTCCTGTGATTTTTAAGTACAAGAATAGCTTAAAACTTCATTTGCAGGCCTTTATTTTTGAAAGTTTTCCACCCCAAACCACCCCATGTTTTTGTCTCATTATGACCAAGAGAAAGTCTATCCTGGAGCTGCCCTTGAGTTCCACTAGAACAGACCATCAACGCACTAGAACAGTATGGAATTTACAAACACAAAAAAGAGACACTGATGAAGATCTCCACAGAATAATTTAAAAAATTCTGTTTCAGTAAGTTTTTACAAATTTACACAAAATTAAAGTTCAGATAGTCATAAATTATTGTAATGTTATTAATTAAGTTTCATTGAACTTAATGTACTACAAAATCCAAGATAAAATTCCTGTTGAAAAAATTCTTGCAACATTTATTCATTTCGTTTTCCAAACATTTTTACCTAATTCAAATTTCTAAAATTAATACATCTTTCAGATAAGTTCAAATTTGATTTTCATATTTTTTCAACTTATGCTAACATTACGGATAATATTATTTATCATATATAGTGTGATATGGTTAATTCGAACTTGGATAAATCCAAAATTTTGGATAATTTGAATAAAACGCTATTCCTGTTGAAGTTGTAATAAATCCTAATAGAATATATTTTGTGTGCATAATTCAAATCTTGTTACAAAATGTCAAGGGATGCATTCTAAGTGATAAGTCTACTACAGGGCAGAAATAGCAACAACTGATTTGGTCCAGTAAGATAACACGATTTGCCAAACCCACTGTCATTGTTTAAAATAATAAAAATTAAAATGTTTGAAAAGTGGAATCAGAATAATCGGCACATTCATGGGGGATTCAGAATTTAAAGACATACAGGTTGGTTTGTAAGCTTAAAAGACAGAAACACAATTTCATTCAGAGAACCACTTAATAGGGATTTAAGAACAAGTAGCATATACTACATTGACAAAAATGATTGATGGTTATTAGTCAAAAATATGTGTAGTGTGAACAAAACCGGACTTTATTTTAAGTGCTTACCAAGCAAGAATGAAGAAAACATAACGGAACAGAAAGCAATGAATGTACTAAGGGGAAAGAATATTAAGAAGGTGACGAGGGGAGAGTTCTGGTTCTGGGCAAATACAGGTGTCTCTAAAAAATTACTGCTTTTAATGTTAGGCAAAACTGTAAAGTCAAGGAGCTTTAAATTAGTTAAACGTTTACCAGTTGCTTACAAAGTTTATATGGTTTATTATTTTTTTGAAAAATAGCTTTTAAACCTTAGACCTTAGTGGGGTTTCACACCAAATGCGGACCAGGCGAAGCAGAATCATGCGAAAATCGCCTGGTCACTAAATACGCAGTGTTTATATGGGAGTTTTCCAATACAACACCAGGCCATGTCGAGCTGTTTTGTGTAGTCCTACCTTCTGCCAATTCAAACGTTTTCTATCAAGCGGTTTCTGCCTTGGTTCAGTCTATTTCAGTGTTCCAGCCCAGTGAGTTGAGAAACATTACGCAATATATTGTTTCAAGTTCTTTTTGCTCTTTATATTTTGTTAATTCAAACATACTATTATAGTGAGTATTGGTATTAAAATATTAATTAGTTCGATTCAAGAAAGACATCCATTGTGGGACCAATCTAACAAGAAGTACATGGATACAAATGTGCCGCTCGACAATATGTAATATATTTTTTAACACTCTAAAATCCACAATAATACAGTTGTTAACAATATTATTTTTCGTTTCTTGTAGCAAAGAATTGTAACAAAGAATTCAGATATTGTAGCAAAGTAAAATGGAAAAACATTTGAGGGACAGCTTTCAGAGTGAATTAAAAATTTCGAGTTTCTCATATAGTCTACTACAAACTCATATAGCCCACAAACTGTCTACTAGTCTCGTAATCTTTATTGATATTGTGTGTCCAGTATCGCCTTGTTTCTCCCACACATTCATCATCTAGGGAGGAACTGTGCAATAACATCATCATTATCGAAGTTGATGACATTATTATTACACTAGGTTGTAGCTGAGACTGACAGGAAGGTAGCACTTCTCACTACAAGGCTAGTGAGAACTTACTACGTGCAAATGCTTAGCAGATCTTGCTCACCTTGGCTCGGCTTTGGTGTGTACGTCACCTTAGTGTTAATATTTTTAAGTTATCACATTGACAAGTTACGTAGAAGTGATTTCTTTTTTAATTTAACTTTCTACAATAAGTTTGGTTGAATTTCTTATCAAAATAATGTTTTTACTTTTTACAAAATACTTCACTGATTTGTAGGTATTGTTGTGTAACTATGTAACTATTTAGTTTGCTTACTAAATATACAAATGAAATTATTAACATTGGATAATATCTGACACTGCCTTGCTTTGTTCAATGAGGATGGCGGTTTTGGGAGATCTATCCCATTATTAACTCATGCTATAACTAGATCTGAGAGTTACTGTGAGTTGACATTGGGACCCATCTCTGAAATGGCTGTCTTATTTAAACAAAAAAGTAAGTGCTACACTAGGAAAGTGTCACATAATATAAAAGCAAGCCTAAAAGTATAAAAGAGTAGCTCAAATTCAAGACGTCATCAAATACAGTAGAGTTTCAAAATTCCGAGTCCCGATATTTTGAGCTTCCCTTAAATTCGATCCAATGTTTTTTAGCCTGTTTTATCATTTTGATAGAAAATGATGGGTTGGGCTTCCAAGAAATGTTTATATCGATACAGTATGTAAAGGAAATGAATTGCACATCCAAGAAATGTTCATATAAAGATCTATAAACTTATTTAGAGTTTCCGTTTAGTGTTTCCGTGTAACTTGAGTTTTCAGTAATCCGAAGGGTTCTCGATTCCATCTACCTCAAATTATTGAGACTCTACTGTATTATGTAAGCAAGCATAAAAGCTCAAACTGGAGATGCAGTCAAATAATATGTAACTATTGTTTCAGAATTGCTTTTAAAGCAATACAGACAATAATGACAGAAGATGTATGGTCTACCAGCGCCCTGGGCATCGATTTGTGCTCTTCAGCATTGAACTCTGTTTTAACATTCTTAATTTTTCTTCGAAAAAGAAAAGTTGGAATGGTTTTAGTGCATAAATTCATGTGGTTGTATTGTTGATATAATGAATTAAATTAGATCAATTTTAGTATTTTTTATTTATTAATTTGTTATATATTGGTGAAAGGATAAAATGATAGAAAAATTATATGTATGAATGAGTTTGTATGTATTCTTTCTGGATAGTACTGTACATTTATAAATATAAGTGAAATGAATAAATAAGTAGATATATATATATTTTGTACTTTGTATAACTTTTAGGCTAGAGATTAACAATATATAATGAACACAACTCAGCTATACATTAATCGACTGCCATTGTTGAAAAATATTATTACTTCTCCCAGTCCATGTTTGCAAGCGATGTTAAAATTTATATGGTTAATAATTATTTGATTGCTGTAATATTCTATTTACATTACAGTAGAGTCTCGATAATTCGAGGTAAATGGGGCCGAGACCCCCTCGGACTACCGAAAGCTCGAATTACTCAGAAATAAGTTCCTGTGCATTAGAAAAAATAGGACTTCTAATGAACCCTAATATAGTAAAACCTCTCATATCAAGATCAATGTGATGACTGTCCTCATTGTTTCATGGATTTGATTGCTTCAAGAGAGTTTATTTTCTGATACATGGCCTGTGCTTTCTAAGGGATATTTGTTGACTGTCAAAACTTATAGCGTAAATAAAGAAAGATGTTTATGGTGCACTGACCTTCTGCCAGACTTCTGAACATAACTGATAAGGCCATTAATACACAACTGATGACTTTGGGTAATACACCAATCTGTAGAACACTAGTGAACTGAATGATACAACAGAATGGGGAGGAAGAAAAATAGGGTATTGATATAAACATTTCTTGGAAGCCTGACTCATTTCCTTTGCATGATGTATAAATATTTTTTGAATGTCTGATTCATTTTTCTTATTGCTATAAACATTTCTTGGGCCCCCTCTGACTTATTTCCTTTTAAATAGAAATACAGTAATAGGCTCAGATAAAAGAAAGCTTGAATTTAACGGATGCTCAGAAAATCGAGACTCGGATTTTTGAGACTCTACTGTATATGCATCTAATTCTATCCTTGTTTGTTAAATAAAAACATGGCTTAAAATTTGTAGAAAACATGTTTAGTGCTTAAAATACTATAAACATTCCAAATGTAAGACCCCTTTATCTAGAGGAAATAAAAGACATAGATATGAAATGTTACATAATAAATTTGTTGCTTAAAATTAAATTTCAGGTTCAACACAATTACTTACTAAAAGATTAATATTCTTGCTTTTCTATAATGTAGCCTATTATAATCAAAAATTTATAGCGTTCGTTAATAAATTCTCAACAATAATTGTTTTTAGAAATACATTTATGTATTTTGCCTTGGTTCTTTTAGATATAATTTTGTTAGAAAAATTGTCAAGAACTGTATTGACAATTATTTAAAATGTGTAAATCTGTTTAGCAATTTTAAAAATTGTTTCATTGTTTTATTTGATGTTTGAAAAAGTATTTTACAAAAAAAATTGTAATTTTATTACAAAAAAATTGTAATACATTTTAGTTAAGATTCTGTATTCAAATCTTAACATTATATTCTAACTTTTAAAATTATTTGTTAGAAATGTGTATAGTTTAATCGATTTTAACATTTTTCAGGCTTTCTTTCTTTTTTATTTCTTTAGTTGAATAAAACAACTTTTTGTAAACCATCAAATATTTAAAAACAGAAGATACTACTCAAACCTGATGATCAACAGTGTAATATATAAACTCGAAATAATTTGTTGATGTTTTTCTGACTGTTAATCTGTTGAAATTATGGTATTAATTTTATTTGTTAATTTTATATTTTGTAAATCATGTTTGTTATATTGTACTAAACCAGTTGTGTGTGATTGCAATATTAAGAATTAGGAGCAAAAGATGTGTTTTTACATTTGCAGAAATGTTATTCATTCTTTACCTTATATATTACACATCCTATGTTAAATGACAAACAGGAACGGACTAAACACATTATCTAGCAATTATTAATTAGAACTCAAGAAGTTTATTTAAATAATTGAGGAATTATAATCGTTTAATACAGTTAAAATCCATCTTCACATAAAAAGTGGTATCCTGATACAAAATTAAAGAGGAAACGATATCTATGGTATCATATTTTTGGGTTAATAATCTTGAAGATAAATAGAGACAAATTTACAAACTGTTTTTTATAGTTAATTAATTGAATTTATATCGTTTATAAATAAATAATATAATTAAACTATAAAACAGTTAAACAATAATATTTTAAAATGTTCCATTCAAATTAATTTTATACTTAAATCGTTTATTGAAATTAGATGTCAAACACTGGTTGAGGTTTTCATTAAACCATTTTAAAATATTAATTTCAACAATAAGTACTTGAGCATTTGCAATTCAGTTAACCTTATGACACAAATCAACATCATAACTTCCTAAACATTTATATTCAGAGATTAATTAAGTTCGAAAGGGAATAAAAATGAACATATTGTAAGTACAAAATAAACAAACAAAAATAAAAAGGTCCAAACGAATACAAAAACAAAACAGGCTTTAAAGAAATGGATTTTTATTAAATAAGTTATTAACTGTTAATGAATAAATGTTCCTGAAAACTCACTGTGGTTGAACAATACCATCCTTAGGGTGGAGCGGCCGCTCCAGGCTTCGCGCGTTAGGGCTTTACTTGTGCTAAATAATTTAAAAGTTTTGGTTGAATGAAAATAATACAACAATGTACAGATATACATACCTAAAATATGTCTCTGATTACCCACGCAAGATATTAAGGTATTGATTAATGATAAAACCTACGAATGAGATATCGACATGGAGACCAAAAGAATAAAAACATCATTTTATTGAGACAGCATTTCAACCCTGATGAATGAAAAAATTATGTAAATAATTGGTGCTTTGAGACAAAATTACTTGATCAAAATTGATCTACACCTTTTTGTGCAAGAATTTTAAAAAAGGCCTTGCAAAAATGTTTTACTCCAGGTCTCGCTTTTTCAAAGACGGCTCTGTAATCATGAAAGACCTTACAACAGTATTGTTTGTTAAATCTGTTTTATTATTATTATTTTTTTTTAATTACAAGGTGACACTGAAAAATGTGAAATTATTAAATGCTTAGTGGTAGTCCTGAATATTTTGCTGTATTGTTGTACATTGGATGAATGCATATACAAAAGAGAATGCCGCATAAGGATGTAATTTTTAAAATTTTGAGAATGTTTCTTAAAGGGTAAGTTGGTAGTTTTACAATTAATTTCTGTTAATACAATTTTTATTCTTATTTTTACTCCATTTATATTTTTTTCAAAAAGTCCTGATTTTTGTGTCATCCTATATCAAATAAATGTCGTGTGTGTATATATATATACGATTGCATAAATACCAAGTAAGATTCTTGTTTAAGTACATAAGTGAAAGTGATAAGTGTAAACAAGAAAACAGTGTTGCATAATCTACAAATATATATATATATATATATATATATATATATATATATATATATATATATATATATATATATACCAAAACTAATATATTTACCAGCCAAAACTAACCTAAATATATATATATATTCTTGATATTTTACGTTATCCATTGTTTTTCCGTTGCACTGACTTTATGAAGTTAATATATTACTATTGTAAGTAATTTTTTCCACCATTAAGTGCAATGATTTTACCTTGAGTGATGAGGCGCCTTTCGGTCACTTGACCATTGTCGAATCAGTCAAGTGACCGAAAGGCGCCTCATCACTCAATGTAAAATCTTTGCACTTAATGGTGTAAAAAATTACTTACAATAGTAATATATTAACTTCATATATATATATATATATACTGTATATATAGATTTTTTGGACTAGGAGACTGACAGACTTACCTTGGTAAGAGTCCACACTGTAGTCTTGAAATAGAAACACATAAAAGCACTTAAACAATGATATATTTCAACCACACAGTGGTCTTTATATATATATAATACGTTTTCTTTTTTAATAGTTTAAAACAACATAGGTTATTCAAATACAAGAATATTTATTAATTTATATCCAAAGCTTTAAATAAATTTCTAATTTGGTTATTTCTTAGTTAACCAGTTTTTATCCACTGACCCACGTTAGTGTACAAGAGATTTTTCTTAAATAAAGTAATGAAACTCAGCTACACTAAACATATCTTTTTTTTCAATTCCTTCTACGAGTTCACACTCTCCTGATATATAACTTGTACACATTTTCAATCATTAATAAAATACAACCTTATTTATCCAATCAAGTTCAAATTCATTTCTTTTAACCTATAGTGGATGACAATTGATCTTAATACAGTTTTTTTAAATATTTATTTGATAATAAATCTCAGTAAGTTTTAACAAATTTACTAAATTCGAAGTTTGGATAGTCATAAACTATTGTTTAAGTGATTAATAAGATTCACCGAACGTAATGGACTACAAAATTCTAGAGTAATATAATTTTGTTTAAAGGTAATTCCTACTTAATTCAACAAAGACAAATTTTATTTTAGTTTCTTTTTATTTTACAATTACAATTAATATAAATATGTATATTCACATGTCAGAATAACAATATTAAGTGGCAAAATAGATAGTGAATTTCCTCGAAATTTCCCTTTCTATGTATAGTGTTGGACTATTATTTTTATTTGTTACTATTTATAACCTTTTTTTTGTTGCTTGCATTGTGTTGTAGTTTTCTTTTCACTTTTGTTTTGCATTGTCCGTTTATGAAACAAGGTTCGATACTGTTATTCCAGTTTTTCTGTTTATTTTATTCTTTCCATTCATTTTTTCCTAGAGCATTATTTTATGATATTGTGTAATAACCATGGCAAAAATTTAAAGCTGTGCATTGGAGGATTCAAAGAGAACCAGATGGGGGCAGAAGAAAAATTCATATAGGCCTACATCTTTGAGAAGTATATTTATAACTATGGGAAAGTTTGCTTAGTGTCAAAGCAAGCTAACCTTCAAACACGGAGATACTCAGCTTGAATCTGACCTAACCCCCAAATTTTTATAATTTAATTAACGAATAAATATTTGAAAAAACTATATTAGCATCAACTTACATCCACTATAAGTTTAAAAAAATGTATTTGGTCTTGATTGGATGAATAAAACCAAATTTGTACAAGATATATATCAGGAGAGTGTGAGCTAAAAAAAGTAACAATTTTGTTTAGTGCCTTATAAAGTAAAATATCTTAATTTGCTTCAGTTAACAAAGACAAGCCACATGCAGTGAAGGCATAATTTAAAATCAGTCACTTCAATGCTAAATATGATTAAGACCACAACATCGCAGAAAATATGCTTCTGCAACGAGAAGGCTGTTGGTTATGTGCTAGTGAAGAAAGTGCCAAGAAACAACTATCGCTGTTTGTAACTCAACATTTGTTAGTTATATAATTAGGGATATGTTTAATGACAATGAGGAAACAGTCATTACATGAATAAAGCAGGCTACTTAGTAAGTAACTTGATACTCAATGAAGCGACTGGCGCTTAGCTAAAATGAGAAGAAAACGAGGTTCGAGAAAGATCGGCAATAATATGATAGAAATGTGAGTAACAATAGTAAGCTGCGGCAAAGTGCCTTATTTCAATCGCTGAGCACGCAATTACGAAAGTTAGAAAGCCATAATGGGCTCCGTACAAGCACATTTAATTACAGAACAATTCGCACCGAATTTACACATAAATGAATTATTAGTACTTAAGCTTATGCAGCACTTACCCTCGTGGAGCAAGAAAGGGCAAAATTGAAGTGGTCGTAGCTCTCGTAGCTGTAGAAGTCCTGGGTACCCAGTTCGTAGGAATCCTGGCCAGGCGAAGTCACACTAAAACTTAAACGAGAAGTCAATAAGCTGCATTTAAAATCCTAGTCATTTAAGAACTATGGCGCGGAACGACACAAAGGAACTTACAAACGGCGATTGTAATTAAAGTCAATAATCCGCAAATAACTTATATAATAACGCGGTCACACTAACACACATTAAGACGAACAGTTTTAATGCTTGTACGAGGTTTTCACGGTCAAAAGCGGCACTTTGCACGCGTTGTGCAATTTTACGTAACGAGGTATTTTAACGAGGCTGTTAACTGTACGACAGTTCCGAGACAACAGGGACGACTAACTAAAACGGAAAATGCGAACTAAGGGAGTGGGGATCAAGCCACAGAAAATCAATACTTCAAATCATACATCGATTGGCAGATCGGACATCACGTGACCATTACTGCACAGTCCAGCTGAGCGTTTGAAAGTAGGCCGCGAAACTTCGAGCGCTGACTCGAACATACCGCCCACCAAAACGAATGTTTTTAATCCGCCAGGTGGGTAGAGGGCGAAGAACTAATTAAGCACCGGAAACCGAGGGTGCCGAAGAAATAGCAGGGGGAAACGAAGGAAAGAGAAGAAAAACAAAAGGGGGGCAAGAGTGCCGAAGAAACCAAAGGTGAAACTCAATGCTGCAGCGGGAAGCCAACAAGCTTGTGGACAGGTCGCTTCAGCTGGCCGTGCGAGGTTTTGACAGTAGCTACGCGGGATACTTGGTCGTGTCCAGGATGTAGATGTATGATCCGACCCATAGGCCAATGAAGGGGGCTCGGATGCTCTCCAGTGATGAAAACGAGTTGATCCTCCTGAAGCGGTGCGGAGTTCTTGTGGTAATGATCGCAGATCAAGTTGACGTACTGATGATGTTTAGGAAGCAGAAGGGGGTGCTTAGATTCGTACGACATCTCAGAATGATTAAGTCTTCCGCCCACCCTGAGTAAGCCCTGGGCGTCGACAAATGGCGTTAGGCTGCGGAGCGGATCGATGATTTGAGCGCCACGACGGAGCCGTTGCAATGTTTCGCTGAAGGCCAGCTCTTGTATGAGCTTGACGCAGAGATCTCTGGCGTTACTTAACTCCTGCACCGAAGGCGTAGTAAGTGAAGTTTTACTCAAGGCGACTTTGGCCTTGTAGCGGGTGTTATGACCGTGGTTAGTAGTCTGGCCTTTACGACGGCAATTATTCACAAACCGCAGGACGTAAGCGAAAACATGGTGAAGAGTAATTAAGTTCGAATGTCGTTCTATAGTTGTCAATAGTCGATTAGGCTCTTGAACGGCCGTACATAGCAGTCTAGGTTCAGATTTATGTTCGGTCTGGTCCGGGTTAAGGCCGGTCGGCTTAGACAAATGCCACGCAGTAGGACATTGTAGCGCCCATGGTGGGCCGTGCCACCACAGCGGATGTTCAGCAAGCTGGTTAGGTAGACACCCACGGGAAGCAACGTCCGCGGGGTTATCAGCAGTCGAGACATGGAACCAACGGTCCATGGAGGTATTTGAAACGATTTCAGTGACGCGGTTGGCAGTAAAAGTCTTCAATAAATAAGGCGGGGTGTTGATCCAATACAACACAATTTCAGAATCGGTGAAGAAAAACGTCTCGGCGTCAGACACAAAATTCAAAACGGGCTGAACGGACTTGTAAAGTTTGGCCAGCAAGACTGCGCCACAAAGCTCCATGCGAGGTATGGTGATCGGTTTAACTGGAGCTACCCTGCTCTTAGCCTTCAGAATGCTAACGGTAACGACTCCATTCCATTCGGTTCTCAAATATATAGCTGCTGCGTATCCAGCTTCGGAAGCATCGCAAAACCCTAACAGGTGATGCTTGGCAGCTCGTGTGCCAACGTGTCGAGGTATTTGGATAGAAGACAAACTGGCGAATTGAACAATGAAGCTGTCCCATTGATTTAAAAGCGCGGTTGGCAAAGGTTCATCCCATGATAACCTTTCGAGCCACAAACGTTTGAGAAAGCATTTGATCCAGAAAGTAATAGGCGTTAAGAAGCCAAGCGGGTCGAAAGTCCGAGCGACATAAGATAGTATGGTGCGTTTCGTAGGCACCGAAACGAAATTCTGACTCTGGTAGGAGAACGAGTCCGAAGTAGGGTTCCATTGCAGTCCCAGTATTTTGATGGCGGTAGAATCGTCCTGGAACAGTAGCGGGTTCTCCAGATGAGCGGAAGGTAGCGTTGACAATAGTGCAGGATCACTTGATGACCATTTCCTAAGTTCCAGGCCGGCGAGTGCGAAAATGTTAATGAGCTGCTGTATCAATTCCTTGGCATCTTCGGGTGTATCGGCGCCAGTGACAACATCATCAACATAAGTCTGCTGAAGTATTGCTTGCGACGCGGCAGGGTATCGGCTACCTTCGTCCTTTACGAGTTGTTCAAGTGTCCGCAACGCTAAATACGCAGACGGGGTTAGTCCGTACGTGACAGTAGCTAACTCGTATTCCACAAGCGGAGATTGAGGCGTCGGTCGGTATAGTATGTGCTGGTGACAGCGATCAGCTGGGCGCACGGCAATTTGTCGGTACATCATTTTAAGATCAGCACAGACGGCGTGAACATACAGGCGAAAGGAAATGATGACGTTAGACAGGTCCTTCTGAAGCTTAGGACCGGAAAGCAATTGCTGATTTAAAGAATTCGCGTTACAATCAGGCGAGGATGCGTTGAATACTACTCGTAACTTAGTAGTAGAACTGGTGGTCTTAAAAACACAATGATGCGGGATCAAATAGTTAGAAGTATTAAGCGCGGGGTACATATGACCCAGAGTCATATATTCTGTCATGAATTGATGATATTGCCGAGCTACCTCCGGCTGACGACTTAAACGTCGTTCTAAAGCATGATAACTAGCGAGGACAACGTTGCGGTTTGACTTAAGTGTTACAGCGTCAGGTTTGAAGGGGAGGGCGACAACATATCTCCCGACTTCATCGCGTTCAGTAGTTGTAGTAAACAGGCTTTCACAAAGCTGTTCGTCAGGGCTCAAAGATTTAGCCTCAGTCACCTCTTCGACTTCCCAAAACCGTCGAATATTGTCATCAATAGACTGTAGCGAGGTAATGAACACTCTAGGTTGATGGGGCATACTATACGGTATGGATCCCATAATGACCCAACCTAAACGAGTGTTAAGCGCGGAGGGCTGGCCATGAATGATAGTGCAAGGCCCATTAGTGAGTATTTGGGTGAAAACATCTGCCCCCAGTATAATGTCAACACCGGCAGGCGAGTCGAAATGAGGGTCAGCTAAAGGTAGATGCTGGTATTGAGCACTTATTTGAGAGGCTAACCTAGTAGCCGGCAGCGGGTCAGTAATGTGGTTAAGCACGGCGGCTTCAGTAGTTAGCATTACACCAGGGTCATGCCTCGAGAATAAAATCAACGTAACGTACTCGTGAATACGTGTGGTCTTGGCGGCGACACCAATCAAAGACATATTTGAACTCCGAGTAGGTAGGCTCAGCAGGACGCTTGCTTTCTTAGTAATGGCAGATATCTGACTGCCGGGGTCGATAATAGCTCTTAGAAAACGAGGTTGACCATAATGGTCCTGTAAGACGACTTGCGCGGTACCCAACAGGGCGAGAGACGAGGTAATGTTGCATGACAAAGAATGAGGTTGAGCTTGAGTATCGGTTGCGCGTCTAGTTGCTGGCCTCGGGTGTCGCGGTGTGACTAGTCATTGTTGTGACGGCGGGTTGTTATGTAACAAAGTATGGTGTGCCTCGTTGCACTGCTTGCAGCGTTGGCTGGACTTACATTTAGCTTGGAAATGTGAGCCAAGACAATTGAAGCACCGTTGTAGTTTCATGATGGCATCCTGGCGTGCCACAGAAGGCAGTTCGAGAAAGGATTGACAGTCAATGATGCGATGTCCTTCTCCGCAATAATAACACATGCCTGCGTGTGTCGTAGAAACATGGGATTGATTCATGTGAAGCGGTGGTAATCGGTGACGGAATACTGACATCCTAGGAGTGTTCATAACAGGAGGTATATTTACGGGGCGCGGTCCGTTGAATGGCCGTGTAGGGCCTGACGCAGCACGTCTAGGCTCGTATACATATTGCGTAGCCTTAGGTGTAATAGAATTGTCGGGCGAAACCGAAGGCTGGACTATTGTACTATGTGCCGTGTTAAGGTTAGGTTCCAGTTGGTCAAAATTTAAATCACGGGCCCCTTGCGAATCAGACTCATTTACTGACGACACCAGTATGCGGGGTTGTTGAGCAGCTCTCGCGTTCGTAGAAGCTGCGGCAGGCGGTTGATCCAACAACTCTAGAGCCCTGGCCTGTTCCGTTATAAAATCATTCAAAAGTTTGTACGTAGGCATACGATTCGTGCCTAGCCTCGTTTCAAAATTTAATCTAGTCTGGGGGTCCAAGTTATTAATGGACATCTGAAAAAGCAGAAAATCAGCCAAATCATCTAGCTGGATAACCTTCAACGCACACACAGCGTTTGAATGCGCGGTCAAGAAGCGGTTCAATTCAGTTTGCGAAGCATTCTTAATTGGTTTAAAGTCTTGAATCATTTTAAAATAGTGGTCAGCCAAACGGCGTGGGTTAGCGTACCGATTGCGCAAAGCTTGATATGCAATGCTGTAATTTTGTTCAGATATTACCAAGCCTGTGACAATTGCTAAAGCGTCGCCTTTAAGTACCGATTTCAAATATTGGAATTTCTGTATATCACTAAGACTGTCGTTGCAATGGACTATTGAATCGTACATCGTTATAAAGTCCGTCCAGTCACTGTTGTTTCCTGAAAAAACAGGCAACGCAAGACTAGGGAGGTTAGGTGAACCTACAGCTGATTTGACGGGCGAGGTTGAGGTCACCTCTGCCTTGATAAGGTTAGGATATTTTGCTAACATGGGCAAATACACGTCCTGAAATTGTCTTTTGATATTAAACGCACTTTCAGCTAAACTTGCCACCTGGGTGGCGAACGTTTGTTCTAATATCTCATAAGTATCCACGAAATTGGCCTGAATGCGTCTTATTTCCCGAGCGATGCCTTCCGGCATCGCTTTGTCATCAAGAAGGGTTTGTACTTGTTCCAAATCATTTAATATATTTTTTAATTTAGCGAGGTAATATTCAGTATTAATTGCCATTATAAATAATTTAATAAAGCTCACAAATAAAACGTAACACAAATTAATTTCACAAAATTTTTTAAACAGCGGTAAGTGGACTGTATAGTTTAATAAACGTAAAGTATTTCCTCATCACAAAGCAAATCAAAATCAAGTGACGTGTACCTATGACGTCACGTTTCCCGCGCGTGTAACTCGCACAAAGGAAATCAGAAATCAAATGTTGCGCAACACTTAGTAAGATTGCATGAATCATATAAATCAAATGAATTTAAATTCAATCTATCCGGCCCGAGGGACCAAATGAAGCGACTGGCGCTTAGCTAAAATGAGAAGAAAACGAGGTTCGAGAAAGATCGGCAATAATATGATAGAAATGTGAGTAACAATAGTAAGCTGCGGCAAAGTGCCTTATTTCAATCGCTGAGCACGCAATTACGAAAGTTAGAAAGCCATAATGGGCTCCGTACAAGCACATTTAATTACAGAACAATTCGCACCGAATTTACACATAAATGAATTATTAGTACTTAAGCTTATGCAGCACTTACCCTCGTGGAGCAAGAAAGGGCAAAATTGAAGTGGTCGTAGCTCTCGTAGCTGTAGAAGTCCTGGGTACCCAGTTCGTAGGAATCCTGGCCAGGCGAAGTCACACTAAAACTTAAACGAGAAGTCAATAAGCTGCATTTAAAATCCTAGTCATTTAAGAACTATGGCGCGGAACGACACAAAGGAACTTACAAACGGCGATTGTAATTAAAGTCAATAATCCGCAAATAACTTATATAATAACGCGGTCACACTAACACACATTAAGACGAACAGTTTTAATGCTTGTACGAGGTTTTCACGGTCAAAAGCGGCACTTTGCACGCGTTGTGCAATTTTACGTAACGAGGTATTTTAACGAGGCTGTTAACTGTACGACAGTTCCGAGACAACAGGGACGACTAACTAAAACGGAAAATGCGAACTAAGGGAGTGGGGATCAAGCCACAGAAAATCAATACTTCAAATCATACATCGATTGGCAGATCGGACATCACGTGACCATTACTGCACAGTCCAGCTGAGCGTTTGAAAGTAGGCCGCGAAACTTCGAGCGCTGACTCGAACACTCAAGTTGACAAAAGTACAGATATGAATGTGCTGCTTTGGTATTGCAAAATATCTCTATGAGAAATAAGTTGATGAAAATCTTTTTTATTGTGCTACCTACTGTCAGCAAAAACATAAGGTGATAGATTTATTGTTATTGGTGGGTACTTTATTAAAAATAACAACATGGAAAATATTTAGTGGCCTATATACCAATGGAACAAAACTTACTTATGTAAGTAACACAGGTTTGAATCTTGACGGCTGTTTTATTAGCTTTTAAACTTGAGTCAAAAACTGACAGTGCCCCATGCATACTGTATTTAGTCTTGCATCTAGACACACATACACAGTAAACTAAAAACGGTTTTTCATGAAGCTGTTTAAATTTATCAAGTGTCTTTGATAGCTTAATTTCCCATTCAGGAATTAGATGACTTTGACGTGGAAAAGTCCTCTAATTATTGTAAACAAGTTTAAATACGTTATCAGGTTAACCCTCCTTGCTTTCCATTCAGGTACATTACAGTGCTTACTTGCATAACATTTTTCAAATGAATAGAACAATGTAAAAATTACACTTGTTTGTATTATATTGGCAAAAACCCACTACTTACTTATTTATTCAGCTTAAATCATACTGTGCTGAATAAACCAGTAAGTAGTGGGTTTTTTCCCCAAGATAATACAAACAAGTGTAATTTCTATAAAAACCTCAAGATGTACAACACAAAAACTGCAAGTAAAAAAATAATATTTTTAAATAAATTACTACTGAGATTAACAAAAAAAAGTTTATTTAGAGCACTAGGTATGATATTGTGTGGTAAAAATGGCAACAGTTCAACGTTGTACAATGGAGGTATCGATGACAATCAGATGTGAGAACAAAATTTATGTACCTCTGAGAAATATATATTTCTAGGTATTGGAAAGTTGGCGCAGTGCCAAGCAACGCTAGACTTCGAGCATGATGATTCTCAGTTCGAATCCAGCTGAACTTCTCAAATTTTATAATTTATATTTGTTGATTCCATCTTCACGTGAGCTACTAATTTTCACTAAACACTTGTAAATATTTACGACTGTGAGTTATGGTCTGAGTTGGCAATGGGACACATATCCCGAAATGGCGGTCCTCAACAAATATGTGCTACTATAGGCAAGTTTGTAATATATTTACAAGTGTTTAGTGTATAATTTAATTATTGAATAAATATTTAAAAAACTGTATTAACATCAATTTTCATTTACTATGAGTTTAAAAAATGTATTTGAACTTGATTGAATGAATGAAAACGTATTTTATTAACAATTGAAAATTTGTACAAGATATGTATCAGGAGAGTGTGAGCTAATAGGAGGGATTTAATATAACTGAGTCTCTATATAAGTTCAATAACAATCTTTCAGAGATCCTGAAAAGTAGAATCTCTGATGAAAAAGATTAGTTTTGGAGATTTGCATCTTTCATATCCAGACAGAAATATATAAGATTTTGCATGTCTTTCCTCTGAAATTGAATTGTAAGTCTCTAGTGATATTAGTCTGGCAATATCTGAACACTTTAAGTGGAAACGTAGCTGGGATTTTGGCAAGAAAGTGGCTCAATCCAAATGAAGTTATTCGAGATATGTTATTGCGGGGGTACATATTTTATTATAATAGTGCAAGTAAAAATTTATCAAGAAAATTATATGGTTTTAAGCTATTTTGTTTTTGTAACAAATTAAAATAATTTACATTGTTGAAGTATTGAGTAAAAAAAATAACTTTTATCCAACTGCATAGCAAGAAATAGTGGTTCCTCATGAACCCTGGGCAACCAAAGATGGAACATAAACTTTGGAAGTTTTATAAAAAAAAATATAAACTAAATAAATATTTAAAAAATCTATTTATAATACCTCTACATTTGTTGTGATACAAACACTCCGGCAGGCTTTAAGAGATTAAAATCATCACTAACAAAATACCCTGGGTACTTTCTAAAGCTTTATGGAGGTAATTATTTAGTTCAAAAACTCTTTTCTTAAAGTTATTAAATTCCTTCTATTAGCTCACACTCTCCTGATATATGTCTTGTACAAATTTTCAATCGTTATTAAAATATGTTTTATTAATGATTATTATTCATCCAATCAAGTTTAATTATATTTGTTTAACCTATAGTGGATGACAATTGATGTTATTACAGTTATTCCAAATATTTATTCAATAATTAAATTATAAAAATTTAGGGATCTAGGTAGGATTTGAACTGAGTATCTTCGTGTTCGAAGTCTAGCGCTTTTCAACTTTCCATATCTAAAAATTAATTTCTCCTCTAATTAATGTACAACCTTAAATTGTTGCCATGGTTACCACACAATATCATAAATATTGCTCAAGGATTAAAAATGAATGAAACGAATAAAATAAACAAAAACTGGATTACTGTTATCGAAACTCGCTGCACAAAAGGTCAATGCTAAAAAAAAGCACAAAAAACTACAACACAATGCAAGCGAGGCAAAAAAAGAAAGCTTATAAATAGTAACAAATAAAAATAATAGTGCAACACCATAGATTGAAAGAAAAGTGGAAAAATGCAAGGAAACTCACCTTCTATTTTGCCGCATAATATTGTTATTCTGATATATGTAAATACATATTTATAATAATTGTAATTACAAAATAAAAAGAAACTAATATCAAAATTTTCTTTTATGATTTAAGTAGCAATTGACTTGTTAATGTTTTTTCTTATATTAATTGTTTATTCACAAGTTGCTTCTGTTTAAAGTAATTTAAAACAAAAGTATTTTTTGCGATCTTCCACATATTAGACCATTTGTTGCCGTGGATAGTAAGTTTGCTAAAAGTCCCATAACTTATCAACTCAGAAAATCTCAAAATGTGTTATTTACTAAAACTTTGATTGTAAATTTTTCCCGTACTTACACAGGTTCGTGTGATGTTTTAGTAAGAATAATGTCAATAAAACTAACTATTATATAGTGAAGTTTTATTCTCATTTAATAAACTAAAAATTTTAGTAAAATTCAATGAAGATCCGCATCTAGTTGTCCTTTACGGGCATATTACAAAACGGCACTCTATTGGTTATAGCATTTTTATTTTGCTTGTGCAGTACAGGCGACGCTAAGAATAGATGCATTATAATTGGCAACCGAACGCTTTATAAGGCTACGTGTGTCTGCGGAGTTATGTTTGACATAAGTAAACATAGAGCGAAAACAAAATCAGTTCGTTAACACCGAAAGCCTACGTTGCAGTATTCTGTGCGGTGCAACGAACCTGGCAAGATAGCGTGCGGTCCCCTGCCTGGCATTGTTTGCTCCAAGTTATCTTTAACAGCTGCCAATTACATGCAACTATGTTGCTGGAGTCCCTGACTGGAGTTTGCAATATCAGCCAATGTACCTTGGATAAAAAACTTGTATATGCACAAGGCCTAAGCTTTAAGATCCTGATGATGTGATAATTTCCAGTTTATAGCAAATGAATATGTTTCTTCTGCAACAAATGTCACAGTTTTTGCTGGAGTAACGGGTACCTCTGTTTGACCTATATTGGGGCGTGAACTTGTGAACCTGCCCATACTAGCCATTATTTGTCGTTCTCCTAATAGCCTCCTGATCCTTCCTGGCCCCCAAAACTTGCCCATCTCTCATGGTAGAAAGCCTCTCGGAATTAACTCCCTCTAATATGCCTATGGGTTTATATTCCTACTAGACTATGCGTGAATGATTCGGGATTAACTCTTAATGTACCTCGCTATTGAGTTCTTTCCATGGACAATCGGAAGACGGTGAAATGAAACAGAACAATAACGTCCTTCAAAATATTTTCAATGGGTTTTAAATCGTTACATTTCTATCAATCTCTGATAAACTTTAAAACTATGAAGAAGTGGCCACGTTCTTTTTTAATAATTTGTTTTGAGCAAATATTCATCTTTGCACTTCCGATTATATGCTTTCTTCATGATTTCCCACTCTTAAAATCAATTTATGTTAAATTAAAACTGTTAATTAATTTTTAATTAAAAAAATAATAACTTTTCTCTCAGAAAATCAAAATAAATTGACTCCATGATTAATTCTAATGAAAATAACAGCTATCAGCTTGGTGGAAGCTAAATTAATATAAATTTACGTTGAAGTCAACGTAAATAACATTTGGACATGTCTGATAACAAAATATACAGAACCGGTTCCAATGACCTTGTTTGGAGCAAGGTTATAGAATCGAATAATGTCAAGAGGTGCCGTTTGATATATCCAACCTTCCAGAAGGATTACAAAGTTTCTTCTTATTCTTTTATAGGTTAATCAAAATGCTTTAATTTGTCTTTTTTTGTAACAAATTTCATATTAATTTTAACTTAATTAAAATTCCTAATAACGAATTATTAATTCCTTATAAATGTAATAAGGAAATTAAAATACAGTAATATAATCTCAAGGTAGTTTTCCTATTACACTAGTTGGCAAAACACTGAAAAATGCTAATAAATAGGGCCTATTACGCATATATATAATGCCCATAGAGCCTATCGTGAAAGGGTCTCTCCTCTCTTTGTTGACTATTTGGGACCTTTTAAGCAAGAAATATGAGATACAACATTGGTGACAATGTAACACAAACGCACATCATGAAGGGTCTCTCCTCTCTTTGTTGACTATTTGGGACCTTTTAAGCAAGAAATATGAGATACAACATTGGTGACAATGTAACACAAACGCATATCGGGAGAGGGTCTCTCCTCTCTTTGTTGACTATTTGGGACCTTTAAAGCAAAAAATATGAGATACTACATTGATGACAATGTAACACAAACGCATATCGGGAGAGGGTCTCTCCTTTCTTTGTTGACTATTTGGGACCTTTTAAGCAAGACATTTGAGATACAACATTGGTGACAATGTAACACAAACGCATATCGGGAGATGGTCTCTCCTCTCTTTGTTGACTATTTGGGACCTTTTAAGCAAGACATTTGAGATACAACATTGGTGACAATATAACATAAACGCACATCATGAAGGGTCTCTCCTCTCTTTGTTGACTATTTGGGACCTTTAAAGCAAAAAATATGAGATACAACATTGATGACAATGTAACACAAACGCATATCGGGAGAGGGTCTCTCCTCTCTTTGTTAACTATTTGGGACCTTTTAAGCAAGAAATATGAGATACAACATTGATGACAATGTAAAACAAACGCACATCATGAAGGTTCTCTCCTCTCTTTGTTGACTATTTGGGACCTTTTAAGCAAAAAATATGAGATACAACATTGATGACAATGTAACACAAACGCATATCGGGAGAGGGTCTCTCCTCTCTTTGTTGACTATTTGGGACCTTTTAAGCAAAAAATATGAGATACAACATTGATGACAATGTAACACAAACGCATATCGGGAGAGGGTCTCTCCTCTCTTTGTTGACTATTTGGGACCTTTAAAGCAAAAAATATGAGATACAACATTGATGACAATGTAACACAAACGCATATCGGGAGAGGGTCTCTCCTCTCTTTGTTGACTATTTGGGACCTTTTAAGCAAGACATTTGAGATACAACATTGGTGACAATGTAACACAAACGCATATCGGGAGAGGGTCTCTCCTCTCTTTGTTGACTATTTGGGACCTTTTAAGCAAGACATTTGAGATACAACATTGGTGACAATGTAACACAAACGCATATCGGGAGAGGGTCTCTCCTCTCTTTGTTGACTATTTGGGACCTTTTAAGCAAGACATTTGAGATACAACATTGATGACAATGTAACACAAACGCATATCGGGAGATGGTCTCTCCTCTCTTTGTTGACTATTTGGGACCTTTTAAGCAAGACATTTGAGATACAACATTGATGACAATGTAACACAAACGCATATCGGGAGATGGTCTCTCCTCTCTTTGTTGACTATTTGGGACCTTTTAAGCAAGACATTTGAGATACAACATTGGTGACAATATAACATAAACGCACATCATGAAGGGTCTCTCCTCTCTTTGTTGACTATTTGGGACCTTTAAAGCAAAAAATATGAGCTACAACATTGATAACAATGTAACACAAACGCATATCGGGAGAGGGTCTCTCCTCTCTTTGTTGACTATTTGGGACCTTTAAAGCAAGACATTTGAGATACAACATTGGTGACAATATAACATAAACGCACATCATGAAGGGTCTCTCCTCTCTTTGTTGACTATTTGGGACCTTTTAAGCAAGACATTTGAGATACAACATTGGTGACAATGTAACATAAACGCACATCATGAAGGGTCTCTCCTCTCTTTGTTGACTATTTGGGACCTTTTAAGCAAGACATTTGAGATACAACATTGGTGACAATGTAACACAAACGCATATCGGGAGATGGTCTCTCCTCTCTTTGTTGACTATTTGGGACCTTTTAAGCAAGACATTTGAGATACAACATTGGTGACAATATAACATAAACGCACATCATGAAGGGTCTCTCCTCTCTTTGTTGACTATTTGGGACCTTTTAAGCAAGAAATATGAGATACAACATTGATGACAATGTAACACAAACGCATATCGGGAGAGGGTCTCTCCTCTCTTTGTTGACTATTTGGGACCTTTTAAGCAAGAAATATGAGATACAACATTGGTGACAATGTAACACAAACGCATATCGGGAGATGGTCTCTCCTCTCTTTGTTGACTACTTGGGACCTTTTAAGCAAGACATTTGAGATACAACATTGGTGACAATATAACATAAACGCACATCATGAAGGGTCTCTCCTCTCTTTTTTGACTATTTGGGACCTTTAAAGCAAAAAATATGAGATACAACATTGATGACAATGTAACACAAACGCATATCGGGAGAGGGTCTCTCCTCTCTTTGTTGACTATTTGGGACCTTTAAAGCAAGACATTTGAGATACAACATTGATGACAATGTAACACAAACGCATATCGGGAGATGGTCTCTCCTCTCTTTGTTGACTATTTGGGATCTTTTAAGCAAGACATTTGAGATACAACATTGGTGACAATATAACATAAACGCACATCATGAAGGGTCTCTCCTCTCTTTGTTGACTATTTGGGACCTTTAAAGCAAAAAATATGAGATACAACATTGGTGACAATATAACATAAACGCACATCATGAAGGGTCTCTCCTCTCTTTGTTGACTATTTGGGACCTTTAAAGCAAAAAATATGAGATACAACATTGATGACAATATAACATAAACGCACATCATGAAGGGTCTCTCCTCTCTTTGTTGACTATTTGGGACCTTTAAAGCAAAAAATATGAGATACTACATTGATGACAATGTAACACAAACGCATATCGGGAGAGGGTCTCTCCTTTCTTTGTTGACTATTTGGGACCTTTTAAGCAAGACATTTGAGATACAACATTGGTGACAATGTAACACAAACGCATATCGGGAGATGGTCTCTCCTCTCTTTGTTGACTATTTGGGACCTTTTAAGCAAGACATTTGAGATACAACATTGGTGACAATATAACATAAACGCACATCATGAAGGGTCTCTCCTCTCTTTGTTGACTATTTGGGACCTTTAAAGCAAAAAATATGAGATACAACATTGATGACAATGTAACACAAACGCATATCGGGAGAGGGTCTCTCCTCTCTTTGTTGACTATTTGGGACCTTTTAAGCAAGACATTTGAGATACAACATTGGTGACAATGTAACACAAACGCATATCGGGAGAGGGTCTCTCCTCTCTTTGTTAACTATTTGGGACCTTTTAAGCAAGAAATATGAGATACAACATTGATGACAATGTAAAACAAACGCACATCATGAAGGTTCTCTCCTCTCTTTGTTGACTATTTGGGACCTTTTAAGCAAAAAATATGAGATACAACATTGATGACAATGTAACACAAACGCATATCGGGAGAGGGTCTCTCCTCTCTTTGTTGACTATTTGGGACCTTTTAAGCAAAAAATATGAGATACAACATTGATGACAATGTAACACAAACGCATATCGGGAGAGGGTCTCTCCTCTCTTTGTTGACTATTTGGGACCTTTAAAGCAAAAAATATGAGATACAACATTGATGACAATGTAACACAAACGCATATCGGGAGAGGGTCTCTCCTCTCTTTGTTGACTATTTGGGACCTTTTAAGCAAGACATTTGAGATACAACATTGGTGACAATGTAACACAAACGCATATCGGGAGAGGGTCTCTCCTCTCTTTGTTAACTATTTGGGACCTTTTAAGCAAGAAATATGAGATACAACATTGATGACAATGTAACACAAACGCACATCATGAAGGGTCTCTCCTCTCTTTGTTGACTATTTGGGACCTTTTAAGCAAAAAATATGAGATACAACATTGATGACAATGTAACACAAACGCATATCGGGAGAGGGTCTCTCCTCTCTTTGTTGACTATTTGGGACCTTTTAAGCAAAAAATATGAGATACAACATTGATGACAATGTAACACAAACGCATATCGGGAGATGGTCTCTCCTCTCTTTGTTGACTATTTGGGATCTTTTAAGCAAGACATTTGAGATACAACATTGGTGACAATATAACATAAACGCACATCATGAAGGGTCTCTCCTCTCTTTGTTGACTATTTGGGACCTTTAAAGCAAAAAATATGAGATACAACATTGGTGACAATATAACATAAACGCACATCATGAAGGGTCTCTCCTCTCTTTGTTGACTATTTGGGACCTTTAAAGCAAAAAATATGAGATACAACATTGATGACAATATAACATAAACGCACATCATGAAGGGTCTCTCCTCTCTTTGTTGACTATTTGGGACCTTTAAAGCAAAAAATATGAGATACTACATTGATGACAATGTAACACAAACGCATATCGGGAGAGGGTCTCTCCTTTCTTTGTTGACTATTTGGGACCTTTTAAGCAAGACATTTGAGATACAACATTGGTGACAATGTAACACAAACGCATATCGGGAGATGGTCTCTCCTCTCTTTGTTGACTATTTGGGACCTTTTAAGCAAGACATTTGAGATACAACATTGGTGACAATATAACATAAACGCACATCATGAAGGGTCTCTCCTCTCTTTGTTGACTATTTGGGACCTTTAAAGCAAAAAATATGAGATACAACATTGATGACAATGTAACACAAACGCATATCGGGAGAGGGTCTCTCCTCTCTTTGTTAACTATTTGGGACCTTTTAAGCAAGAAATATGAGATACAACATTGATGACAATGTAAAACAAACGCACATCATGAAGGTTCTCTCCTCTCTTTGTTGACTATTTGGGACCTTTTAAGCAAAAAATATGAGATACAACATTGATGACAATGTAACACAAACGCATATCGGGAGAGGGTCTCTCCTCTCTTTGTTGACTATTTGGGACCTTTTAAGCAAAAAATATGAGATACAACATTGATGACAATGTAACACAAACGCATATCGGGAGAGGGTCTCTCCTCTCTTTGTTGACTATTTGGGACCTTTAAAGCAAAAAATATGAGATACAACATTGATGACAATGTAACACAAACGCATATCGGGAGAGGGTCTCTCCTCTCTTTGTTGACTATTTGGGACCTTTTAAGCAAGACATTTGAGATACAACATTGGTGACAATGTAACACAAACGCATATCGGGAGAGGGTCTCTCCTCTCTTTGTTAACTATTTGGGACCTTTTAAGCAAGAAATATGAGATACAACATTGATGACAATGTAACACAAACGCACATCATGAAGGGTCTCTCCTCTCTTTGTTGACTATTTGGGACCTTTTAAGCAAAAAATATGAGATACAACATTGATGACAATGTAACACAAACGCATATCGGGAGAGGGTCTCTCCTCTCTTTGTTGACTATTTGGGACCTTTTAAGCAAAAAATATGAGATACAACATTGATGACAATGTAACACAAACGTATATCGTGAAATGTAAGCTTTGTAGACTTAATGGTCTAAACCTGAATCCCATCATGTCTCAAACAGTAATCGCAGGCCTTTTAGTTTTGAAGATGAATTTTTAACATAAATCAGGAGATTTTGTATTTTTTCCATCGTGATGGTTTCTGTTATAATGACTATTATAATTTCTAGATTTGAATATAAATTATCGCTTTCTCCTGTGCTGGTAGTGTTACATAAGAGCTTACTATTACGTAGCCCCCTCTTCTAGCAATGGCTACCGATGTTCTTGGATCGATAAGCTTAGATTACCTCATGAGTCTGGTTTATGTTTTAATTTAGTTCCCAGTTCTTGTTTTGGAGGTCGAACCTTTCTCTATCTAAACTTTAAAAAAAGCCTGTTCCAAAATAATAATATAAAATATAGCTGAAATTTACATTTGCCCTTTAGCATACAGTACTCCTCTCAAACAAATCACAAATCCTTCTCCATGTTAATTGGTTAGTTGTCTTGTTATTTGGTGAGTTGTCATTTAGTTTGTTCTCCTTGTTATTTGGTTAGTTTTCCTTGTTATTTGGTTAGTTGACTTGTTATTTGGTTAGTTTTCCTTGTTATTTGGTAAGTTGTCTTGTTATTTGGTTAGTTGTCCTGTTATTTAGTTTGTTCTCCTTGTTATTTGGTTAGTTTTTCTTGTTATTTAGTTAGTTGTCTTGTTATTTGGTTAGTTTTCCTTGTTATTTGGTTAGTTTTTCTTGTTATTTAGTTAGTTGTCTTGTTATTTGGTTAGTTGTCCTGTTATTTAGTTTGTTCTCCTTGTTATTTGGTTAGTTTTTCTTGTTATTTAGTTAGTTGTCTTGTTATTTGGTTAGTTGTCCTGTTATTTAGTTTGTTCTCCTTGTTATTTGGTTAGTTCTCCTTGTTATTTGGTTAGTTGACTTGTTATTTGGTTAGTTTTTCTTGTTATTTGGTTAGTTGTCCTGTTATTTAGTTTGTTCTCCTTGTTATTTGGTTAGTTTTTCTTGTTATTTGGTTAGTTGTCCTGTTATTTAGTTTGTTCTCCTTGTTATTTGGTTAGTTTTCCTTGTTATTTGGTTAGTTGACTTGTTATTTGGTTAGTTTTCCTTGTTATTTGGTAAGTTGTCTTGTTATTTGGTTAGTTGTCCTGTTATTTAGTTTGTTCTCCTTGTTATTTGGTTAGTTTTTCTTGTTATTTGGTTAGTTGTCTTGTTATTTGGTTAGTTTTCCTTGTTATTTGGTAAGTTGTCTTGTTATTTGGTTAGTTATATTTTATAAATCTAGGGGTTCTGTTCTATGTTTATTGTTTTATTGTAGAAAGTGTCGTTAGAATCAAATTGTAGAAAGGATTTAATGGCCAAAACGAGTTATATATTTAACCCTGTACGATGACGGTTTTATAATTAACTGGCAAACTTTGGGCTACTGTTCCAAAGCCAACTTCACAAAACAGGCGCTTTTCGACTTCTAGAAACGTGTACAATCATAAAGCCCGTTTGTAAGGACGCTCACAAGACAGATAGAATGAACAGATATGTTGTTAAGTGAAAAAATCTATTTTATAAAAATATTGTTCATTAAAAATGTCGCCTACTTTGTCCAAAAACTACATTTTAAGATAAAGGTGAGCATCCTTTTGTGTGTTTTAGGAACAACAATAACTGTTACAAACGTGCGTATACTCGTGAATATAACTTTGCCAGGAGAATGTTGCATATTGGCACAGGTGGTTTATGGGAGTCGGAGAAGATGCCGACACTCTTCTAATGCAGCTTGTCTGCACACTCTATGGAATAGAGAGAGGTGGTTTATGAGAGTCGGAGAAGATGCCGACACTCTTCTAATGCAGCTTGTCTGCACACTCTATGGAATAGAGAGAGGTGGTTTATGGGAGTCGGAGAAGATGCCGACACTCTTCTAATGCAGCTTGTCTGCACACTCTATGGAATAGAGAGAGAGCCTATTTGTAAACATATAAAGAGTTTTGAAGGCATTTTCCGAGTCTAAAATTACCTGTTTATAAGTCTCAAGGGACAGCCGCGCGTGTCGAGTTTGTCACAGAATGAATGAATGTAAAAACGGTCGGACCACAAGGTAGTACTGACCTAGACCTTAGAAAGTTCTGACTCTCACCGCACACTTTCCGAGTTACTGCGTTAATTATAAGACCACAGACGCAGACCAGATGCCGTCTTCTTTACTTTTCTCGCCAACTTTCTTATTCAAAACGCCTTGTGGCCTGTGAAGCAGAGAACTGTCACTATTGGTTGTGCGCACTTTAATACGTTTTATACAGGGATATTTATATATAATTTTAAATTAACACAACTTTCGTAATTTGTTCGTTTCAATCAATAGTCTATAGACTGAATTAAGCTCCATTTTATTAAATAATGTTGGTTTACTCCGTAAGAATTGAGTATGCATCAGGATTACCCAGTCGAATCCGAACCCATACGAAAGATCACGAAATATCACGAAAAGGGTCAGAATTATTAATTTCACATTTATTAAAGTATTATTTCAGAATATTTTTAGAGTAAAAACCTTTTTAAAACAATTATTCGAAGGAAATATTTGGAACAATAATGAATGTCGCGTAAAATGCTAAATCTTGTACAATCTCTGTTACAAAATATCTTCATGATAAAACAACAAAATTTATGAACTATAAACGAGTCCTTACCCCATTATTCAATGACCTTTTTGTACTTTCCTTTTCAGTCACTACTGGAATTCCTTTTCTAAATGTATTCCTTGTTTTATTGTTGCTTGTCTAATTGTTTCAAAGTTGTAAAACCCAGTGGGCTGACTGACCTTGTCACCGACATCAGATGTTCGTAAAGGCAGAATTATTTTTTATTGGATAAAGCAATGTCTTGAATAAATTATTTCTTTAATTAAGTTCATAATTAATATTAAACACAGTAAAATATAAAACCTCGCACCACGATACCCTGCATCTATATTTGTAAAGCCTTTGTGTTTGCTTTATAGATTTTGTCACCCGTCACACTTTATTGCATCCTGGCAGGCTCGTAAAACTGAAAGCCTTACAACGTGTGTAATAACCAGGCAAAGATCCTAAAGGGGCCTTTTGTTATCTAACACTTAACCCGAGTAAAGAAATCTTAATCTCGAAACCGGTTGGCCGTTACAACCCTCATTCCCTCCCTTGGTTTATTGTCACATTTTATAAATTAGCTTATGATGCGTAACAATGAAACGTGAACAGATCCGCTGCGAGACTTAAGACCAACCAGCAGCTAGCGGCCGCTTTGAATTGTCGTGAAGCATTGAAAGAGTTAAATCTGTTTGCACTTGTGGGAATCGCCTTCATGTCAATATATAAATAATATTTGTAGCTTCAATAAAATGCTGTTTTTATTTAAACACTTAAACAAATTTAGTAATTCAATGTTGTGCAAATCTTTACTAATGCACGCATAAGTACAGATTAAGCAGGTAGTGCTGTGCATATATTAACTTTTATTTGTTTTTATTGAAATACAAATACAAGTTCAACATCGAGCATTTATTCATCCTGCGTTAACACAACTCCGGTAGTTTAATGTATTCACCTTTAGTTTATTATATTTAAATATAAATTTAGTAGTCAAACATTGTGTAAGTATTCATCTTTATTTGTTTTATTCATGAGTCCAACTTTTATTCATGAGTCCAACGTTGTACGTATATTTGTTTTATTCATGAGTCCAACGTTGTACGTATATTTGTTTTATTCATGAGTCCAACGTTGTACGTATATTTGTTTTATTCATGAGTCCAACGTTGTACGTATATTTGTTTTATTCATGAGTCCAACGTTGTACGTATATTTGTTTTATTCATGAGTCCAACGTTGTACGTGTTTTTATTGTTTATACGTTTATAAATACGAATTAAGATTTTTATTCCTCAGAAAGCGTAGTTCTGACTCCAGCAGAAAGTGTGGATCTGAACTACAGAGAAAGTGTGGATGTGAACTCCACAGAAAGTGTGGTTCTAACTCCACAGAAAGTTTGGTTCTTATTTCCACAGTAAGTGTGGTTCTTATTTCCACAGAAAGCGTAGTTCTGACTCCAGCAGAAAGTGTGGATCTGAACTACAGAGAAAGTGTGGGTGTGAACTCCACAGAAAGTGTGGTTCTAACTCCACAGAAAGTTTGGTTCTTATTTCTACAGTAAGTGTGGTTATTATTTCCACAGAAAGCGTAGTTCTGACTCCAGCAGAAAGTGTGGATCTGAACTACAGAGAAAGTGTGGATGTGAACTCCACAGAAAGTGTGGTTCGAACTCCACAGAAAGTTTGGTTCTTATTTCCACAGTAAGTGTGGTTCTTATTTCCACAGAAAGTGTAGTTTTAGCTTCACAGAAAGTGTGGTTCTAACTCCACAGGACGTTTGGTTCTTATCTCCACAGGAGTCCAACGTTGTACGTATATTTGTTTTATTCATGAGTCCAACGTTGTACGTATATTTGTTTTATTCATGAGTCCAACGTTGTACGTATATTTGTTTTATTCATGAGTCCAACGTTGTACGTGTTTTTATTGTTTATACGTTTATAAATACGAATTAAGATTTTTATTCCTCAGAAAGCGTAGTTCTGACTCCAGCAGAAAGTGTGGATCTGAACTACAGAGAAAGTGTGGATGTGAACTCCACAGAAAGTGTGGTTCTAACTCCACAGAAAGTTTGGTTCTTATTTCCACAGTAAGTGTGGTTCTTATTTCCACAGAAAGCGTAGTTCTGACTCCAGCAGAAAGTGTGGATCTGAACTACAGAGAAAGTGTGGGTGTGAACTCCACAGAAAGTGTGGTTCTAACTCCACAGAAAGTTTGGTTCTTATTTCTACAGTAAGTGTGGTTATTATTTCCACAGAAAGCGTAGTTCTGACTCCAGCAGAAAGTGTGGATCTGAACTACAGAGAAAGTGTGGATGTGAACTCCACAGAAAGTGTGGTTCGAACTCCACAGAAAGTTTGGTTCTTATTTCCACAGTAAGTGTGGTTCTTATTTCCACAGAAAGTGTAGTTTTAGCTTCACAGAAAGTGTGGTTCTAACTCCACAGGACGTTTGGTTCTTATCTCCACAGAAATTGTGGTTCTGAACTAGACAGAAAGTGTAATTCTTATTTCCACAGAAAGTGTGGTTCTAGCTCCACCGAAAGTGTAGTTCTGAGCTCCACAGAAAGAGTGATTCTGAATGCCACAGAAAGTGTGGTTCTTATTTCCACAGAAAGTGTGGTTCTAACTCCACAGAAAGTGTACTGCTGAACTCCACAGAAAGTGTGGTTCTTATTTCCACAGAAAGTGTGGTTCTGGCTCCACAGAAAGTGTGGTTCTAACTCCACAGAAAGTGTGGTTCTGAATGCCACAGAAAGTGTGGTTCTTATTTCCACAGAAAGTGTAGCTCTAGCTCCACAGAACGCGTAGCTCTAACTCCACAGATAGTGTAGCTCTAGCTCCACAGAACGCGTGGCTCTAACTCCACAGATAGTGTAGCTCTAGCTCCACAGAACGCGTGGCTCTAACTCCACAGAAAGTCTGGCGCTGAACTGTACAGAAAGTGTATCTCTAACTCTACAGAAAGTATGGTGTAGGCCTAGGGGAGTGAAATGTTCTTGGAAATAAGTCTGACTAAAAGCGTCGTGGAGAGGAGACAGGCTGAGTTTCGTAACACTGCTGTAGCTCCAACTTGTTGGAAGTAACCTGCAACAATGTCTCCCGTTGCTCCAGCAAGTTCTTTTTAATTATGTTGGAGGGATGAAAAAATAGATAATTACGTCATAGGGAGTAAGCCGCCAAAAGCCAATCTTTTTAATGAATAAGGGTTTAATGTTTATTACCAGTTGGGTACCATAGATTACTGCCATTCTAAGCACTGCCACATCAGTTCTTACTGACAAAATGTTAATGAAACCAATTACTAAAGTAATAAAGTACAAAATTAAATATATTTATATGAGAAGTATCAATTGGATCGTATAATCCTAATGGTTCGTCCTTAAAATACACAACGCGTTTACGAATCCCTTCCTCCAGTTATTCCTTACTCGAATCCCTATTGTCCTGTGGGAGATCTCCCATTTACATGAAAGCCATCAGTTACTGATTGGGAGAACCTAAAGCCCTGAGGAGTGATTTTGACTTACAGGTGAAATATATTTTTAATATCGCTCCTATTGTAATGGTACCATCAACGGGTTCCTTTCAATGTTGAGTATAAAACTCTTTGGTGTGAAAATACAGACGAAATCCTGGTTTAAATTATTGCTACAGTCAACTAACAACTAGCCCTACTCAAATAGCCAACTGCAAAACCGAATGACAGGAGGTGGATTAGAAGGGACATGTTGACAAGTTGTCGGTTTGCAGGTTTCTGTTCACACGTTTAGGCTGAGGTCAGTAATAACGGAACCAGTTTCATGTGTAGCAATCCTTTATACATTCATAAATAAAACTAATTTATAGTTTAAATTTTTGTAAGTTGTTTAATAAGTAGGTTTTGAACTAAGCATGAAGGTAATTTCAAAAATGTTTCTTGTTCCTTTAAAACAAGTGTTTGTTTGTGTGTGTGTGTGTGTGTGTGTGTATTTCATGGAGAAACTAAATTTATCAGAAAGATTTAGTTTTTTATAAAGTATAATAATTAAAATTTATTTAAATATTCCTTAATCTGTATTAAAAATGATTATTAGTGTTTTGCTTTATAAAAATAATAAAATTGAATTAGAACAAGTTACATAATAAAAACAATTCATCTTGTAAACAAATGAAGTTATAATAATAGGTTATGTTTACTTTTCATAAAAGATAATTCTGAAATTCTTACACGGAAAGTTACAACTATGTATTATTAAAATATACTAGCGTACAGACAAATAATTACATATATTTTATTCTCAGAGTTGTAACTATTATTTTGTTTTACAGATGGATGAATCATATCAATTATAAACAATGCATAGATTACACTAACAATATTTAAATTCTGTGAACTGTTGTCCTTTGCATTGTGTACGTAGAAGGATAATTTCCAAGTATCCCGGTGGAGGGGGGCGTTATCAGCGCTAGTTGTACTACGAGCAGGAATCAAGTTAACCAACCGGGCAGCTGCTAGTCTGTTGTGCGCCTTCGTTATGTATAGTTGTGTTTGTTGGAAATGGTTGTCGCTTCGCTTGTAGAAGCCGGCCTTGCGAGTCCTAGTATAGGAATGGATGCCAAACCTAGGGTTATTGCTGCCGAAGTGAAAAATAACGCGAGTGTTACCCCTAAGGATATACACCATGAACGAAGTGGAAATGTTTCAAAGCCTCACATAGCCGGTAAGATAAGATTTGTCTGTGGGTAGTTATACATTATAAACCATATTTTTATTAAAGACTAGGAATTTTACCTTATTTCATTTGTGAAATGTAAGAAGTATGATATTATTAATTAATGGTTTCATCATAATAAGTTATATATGAACTTTAAGTATGTATAATTAATCGAGATTTGTTAGGTTAGGCGGCCGCATTAGAGATCTTTTTACATTTACTTTTTGAAACTTTGTATTTAAAAATCCTAGATGTAAATCAGCAAATATTGGTTCATATACTACAATTGAAATATGTCAAAATTATTTAACAAAAACATTTTATATATGATATTAAGGAACTGGCCCCAACTAGCTATACTTTGTTTTATATACAAATTTATAAATCTCTACTATAATCTTATATTGGTTGTTTATGAAATATTATAAACAATTTATACATTATCTATTAACAATAAACTGCTGTTATGGTAGAATATTCCATTGCCATCAATATCTTCAATTATTAAATGGGTCAAGTTCAATTTAAAGATTTTAGGTTAGGTTTTAAATAATTGTTTTCGTCGATGTTCAAAAGAATAAGGCGCATTTGTTTCGCTGATTTTGTTTCCATTTCTGAAACATCTAGATAATAGTATGAAAACATTCCTAAACATGTCCTAAAGCTATTTTCATTAATATTTTGGTTTTCTTGTGTCGGAAAGTTTTTTTTTTTAATCAAATACAAAATTTATGCAAACTTGAAGTTATAGGTTAAAACTACATCAACCTTTTTTTTTTTAGCTAACCTATGCTGCCCAGGGGACTACGATATTATGTTTCAGCCTTGAAATAATCTGTTGGAAATTTCTGATTTTTCTAACCAAGTATTGTTATGCCAAGCCCTAGGATCGCGACGAAATAGTGATAACAGGCTAATCTTGAAGCATGCTGGGATATTTTGTCAATGAAATGCATTGTACCAGCCTCATTTCCATACGAATACGTAACTGCCTTTTTACTTCACACCTTCAATGAATTGAAGGGTTAACCAGGTCGGCTCGGACTTGAGTTATAGGACAGGTTCTGTTACTTCTAAGGTTGCTGATCTCTGTGAGATTAAACATCAATTTAGACATGTCTATCAGTCAACTGATGTGTGAAGTTTCAGGGGCGTGTAAGAGAGTCAAGCTTCCCAGGACACGATGCCCTTTCTTCAGCTTGGGGTTACCTTTTACCAAGTTTCCATTCCAACTTCTTTATAAACATTACAGTTTTTTCCGAAACTAAATGGAAATTTGTCTCTAATATACAAATAATGAAACTTTTAAGAATTAACCGAAACAATTGTCTTAATTAAAAAATAAAAACTTATATAATGTATAAAACGTATAATGTATAATTTTGTAAATAATAATATCTCTATTTGTGTAATGATAGGGAGACGGAAATGATAATACAAGATAAAAAGATCAGGTGACGTAAAAAATCATCAGGATTTTTGGAAAAATAATAAAGCCTGTCAGTGATACCAACACAATAAACCTCACACACACAAATTTTGTAACCCAAGTATAACTAGTACTATTTGACGGTAACATTCCTAAACACACCAACAATATTACTACTTAGTGCTGACATTTTGGCGGATGGATAGACCATAGATCCGAGCGTAGTAACAAAGCTTTATAGGTTAGCTGAACCCATAAACGTAGCTATGTTTATAACTAACTCTTAAACCTTTACACGAGCTATTTATTATTAAGTTAAGTTATGTTTAGTTGTTAAAATAAAGAATATTTTCCTAACGCTAAAATTTTCAAAATTTAATTTTCCAAATGTTTATTAAATGTAAAGTAATGTTTAATTTTTTTCTTGCCTAACATTATTAGGGTAGTAAAAATAAAGCTATGAATGGTGCAGCACTTAAATTGTAACGTAATGTTTTGTATAACGCAGTGTGTTTGTGCCCTGTCAACGTAAATGACTTCGGTGTGACATCTTTTCGTTCCTATCTGAGGTTGTACGGGGTTTCATGGTCTGTTGCTGCGCCAAAATGTCAGAAAGAATGGCAAAAATATATTTTAATTCATTTATGCATAAATTATTTATTTTCCAATGTTTTTTATTGCTTTAAAAATTGTATTATTTTCGGTTTTATAATTATACTAAAATTAAAACGTTGTATCTTTAAGGCATGGAAAATTGTTAACAATACTAAGAACCAAAGTTGGTGTCTTACTACGTGCGCAAAATTACGATTTTTAAAATATAAATGAAATGCAAGCAAAAAAATATTTAAATGTAAAATAAAGCCTATCATTACCATAAAACCTATAATCAATGCGCGCGCGCATGCATGCGTGTGAGAGTGTGCGCTCGCTCGCCTCGCGTTTGTGTGAACTTGCTTGGGTGACTGCGTGCCTGCAGCGCGCGTGTGTGTGTGCGGGCTCGCTCGTGTTTGTGTGCGTGTGCACGTACTTGCATGTGTGTATGTGTGCTGGCTCGCTCGTGTTTGTGTGCGTGTGCACGTACTTGCAAGTGTGTATGTTAATAAACAGCGATTCTGGTTTCTTCCTTTAAATTTTGTTACACAAACTAATTTAAAAGTAACTACTAAGCATGTAATTTATTACAAGTCCTCATTATATAAAGTAATAGAGTATACGTAGCACGAAAAAGGAGTTTATCAAATCTTTGTCAAGAATAAAACCTATGTTTAAAGTTGTAGATATCGAAGCTCCCCGACAATTCTTTCTGTAAAGTTTTATATATCATGGGTAATATTTTATGCATGAATATTGTTCTTGAAAGAAACGAATTTTGAGAACGTTAAAGAAGGCCATCGAGGGTTAGAGTAGGCTTGTTACTGCTATGATTACGCCATTATTTAGCAAATCGCAGAGATAAAAGAATAGTTTGTTAGTCATTTGTGATCTGTAAGTTTTATTATTTCATAATTCAGCCGCCGTCGCGTGGTGCAAGTTCTATTCATTGGGCTCTCACTGCTACTACTCATTGAATTTTCCTTCGACTAGGTGTATCTAAACCTATTAGTTGATCTAAAACTATAAATCGGTAAGATATAAGACGGTTTGCTTCCTAGAAGTCGTAGAAATGTAGGTTCCGGAGAATGAAGGCATTCGATTGAGGGAATTACATAGAGAAAGTAGGAGTTGCAGATTTTACAGGTTTATTTTCCATGAAGCCATTTGGAACGAATGTGAAAATACCAATACATTCTCTTTGTTTATACCATTATTAAAAGATAACTTCTGTATACAAAAAAAAATAAATAAAATTATGCGATAATTCCGTTGTAGCCTACGTTATTCAGCCACTTGTTCAAGTTAGTAGGCTACATACAATTGTTTATAAGTGGATCCAATCTGTTTCAAAAGAGGCCTATTTACTGTCATTTGAGAATGAATTCAACTATTCGTATAGACAATAGGATAAACTTGCATTTATTCAGGCATAGAAGAGCCAATTTTCGATGACTGGTTTTGTAATTAGAGTTATCTTGATTAGAAAATATGTCCCATAACATAGCGACTAGGGCATTCAAGTCCGTCGTGACCTTTTTATAGAATCTCTTAATATTTATGGCATAGATTACACCCTTTCCTATTAGATACAGTTGTGATTCATTCGGAGTTAACAGATTGTTTTATCTAAAATATGGTTTCCATGACAAATTAAAAGGCACGGATCGTAGGCTTACTAGTCATAAATCAAACAATATAAATCGATCATCCAATTCACTAAAAGGACAGTTGAAATACAATCTTTTTATCATAGTTATGAAATACTAGCGAGTACCCGTCCTTCGTACGGGGGGGACGAATATTTGTATTGATTTAATTTGTATTTCTATTTAGGTTGAATTATATTTACTAAAATTTAAACCCCAATAAATATATTAAACTATAATTTATAAACCTACCGTTAAGGGAGTTTCCAAGGCCAGTGGGGCGGTGCCCTGACGGAATTTCTAAATAAAGGCCTATGTGAAAACCAAGGACCCTAAGAATGTCCATGTAAAATTTCAGGTATTTATTTCCCGTTCCCACGTGTTCCATAGGGGAAAATTATACCGGGCGACGCAGAAACTCATCAGGGATACGAAAAAATAATGAAAGCTCTCGCCCAGGGAAATAAATACAATTTTTATCAAATTAAAGTTGGGTAAAAAATTCATTATGGTGGAATAAGAAGTACATCGTCCGAGTATCAACGGTGCACCGTACTACGTAGCCTATACATATATTTAAATATTGGCCTGCCTATAAAGTATCCAGTTACGATAGATTTGGTTGTAATTTTATACAACACTATATACCTATATTAAAAAATACCTGTAAAGTGTCCACAGACAGGATATTTGGTTGTAATTTTATACAACATTACCTAATTAAACGTCTACTTCCGCAGAATAATACTTCGTCACGTGATCTCTATTCTAGCCTTACATGTGTACATTTGGTTAAACGTATAAAATTAAAACCAAATCTGTCATGACTGGATAATTCATATGTATATAAAATTAACCTTTCGTGGCAATAACAAATAATAATTGTTAATATAGCTTCAGGGCATGTTTTGAGTCATTTTATATGTATTAGATTGGGGGGTGGGCAATGTGCATTTTTAACAGTACTATTAGCACCACGTTTGGGGAAATACATTTTTCCAAAATTGTAAGCTTTTGGGCCGTAAGCAAGAGTTTTCATAATTTTTTTCGTATCCCTATTGGCTTTTTGCGTTGCCCGGTATAATTGTTTTCGCTAAAATCGAACACGTGTGAACGGGAAATAAATACCAAATGTCAGCTCAATGGGTCTAAGTATTGTTAACATGATTGAGTAATACACACAGAGACAGACACCATTACAATTTTATATATTATTATAGATTAGTTCCCAATAAATATCTCAAACTAAAACTTACTGATTACTGTCTTGTAAACTAAGGGATGGAAAAGCTTCTGCTTGTAACATAACATTTGTAAAGTAAACTAACCTAGAAAGATGAATAACAAACAATTACTACCAGCTGTTAGAATGTGTTTAAAAGTGATTGTTACAGGTGATTATCGGTTGATTAAGTCAAGTTAAGTAATAAATGTAGTATAAAAAATTTAGTGTTAAGGAGGTTTTCAAGGCCCGTGGGGCGGTGCCCTGACGGAATTTTTGAATAAAAATAGGCATTGTGTTAACTAGTGACCCTAAGAATGTCTATGTAAAATTTCAGTTTAATGGTTAAAGTAATTTTTACGAGATTAAGTAAAATACACATACACACACACACACACACACACACACACACACACACCATTAGATTTTTATATATTAGTATAGATTACAACCTTGAAAATTTGTAATAGAAGAAGATTCGCACATTGTCAATACAAATTTAGACCTCTGTGACATCTGGTAATTTCTTGACTTGACCAGCTCATTTTTTAGTTTACAACGTACTTTGTCATCGTTTGAGCAATAGCTTACAAGAGGTATGTTGATATATGCTAGGGATGGTCGATCCAGTGACTTTAACGGATCGGTGATTTTAGTGACAACGCCAGGTTTGGATCAGTGACTAGGTCCGGTGACAACGGATACTGAGACAGCTCTGTATGCGCCAATAACAGGCAGGCATACGACACAGGTGAAATGATTCCACACCTCGCTTTTGTTTTTTGTAAGCCTCATTTTTTTAAAAAATAACAGGGTGTCTAGTGACAGGGAAAACCGGGAAAACCTGGAAAAGTCAGGGAATTTTAAGATTCTGGAAAATTCAGGTAAAAGTCAGGGAAAATTTTAAAAAATCGGGAAAATATTTATTTTGATTAGAAACAAAACTAGTGGCCATTGCTCTCGAATATTTGGTATTGTAAGCCAGCGGTTTAGGGGCAGGGCAGTCAGGAAATAACACTTCTTTATTTAGATGCCCATTATTTATTTGATAAGCCCAATGCTATGACTTCAGGACTTATGTCAATAAATATTAAACCTGTCGAGTTGGTACAGCTGGGAGGTTTTAGCCTGGACCGTGGCCTTGGGGTGCGCAGTGGTTCTGTTATCATATGGACAGGGGGGATAACAGATAACTCAGTCTGTTTCTGACCACACAGAACGCTGTGTAAACATTCGTAGCCAGCTATTTGTCTAGACTCGTGATAGTATGTGTTTTATTTGACGGTGATTATTTGTACACTGTTTATTTCAACATGGAAGGTTCCAGTTTTCATTGCCGTAGCGGGCAAGCGCGTCATGCAGATGTCGTCATTACCTCCCCTCCTTCCTTAGGATAAATATAAACTAAAAGATGAAGTGACAGAAGCAGAAATTATATAGTGCGTGAATTTAGTAATGCAACACTTCTTTACGCAATGCAGAAGGTAGTGTGTGCCTCTTTCTAAGGATGTTCCCTGATAGCACCATTGCACAGAACATGAGATTGGGGAAAGATAAAATTTCCTATAGTGTTGTATTCGGTTTATCAAATTATATTAAAGACCTGTTACTGACATCATTAAATTCAAATTCTAACTATGTAATTGGCTTTGATGAAAGTTTAAACAAAATATCACAAAGAGCCCAAATGGATTTGAGTGTTAGGTATTGGGATGCAGAGACGGATGAAGTGAATGCTCGATATTTTGGTTCTGTGTTCCTTACAGACACAAAAGCAAAAGAGTTACTCAATTCGTTCTTCAAAGTCTGGATTTATCCACGATCCTTCAGATATCAATAGATGGGCCCAATGTAAACTGGGCTTTCTATAGACATCTAAAAGAGGAAAAGTCAGGGAAAACACAGGGAATTTCTTCAAGCTATTTTACTAGACACCCTGGAAAAGTCAGGGAAAACTCAGGGAATTTCTTCAAGCTACTTTACTAGACACCCTGAATAAACTCCTTACGAAATTAAGAACAAACTACCGAGTGCGAAATAGCGTCTACTGTACACAACACTGTCACTATCTTGAAACCTGACACACATCGTTTACCTACACACTACGTAAATGAGTAGAGCCAGAGACAACGACAAATCAACCAATAACAGCCGTGGTGAAATAACAGTAGCGTTTCAGTCGCTAAAGAAACAGTTTGGCCAATTACAAAGAGAGAACCCCCTCTCTCCCCTTCAGTCAACGACACTGCACTATAATCGGCGCGGTAAGCCGAGCGGTGAGAGCAGAGCCAGTGACAGCGACAAATCAACCAATGACAGCCGTGGTGAAATAACAGTAACGTTTCAGTCGCTAAAGAAACAGTTTGGCCAATTACAAAGAGAGAACCCCCTCTCTCCCCTTCAGTCAACGACACTGCACTATAATCGGCGCGGTAAGCCGAGCGGTGAGAGCAGAGCCAGTGACAGCGACAAATCAACCAATGACAGCCGTGGTGAAATAACAGTAACGTTTCAGTCGCTAAAGAAACAGTTTGGCCAATTACAAAGAGAGAACCCCCCTCTCTCTCCTTCAGTCAACGACACTGCACTATAATCGGCGCGGTAAGCCGAACGGTGAGAGCAGAGCCAGTGACAACGACAAATCAACCAATGACAGCAGTTTCATCCAGTGACCGCGAGTTTGTACCCAATTAAAACAGAGGTAACGTCCGATCGATCTATTGTCACTAGACGTTACATTTTCCATATTTTGTCACTGTACCACCAGTGACAAATCACCGTGGTAGAAAATATTGACCATCCCTAATACATGCCATTTGTTACGTCTCGGAAAGATATCAGTGCGGTACAACAAACGACAGTTTTTATTTGCTAAAAAAACAGCAACTAAATATTATTTAGATTTTGCACACTCGAATTATTTAGAGTTAGAAGGTCCATATCATGACAGTGTACTCTTCTTCGTCATAATAACGGCTGGTTTAAAAATTTATTAATGTAAAGGCTGTAGAGAGTAAAGAGTTAATTGTCTTTGGTTTTGGGGATGAATCATATTTACACGTCCCTGTTAATTTACGTTGAATTTACGAAGAACATGTTGCGAGCTGAAGGTTATGTACAAGATATATTAGAAATTTTAGAATGTCTGTGATGCATACATACGAATCTCAATTGCCCGGGGTCCTTGACCAGTTTTTTTATGATAGCTCTCTGACAAAAGCATGTCTGCTTTAAGACATATTGTTGATTGTCAGGTCTTTGCTTGTTCACATTGCAAGTAATTATTTGTTATTTTATTTTCTTGTACGCTCTATAGGTCAATCCTTTCACTGGCAGAGTTGCTTGAACCAAGGCCTGCAAGTGCCACACTTCCTGCCGACGCCAGTCATTTTGTAGTAATAAACGCTTGTTATTCAGATCACAATAAAGGCAAAAATGTTTTGGTACAAGTAAAAGTAATTACTTTACGTGGCCTTACTTTATTGCAAAAAGGATTTTAGCTACATTGGACCCAGAGTTGAAAAAATAAATGTGTGCAATATATTGCAAAACATTTTCTCACACTGTCTAAAACAAATCCCTTAATAATCCTGGCGGTTGTAATGTATGATGTTGATACGTTAATGTAATTATGTGGTAAAGATAAACTGATGTAACAATCTTTAGGGGTAATAAATGAATTTGTAGTTTGTCTACAAACGATTCAACGGAACATACGTAAAGTTCGTGTTCTCTGATTGGTAGACCTGCTAAAAGACAGATTGTACCTCCTATACGAATAGCACACGGGACGCAGAAGAATACTTACTTACTTACTAGCCAACGCCCACTCATGGTTGTTGGGCCATTTGGTGGCGCGCTGACCAGTAGAGGCGAGAAATCCGCAGAAGAATAATCTAATTTCCCCCTCAAACAGACGAAATAAAGTTTGCGGACATAAATGGAGACCGGATAAAAGAAAGTATGTGAATAAGGATTTCATCAATGTAAATATGTCTACTGTAATATATATCTCAAGGAAGGACGGACAAAAATACAGTGACGTCACTTGCCAACAAGTAAGTAATTCGTTGTCATAGTAACGTAACGGAAATGGTAAGAGTTGCACAGAAACAAACGATTATTGGTTTGATAATGACGTCACAATCATTTTTACATCGTAGCCCAGGCGCGTTCCTTTACCTTTTGAATCTACTTTTTGTGTGAGTGAGGAAGTTTAATCGTCACTGATTGGTGTAAAAAGCTCTTTGATAAATAGATAGATAGATATACAGAGAAGGAGAGAGTGAGAGAGAAGAGGGAAAGAGAGGAATAGAGAGTGAAGGGGAAAGAGAGGAAGAGAGAGTGAAGGGGAAAGAGAGGAAGGGAGAGAGAGAGGAAGAGAGAGTGAAGAGGAAAGAGAGGAAGAGAGAGTGAAGGGGAAAGAGAGGAAGAGAGAGAGAGAGGGGGGAAAGGAAGAGAGAGAAGGGGGAAGAAAGAGAAATGGGTAAGAGAGAAAGAGAGAAGGGTGAAAGAGAGTAAGAAAGAGAGAAGGTAGAAAGAGACAGACAGAGAGAAATGGAGGGAAGAGAGAGAGAGAGAGAGAATACAAATTTTTGTTTAAATAACAATTTTAGAATATAAATGGTCACTATAGTATGTTAAAAGTTAGCGAAAACGTTAAAGAAGAAATAAAATCTATAAGTAAGTGCTATACGACCGTAATTATGGCATTTCGATAGCATGATTATCATTCTCAGAAAGGCAATCTCGAGTGTCAGAGTTATTCCATTTAAATACGTATTTACTATGAAAACTAGTCGAATTAAATTAGGAAAGTTATTTAGAAAATGCCAAAATGTTAGAATTGCTGAGAAAGATTACAACCCTATTAAAACAGGAAAACCCTGTTCCCGTTGGTAATGATCATCAAAACATAATGGCTCTTTGACTTTGGTTGGCAATTTTTTAATTTTTAATTCTACAAAACATTTTCCCTTATTGATTACCGAAGAATCCCTGCGTTGTGTAAGATTTTAAACTCCAGTTCAGTTCATTGTCAAAGCTCATATATTAAATTATTTATTATAATCCCAACGTAATTTTAAATTTTGAATAAGCCTACTATTACAAAAAATGAGTACTACCTGTATGTTACACTATGTAGCAGATTGGTCGACAGGCATGGAAGATAAATCAGCTGCTGGTAAATTGTCTTTTATACCCTAGATTGAAAATTAAAAACCGAAGTTAATAAATACCTTATAACCGTTAGCTGTGGAGGTCCCGTGGTAGAATTAAAGTTAAAAAGAAATTGTTTAGGAGTATGTGATTGTCAAAGCCTCTTCAGGCCACATTAAATTTACTCTTAATTCTTCTTTTCTTGTGAAAAGTATGAATAAAACAACGACAGGGGCAGCGAAATGGTTCAGCCGACCTCCAAATACCTTTATAATTTTAATTCAACTGTAACCACTAATGAAGCAACCTTTTTATATGATATTTTTTCATTTCTTGACGATTCACAGTAAAGAAAGAAGTGTTAGCAATACAATTAGCTGTTTAATGTAATTTTATATTGATCATTTTCTCACTTCTATTGGAAATAGAAGTGTAGGGTGAGTGCAAAAAGTGTCAGCCTTATGTTTGCTTAACAGGAGAAGCGATTTCTTCCACGGTTCAAATTCTAGCATTAACCCAAAGGAAGAAGGCGGGTGTTACATACGCGTGTCTAGTATTCTTTTTTTATATTCCCTGTAACAAAACCTCTTCAACGGAAGGTTTTCCCTGAATCTCTCCGGAAATATACTGTTAAAATGGCAAAATAAACTATTTACAAATTCCCAAGCATCGGGCGGTGTTTTGTAATAATTACATTGCTAAGCCGTCATTTACACGTAATTTGCGGAAACCAGTGCCTCACAACAATGGATGGAAACAGTTTAAACTTTGATATAATGTGCCGGCGTCCCACAGATTACAGATGTCATGGAACAAACAAGTTGGGGATTTGACTTTTAAAACGACCCCAGGTTGAAGAACCGCATGTTACCGTGTCAACGACTCTCGATACAAGAACCTTTGTTTCGCGATGTGGGTATTCCTCTTTTCCGAGCTAACTTCTTTGCTGTGCTCGGGTTTTTAAATTTTGTTGTGAATCTGTCACCGTTTATGTCAACACGAAGTTTTATCTTATGGTATTCTATTTGAAATTATATATTAATGAATAGATAGCCGAGCCATTGAAAGGATAAATTTGCATAGTACTAAACACTACTTCCAGTTACTGAACTTTGAACTTTTGAATAAACCCCAATAAAAAGGTCGAAATGTCTAAGAAACGGAGTCCTATTTACCCAAGCACAACTTTAGTGAAATGTTTTTGTACTTTTGAAAGCTACAAATATACTAAGGATACACGACTGAAAGATTACGTAAATGCCAAGACATACAATGGCCCCATGAAAAGTACCAGTGAGTGAACTTAGAGGGCGCCTCTAAGGTGAACATCCCTTGTTTTGTTATTAAGGAGAGCAAAGTGTTGTTTATAATGAAAGAATATCACGGCCAAACATTCGAGTTTTTGGATGGGAAAACCTTTTACGATGAATTGGTGAAAATTTAAAATCTGTTTTAAAGAACCAATCGCTTTCGAACCTCCCCCCCTTCAATCGCTTATATCTTGAACTCCATATTGGTTTAACGACTTAAGATAGGTTGAACCTTCATCTTCGTTGAAGACCTCCCAGCCGTCCTCTTGAGGTGGCTATGGAGGATATGGTTAACAAAACCCAACACATTGCTTTGTTGTGGGTCAGTCGTAGGCTGGCTAACCCAGATCGATAGAAACCCTGTACTACTCTTGTATAGAAACATTGGATATGTAGTGCGTGTTACAACAAGGACATCGCAATGAAATTGCAGGCGTTGCGGTCGTTTAGATAACTGATATAAGTAAATTTGTTCAAAACTTTATGTAAATGCTGTTAATAAGACAAATCAAATAAAATAATGCTTAAAGCGGCCTTTCGGGCTTGTCAAATCTACATTATTGTAATATAAATACTGAACCTCATATTATAATGTCTGTGGAACGATCTTTTGCTTCCTCTACCCTTCCTCCCGCCTATGCTCGCCCTTAAAGGTCACGCGCCAGCCTACGTGTGACCAGCTAGCTATACCACATTGTCGAGTAAAGATTTTGGGTTGACCATGTAAACACCCTAATTGGACGTGTGCTAATATCCTTCACGAAAAAATAGAATAAAAGAAATATTTTAGCGTTATGAGTGCTGGATTTGCTAAAGCTTGAGCAAGATTGAAACAGCGTTACCGTAGCAAACTGTTTTTGCTCAAACTTAAACGTAATCCTAACGAATATTTACGACGCTATGTGACCTGTGATTAAACATAGAATCACCGTTATCGTGATAGGTAACCCTTGGGACTCGATAATTCTGTCATTCCACAGCTTCCATTGTTTTGTTACTTCTACAAGTGGGAAACAATTAATATTAACAAAAATTGAAGTTAGGTCCTACTTAAATCAACAATGAAAAAAAAAATAATATTTTTTTGCAATTTTCCATTTTCCTTTCTATGTATGGTGTTGGGCTATTATTTTTGTTTGTTACTATTATACACTTTCTTTTTTCGTCGCATGCATTGTGTTGTAGTTTCTTTTCCCTTTCTTTTCGCATTGTCCGTTTGTGAAGCAAAGTTTGATACCGTTAATCTAGTTTGTTTATTTTATTCTTTTCATTCATTTTTAATCTTTGAGCATTATTTATGAATTGTGTGGTAACCATAGCAACAATTAAGATTGTACAATGGGGGTTTCGACAACAACCAGATGGGGGCAAAAGAAAAATTCATATATATCTTTGATAAGTACATTTTTAGCTATGGGAGAGTTGGTACAGTGCCAAAGCTTTATACTCCGAACATGAAGATACTCAGTTCGAATCTGACCTAAATCCCCCAAATTTGTATAATTTAATTATTGAATAAATATTTGAAAAATCTGTTGTCATCCACTGCATGTTAAAAAAATGTATTTGAAATTGATTGGATGAATAAAAACGTATTTTATTAACTATTGAAAATTTGTACAAGATATATATTAGGAGAGTGTGAGCTAATGAAGGAATTTAAAAATAGAGTGAAATAAGTCGAAGAAACAGCAATGGCAGGAGCTTCTCGTAAATGTTGGCTTAATGCTTTCTGAAAGTTTTAAAAATTATATGACGTTCTTTAAAGGTGTGTTGAATAAACCCAAATCTGTTCAGTTTGGTTGAATTAAATTTGAAGTACAATATGTTTGGAGTCGAGTGGTGTGAGTGCAAATCGGCTGACGTGCCGACCGTTAAAAGCAGTGTCAGCACTTTGTGACGCCTCAAGTCGCACTTCACCCAGCTGTTTGCTTTAACATATCAACAAGGCAAGGCAAATAGTGCGGCACTACGCAGTTTGTAGTAGAATAGAATCTCAAAGCCTTACATTTTTATTCCCCTAGATTTAATAGCACTGTATTATTATATTATTATTATTATATCATTCATTCTTATCAATTATTTTTATTCTGCTGATACTTATGGAGAGAGTTTTTACTATATTTTTATTTATTTTCGCATTTTTTGAAAATAATTTAGATGGCTTAAATTTGTAGTTGGGTAATTGTACTTCTATTTCGAACCGTCTTTAAATTTTGCTCATAGTTAACGCTTTGTATATTAAGGCAAATAACTATAAAACACTTATAATATCTTTATGGCACAAACGTTGGTGAGTGTAATTAATTATTTAATAATGAAAGCTGTTTTTATGTTGATAGCATACTTGACAAATGCTGCACCGGATCCGAGTATTTCGTTTTTACTTATTTCTTATCAAAATACATTCTAAACAAAAACAAGGTACTTTAAATATAGCAAACCGCAAATAGTGGCTAAAACATAAATTAAATTGCATCACACAAACATATTAAACTATCGTCTTACTTCACTCTCTAAACACTACTCCTTTAGCAAGTACAACCTCTCTCATTCGTACGTTCGGGTTCGAGGGAGTGACGAATTCGAGAAACAGACGAATTACAGAGGTCATGAAATTAATATGTAATTGTGGGTAAACATAGCGCATAAATACGTAAATAGGCGTATAATTTAACTAATGTTGTGCTTACATGATTTACGTGGCCCGAAAAACTCAGCATCACTGTAAATCTGCAGTATGTTCGTAATTACAAATACAGTACGCTACTCTATTTCCATAAAAGACGTGAAAAAACATATTGCAGTGTTTTGTAAGAATAATAACACTATGAAGGAAAAGTACGCTATATTAAATCTACTCACGTTTAGTTTAAAGAAAAGTATGTCCTTTTCTTGTGTTCTAAAGAATTATTTTCTGATGGGGCCTGTACAACTTGACAGTTTAGACGATGTTTGTTATCGCTGTGACGAATTAGTGGGGTTCTACTGGTACTGTTCACGAATTGCTTTTCTATGTTATACTACATTACTCTATAGCTATATTAAAAATAACAAACAAAGTGTCGGGTTATAATAGATTCCGTAGTGAAAAGGAAAATTAGATTTCTTACGATTGCTGAATGGAACGAGTGGCCATTATTTTCCTCGGTCTTGCGACAACACGCGTAATTTACAAGTCAACTTTTTTATCACAATTAAAAATTAAATTTGATTTGTAAATGTACATATTTATTAAGAGGTTAAATATTACATTAATAAATTTTTAGCTCTTGTAAAGGATTTTACGTAAAGTACAGTGTTGTAAAAACATGAATTGGTCTGTGAGCAGTCTTTAACCATTAAGTTTGTTCTTTGTGTTGCGTTTAGCTTGTTTTATATTAAGCAACACGTTTTTGTCATATTCTACTTGTGGGGAATCTTTGTCCCTTATCAATACGATTTCCGCAATAGGTTTCCTCCTAAAGCGATAACACGCACTGAAGCCTCTGATTCAGAACTCTGTGCCCACTGCAGTATTGCAACAGGATGATGTACTATTTTAAGACAAAAAACTAAATTGGTTTGTTTTAGAGATGTCCATTGTTTCAGAAATGTCACACGTTTACATATCATTATAAAATTATTAATTTCCGTTTCTGTTAGAAATATCTCTACACATTTGAGTACAGTTTTCTGCCATTCCTAACGTTACAATATTCTCTTCTGTTGACGCGTTTCGGAGTAACTCCATTTTCAAAACTTAAATCGTACTCCTTGAATTTAAATCATTTTTACCTCGTTTGCTATTTCAACTTACTCGTAGGCTTTAATTGTTACAAAGATATTGAAAATTAAAGGAGTCTTAAGTAAAAAGGGTTCGTCTATCCTTTGAGTTAAGGAATTACAAGAGTTATTGCCCACTGTTACAAAAAATATCATATTACTCTGTGCAATCGAAATGAGGAGAAAGTAGACGGGATGAATACTGTATGGTGGAGAATCAAGGTTCTTGTAGGGGAATAGACCGGCGTTCTATTATAAAGATTTCATACATTTTTGGATTTGCAGTAAATAACACAAATGTCAGCCATTCACTGTACGCCATACGTTTAAATATTCCTCAATAGTTGTTTCTATCTTTCCAATAAACTGATAATTAAAACAATTTGTCACAACTTATCGTCAAACAATAATGAGGAAAGTCTCACGTAATCATGAATCTGTGGCATAGTTTTGATAAGATGCCCGTAAAATAACTTTGGCATGTGTAGTGAGTTCATTTAAATATACAGCAGCGAGTGTTTTTCTTTGAAGATAGAAGGCAATAAACCGATCCACGGGTAAAACCTTTGGTAAAGTGCTCTACATGCAAGCAGCTGTCTCGTCTCGTTGCTGTTACTTGATTGCACGACCTTTGTAAACATAACTGCAAGCGACTGTGGTCTGTTACATTTGGGCCAAGCATCCTTTCTAAGCAGATGTTAACAATTTAATTGCCTTGAGTAGGGCATTGGAGGTGCGCAGAAGAATGCTCAGATTGCTGGGCTATTGTTTCCACAAGGAAACGTCAGTTTCAGCATCCACTGCTAAACAGGTTAGCACATCTGTGCGATGCAACAATGGGCTGTCCCGAATAGTAATTAGCTGCCGGATTCATCGCGAGCGTTACATTTTGTGCTTCGCAGAGAGGAAATGAAATTTGCGAATCGTTGAATAAAGGTTTGAACTCTTAAAGTGTAACTTTCTCCATTTATGACCGAACTATCTTCTCAAAGGATAAACGTCAATAGTTTTTCGTTTTTTTTAGTGTTTGTTTGTCTTTCGTAATTAATAAAGAATACGTTTTACAATTTCCCCCATTTTTAGGAGAGAGTATCCAATTTGGTAGGGTAGTGTGTAACCATATTAAAGTTCAGACTCGTCCCCCCTTCTTCATGCGCATGCTCAATCAGTGAGAAGGAGGGGGTTGGGGGCCCCCGAGATTAAGCAGCGTCTGTCACCGACAATGGCTGCGGGTAGGAATATGGGAACAAGGCTTTTGGTGAAGGCTGGATGTAGGAGGGGTATCTGCAAGGCAGGAGGTTTTTCTGGGTGAGATGATAATATGGCGCTTGCTGATTCCACAAGAGACTTCAGACTGTTAGCACTCCTATCTAAGCATCTAAGAACCTCCTTATGGCTATCAGAAACTAATGAAAGAAAATTGAATGTTTGGTAAGCGATAAGGCCTGAAGGAACCGCCTGACAAAAGAAACCTTGTTGCGAAACTCTCGCTACAGACAGTTGTGGGACAAACGTGTGTCCAAGCAAGGTAGGCGATAAGTACATGAATGTGTCTATACACATAAAACCCCATATCTTGTCAATAAACGCCCAGCAAAAATATTACCGATAAATTAATGGGATTTTGAGGGATTGTTTTTGATGCCTCCCAAATCTTTTTAAGTTGTATTTTTGATTTATTTAATGAACAGTTTACATGTTAACTTGGTTTTTGTGTGAACACAAACGTTTATCATACGCTGGCTCACGCTCACACGCATGCATACGTGCGTACACAATTAACACACACACGCGCGCGCGCGCGCGCGCACACACACACACACACACACGGAGAGGGAGGGAGAGAGAGAGAGAGAGAGAGAGAGAGAGACAGTGAGTGAGTGAGGTAGGGAGGGATTTTAGGTGGAGAGAGAGAGAGAGAGACTTACAGAGAGGAACTATACGAAGTTTGATTCAATGTACATTAACTATGTATTGATTGTTAGTTTATATATTTTATAAATGAATTTAAAACAATTTTATGATTCTCGATATATATTTGTATTTGTAATAAAATGATGATGAATTCAAATAAAACCATTCAATAATAAAACTAATAGAAACTCCTAATAACTACTTTCATTTTGTTTTCTGAATCACGTGTTGTAATAATAACCAAAAGATCGTGGCCAGGGGTTAGAACTCCACCTTACAACAATGTAGGTGTTACACGAATGCAACAACGTTAGTGCCATTAAATGAACTACTTGTCTTGTAGATTTATATAATTCTCGTGGAGCAACCGTCGCCGCTTATCCTGCTTGGGGAGCAGAACGAGTACAGTTGAGCGGTGGCAGTTGGAACCTCGTGTCATGTAGCCTATTCGTTCATGTGGGTGGCGCCAGTGCTTACATCCCCTGACCTGACTACGGCAATTACGTGCCGCCGCTTATCTCACAGAGTTTAATAACGTTTTTAATTTAAATCCAGTTTTATTTGTTGTACGTGGCTGAGGCAAAGTATGAATATTCGTTGCTGTTTGTAAAGTGCAAGAGTTCCAACGGGCACGTAGCCAAGAGGGGGGGGATCCAGTGACAGCCGGTAAGGGGTGCTGTGGGACATACTTTTATAATAGTACGAGTAAAACCTCAGTTAAACTCTTTGGTTTTAGACTTTTTTATAAAATTAATATAAACTACAATTATTATGTATTGAGTAAAAAATACAACTATTATCCAATATACGAGTATAACAGCATCGCAAGAAAAGGAGCTTCCATACGAGCCCTGTGCAGCCAAATGTGAAACATAAATATTGGAAGTTAAACAAAAATGTAAAAATAAACCTAAAATAATTATAAAAATAATAAATCTCCCATTAAAATTGTAATAATAGAAAATAGATAATGGTAGATACAATGAAGCTATCATTGTATAAAAAAGTAAATACAGTAATAAAATAATTCTTTCTAGGCGGTTCCAATTGTTCCATTTCTAAGTCTAGTAAGCTGCAATATAAAATGTTTTACTCTAGGTATAGTTAGTAACCATAGTAGGAAAATAGAATTTATCTTTGCAATACTTCTATAATTTTATAATACAATCATCCAGGGAAGAGGGATTCTAACCCCTCCCCCTAGCTACGTTCCCGGTTCCAGTCAGTTCCCTCGTGTGAACCGTTCGGTTTTAAAGTGTTTTATTAACCTTGTTATGTATGCATTTACTTTATCCTTGAAGTACTGAATGAAAAATTCAATGGCGCCCCATTAAATATTTTATTTTTGTTACAAAGTGTTGAAAAACGGTTCCTCATTAAACATTAAATATTTGCAGGTTTTGTGATGTAAATCTTGAGATTTTTCTATAATTACACTTTTGGTATTAACTTGGCAAAAAAACACTACTTACTGATAATTTTCAGCAGACGCGTTTTGCACTAGGTCAGCGCATTATTCAATGCTGTGAGTCACGGACAAGAGGGGTTTTGCCAAGTTAATATAAAAACTATTTGCGTTCTTATATAAATTCAAATCAATTCTTTTCTGTTTTGCTGAGGATAAAATAATTATCTTATCAAATTTAATCCTTTTAGGAATATCTTAGGTTTTGATCGCTCTATTTACTGGCGTTAAGTCAGTCAGCATGACTTGGGCTACTATTTGTAAAGGAGTGGTGGATATTATTGGGTATTTATTGCCTGGTCAGGATCGCAGAACCGAAGCATGTCTGGTCTCTTCCGTGGCCAAAGAGAGTTGTATACCCGACATGCTCCCTGAGAATATGCAAGAGTGGCATTTAAGTTGCTGTTGTGTTCGTACTTCTGCTGTACTGTACTGGGGCATCGCGAGGGAACCCCCTCCAATAAATGCAGCTAGTCTATGTCGTATTATTTATCTTGACAAACACTGTTGGTATTTAGGTAACTCTAACATCACATTTTTACGACAGAAAGTTGACTTGACGCTTGCAATAAAACCATTTAAAACAGATGTTACGAATTGTGAACCTTTCATAGCCTTGTGCACTAGACTTTGCTTTCACTCCCAGTACAAGTGCGAATCCAGTTACGTTTCTAACATAGACTGCGCCGATCTTGTTACTGTAGTAACTATCGCTAAAGTAAACTCAAAGCTTTCTGTTACGTCTAGGCGTGGTGCAGCTCGCCAGTGCCTCGAAGTACCGCACAGTTCCTGGAACACGCTTGCCCGCCACTCTTCTAATTACGGAGACTTCTATTTCCTGTTCTGTATTCTCTCGCCGCAAGCTGTTTCCAATAAAATGCCTAACGGTGCAAGATTCCTACACACATCAGTATAGTTGACAAATTTTAATAATAGCCATTAAATATTAATAATGAGAACCGTGTGGAAAACGTTTGAATGTGGATAGTTACGTCGAAATATAGATTTAAGGCAGTGGCAAATATATTACGCAGGGCTATACGAGTTTCTTTTCTAATGCGGTAATTCTTCTTTCCCCCACTTGGCAAAAGGTATCCCTCAGGAGAACGCACCAAAGTGATTAACTTGGGCTAAATGGCGCAAAGTATTTATTGCAGGGTTGCTTTTCCAATCCTCTTCCCCCAGACTCCTCTCAAACTCTCCTTGGTTTTACCTAATGTCACTACCCGCTCTCCCTCGCTTGCTGTTTTTGTCAGATTCCTCTCTGCAAAGCTCTTACTACCCTTAGGGATCTGGCAAACTCTCCTTGGTTTTACCTAATGTCACCACCCGCTCTCCCTCGCTTGCTGTTTTTGTCAGATTCCTCTCTGCAAAGGTCTTACTACCCTTAGAGATCTGGCAAACTCTCCTTGGTTTTACCTAATGTCACCACCCGCTCTCCCTCGCTTGCTGTTTTTGTCAGATTCCTCTCTGCAAAGCTCTTACTACCCTTAGAGATCTGGCAAACTCTCCTTGGTTTTACCTAATGTCACCACCCGCTCTCCCTCGTTTGCTGTTTTTGTCAGATTCCTCTCTGCAAAGCTCTTACTACCCTTAGGGATCTGGCAGACTCTCCTTGGTTTTACCTAATGTCACCACCCGCTCTCCCTCGCTTGCTGTTTTTGTCAGATTCCTCTCTGCAAAGCTCTTACTACCCTTAGGGATCTGGCAAACTCTCCTTGGTTTTACCTAATGTCACCACCCGCTCTCCCTCGCTTGCTGTTTTTGTCAGATTCCTCTCTGCAAAGCTCTTACTACCCTTAGAGATCTGGCAAACTCTCCTTGGTTTTACCTAATGTCACCACCCGCTCTCCCTCGCTTGCTGTTTTTGTCAGATTCCTCTCTGCAAAGCTCTTACTACCCTTAGAGATCTGGCAAACTCTCCTTGGTTTTACCTAATGTCACCACCCGCTCTCCCTCGCTTGCTGTTTTTGTCAGATTCCTCTCTGCAAAGCTCTTACTACCCTTAGGGATCTGGCAGACTCTCCTTGGTTTTACCTAATGTCACCACCCGCTCTCCCTCGCTTGCTGTTTTTGTCAGATTCCTCTCTGCAAAGCTCTTACTACCCTTAGGGATCTGGCAAACTCTCCTTGGTTTTACCTAATGTCACCACCCGCTCTCCCTCGCTTGCTGTTTTTGTCAGATTCCTCTCTGCAAAGCTCTTACTACCCTTAGGGATCTGGCAAACTCTCCTTGGTTTTACCTAATGTCACCACCCGCTCTCCCTCGCTTGCTGTTTTTGTCAGATTCCTCTCTGCAAAGCTCTTACTACCCTTAGGGATCTGGCAAACTCTCCTTGGTTTTACCTAATGTCACCACCCGCTCTCCCTCGCTTGCTGTTTTTGTCAGATTCCTCTCTGCAAAGCTCTTACTACCCTTAGGGATCTGGCAAACTCTCCTTGGTTTTACCTAATGTCACCACCCGCTCTCCCTCGCTTGCTGTTTTTGTCAGATTCCTCTCTGCAAAGCTCTTACTACCCTTAGGGATCTGGCAAACTGTCCTTGGTTTCTATCTAATGTCACCACCCGCTCTCCCTCGCTTGCTGTTTTTGTCAGATTCCTCTCTGCAAAGCTCTTACTACCCTTAGGGATCTGGCAAACTCTCCTTGGTTTTACCTAATGTCACCACCCGCTCTCCCTCGCTTGCTGTTTTTGTCAGATTCCTCTCTGCAAAGCTCTTACTACCCTTAGAGATCTGGCAAACTCTCCTTGGTTTTACCTAATGTCACCACCCGCTCTCCCTCGCTTGCTGTTTTTGTCAGATTCCTCTCTGCAAAGCTCTTACTACCCTTAGGGATCTGGCAAACTCTCCTTGGTTTTACCTAATGTCACCACCCGCTCTCCCTCGCTTGCTGTTTTTGTCAGATTCCTCTCTGCAAAGCTCTTACTACCCTTAGGGATCTGGCAAACTCTCCTTGGTTTTACCTAATGTCACCACCCGCTCTCCCTCGCTTGCTGTTTTGTCAGATTCCTCTCTGCAAAGCTCTTACTACCCTTAGGGATCTGGCAAACTCTCCTTGGTTTTACCTAATGTCACCACCCGCTCTCCCTCGCTTGCTGTTTTTGTCAGATTCCTCTCTGCAAAGCTCTTACTACCCTTAGGGATCTGGCAAACTCTCCTTGGTTTTACCTAATGTCACCACCCGCTCTCCCTCGCTTGCTGTTTTTGTCAGATTCCTCTCTGCAAAGCTCTTACTACCCTTAGGGATCTGGCAAACTCTCCTTGGTTTTACCTAATGTCACCACCCGCTCTCCCTCGCTTGCTGTTTTTGTCAGATTCCTCTCTGCAAAGCTCTTACTACCCTTAGGGATCTGGCAAACTCTCCTTGGTTTTACCTAATGTCACCACCCGCTCTCCCTCGCTTGCTGTTTTTGTCAGATTCCTCTCTGCAAAGCTCTTACTACCCTTAGAGATCTGGCAAACTCTCCTTGGTTTTACCTAATGTCACCACCCGCTCTCCCTCGCTTGCTGTTTTTGTCAGATTCCTCTCTGCAAAGCTCTTACTACCCTTAGAGATCTGGCAAACTCTCCTTGGTTTTACCTAATGTCACCACCCGCTCTCCCTCGCTTGCTGTTTTTGTCAGATTCCTCTCTGCAAAGCTCTTACTACCCTTAGGGATCTGGCAAACTCTCCTTGGTTTTACCTAATGTCACCACCCGCTCTCCCTCGCTTGCTGTTTTTGTCAGATTCCTCTCTGCAAAGCTCTTACTACCCTTAGGGATCTGGCAAACTCTCCTTGGTTTTACCTAATGTCACCACCCGCTCTCCCTCGCTTGCTGTTTTTGTCAGATTCCTCTCTGCAAAGCTCTTACTACCCTTAGAGATCTGGCAAACTCTCCTTGGTTTCTATCTAATGTCACCACCCGCTCTCCCTCGCTTGCTGTTTTTGTCAGATTCCTCTCTGCAAAGCTCTTACTACCCTTAGGGATCTGGCAAACTCTCCTTGGTTTTACCTAATGTCACCACCCGCTCTCCCTCGCTTGCTGTTTTTGTCAGATTCCTCTCTGCAAAGCTCTTACTACCCTTAGGGATCTGGCAAACTCTCCTTGGTTTTACCTAATGTCACCACCCGCTCTCCCTCGCTTGCTGTTTTTGTCAGATTCCTCTCTGCAAAGCTCTTACTACCCTTAGAGATCTGGCAAACTCTCCTTGGTTTTACCTAATGTCACCACCCGCTCTCCCTCGCTTGCTGTTTTTGTCAGATTCCTCTCTGCAAAGCTCTTACTACCCTTAGGGATCTGGCAAACTCTCCTTGGTTTTACCTAATGTCACCACCCGCTCTCCCTCGCTTGCTGTTTTTGTCAGATTCCTCTCTGCAAAGCTCTTACTACCCTTAGGGATCTGGCAAACTCTCCTTGGTTTTACCTAATGTCACCACCCGCTCTCCCTCGCTTGCTGTTTTTGTCAGATTCCTCTCTGCAAAGCTCTTACTACCCTTAGGGATCTGGCAAACTCTCCTTGGTTTTACCTAATGTCACCACCCGCTCTCCCTCGCTTGCTGTTTTTGTCAGATTCCTCTCTGCAAAGCTCTTACTACCCTTAGGGATCTGGCAAACTCTCCTTGGTTTTACCTAATGTCACCACCCGCTCTCCCTCGCTTGCTGTTTTTGTCAGATTCCTCTCTGCAAAGCTCTTACTACCCTTAGGGATCTGGCAAACTCTCCTTGGTTTTACCTAATGTCACCACCCGCTCTCCCTCGCTTGCTGTTTTTGTCAGATTCCTCTCTGCAAAGCTCTTACTACCCTTAGAGATCTGGCAAACTCTCCTTGGTTTTACCTAATGTCACCACCCGCTCTCCCTCGCTTGCTGTTTTTGTCAGATTCCTCTCTGCAAAGCTCTTACTACCCTTAGAGATCTGGCAAACTCTCCTTGGTTTTACCTAATGTCACCACCCGCTCTCCCTCGCTTGCTGTTTTTGTCAGATTCCTCTCTGCAAAGCTCTTACTACCCTTAGGGATCTGGCAAACTCTCCTTGGTTTTACCTAATGTCACCACCCGCTCTCCCTCGCTTGCTGTTTTTGTCAGATTCCTCTCTGCAAAGCTCTTACTACCCTTAGGGATCTGGCAAACTCTCCTTGGTTTTACCTAATGTCACCACCCGCTCTCCCTCGCTTGCTGTTTTTGTCAGATTCCTCTCTGCAAAGCTCTTACTACCCTTAGAGATCTGGCAAACTCTCCTTGGTTTCTATCTAATGTCACCACCCGCTCTCCCTCGCTTGCTGTTTTTGTCAGATTCCTCTCTGCAAAGCTCTTACTACCCTTAGGGATCTGGCAAACTCTCCTTGGTTTTACCTAATGTCACCACCCGCTCTCCCTCGCTTGCTGTTTTTGTCAGATTCCTCTCTGCAAAGCTCTTACTACCCTTAGAGATCTGGCAAACTCTCCTTGGTTTTACCTAATGTCACCACCCGCTCTCCCTCGCTTGCTGTTTTTGTCAGATTCCTCTCTGCAAAGCTCTTACTACCCTTAGAGATCTGGCAAACTCTCCTTGGTTTTACCTAATGTCACCACCCGCTCTCCCTCGCTTGCTGTTTTTGTCAGATTCCTCTCTGCAAAGCTCTTACTACCCTTAGAGATCTGGCAAACTCTCCTTGGTTTCTATCTAATGTCACCACCCGCTCTCCCTCGCTTGCTGTTTTTGTCAGATTCCTCTCTGCAAAGCTCTTACTACCCTTAGGGATCTGGCAAACTCTCCTTGGTTTCTATCTAATGTCACCACCCGCTCTCCCTCGCTTGCTGTTTTTGTCAGATTCCTCTCTGCAAAGCTCTTACTACCCTTAGGGATCTGGCAAACTCTCCTTGGTTTTACCTAATGTCACCACCCGCTCTCCCTCGCTTGCTGTTTTTGTCAGATTCCTCTCTGCAAAGCTCTTACTACCCTTAGAGATCTGGCAAACTCTCCTTGGTTTCTATCTAATGTCACCACCCGCTCTCCCTCGCTTGCTGTTTTTGTCAGATTCCTCTCTGCGAAGCTCTTACTACCCTTAGGGATCTGGCAAACTCTCCTTGGTTTCTATCTAATGTCACCACCCGCTCTCCCTCGCTTGCTGTTTTTGTCAGATTCCTCTCTGCAAAGCTCTTACTACCCTTAGGGATCTGGCAAACTCTCCTTGGTTTCTATCTAATGTCACCACCCGCTCTCCCTCGCTTGCTGTTTTTGTCAGATTCCTCTCTGCAAAGCTCTTACTACCCTTAGGGATCTGGCAAACTCTCCTTGGTTTTACCTAATGTCACCACCCGCTCTCCCTCGCTTGCTGTTTTTGTCAGATTCCTCTCTGCAAAGCTCTTACTACCCTTAGAGATCTGGCAAACTCTCCTTGGTTTTACCTAATGTCACCACCCGCTCTCCCTCGCTTGCTGTTTTTGTCAGATTCCTCTCTGCAAAGCTCTTACTACCCTTAGGGATCTGGCAGACTCTGTTGGACCTCCCCTACTTTCCGTCCTCGTCCCAAAGTCCGTCTCGATCCTCCGTAACACCTCTGCAACTCTCACGTCTTCTCCCAGCCTTCTACCTCTCCTCTCCAAGAATAGTTATTAGTTTTAAGTTTTACTCCTAATATGATTCAATGTTTGTAATAGTTTTTAAGATCACACTATGAATTCTCAGCGTATACTCTGTTTATACCAGACTTATCTAACACATCTGTCTACGAATCATGTATCTGTTAGGTTAAGTTGTATCATGTATATATCACTCATCTTTTGTAAACTCCATATTTTGTCAGATTTGTTAACTGTAGTTTTTCATCTCACAATCAGACTTCTCATCCTCTACATTCACTAGCACATTCTCACACCACTACATCACACCTGTACCAACTGTATTCATTACACACGCTTCAGATCGACTTCCATCTCCATTAGCTTTTAGTTAGGTAAAACTTAGACAAGTTTAGTTTAGGCTAAGTTCATCCTCACAATATTGTAATCGATAGACAAATTAAGTTTAGGCTAAGTTCATCCTTACAATATTGTAATCGATAGACAAGTTAGGTTTAGGCTAAGTTCATCCTCACAATATTGTAATCGATAGACAAGTTAGGTTTAGGCTAAGTTCATCCTCACAATATTGTAATCGATAGACAAATTAAGTTTAGGCTAAGTTCATCCTTACAATATTGTAATCGATAGACAAATTAAGTTTAGGCTAAGTTCATCCTCACAATATTGTAATCGATAGACAAGTTAGGTTTAGGCTAAGTTCATCCTCACAATATTGTAATCGATAGACAAATTAAGTTTAGGCTAAGTTCATCCTTACAATATTGTAATCGATAGACAAGTTAAGTTTAGGCTAAGTTCATCCTCACAATATTGTAATCGATAGACAAGTTGGGTTTAGGCTAAGTTCATCCTCACAATATTGTAATCGATAGACAAATTAAGTTTAGGCTAAGTTCATCCTTACAATATTGTAATCGATAGACAAGTTAGGTTTAGGCTAAGTTCATCCTCACAATATTGTAATCGATAGACAAGTTAGGTTTAGGCTAAGTTCATCCTCACAATATTGTAATCGATAGACAAGTTAAGTTTAGGCTAAGTTCATCCTTACAATATTGTAATCGATAGACAAGTTAGGTTTAGGCTAAGTTCATCCTCACAATATTGTAATCGATAGACAAGTTAAGTTTAGGCTAAGTTCATCCTTACAATATTGTAATCGATAGACAAGTTAGGTTTAGGCTAAGTTCATCCTCACAATATTGTAATCGATAGACAAATTAAGTTTAGGCTAAGTTCATCCTTACAATATTGTAATCGATAGACAAGTTAGGTTTAGGCTAAGTTCATCCTCACAATATTGTAATCGATAGACAAGTTAGGTTTAGGCTAAGTTCATCCTCACAATATTGTAATCGATAGACAAATTAAGTTTAGGCTAAGTTCATCCTTACAATATTGTAATCGATAGACAAGTTAAGTTTAGGCTAAGTTCATCCTCACAATATTGTAATCGATAGACAAGTTAGGTTTAGGCTAAGTTCATCCTCACAATATTGTAATCGATAGACAAATTAAGTTTAGGCTAAGTTCATCCTCACAATATTGTAATCGATAGACAAGTTAGGTTTAGGCTAAGTTCATCCTCACAATATTGTAATCGATAGACAAATTAAGTTTAGGCTAAGTTCATCCTTACAATATTGTAATCGATAGACAAGTTAAGTTTAGGCTAAGTTCATCCTCACAATATTGTAATCGATAGACAAGTTAGGTTTAGGCTAAGTTCATCCTCACAATATTGTAATCGATAGACAAATTAAGTTTAGGCTAAGTTCATCCTCACAATATTGTAATCGATAGACAAGTTAGGTTTAGGCTAAGTTCATCCCCACAATATTGTAATCGATAGACAAATTAAGTTTAGGCTAAGTTCATCCTTACAATATTGTAATCGATAGACAAGTTAAGTTTAGTCTAAGCTCATCCTCACAATATTGTAATCTATAGACAAGTTAGGTTTAGGCTAAGTTCATCCTCACAATATTGTAATCGATAGACAAATTAAGTTTAGGCTAAGTTCATCCTCACAATATTGTAATCGATAGACAAGTTAGGTTTAGGCTAAGTTCATCCTCACAATATTGTAATCGATAGACAAATTAAGTTTAGGCTAAGTTCATCCTTACAATATTGTAATCGATTTACAAGTTAAGTTTAGGCTAAGTTCATCCTCACAATATTGTAATCGATAGACAAGTTAGGTTTAGGCTAAGTTCATCCTCACAATATTGTAATCGATAGACAAATTAAGTTTAGGCTAAGTTCATCCTCACAATATTGTAATCGATAGACAAGTTAGGTTTAGGCTAAGTTCATCCTCACAATATTGTAATCGATAGACAAATTAAGTTTAGGCTAAGTTCATCCTTACAATATTGTAATCGATAGACAAGTTAAGTTTAGTCTAAGCTCATCCTCACAATATTGTAATCTATATACAAGTTAGGTTTAGGCTAAGTTCATCCTCACAATATTGTAATCGATAGACAAATTAAGTTAAGGCTAAGTCCATCCTTACAATATTGTAATCGATAGACAAGTTAAGTTCAGTCTATAAGTTCATCTTTACAATATTGTAATCGATAGACAAGTTAAGTTCAGTCTATAAGTTCATCTTTACAATATTGTAATCGATAGACAAGTTAAGTTTAGTCTAAGCTCATCCTCACAATATTGTAATTGATAGACAAGTTGAGTTTAGCCTCATCCCTCAGCAACTTAACCCGAGACGCCGTATAGTTAGTTTACAATAGAGCAGGTGTATCACGAACAACTTACCCTAGCGTAGGTAACTCCAAAGCTGTGGATAATTATTGCTAAGTAAAAATATGTTTGTTAAATGATAATATATGCTTATTTTAAAAAAAATTGTTTTAAAATGGAACAAGCATTAAGGTTTTTCTTGTTGAGAAAACTATCATATCGCTTGTTTTCAAGAAGATTCTAGATCCACGTCTGTGTCGTACCGCATCTTGTGTCGTACCGCATCTTGTGTCGTACCGCATCTTGTGTCGTACCGCATCTTGTGTCGTTCCGCATCTTGTGTCGTACCGCATCTTGTGTCGTACCGCATCTTGTGTCGTACCGCATCTTGTGACGTACCGCATCTTGTGTCGTACCGCATCTTGTGTCGTACCGCATCCTGTCCTTTAATATATTAGAACATATATGTGGGGCTACAGTGGATTTTGTTCTCATTACTTTGTTCTATTGTTCAAAATGAAAAAGTCTGTATATTTACTAATAACACTAGTATAGGTAAAATTTTATAAGCTGGCACTTGGGCGGCTGTTGACCTTGACGAGAGGCCTAGGACGAGGGGAGGGTGGAGGTGCTCGCAGGTCATTTTCAAAAATATCGACCCTGGGACTTTCGCTAACTCATAGGGTTTAATCATTATTTTGTTACTTATTAATGATTTTAATATATATTAGAAATATCAACCATAGTAAATAGCATTGAGGGCGTTCAGCAATGCGTGGATTGTCAGAGATAGGCCGCGATGAGGAATAACGGCTGTGCCTGAGCTTTTATAGACGCCTAATACACAGTTTCTACTTAAGAACCAAGTGGCAGCTTATAAAATTTGACCTGTACATAGGAGAATCCTATGTTACATGGGAGTACAATAGAAAACAGTGTGACTCAAATCGAAAGTGGTTTCCAACTGTCTTGCTGTAGGTAATTTACAAAAAAAGGGTTCTAATTAAAAACCGTGGTCTAAATTAAAACCAGTCGTACAGTATCTCTCTCATTGATTTAGAACTAACAGCCTCTTAACCTATCGCAAAGGTCTTCTTTGGGGGTTTAGCTGTGCGTGACATCTATGTAACATAGCCTTGTACGTGTCTACATCAAAGCATGCATGTTCGTCAATAGTGGCAACAAAGTTAACAACCCTTTTTAGTGGCTGACTCATTTGGCCACACCCTTTACACGCGTTACGGCTCATGGGAAATGCTAAGTGCGCGACGAAAGTGTTTTATCATCCTAATGCACTGCACAGCCCTCGACCCAGTTGCAGTAGATGTCCTTCGCCAGCCATTACAGCTTCTGTATTTCTTGTAAATTAAAAACAGTTTGTGTTATTATTCCTTACGCAATTTATTGGTAATAAAATGGGGTTTTATTGTTTTATATTGTTTGAATAAGTAGCTTTAGTTACACAGTTTGTAAGTCAGCAAACACGTCTTCCAATGTCTTGTTTTATTGACACTTTTGACTTTTATTCCGTTGACTAATTATCCTGTAACATGAGGTTTATCTTAATACTAGCTACATTAAAACAATCGTATAACATTTTTCTCTAGATATGGGCATTAAATAGAACTGTAATGAGCATAATTGTTCAATTTAATTTTATTGTCTTATTTTTATTAAAAATTAATGAAAAAGTGAATGAATAATGAAAGAGTTTTACTACCTATTTATTAAAAATAATATAAATAATAAACGTGTTTCTGGCAGAAAATGTGTTTCTAAAAAAATTAGGATCAATGGGTGTTTCTTCCAATCTACACAACAGTTAGGTTAAGCTTAGACAAGGTAAGTTTAGTCTAAGTTCATCCTCACAATATTGTAATTATTAGACAAATTAAGTTTAGTCTAAGTTTATCCTAACAATATTGTAATTATTAGACAAGTTAAGTTTAGTCTAAGTTTATCCTCACAATATTGTAATTATTAGACAAGTTAAGTTTAGTCTAAGTTTATCCTAACAATATTGTAATTATTAGACAAGTTAAGTTTAGTCTAAGTTTATACTAACAATATTGTAATTATTAGACAAGTTAAGTTTAGTCTAAGTTTATCCTAACAATATTGTAATTATTAGACAAGTTAAGTTTAGTCTGAGTTTATCCTAACAATATTGTAATTATTAGACAAGTTAAGTTTAGTCTAAGTTTATCCTAACAATATTGTAATTATTAGACAAGTTAAGTTTAGTCTAAGTTTATCCTCACAATATTGTAATTATTAGACAAGTTAAGTTTAGTCTAAGTTCATCCTCACAATATTGTAATTATTAGACAAATTAAGTTTAGTCTAAGTTTATCCTAACAATATTGTAATTATTAGACAAGTTAAGTTTAGTCTAAGTTCATCCTCACAATATTGTAATTATTAGACAAATTAAGTTTAGTCTAAGTTTATCCTAACAATATTGTAATTATTAGACAAGTTAAGTTTAGTCTAAGTTTATCCTAACAATATTGTAATTATTAGACAAGTTAAGTTTAGTCTAAGTTTATCCTCACAATATTGTAATTATTAGACAAGTTAAGTTTAGTCTAAGTTTATCCTCACAATATTGTAATTATTAGACAAGTTAAGTTTAGTCTAAGTTTATCCTCACAATATTGTAATTATTAGACAAGTTAAGTTTAGTCTAAGTTCATCCTCACAATATTGTAATTATTAGACAAATTAAGTTTAGTCTAAGTTTATCCTAACAATATTGTAATTATTAGACAAGTTAAGTTTAGTCTAAGCTTATCCTCACAATATTGTAATTATTAGACAAGTTACGTTTAGTCTAAGTTTATCCTCACAATATTGTAATTATTAGACAAGTTAAGTTTAGTCTAAGTTTATCCTAACAATATTGTAATTATTAGACAAGTTAAGTTTAGTCTAAGTTCATCCTCACAATATTGTAATTATTAGACAAATTAAGTTTAGTCTAAGTTTATCCTAACAATATTGTAATTATTAGACAAGTTAAGTTTAGTCTAAGTTTATCCTCACAATATTGTAATTATTAGACAAGTTAAGTTTAGTCTAAGTTTATCCTCACAATATTGTAATTATTAGACAAGTTAAGTTTAGTCTAAGTTTATCCTAACAATATTGTAATTATTAGACAAGTTAAGTTTAGTCTAAGTTTATCCTAACAATATTCTAATTATTAGACAAGTTAAGTTTAGTCTAAGTTCATCCTCACAATATTGTAATTATTAGACAAATTAAGTTTAGTCTAAGTTGTAATTATTAGACAAGTTAACTTTAGTCTAAGTTTATCCTAACAATATTGTAATTATTAGACAAGTTAAGTTTAGTCTAAGTTTATCCTAACAATATTGTAATTATTAGACAAGTTAAGTTTAGTCTAAGTTTATCCTAACAATATTGTAATTATTAGACAAATTAAGTTTAGTCTAAGTTTATCCTAACAATATTGTAATTGTTAGACAAGTTAAGTTTAGTCTAAGTTTATCCTAACAATATTGTAATTATTAGACAAGTTAAGTTTAGTCTAAGTTTATCCTCACAATATTGTAATTATTAGACAAGTTAAGTTTAGTCTAAGTTTATCCTCACAATAATGTAATTATTAGACAAGTTAAGTTTAGTCTAAGTTTATCCTCACAATATTGTAATTATTAGACAAGTTAAGTTTAGTCTAAGTTTATCCTCACAATATTGTAATTATTAGACAAGTTAAGTTTAGTCTAAGTTTATCCTAACAATATTGTAATTATTAGACAAGTTAAGTTTAGTCTAAGTTTATCCTCACAATATTGTAATTATTAGACAAGTTAAGTTTAGTCTAAGTTTATCCTCACAATATTGTAATTATTAGACAAGTTAAGTTTAGTCTAAGTTTATCCTCACAATATTGTAATTATTAGACAAATTAAGTTTAGTCTAAGTTTATCCTAACAATATTGTAATTGTTAGACAAGTTAAGTTTAGTCTAAGTTTATCCTCACAATATTGTAATTATTAGACAAATTAAGTTTAGTCTAAGTTTATCCTCACAATATTGTAATTATTAGACAAATTAAGTTTAGTCTAAGTTTATCCTAACAATATTGTAATTGTTAGACAAGTTAAGTTTAGTCTAAGTTTATCCTAACAATATTGTAATTATTAGACAAGTTAAGTTTAGTCTAAGTTTATCCTCACAATATTGTAATTATTAGACAAGTTAAGTTTAGTCTAAGTTTATCCTCACAATATTGTAATTATTAGACAAGTTAAGTTTAGTCTAAGTTTATCCTAACAATATTGTAATTATTAGACAAGTTAAGTTTAGTCTAAGTTTATCCTCACAACATTGCAATTGAAAGACAAGTTAGGTTTAGCCTAACCTCACCCTCACAATATTGTAATTGTTAGACAAGTTAAGTTTAGTCTAAGTTTATCCTCACAACATTGCAATTGAGAGACAAGTTAGGTTTAGCCTAACCTCACCCTCACAATATTGTAATTGTTAGACAAGTTAAGTTTAGTCTAAGTTTATCCTCACAACATTGCAATTGAAAGACAAGTTAGGTTTAGCCTAACCTCACCCTCACAATATTGTAATTGTTAGACAAGTTAAGTTTAGCCTAAGTTTATCCTCACAACATTGCAATTGAAAGACAAGTTAGGTTTAGCCTAACCTCACCCTCACAATATTGTAATTGTTAGACAAGTTAAGTTTAGTCTAAGTTTATCCTCACAACATTGCAATTGAAAGACAAGTTAGGTTTAGCCTAACCTCACCCTCACAATATTGTAATTATTAGACAAGTTAAGTTTAGTCTAAGTTTATCCTAACAATATTGTAATTATTAGACAAGTTAAGTTTAGTCTAAGTTTATCCTCACAATATTGTAATTATTAGACAAGTTAAGTTTAGTCTAAGTTTATCCTCACAATATTGTAATTATTAGACAAGTTAAGTTTAGTCTAAGTTTATCCTAACAATATTGTAATTATTAGACAAGTTAAGTTTAGTCTAAGTTTATCCTCACAACATTGCAATTGAAAGACAAGTTAGGTTTAGCCTAACCTCACCCTCACAATATTGTAATTGTTAGACAAGTTAAGTTTAGTCTAAGTTTATCCTCACAAAATTGCAATTGAAAGACAAGTTAGGTTTAGCCTAACCTCACCCTCACAATATTGTAATTGTTAGACAAGTTAAGTTTAGTCTAAGTTTATCCTAACAATATTGTAATTATTAGACAAGTTAAGTTTAGTCTAAGTTTATCCTCACAATATTGTAATTATTAGACAAGTTAAGTTTAGTCTAAGTTTATCCTCACAATATTGTAATTATTAGACAAGTTAAGTTTAGTCTAAGTTTATCCTCACAATATTGTAATTGTTAGACAAGTTAAGTTTAGTCTAAGTTTATCCTCACAACATTGCAATTGAAAGACAAGTTAGGTTTAGCCTAACCTCACCCTCACAATATTGTAATTGTTAGACAAGTTAAGTTTAGCCTAAGTTTATCCTCACAACATTGCAATTGAAAGACAAGTTAGGTTTAGCCTAACCTCACCCTCACAATATTGTAATTGTTAGACAAGTTAAGTTTAGTCTAAGTTTATCCTAACAATATTGTAATTATTAGACAAGTTAAGTTTAGTCTAAGTTTATCCTCACAACATTGCAATTATTAGACAAGTTAAGTTTAGTCTAAGTTTATCCTAACAATATTGTAATTATTAGACAAGTTAAGTTTAGTCTAAGTTTATCCTCACAACATTGCAATTGAAAGACAAGTTAGGTTTAGCCTAACCTCACCCTCACAATATTGTAATTATTAGACAAGTTAAGTTTAGTCTAAGTTTATCCTCACAATATTGTAATTGAAAGACAAGTTAGGTTTAGCCTAACCTCACCCTCACAATATTGTAATTGTTAGACAAGTTAAGTTTAGTCTAAGTTTATCCTAACAATATTGTAATTATTAGACAAGTTAAGTTTAGTCTAAGTTTATCCTCACAACATTGCAATTGAAAGACAAGTTAGGTTTAGCCTAACCTCACCCTCACAATATTGTAATTATTAGACAAGTTAAGTTTAGTCTAAGTTTATCCTCACAACATTGCAATTGAAAGACAAGTTAGGTTTAGCCTAACCTCACCCTCACAATATTGTAATTGTTAGACAAGTTAAGTTTAGTCTAAGTTTATCCTCACAACATTGCAATTGAAAGACAAGTTAGGTTTAGCCTAACCTCACCCTCACAATATTGTAATTGTTAGACAAGTTAAGTTTAGTCTAAGTTTATCCTAACAATATTGTAATTATTAGACAAGTTAAGTTTAGTCTAAGTTTATCCTAACAATATTGTAATTATTAGACAAGTTAAGTTTAGTCTAAGTTTATCCTCACAATATTGTAATTATTAGACAAGTTAAGTTTAGTCTAAGTTTATCCTAACAATATTGTAATTATTAGACAAGTTAAGTTTAGTCTAAGTTTATCCTAACAATATTGTAATTATTAGACAAGTTAAGTTTAGTCTAAGTTTATCCTAACAATATTGTAATTATTAGACAAGTTAAGTTTAGTCTAAGATTATCCTCACAATATTGTAATTGATAGACAAGTTAAGTTTAGTCTAAGTTTATCCTCACAACATTGCAATTGAAAGACAAGTTAGGTTTAGCCTAACCTCACCCTCACAATATTGTAATTGTTAGACAAGTTAAGTTTAGTCTAAGTTTATCCTAACAATATTGTAATTATTAGACAAGTTAAGTTTAGTCTAAGTTTATCCTCACAACATTGCAATTATTAGACAAGTTAAGTTTAGTCTAAGTTTATCCTAACAATATTGTAATTATTAGACAAGTTAAGTTTAGTCTAAGTTTATCCTCACAACATTGTAATTATTAGACAAGTTAAGTTTAGTCTAAGTTTATCCTAACAATATTGTAATTGATAGACAAGTTAAGTTTAGTCTAAGTTTATCCTCACAACATTGCAATTGAAAGACAAGTTAGGTTTAGCCTAACCTCACCCTCACAATATTGTAATTGTTAGACAAGTTAAGTTTAGTCTAAGTTTATCCTAACAATATTGTAATTATTAGACAAGTTAAGTTTAGTCTAAGTTTATCCTAACAATATTGTAATTATTAGACAAGTTAAGTTTAGTCTAAGTTTATCCTAACAATATTGTAATTATTAGACAAGTTAAGTTTAGTCTAAGTTTATCCTCACAATATTGTAATTGATAGACAAGTTAAGTTTAGTCTAAGTTTATCCTCACAACATTGCAATTGAAAGACAAGTTAGGTTTAGCCTAACCTCACCCTCACAATATTGTAATTGTTAGACAAGTTAAGTTTAGTCTAAGTTTATCCTAACAATATTGTAATTATTAGACAAGTTAAGTTTAGTCTAAGTTTATCCTCACAACATTGCAATTATTAGACAAGTTAAGTTTAGTCTAAGTTTATCCTAACAATATTGTAATTATTAGACAAGTTAAGTTTAGTCTAAGTTTATCCTCACAACATTGCAATTGAAAGACAAGTTAAGTTTAGTCTAACCTCACCCTCACAATATTGTAATTATTAGACAAGTTAAGTTTAGTCTAAGTTTATCCTCACAATATTGTAATTGAGAGACAAGTTAGGTTTAGCCTAACCTCACCCTCACAATATTGTAATTATTAGACAAGTTAAGTTTAGTCTAAGTTTATCCTCACAACATTGCAATTGAGAGACAAGTTAGGTTTAGCCTAACCTCACCCTCACAATATTGTAATTATTAGACAAGTTAAGTTTAGTCTAAGTTTATCCTCACAATATTGTAATTGAGAGACAAGTTAGGTTTAGCCTAACCTCACCCTCACAATATTGTAATTATTAGACAAGTTAAGTTTAGTCTAAGTTTATCCTCACAACATTGCAATTGAGAGACAAGTTAGGTTTAGCCTAACCTCACCCTCACAATATTGTAATTATTAGACAAGTTAAGTTTAGTCTAAGTTTATCCTCACAATATTGTAATTGAAAGACAAGTTAGGTTTAGCCTAACCTCACCCTCACAATATTGTAATTGTTAGACAAGTTAAGTTTAGTCTAAGTTTATCCTAACAATATTGTAATTATTAGACAAGTTAAGTTTAGTCTAAGTTTATCCTCACAACATTGGAATTGAAAGACAAGTTAGGTTTAGCCTAACCTCACCCTCACAATATTGTAATTATTAGACAAGTTAAGTTTAGTCTAAGTTTATCCTCACAACATTGCAATTGAAAGACAAGTTAGGTTTAGCCTAACCTCACCCTCACAATATTGTAATTGTTAGACAAGTTAAGTTTAGTCTAAGTTTATCCTCACAACATTGCAATTGAAAGACAAGTTAGGTTTAGCCTAACCTCACCCTCACAATATTGTAATTGTTAGACAAGTTAAGTTTAGTCTAAGTTTATCCTAACAATATTGTAATTATTAGACAAGTTAAGTTTAGTCTAAGTTTATCCTCACAATATTGTAATTATTAGACAAGTTAAGTTTAGTCTAAGTTTATCCTCACAATATTGTAATTATTAGACAAGTTAAGTTTAGTCTAAGTTTATCCTAACAATATTGTAATTATTAGACAAGTTAAGATTAGTCTAAGTTTATCCTCACAATATTGTAATTGATAGACAAGTTAAGTTTAGTCTAAGTTTATCCTAACAATATTGTAATTATTAAGCAAGTTAAGTTTAGTCTAAGTTTATCCTCACAATATTGTAATTGATAGACAAGTTAAGTTTAGTCTAAGTTTATCCTAACAATATTGTAATTATTAAGCAAGTTAAGTTTAGTCTAAGTTTATCCTCACAATATTGTAATTGAAAGACAAGTTAAGTTTAGTCTAAGTTTATCCTAACAATATTGTAATTATTAAGCAAGTTAAGTTTAGTCTAAGTTTATCCTCACAATATTGTAATTGATAGACAAGTTAATGTGTTTCTCTTGTTAACACTTGGCAGAAAATGTGTTTCTAAAAAAATTAGGATCAGTGGGTGTTTCTTCCAATCTACACCTCTCAGACCCCTGGGGATGGTGGTACACCAAGATCTACAAAAACCTTCAGAAGGTGCACAGTAGCTAAAACGTTGGGAATCCCTGCCCTAGAGCATCAAACATATCGTCCTACCTGTAGCAAATAATTGCTCACCTGCAGTCAGGCGACTGTATTTAGTGCATTGTTCAAACTTAACTTGCAAAATTAGTGAAAGTTTGTTCATTTCGAATAGAGTGTAAGCAGGAATATATTTTTGCCAATGTCATGTGAACAGTGAAAGCGTTGTAACAGTGAGTTTGGAGTCTAACCGCAAACGCCGGAAGTCCAGTTTACATAAGGTTATAGCATTTACAGCTAAAGTAAAAACAAGTGTGCAGTTGCCACTGTGCACTCCGTAACGGTCACGTGACCGCGCGGTGGTTTTATGTTTCATGTTTAGCTTTCCGGAATTACTTGATACTCTGGCGACGATTTCCTGTTTTGTTTGGTCAGGCTAGAAGCCAACAAATATTCTACTTAATACCTTACGCCGAAGGAGTTCTGTTACGACCAACGTGCGAACATTTAGCGTTAACATCAATAACAGTGAATTTCATTAAAGTTAGAACATGAAATCTGAAATAATAACGTAATAAAATTGTATTCATAAAACTGTTGTAAGTGGTTACGAGTAACACTTCTTTGAAATCAAGCAAATCTATGTGAATTTGAATAAGCGATCCTGTTCACGAGGGACATGAGATCCTCTGAATACAAGGACATTCCCCCCTCATGAAAAATGCTGACATATCCCACTTTTTGTGATGGCCACCTGGGTTGAGTTTGACAATGACCTTCAAATATCCCCACCAAGCGGAATTGCTGTAGAATAATCTATCTGACTGTACTTCCCGCACCCTGTCCCTGCCTCTCTCTTGTATGTTCTTGCTATAATAGAGAGTCATTATTGTATAAAAATTGTAATAAATTCGAGATTATTTTACAATATTGACACGTACAATAGAATTAATCATTTACAGTTTACCATAATAAAGAATTAAGATATTACAATGAAAATATTGGAAAGAACCCCAATACTACAAAAATAACAAATAAAACAAGTTACTCAAGATTAAACTCTTATGTACATTTCGATGACCATGTCATCAACATCAGAGGGTCTTATTACAAAATACAATCTAACACACAAGAAGTTACAAACTAGAATGATGGTTTTATATATATATATATATATATATATATATATATATATATATATGTGTGTGTGTGTGTAACATTATTTCAAACTTTGAATCTTATAAAGAATTATTTACAACAGCAGCAATGTTGAACCGCCCACTTAATCAAAACATCCCACACGCGTCATCTCAGGCCGCCCACGAGCGGCTGTACATTGTTATGTCGAGATGTTAGAACCTTGTCAATTCGGGACGTTACAACGATGTTTGTCTTGTAGGCTGAGCGGAGCTGAGTTCATACACAACCTTCTATTCCTAAACCAATAAAGTCATTCTTAGAGGGAAAATCCATTGGTAAGAACAGCAATACAATGTATTGAATTTAGCGCTTCCCAGTAGAGAAGTACTGAACTACAACAGGTATTCCGTGCTTCCATAAAGGGGTATTTTCACAAGTAATGAGTCTATGAGTACGGATTTTTGTATGTTTAATGATTTACAGCCATAACTTGAAATCAATTACAGCTTGCAATCTGAGGAAGTAGAAAGAGGTTTAATTTTCTCTTGTAGATGTTATTTTGCCATTTAATCATATGAGGAATAGCAGCTCGGGCTAAATTTGTGGCTTTTGTCTCCTCCTATTTCGAAGTATTTAGTTTTATGCTGTTTTTTCTTCAGAGTAGAATTAGAGTTCGTTTTGTTTACCATTTTTTCTGCTAAGCTTAAAACTGTTTCATTAAGTAATCTATGTTTCTTGTTTTATACGAGATTGAGATGAAACATCCGTTTTGTGTCTTTTACTCATCCCTAGATACAAACGCTGATAATACTAAGTTTGTTATTTTGAAAATTGTATAAACAAGATGGTGAAAAGAAGAAGAATTAAAGTACCTAGGTTCTCGGCCATGGGAATAGCCAGGGCGATGCTCTGGGTGGGGGGGGAGGCACGATCCAGGGGTCATGAGGGGTAGAACCTCCCTGAGGACATTTTTATAACTTTTATCTCTAGAAATCATATTTTATGCTATTTTGGCACTTAAAATTACACAATTATTGGAACGGTGGTAAAGCTGTTTTGGTAACAGCTTAGCCCTGTGTTAAAGGTTAATATGTTTTGCTAATATTAACTGATTTGGAGTGCACGTCCCTTCTGCGTCCCCTGACTACGCCACTGCTCTCGGCCCTTACATCTAAGAAGCAAAGAAACAAAGGTAGATGCGTATAGGGGAGAATCTACAGTCAAGCATTTTGAATCCACGTCCCACGCGTATAACCTCAAACTCGCCCAAGGGACTATAGTCGCCCGAGGGGGAGGGGGTTCCACGACCCGTGGTACCATTCTGCAAGAGTCTACCTTACTGTGAGCTGTAGGCCTACTTGTGACCGGCCCGCCCCTGGGACGAGTCATCTCACTGCGTCTAGACTAATACATCATATCTGGCGTCATCATGAACATTCGCCAGCATGTGTGCGATAAAAGCAATTACTCAACGTCTCCAAATGTAAGAGCTTCACGGGAATTAGTTATTACTCGATGTGTAACGTGCGATGTTTACAGCTCGTTGCGTAGTGACGTCACTGGTACTGAGCTAAGTCATCGTACTATAGCACGCGGCTGTTGTTTATCTTGTGCTTTGTAAATATTGAGTAATTATGAGAAACTGGGAAGTAAGCATGGAAATATGTTTAGACGATAGTGTTATACATACGATATAAAGCAAAAATCCAGTATTTGTAACATCTACAAACGAGAAGGCCGCAATGGAGCTATATGGGTTTTCTCTATAAATTAGCCAAATAACGGATTAGCTATAACTAGATGTTTTCGATAATGATGTCTGGTACTTACTGTTGAGTAATGGAATGGGATATTACCAAAGGATCGGATATCTTCAAGATAATAATGAAATAAAACTGTTTTGCGGCAATTTAACGTTTATTTTGAAATTTAGAGTTATATTTCTTTCTGTGTAGAACTGAAAATAGTTTTTTTTACAATAAAAATAATAAAGCATTAGATTAATAATGTGATGCAATACAACAGACGTTGTAGGTGTTTACACGTAAGCTGGCACGACCTATCGTCTGTACCAGCCTAATGTCGACGCTGACATTGTGGACCCCTGGGTTTGTGCTTTAACTACAAGGAAACCATTCGTGTTAGAATAAAACGGTTCACATTATTAATTAGCGTGTTTAAATCTGCGTTTATGTATACAACCAAAGCATTTTAGCACGATTATTGTTAAACTTAGCTCAAGATATGAAGACAAAAGTACGGATTTATCACTCTTTTTTATTGAAGTGCAACTTTAAAGCATATCTGCATTAACACCACTGGTCCAATCTTTGTGAAACCGTTATACCATATTATATGACTCATTAGTAACCTAAAAATGGAATTGGAAAATTTTATCTCATTTATTGGGGAAGTTGCTGTAGATTTAGTCTTTATCACACGGGTCCTTTGCAGAGCCTGTTAGTACACTGTGCAGTACACACACGTACGACCCTTGACAGCGCGATGTCTGTGTAAAGACCTTCCTAACATTAACAGACCAGAACTGTAACAAGGCGGTTTCGTACGTTGCGGGTTTTTTTTTACCGCCGAAGATTTGTTTCTAGTTGCTAATCTTTTTTTCACGGTCGTCAAACAAACTGCGTCTCCATGACCTGAATAATCTCAGCGACGTAGTAAAGAATTATGATTGGATTATAAAAGAGGCAGTGACATTTTATCTGCCAGGCTTAACGCTCCCATGAGATTGTGACATTTGCTACAGCATTTTGTTCGCTCGCAAGATGTTTTAACCTAACATTTGTGAACAGAATGGTTCTTTTTGAAAAAAGTACAGAGGCACTGTAAAATATGGTTGGTTTTTTTAAGTCTTAAAATTTTAATTTTTTAAATTGTTTATGAATCTTAACAGTTTAAGAACCCAAGTAAAATTTAAAATCATGTTCAAAGCAAAATTGAAATACATTAATTTTTATAAAATACTAATTGCACACATTTCTCTTTACGTTAGTAATTTATTCCAGAAAATGTGACTATAATATAAGATATAGCATTGGAACTAAAGTATGTAATTATTAAAACTGTTTTTCCTGTTTTAAGTTGTAAACCAATAAAAAGCTATGTCCAATTCGGTCATGAGGAAAACGTAAGTGAAGCGTGTGACACTATACCACCGCTGTAACATCGCCTCCAGAAGTAGGGATGGTCGATATTTTCTGTCACGGTGACTTGTCACTGATTTTTACTTTGGTGGTACCAGTGACAAAATATGGAAAATGCCAGTTCCAGTGACAATGGATTGATCGGAAGTTGCCTCCGTTATGATAGGGCAATAGGTCGCAGTCGCTGGATGAAACGACTGCCATTGTTGGATTTGTCACTGTCACTGGTTCTACCCATTTATGCCTATGTCGGCGGTGTGTGGGTGGTCAATTTGTGTCAGGTTTCAAGATAGTGACAGTGTTGTGTACAGTAGACGCTATTTCGCACTTGATAGTTTGTTCTTAATACCGTAGGAGTTTATTTTTAAATAAATTGAGCCTTCCAAAAAAAATCAAAGTGTGGAATCATTTCAGCAGTGTGGTATGCCTGCCTGTTATTGGCACAAACAGAGCAGTCTCAGTATCCCATTTCACCGATAAAAGTCACTGATCCAAACCTGGTGCTATCACTTAATTCACGGATCCGTTGAAGTCACTGGATCGACCATCCCTATCCAGAAGGTGTGACTGAAACGCTAACATCCCTTTCCAGTACTGTACTCCAATAGTTATAAATGTAAGTGCCTACCCTAACTGGTCTAACAATATAAAAATAAAGTTAAATATCTAGTAAACGAGTATGTAAATAAATCTTAGGAAATTACTACCTGCCCCCCAAAATATTACCCCTGTATTAAATGGCATTGTAAACTTCATCTTCGTCTTAACAGACAAAAAGTGCATTAAAACTTTCGTTATCCGAAATGATATCAAACGAAGGAGGGAGACGTCATTTCTGTTATATAAAAATTCGCTTGAAAAATGTGAATTTGTTAAAGTTCAAGGTGAAAACGTGAAGGTAATTACAGTTACATAAAACATATTTTAATTGTAAAGTTATTTATTGTTTTTGTAAAGTGAATGTTTCTAAATTTACATTTATATAATAACTTAACGTTTAAGACTAAAAAATAAATTCAGCTTATTCCAAAAAGAAAAATAGTCGGAAGAAATATTAAGCCAAATCGACAAAAATAGTTCCTAAAATTACGGGCCAGGTTAACCATTGTTCTATTTCGAAGTAGTCATAAAGGGGCTGGGGAATCTTTAGCAAAAGAAGGGTTCAACTATTTTGATATAGGATTTCCCAAATATTCTGGGTTATAATAATGTACCTTTGCGGCAAGGTTTTTGTAGATGGGTATGGGAATAACCAAATTAACTGAAAATAAGAAAGGGGGGAGAGATGTCGTGGGGTTGAAAAAGGAAGTGATCGAGGAGTCTTGGAAGAACTTCAGAAGAGGGCGGATGTATTGGGGGGGGGGGGGACCAAGTGTCAATAATGTTAGTTAGGGTTAAAATTTGTTAGTAAAATTAAAGGAATGTAAATTTTTGTATTTGTATAATTAAAAAGGTAAAAGTGCGACGTAAGTAAATTAATAAAGAATTAGGAAAATTAAAAGAGTTATGTGAAAGTGCATCGAAGCAGTATCAACTGTCAAGATCCAAGGAATCGACAAACAATAAGTACTCTTTTTTTATTTCAGTAAAATTGCCCAACAGAACTTTAAAAACAGTAAGTTCAGAACAATTTAAAATTCTTTAGTATAAAATAATAATCTAGTTTTTTTTCACCATGTTCTAATTAATAAAAAAAAAAAACACCATAATAACGACCCCAGAGAAAGAGAAATTAACACTGTCATTTTAAACTTTATTGTAATAACCTAAAGCCTCAAGAGTCCACCTTTGTTTTTGTAATTGTAATATTAATTAAGGAATCAATCTTGCCACAAATAGTATTAAGAACAATGGGTATAATGTGTGTTAATTAAGTGTCAAGAATAAATGCAAGTTATGTTAAAATTGATATTGGTGTGAATTAATTAGAATCCTGAAGGTGAGACAAAAGAGTTTTAAGGTAATTAAATATATAACCTAAAAGAAAAGTTATATTTTAAAATAACTTAGGTTATAATATATACAGCTACAGCTACAAAGGGTTCAGTCAATGCATGTAGAATCTCATAACACTATATCTTTACCGTATTGCTTTTTAGGTTGGATCATCATTATAAGCTAAGTTGTAGAGTGATCTTTGTACGTTCTTAATTTTGCCACAATATCTTGCAAATGCTTCACCATCAAAACTTCGGTACTCCTAGAAACGTTAATTGTTTTATAAACTTTTCGAAGCTGGTTTCGGTAAAACGCTGTTTTGCTTAGTAAATGTTATTTTGTAGGCATTTTCCTTGTCTGGTAAACCATTCAACAAATTTCTGTGCTATATTTAGATAAAATGTACATACACCTTTAGTAATAACGTGGACTATTTTTTTTAAAAGTGTGAATTACGCAACATTTAAATGTTTTAAAATAATGTTGCATTCACACGTTGACTGCTCTCGCCGAGTGGCAGAGCCTGGCTTAGTGCGGCGTACAGAGTTATACTTAAACCGTAAAAGCTATCAAGCAGATTATGCGTGCACAAGAGCGGTTGTGAAAGCTGAAGCGTGGAATCTGTTGTTATTTGAGCAAAGATTGCGTCACAGCCAGGAAGGAAGGACACTTCTCTAGTGAGGAATGCACGGCGCTGCTTGCTCTGATTGCCATTAGGATCGATTACTAAAACACATTCTCCTGGATCTCATCCCACTTTCACTTTCGTCCAGTAGCCGGTCAGGTGTTTATAAAGTCACACCAAAAGCTTCAAAGCACCAGCCGGTCAGGTGTTTATAAAGTCGCACCAAAAGCTTCAAAACAGCAGCCGATCAGGCACTTATAAAGTCACACCAAAAGCTTCAAAGCAGCAGCCGGTCAGGCACTTATAAAGTCACACCAACAGCTTCAAAGCAGCAGCCGGTCAGGCCCTTATAAAGTCACACCAAAAGCTTCAAAGCAGCAGCCGGTCAGGCACTTATAAAGTCACACTAAACTTTCGTCCAGTAGCCGGTCAGGTGTTTATAAAGTCACACCGAAAGCTTCAAAGCACCAGCCTGTCAGGTGTTTATAAAGTCACACCAACAGCTTCAAAGCAGCAGCCGGTCAGGCCCTTATAAAGTCACACCAAAAGCTTCAAAGCAGCAGCCGGTCAGGCACTTACAAAGTCACACTAAACTTTCGTCCAGTAGCCGGTCAGGTGTTTATAAAGTCACACCGAAAGCTTCAAAGCACCAGCCTGTCAGGTGTTTATAAAGTCGCACCAAAAGCTTCAAAGCAGCAGCCGATCAGGCACTTATAAAGTCACACCAAAAGCTTCAAAGCAGCAGCCGGTCAGGCACTTATAAAGTCACACCAAAAGCTTCAAAGCAGCAGCCGGTCAGGGACTTATAAAGTCACACCAAAAGCTTCAAAGCAGCAGCCGGTCAGGCACTTATAAAGTCACACCTAACTTTCGTCCAGTATCCGGTCAGGTGTTTATAAAGTCATACAAAGTCACACCAAAAGCTTCAAAGCAGCAACCGGTCAGGCACTTATAAAGTCACACCAAAAGCTTCAAAGCAGCAGCCGGTCAGGCACTTATAAAGTCACACCTAATTTTCGTCCAGTATCCGGTCAGGTGTTTATAAAGTCATACAAAGTCACACCAAAAGCTTCAAAGCAGCAGCAGGTCAGGCACTTATAAAATCACACCAAAAGCTTCAAAGCAGCTGCCGGTCAGGCACTTATAAAGTCACACCAAAAGCTTCAAAGCAGCAGCCGGTCAGGCACTTATAAAGTCACACCAAAAGCTTCAAAGCAGCAGCCGGTCAGGCACTTATAAAGTAACACCAAACACTTTCGTCCAGTATCGGGTCAGTTTCTGAGTATAATTTTGATTATGATTCTGTGAGTATAATTTTGTTTATGGATAAATATTCATATTTTTAATAACTTTAAATAGACTTTTTTCCTTCAAGACAAAAATTACATTTCGAAATCCTCTTGGACCTCAAATAATATCTTTAGGATCTGTAAGTACCAGAAGGGAGTTTAATTAGGTCAGAAAATACGAAATCACAGCCCAAGGTCACATAAAAACATATTTGTATTACTAGGTTCATGCTTGTACCAAAGAACAAATATTATTCGGATTCTTGTGCGTATTACTTGGTAAATGTTATACTGTTATTGGAAATGTAGGCTCAGTTAATATAAAGTACTATTTCCTCTTTGTTTGTATATGATACAAGGCGCAGAGAAATCCTTTACTTAAGTAAACTCTTGTCGCTTACACTATCATCAAGTAATCTCGTGATATTTACTTCCTTTAAACAGATAGAAGCTTCCGTTCCTGGATTTACCATGCCATCGCGATAAGACCCTCTGTGAAATATATCTATTGGTCGATTAGGCTATGACTTTCGTATCTTAATAAGATTTAAAAAGTAGTTAACCAGGGTATTCGAGTAAAACGTTTTAAATTATTTGTGAATAGTCTTTAAATATTTATTCTGATTGGCGTATTGGCTTAAATTTAATTCGCGAGCAGCGGCAAATTTACTTCTTAAAGTATGAAGTGAAGAAAATCCAATGAATTGCTTAGCTGAGTAAGGAAGGCATGCCTACTTAGTGACGTCACTGACATTTCGGCCATATCGTGCGCCATGAAAGCAGTGCGGAAACAATGTTAGAGGGTTAATTAGAAGAGATAGACCGAGGATGAACGACAGGAGAAATACAAAAGATATAAAATGTGATATATATTACACTTAAAGTATGAAGTGAAGAAAATCCAATGAATTGCTTAGCTGAGTAAGGAAGGCATGCCTACTTAGTGACGTCACTGACATTTCGGCCATATCGTGCGCCATGAAAGCAGTGCGGAAACAATGTTAGAGGGTTAATTAGAAGAGATAGACCGAGGATGAACGACAGGAGAAATACAAAAGATATAAAATGTGATATATATATTACACTTAAAGTATGAAGTGAAGAAAATCCAATGAATTGCTTAGCTGAGTAAGGAAGGCATGCCTACTTAGTGACGTCACTGACATTTCGGCTATATCGTGAGCCATGAAAGCAGTGTGGAAACAATGTTAGAGGGTTAATTAGAAGAGATAGACCGAGGATGAACGACAGGAGAAATACAAAAGATATAAAATGTGATATATATTACACTTAAAGTATGAAGTGAAGAAAATCCAATGAATTGCTTAGCTGAGTAAGGAAGGCATGCCTACTTAGTGACGTCACTGACATTTCGGCTATATCGTGAGCCATGAAAGCAGTGCGGAAACAATGTTAGAGGGTTAATTAGAAGAGATAGACCGAGGATGAACGACAGGAGAAATACAAAAGATATAAAATGTGATATATATTACACTTAAAGTATGAAGTGAAGAAAATCCAATGAATTGCTTAGCTGAGTAAGGAAGGCATGCCTACTTAGTGACGTCACTGACATTTCGGCCATATCGTGCGCCATGAAAGCAGTGCGGAAACAATGTTAGAGGGTTAATTAGAAGAGATAGACCGAGGATGAACGACAGGAGAAATACAAAAGATATAAAATGTGATATATATTACACTTAAAGTATGAAGTGAAGAAAATCCAATGAATTGCTTAGCTGAGTAAGGAAGGCATGCCTACTAAGTGACGTCACTGACATTTCGGCCATATCGTGCGCCATGAAAGCAGTGCGGAAACAATGTTAGAGGGTTAATTAGAAGAGATAGACCGAGGATGAACGACAGGAGAAATACAAAAGATATAAAATGTGATATATATTACACTTAAAGTATGAAGTGAAGAAAATCCAATGAATTGCTTAGCTGAGTAAGGAAGGCATGCCTACTAAGTGACGTCACTGACATTTCGGCCATATCGTGCGCCATGAAAGCAGTGCGGAAACAATGTTAGAGGGTTAATTAGAAGAGATAGACCGAGGATGAACGACAGGAGAAATACAAAAGGTATAAAATGTGATATATATTACACTTAAAGTTGTCTGTTTTTATCAATACGTTGTATAAAGTAATATTTAATACATCAAAAAACTGTAGGCCTGCATTTAAGGAGAGAATTTCTTGCTTTTGAACTGACACCATTTTTGGCGCTAAATCTCTCACACTATCTTTAAAAGGCCCGATATTGTTCCATTTCCAAATCCATTTTCACGAGCTAAGCTCTTCCACTAGAGCCATCCTTGAATCAAGTTAATTAGAGCTTAGCTAGTGAGAACAATTCACGACGGTAAACATTAAAACAGTTTAAATCTCACTTCCCACTAGTTTATTAAAACAAACAGAGTAGTTTCGACGATGATGTTTCCTTCATCAGTGCTTGGCTACTACTGGCCAGTGCTTCATCATGCTAGTAGTAAACAAGCACTAATAAAGGTGACATCGTCGTCGAAATTAATCTGTTTGTTTTCATAAACTAATGCGTAGTGAGATTTAGAGTAAACTGTTCTAAGTTTTACCATTTGCTTGAATTTGTTTATAATTTTCAGTCTATTGGAAACGCAGAAAAGAACGCGTTTACGTTCAGCCGCTATTACGAGCGGTACAGTAAAAACACACACTAAGGTTCACACGCTACTTTGTGGCATACATTCACTAAGACACGAGCTTTTGTGGCATACATCGAAATAAAAATTGGCCTACAGCTGGATTTGACGTCTGAAACCATTTTATTCTCTCGGTTAACCGATATTCGGATAATCGATGCTCTACTGTAAATCCATAGGTCCATGTAGAGGTCGAAGGTAGGTTAGTGTAAAATGTTACACTCTTCGTATTATCTTTACACAATCTCTCAAATAACGAACTGTATAAAGTAAATGTCGTTTTACCGAGATATCGTTAACATTGGCCACAAAAACATTGTTGTACTTAGGATCTATAGCAGAATCATTAAATCTGTATTTAAAGTCGGAATACAATTAACTAAATAGTTCTTCATCTGAAGGGGTGTTGAAAAAATGTTTGCACAGAATTTTGAAAAGCAAAAACATGTTACAAAAATACTACAACCAGTGCAAACAAAATATTATTCTTCGGGTTAACTCCATTATACCTACGAAGCAACCTTCCGCGTGTTTAAGCTGCAACACACGTGCCTCCTGGCATCAAACAACACATTGTTTGTATTGATAACATTTTTGACACAGTTATGTTTTGTTTGTCTTCCGCGTGAACAGAATTTTAATTGCGAAAGCATTGGAATTTGTTACCCACTGCCCTACAGACGTTTGTACTTAACCTAGTCACCTCTTGACGACGTGTTATCTCAACGTAGTCAGCTCTCAGCAAAGGGGTAGATAAAGGGGTGTCTAGACAAGGTTGAGTGGATTCCAGGAAATATTCTGTCAACATGTGTCGAGATATATATAGGGCAGCCAGATGTCTACATACAGTAACGGGTCAGGATTATATAAAAAAAGCTTACTTTCTACCAAATTAATTTATATTAAAAAAATAATATTTGCACTAAATCAATATCTTAGTTTATTGATTAATTTAATCTTCACTTATTAAAGTAGATTATTCTACTATTTAAATTAAATCTATTTAAGTAGAATGATAATTTAATTATTGTAAGTCTAAATGTTATTTTTTCTGTATTGCTTACTGAATATTAAAACCTACTTTTCTTATTCTTAATAACAATCATTTGAAAGTTAAAAGAAAACCTCCATATCGCAGTTTATTTTATTTTTAAATTCCTTCTATTAGCTCATACTCTTCTGATATACATCTTGTACAAATTTTCAATCGGTTATAAAATACGTTTTTGTTCATCCAATCTAGTACAAATACATATTTTTTTACATGTTTAAAGTCTTTTGGCAATGATCCAACTTTCCCATAGAAGTGTAGTCTATATCTCAAAGAAATACAAATATGATTTTTTTATCCCATCTGGTTGTCTTTGATACCTCCATTATATAACCTTAAATTGTTGCCATGGTTACCACACAATATCATAAATAATCCTCAAAAATAAAAAAAAAATTGGAGATACAGCTATCCCTAGCAATGCTATTGCATATTCTGGGCATGGGGCATATTATTTCAGGAAGAGGGATTACAGTTATTGCAGATAATGGGACTGTCACAACTATGCCGAAACGGGGCAATAAATATCCCACGGGTTTCAATGTAACCTCCATATTCTGCCCCAAAGCTAAGCGCCTGGCCGACTTCTTGCAAACTTCAGACGGGTATTTACTTTAAGATGGTTCTTCATCGATTCAAAAGTCAGTTGTTTACATTTGTTAATATACTCGCCTTTATTTTTATTACGAATATTGACCTTTCCTAAGATAAAAATATTCTTTGTTGAAGCCTTTCGAATTAATTCCCTCATTAAAGTTGGATAAACTGAACTCCTAGAGTAGAGTTTGACGTGTTTAACTCGCCCCGAAAACCAGGGAATAATACATTGTAAACTTAATACTTCTCTTTTATAAACAGGCAGTTTACTTGTTTTTCTTTGCATTATTTAAAGATTTGTACTCCTTTTTCCTCGGCCGGCGATAGACCTCGGCTAATTAAATTCCATCTAATAGCTCACACTCTCCTCATATATATCTTTTACAAATTTCCAATCGTTAAAAAAATAGGTTTTTATTCATCCAATAAGTTTTTTCTCAATCTGGTTGTCGGCGAAACCTCCATTGTGCACCTTAAACTGTTGCCATGGTTACCAGACAGTATCATACATAGTGCTCTAGGGTAACTAAAATAAAATGTTTCTTTGTTAACCTCAGTAGTAATATCATTGAAAAATTTTCTTTTATATTACTTGTTTTAGATTTTAATCTTGACAGTTTTTCGGTTTAGTTCTTAACTTTTAATTTTATAATTGCATAATAACTCTCTTCAATCATTTATTCTCTCATAACGTCTTAAGATAAATCTTTATTTTCTATTACTAGAGAGACATATTAAGCAACTAAAACTATATTCTCAGAAACTATAACTAAACTACAAATTGTTTACTGTGGCTAAAAGAAGAAGTTTATATCCGATATTGTGTTTTTAATTGTTAGAAACTGTAATTGTTTAATTTTAGTATTTTGCTGGGTTACAGTTGATGATACATAATAAGGTTTAGTTTAATGTTAGGGTTTTGCTGGGTTACAGTTGATGATACATAATAAGGTTTAGTTTAATGTTAGGGTTTTGCTGGGTTACAGTTGATGATACATAATAAGGTTTAGTTTAATGTTAGGGTTTTGCTGGGTTACAGTTGATGATACATAATAAGGTTTAGTTTAATGTTAGGGTTTTGCTGGGTTACAGTTGATGATACATAATAAGGTTTAGTTTAATGTTAGGGTTTTGCTGGGTTACAGTTGATGATACATAATAAGGTTTAGTTTAATTTTAGTATTTTGCTGGGTTACAGTTGATGATACATAATAAGGTTTAGTTTAATGTTAGGGTTTTGCTGGGTTACAGTTGATGATACATAATAAGGTTTAGTTTAATGTTAGGGTTTTGCTGGGTTACAGTTGATGATACATAATAAGGTTTAGTTTAATGTTAGGGTTTTGCTGGGTTACAGTTGATGATACATAATAAGGTTTAGTTTAATGTTAGAGTTTTGCTGGGTTACAGTTGATGATACATAATAAGGTTTAGTTTAATGTTAGGGTTTTGCTGGGTTACAGTTGATGATACATAATAAGGTTTAGTTTAATGTTAGGGGTTTTGCTGGGTTACAGTTGATGATACATAATAAGGTTTAGTTTAATGTTAGGGTTTTGCTGGGTTACAGTTGATGATACATAATAAGGTTTAGTTTAAAGTTAGGGTTTTGCTGGGTTACAGTTGATGATACATAATAAGGTTTAGTTTAATGTTAGGGTTTTGCTGGGTTACAGTTGATGATACATAATAAGGTTTAGTTTAATGTTAGGGTTTTGCTGGGTTACAGTTGATGATACATAATAAGGTTTAGTTTAAAGTTAGGGTTTTGCTGGGTTACAGTTGATGATACATAATAAGGTTTAGTTTAATGTTAGGGTTTTGCTGGGTTACAGTTGATGATACATAATAAGGTTTAGTTTAAAGTTAGGGATTTTGCTGGGTTACAGTTGATGATACATAATAAGGTTTAGTTTAATGTTAGGGTTTTGCTATGTTACCGTTGATGATACATAATAAGGTTTAGTTTAAAGTTAGGGTTTTGCTGGGTTACAGTTGATGATACATAATAAGGTTTAGTTTAAAGTTAGGGTTTTGCTGGGTTACAGTTGATGATACATAATAAGGTTTAGTTTAAAGTTAGGGGTTTTGCTGGGTTACAGTTGATGATACATAATAAGGTTTAGTTTAAAGTTAGGGATTTTGCTGGGTTACAGTTGATGATACATAATAAGGTTTAGTTTAATGTTAGGGTTTTGCTGGGTTACCGTTGATGATACATAATAAGGTTTAGTTTAAAGTTAGGGTTTTGCTGGGTTACAGTTGATGATACATAATAAGGTTTAGTTTAAAGTTAGGGTTTTGCTGGGTTACAGTTGATGATACATAATAAGGTTTAGTTTAAAGTTAGGGGTTTTGCTGGGTTACAGTTGATGATACATAATAAGGTTTAGTTTAAAGTTAGGGATTTTGCTGGGTTACAGTTGATGATACATAATAAGATTTAGTTTAATGTTAGGGTTTTGCTGGGTTACCGTTGATGATACATAATAAGGTTTAGTTTAAAGTTAGGGTTTTGCTGGGTTACAGTTGATGATACATAATAAGGTTTAGTTTAAAGTTAGGGTTTTGCTGGGTTACAGTTGATGATACATAATAAGGTTTAGTTTAATGTTAGGGTTTTGCTGGGTTACAGTTGATGATACATAATAAGGTTTAGTTTAAAGTTAGGGTTTTGCTGGGTTACAGTTGATGATACATAATAAGGTTTAGTTTAAAGTTAGGGTTTTGCTGGGTTACAGTTGATGATACATAATAAGGTTTAGTTTAATGTTAGGGTTTTGCTGGGTTACAGTTGATGATACATAATAAGGTTTAGTTTAAAGTTAGGGGTTTTGCTGGGTTACAGTTGATGATACATAATAAGGTTTAGTTTAAAGTTAGGGTTTTGCTGGGTTACAGTTGATGATACATAATAAGGTTTAGCTTAAAGTTAGGGTTTTGCTGGGTTACAGTTGATGATACATAATAAGGTTTAGTTTAATGTTAGGGTTTTGCTGGTTACAGTTGATGATACATAATAAGGTTTAGTTTAATGTTAGGGTTTTGCTGGGTTACAGTTGATGATACATAATAAGGTTTAGTTTAAAGTTAGGGTTTTGCTGGGTTACAGTTGATGATACATAATAAGGTTTAGTTTAATGTTAGGGTTTTGCTGGGTTACAGTTGATGATACATAATAAGGTTTAGTTTAATGTTAGGGTTTTGCTGGGTTACAGTTGATGATACATAATAAGGTTTAGTTTAATGTTAGGGTTTTGCTGGGTTACAGTTGATGATACATAATAAGGTTTAGTTTAATGTTAGGGTTTTTCCTGGGTTACAGTTGATGATACATAATAAGGTTTAGTTTAATGTTAGGGTTTTGCTGGGTTACAGTTGATGATACATAATAAGGTTTAGTTTAATGTTAGGGTTTTGCTGGGTTACAGTTGATGATACATAATAAGGTTTAGTTTAATGTTAGGGTTTTTCCTGGGTTACAGTTGATGATACATAATAAGGTTTAGTTTAATGTTAGGGTTTTGCTGGGTTACAGTTGATGATACATAATAAGGTTTAGTTTAATGTTAGGGTTTTTCCTGGGTTACAGTTGATGATACATAATAAGGTTTAGTTTAATGTTAGGGTTTTGCTGGGTTACAGTTGATGATACATAATAAGGTTTAGTTTAATGTTAGGGTTTTGCTGGGTTACAGTTGATGATACATAATAAGGTTTAGTTTAATGTTAGGGTTTTGCTGGGTTACAGTTGATGATACATAATAAGGTTTAGTTTAATGTTAGGGTTTTTCCTGGGTTACAGTTGATGATACATAATAAGGTTTAGTTTAATGTTAGGGTTTTGCTGGGTTACAGTTGATGATACATAATAAGGTTTAGTTTAATGTTAGGGTTTTTCCTGGGTTACAGTTGATGATACATAATAAGGTTTAGTTTAATGTTAGGGTTTTGCTGGGTTACAGTTGATGATACATAATAAGGTTTAGTTTAATGTTAGGGTTTTTCCTGGGTTACAGTTGATGATACATAATAAGGTTTAGTTTAATGTTAGGGTTTTGCTGGGTTACAGTTGATGATACATAATAAGGTTTAGTTTAATGTTAGGGTTTTTCCTGGGTTACAGTTGATGATACATAATAAGGTTTAGTTTAATGTTAGGGTTTTGCTGGGTTACAGTTGATGATACATAATAAGGTTTAGTTTAATGTTAGGGTTTTGCTGGGTTACAGTTGATGATACATAATAAGGTTTAGTTTAATGTTAGGGTTTTTCCTGGGTTACAGTTGATGATACATAATAAGGTTTAGTTTAATGTTAGGGTTTTGCTGGGTTACAGTTGATGATACATAATAAGGTTTAGTTTAATGTTAGGGTTTTTCCTGGGTTACAGTTGATGATACATAATAAGGTTTAGTTTAATGTTAGGGTTTTGCTGGGTTACAGTTGATGATACATAATAAGGTTTAGTTTAATGTTAGGGTTTTGCTGGGTTACAGTTGATGATACATAATAAGGTTTAGTTTAATGTTAGGGTTTTGCTGGGTTACAGTTGATGATACATAATAAGGTTTAGTTTAATGTTAGGGTTTTGCTGGGTTACAGTTGATGATACATAATAAGGTTTAGTTTAAAGTTAGGGTTTTGCTGGGTTACAGTTGATGATACATAATAAGGTTTAGTTTAATGTTAGGGTTTTGCTGGGTTACAGTTGATGATACATAATAAGGTTTAGTTTAATGTTAGGGTTTTGCTGGGTTACAGTTGATGATACATAATAAGGTTTAGTTTAAAGTTAGGGTTTTGCTGGGTTACAGTTGATGATACATAATAAGGTTTAGCTTAAAGTTAGGGTTTTGCTGGGTTACAGTTGATGATACATAATAAGGTTTAGTTTAATGTTAGGGTTTTGCTGGGTTACAGTTGATGATACATAATAAGGTTTAGTTTAATGTTAGGGTTTTGCTGGGTTACAGTTGATGATACATAATAAGGTTTAGTTTAATGTTAGGGTTTTGCTGGGTTACAGTTGATGATACATAATAAGGTTTAGTTTAATGTTAGGGTTTTGCTGGGTTACAGTTGATGATACATAATAAGGTTTAGTTTAATGTTAGGGTTTTGCTGGGTTACAGTTGATGATACATAATAAGGTTTAGTTTAATGTTAGGGTTTTGCTGGGTTACAGTTGATGATACATAATAAGGTTTAGTTTAATGTTAGGGTTTTGCTGGGTTACAGTTGATGATACATAATAAGGTTTAGTTTAAAGTTAGGGTTTTGCTGGGTTACAGTTGATGATACATAATAAGGTTTAGTTTAATGTTAGGGTTTTGCTGGGTTACAGTTGATGATACATAATAAGGTTTAGTTTAATGTTAGGGTTTTGCTGGGTTACAGTTGATGATACATAATAAGGTTTAGTTTAATGTTAGGGTTTTGCTGGGTTACAGTTGATGATACATAATAAGGTTTAGTTTAATGTTAGGGTTTTGCTGGGTTACAGTTGATGATACATAATAAGGTTTAGTTTAAAGTTAGGGTTTTGCTGGGTTACAGTTGATGATACATAATAAGGTTTAGTTTAATGTTAGGGTTTTGCTGGGTTACAGTTGATGATACATAATAAGGTTTAGTTTAATGTTAGGGTTTTGCTGGGTTACAGTTGATGATACATAATAAGGTTTAGTTTAATGTTAGGGTTTTGCTGGGTTACAGTTGATGATACATAATAAGGTTTAGTTTAATGTTAGGGTTTTGCTGGGTTACAGTTGATGATACATAATAAGGTTTAGTTTAATGTTAGGGGTTTTGCTGGGTTACAGTTGATGATACATAATAAGGTTTAGTTTAATGTTAGGGTTTTGCTGGGTTACAGTTGATGATACATAATAAGGTTTAGTTTAATGTTAGGGTTTTGCTGGGTTACAGTTGATGATACATAATAAGGTTTAGTTTAATGTTAGGGTTTTGCTGGGTTACAGTTGATGATACATAATAAGGTTTAGTTTAAAGTTAGGGTTTGCTGGGTTACAGTTGATGATACATAATAAGGTTTAGTTTAATGTTAGGGTTTTGCTGGGTTACAGTTGATGATACATAATAAGGTTTAGTTTAATGTTAGGGTTTTGCTGGGTTACAGTTGATGATACATAATAAGGTTTAGTTTAAAGTTTGGGTTTTGCTGGGTTACAGTTGATGATACATAATAAGGTTTAGTTTAATGTTAGGGTTTTGCTGGGTTACAGTTGATGATACATAATAAGGTTTAGTTTAAAGTTAGGGATTTTGCTGGGTTACAGTTGATGATACATAATAAGGTTTAGTTTAATGTTAGGGTTTTGCTGGGTTACCGTTGATGATACATAATAAGGTTTAGTTTAAAGTTAGGGTTTTGCTGGGTTACAGTTGATGATACATAATAAGGTTTAGTTTAAAGTTAGGGTTTTGCTGGGTTACAGTTGATGATACATAATAAGGTTTAGTTTAAAGTTAGGGGTTTTGCTGGGTTACAGTTGATGATACATAATAAGGTTTAGTTTAAAGTTAGGGATTTTGCTGGGTTACAGTTGATGATACATAATAAGGTTTAGTTTAATGTTAGGGTTTTGCTGGGTTACCGTTGATGATACATAATAAGGTTTAGTTTAAAGTTAGGGTTTTGCTGGGTTACAGTTGATGATACATAATAAGGTTTAGTTTAAAGTTAGGGTTTTGCTGGGTTACAGTTGATGATACATAATAAGGTTTAGTTTAATGTTAGGGTTTTGCTGGGTTACAGTTGATGATACATAATAAGGTTTAGTTTAAAGTTAGGGTTTTGCTGGGTTACAGTTGATGATACATAATAAGGTTTAGTTTAAAGTTAGGGTTTTGCTGGGTTACAGTTGATGATACATAATAAGGTTTAGTTTAATGTTAGGGTTTTGCTGGGTTACAGTTGATGATACATAATAAGGTTTAGTTTAATGTTAGGGTTTTGTTTTTAGCCTTTATTACTTGTTATTGGTGAAATTAACCTCGGTTGGAATATTCGAAAAATATTTAAAATACTTCGAAAATTATTTTATCAAAAAAACGACTCTTAGATATCGTGCTATCAAGTTATTCATTAAGGCAACTTTAATCAATTGACAAACAACCGCCAATTAAAAAAGGTCGTTTGAAAATTGTTGAAGTATAAATTGTAAAAATTGTTAAAGTGGCTCTAACTGAAATCTGGTATGTGGGTGAAGTATATGGGATAAACTAACTCTGTACAACAGTTTATATGCGCGCCCGAGTGTAATATTCAGATTTAGTTTGTTTTATTTGAAAATATTTAGAGCTCCTGCCTTCCTATATAAATTATTTCCATTTTATTGAATCGGAATTTGAAACACTGAATAATAAAATTTGTATTTACTTTTTAACCACAGTTTCCCCGGTTACATCACAACCAGGCCTAGTCGCGCTCTGTATGTTTGTGTAATAACTGTGAATGGCATGTTCCTTTCGTTCTTGTTATTTCACGGCTCCTATCTGGACTGATGCAGTTATCTATTCGTCTTGAGGAAGGGGGTTTAAATATCTAACCTCAGTAGTCTGTGGAGAAACATTACATGCTATAAGCTAGTTGTACTGTATATATTTCAATGACTATGTTTCATATTTTAAAATTATTAAAATATTCCCTTGGCGTTTGTCATTCACGATGGTTGAGCCGTGGTTTTCTAAACGGGAAACCTAACTTTATCCATACTTACCTTTTCCTGCCCTCCAATCACCGTACATACCTTTCACAAACACCTCAAATCTTTTTCTACGCCGATCTATCTCCTTAATTTACTATAGAATAAAATTATCAAAAGTATAATGTGGCAAGCCGAGCCATTTTAGTTAATATAGAAAAAAATAAAGTCGATTCCCGAGCAGGGAAGAACAGTTCATAAAAGCTTCTGACTGATGGAGGTCCTCCGAAACGCATCAAGGAGTAGTGTGACGACGCTAGGAATGGCAGGTAATTGCACTCTAAATAAGAATATAAACCCTAGCGGAAAGTAGAAAGTTATCAAAAGTATAATGTGGCAAGCCGAGCCATTTTAGTTAATAGAAAAAATTAAAGTCGATTCCCGAGCAGGGAAGAACAGTTCATAAAAGCTTCTGACTGATGGAGGTCCTCCGAAACGCATCAACGAGTAGTGTGACGACGCTAGGAATGGCAGGTAATTGCACTCTAAACAAGAATATAAACCCTAGCGGAAAGTAGAAAGTTATCAAAAGTAGTATAGAAAATATTACATAAAATTATATTAAGAAACAACTTATTGGTAATTTTTCAGCAAATTTGTATATACATTTTTTACTGAGATTTAGTAACGAAAGAACGCTAAAAACAAAAAACACAAAGTATTCCAGAAACATAAAAACGCTTTTATAGTTTCCTCCATTAAAGACGGAAATAAAACTCACGTGATATGCAACCAATGTTGCATTGTGTTTTGTACACTTTGAATGTGAGGTACCGCGACAATGAGCGGCATCCGATGAGTTAAGAGCCTAAACAGAACCGTAGCACCGCGTCTGGAAATTAGAGCCCAGTAAACGTAATGCCAACACGTAGTGGCTAAACTAGTGGCCTTTGAATGAGTGCCACTTTGCAGTGGCCGAAACTAATGCGAAGGTCGTCAACCTTTGTGTAAGCCCGAACTTACTTTGTTTACTCTGCGGCGCTACTAAACAAATGAACGTGTCTTGCAAACTTGAGTTTAAAAATCTCTTTCTTTTTGTGAGCTTCGTAATGGAAGATTGTCAACCACCCCAACCCAAATGGGGCTCGGGAAGGTCGTCAACCTTTGTGTAAGCCTGAACTTACTTTGTTTACTCTGCGGCGCTACTAAACATGTGTACGTGGCTTGGAAACTTGAGTTTAAAAATCTCTTACTCTCTTGTGAGCTTCGTAATGGAAGATTGTCAACCACCCCAACCCCAATGGGACTCGGGAAGGTCGTCAACCTTTGTGTAAGCCTGAACTTACTTTGTTTACTCTGCGGCGCTACTAAACAAGTGAACGTGTCTTGCAAACTTGAGTTTAAAAATCTCTTACTTTCTTGTGAGCTTCGTAATGGAAGATTGTCAACCACCCCAACCCAAATGGGGCTCAGATAGGTCGTCAACCTTTGTGTAAGCCTGAACTTACTTTGTTTACTCTGCGGCGCTACTAAACAAGTGAACGTGTCTTGCAAACTTGAGTTTAAAAGTCTCTTACTTTCTTGTGAGCTTCGTAATGGAAGATTGTCAACCAACCCAACCCAAATGGGGCTCGGGAAGGTCGCCAACCTTTGTGTAAGCCCGAACTTACTTTGTTTACTCTGCGGCGCTACTAAACAAATGAACGTGTCTTGGAAACTTGTTTAAAAATCTCTTACTTTCTTGTGAGCTTCGTAATGGAAGATTGTCAACCAACCCAACCCCAATGGGGCTCGGGAAGGTCGCCAACCTTTGTGTAAGCCTGAACTTACTTTGTTTACTCTGCGGCGCTACTAAACAAGTAAACGTGTCTTGCAAACTTGAGTAGAAAAGTCTCTTACTTTCTTGTGAGCTTCGTAATGGAAGATTGTCAACCACCACAAACCCAATGGGGCTCGGGAAGGTCGTCAACCTTTGTGTAAGCCCGAACTTACTTTGTTTACTCTGCGGCGCTACTAAACAAGTGAACGTGTCTTGCAAACTTGAGTTTAAAAGTCTCTTACTTTCTTGTGAGCTTCGTAATGGAAGATTGTCAACCACCCCAACCCCAATGGGGCTCGGAAAGGTCGTCAACCATTGTGTAAGGCTGAACTTACTTTGTTTACTCTGCGGCGCTACTAAACAAGTGAACGTGTCTTGCAAACATGAGTTTAAAAATCTCTTACTTTCTTGTGAGCTTCGTAATGGAAGATTGTCAACCACCCCAACCCAAATGGGGCTCGGGAAGGTCGTCAACCTTTGTGTAAGCCTGAACTTACTTTGTTTACTCTGCGGCGCTACTAAACAAGTGAACGTGTCTTGCAAACTTGAGTTTAAAAGTCTCTTACTTTCTTGTGAGCTTCGTAATGGAAGATTGTCAACCAACCCAACCCCAATGGGGCTCGGGAAGGTCGTCAACCTTTGTGTAAGCCCGAACTTACTTTGTTTACTCTGCGGCGCTACTAAACAAGTGAACGTGTCTTGCAAACTTGAGTTTAAAAGTCTCTTACTTTCTTGTGAGCTTCGTAATGGAAGATTGTCAACCACCCCAACCCCAATGGGGCTCGGAAAGGTCGTCAACCTTTGTGTAAGCCTGAACTTACTTTGTTTACTCTGCGGCGCTACTAAACAAGTGAACGTGTCTTGCAAACTTGAGTTTAAAAGTCTCTTACTTTCTTGTGAGCTTCGTAATGGAAGATTGTCAACCACCCCAACCCCAATGGGGCTCGGAAAGGTCGTCAACCTTTGTGTAAGCCTGAACTTACTTTGTTTACTCTGCGGCGCTACTAAACAAGTGAACGTGTCTTGCAAACTTGAGTTTAAAAGTCTCTTACTTTCTTGTGAGCTTCGTAATGGAAGATTGTCAACCACCCCAACCCCAATGGGGCTCGGAAAGGTCGTCAACCTTTGTGTAAGCCTGAACTTACTTTGTTTACTCTGCGGCGCTACTAAACAAGTGAACGTGTCTTGCAAACATGAGTTTAAAAATCTCTTACTTTCTTGTGAGCTTCGTAATGGAAGATTGTCAACCACCCCAACCCAAATGGGGCTCGGGAAAGTCGTCAACCTTTGTGTAAGCCTGAACTTACTTTGTTTACTCTGCGGCGCTACTAAACAAGTGAACGTGTCTTGGAAACTTGAGTTAATAATCTCTTACTTTCTTGTGAGCTTCGTAATGGAAGATTGTCAACCACCATAACCCCAATGGGGCTCGGGAAGGTCGTCAACCTTTGTGTAAGCCTGAACTTACTTTGTTTACTCTGCGGCGCTACTAAACAAGTGAACGTGTCTTGGAAACTTGAGTTTAAAAATCTCTTACTTTCTTGTGAGCTTCGTAATGGAAGATTGTCAACCACCCCAACCCAAATGGGGCTCGGGAAGGTCGTCAACCTTTGTGTAAGCCTGAACTTACTTTGTTTACTCTGCGGCGATACTAAACAAGTGAACGTGTCTTGGAAACTTGAGTTTAAAAATCTCTTACTTTCTTGTGAGCTTCGTAATGGAAGATTGTCAACCACCACAAACCCAATGGGGCTCGGGAAGGTCGCCAACCTTTGTGTAAGCCTGAACTTACTTTGTTTACTCTGCGGCGCTACTAAACAAGTGAACGTGTCTTGGAAACTTGAGTTTAAAAATCTCTTACTTTCTTGTGAGCTTCGTAATGGAAGATTGTCAACCACCCCAACCCAAATGGGGCTCGGGAAGGTCGTCAACCTTTGTGTAAGCCTGAACTTACTTTGTTTACTCTGCGGCGATACTAAACAAGTGAACGTGTCTTGGAAACTTGAGTTTAAAAATCTCTTACTTTCTTGTGAGCTTCGTAATGGAAGATTGTCAACCACCACAAACCCAATGGGGCTCGGGAAGGTCGCCAACCTTTGTGTAAGCCCGAACTTACTTTGTTTACTCTGCGGCGCTACTAAACAAGTGAACGTGTCTTGCAAACTTTAGTTTAAAAATCTCTTACTTTCTTGTGAGCTTCGTAATGGAAGATTGTCAACCACCCCAACCCCAATGGGGCTCGGGAAGGTCGTCAACCTTTGTGTAAGCCTGAACTTACTTTGTTTACTCTGCGGCGCTACTAAACAAGTGAACGTGTCTTGGAAACTTGAGTTTAAAAATCTCTTACTTTCTTGTGAGCTTCGTAATGGAAGATTGTCAACCACCCCAACCCAAATGGGGCTCGGGAAGGTCGTCAACCTTTGTGTAAGCCTGAACTTACTTTGTTTACTCTGCGGCGCTACTAAACAAGTGAACGTGTCTTGGAAACTTGAGTTTAAAAATCTCTTACTTTCTTGTGAGCTTCGTAATGGAAGATTGTCAACCACCACAAACCCAATGGGGCTCGGGAAGGTCGCCAACCTTTGTGTAAGCCTGAACTTACTTTGTTTACTCTGCGGCGATACTAAACAAGTGAACGTGTCTTGGAAACTTGAGTTTAAAAATCTCTTACTTTCTTGTGAGCTTCGTAATGGAAGATTGTCAACCACCACAAACCCAATGGGGCTCGGGAAGGTCGCCAACCTTTGTGTAAGCCTGAACTTACTTTGTTTACTCTGCGGCGATACTAAACAAGTGAACGTGTCTTGGAAACTTGAGTTTAAAAATCTCTTACTTTCTTGTGAGCTTCGTAATGGAAGATTGTCAACCACCACAAACCCAATGGGGCTCGGGAAGGTCGCCAACCATTGTGTAAGGCTGAACTTACTTTGTTTACTCTGCGGCGCTACTAAACAAGTGAACGTGTCTTGGAAACTTGAGTTTAAAAATCTCTTACTTTCTTGTGAGCTTCGTAATGGAAGATTGTCAACCACCCCAACCCAAATGGGGCTCGGGAAGGTCGTCAACCTTTGTGTAAGCCTGAACTTACTTTGTTTACTCTGCGGCGATACTAAACAAATGAACGTGTCTTGGAAACTTGAGTTTAAAAATCTCTTACTTTCTTGTGAGCTTCGTAATGGAAGATTGTCAACCACCCCAACCCAAATGGGGCTCGGGAAGGTCGTCAACCTTTGTGTAAGCCTGAACTTACTTTGTTTACTCTGCGGCGCTACTAAACAAGTGAACGTGTCTTGGAAACTTGAGTTTAAAAATCTCTTACTTTCTTGTGAGCTTCGTAATGGAAGATTGTCATCCACCCCAACCCAAATGGGGCTCGGGAAGGTCGTCAACCTTTGTGTAAGCCTGAACTTACTTTGTTTACTCTGCGGCGCTACTAAACAAGTGAACGTGTCTTGCAAACTTGAGTTTAAAAATCTCTTACTTTCTTGTGAGCTTCGTAATGGAAGATTGTCAACCACCACAACCCCAATGGGGCTCGGGAAGGTCGTCAACCTTTGTGTAAGCCTGAACTTACTTTGTTTACTCTGCGGCGCTACTAAACAAGTGAACGTGTCTTGCAAACTTTAGTTTAAAAATCTCTTACTTTCTTGTGAGCTTCGTAATGGAAGATTGTCAACCACCCCAACCCAAATGGGACTCGGGAAGGTCGTCAACCATTGTGTAAGGCTGAACTTACTTTGTTTACTCTGCGGCGCTACTAAACAAGTGAACGTGTCTTGCAAACTTGAGTTTAAAAATCTCTTACTTTCTTGTGAGCTTCGTAATGGAAGATTGTCAACCACCACAACCCCAATGGGGCTCGGGAAGGTCGTCAACCTTTGTGTAAGCCTGAACTTACTTTGTTTACTCTGCGGCGCTACTAAACAAGTGAACGTGTCTTGCAAACTTTAGTTTAAAAATCTCTTACTTTCTTGTGAGCTTCGTAATGGAAGATTGTCAACCACCCCAACCCAAATGGGACTCGGGAAGGTCGTCAACCTTTGTGTAAGCCTGAACTTACTTTGTTTACTCTGCGGCGCTACTAAACAAGTGAACGTGTCTTGCAAACTTTAGTTTAAAAATCTCTTACTTTCTTGTGAGCTTCGTAATGGAAGATTGTCAACCACCCCAACCCAAATGGGGCTCGGAAAGGTCGTCAACCTTTGTGTAAGCCTGAACTTACTTTGTTTACTCTGCGGCGCTACTAAACAAGTGAACGTGTCTTGCAAACTTTAGTTTAAAAATCTCTTACTTTCTTGTGAGCTTCGTAATGGAAGATTGTCAACCACCCCAACCCCAATGGGGCTCGGAAAGGTCTCAACCTTTGTGTAAGCCCGAACTTACTTTGTTTACTCTGCGGCGCTACTAAACAAGTGAACGTGTCTTGCAAACTTGAGTTTAAAAGTCTCTTACTTTCTTGTGAGCTTCGTAATGGAAGATTGTCAACCACCCCAACCCAAATGGGGCTCGGGAAGGTCGTCAACCTTTGTGTAAGCCCGAACTTACTTTGTTTACTCTGCGGCGCTACTAAACAAGTGAACGTGTCTTGCAAACTTGAGTTTAAAAGTCTCTTACTTTCTTGTGAGCTTCGTAATGGAAGATTGTCAACCACCCCAACCCCAATGGGGCTCGGAAAGGTCTCAACCTTTGTGTAAGCCCGAACTTACTTTGTTTACTCTGCGGCGCTACTAAACAAGTGAACGTGTCTTGCAAACTTGAGTTTAAAAGTCTCTTACTTTCTTGTGAGCTTCGTAATGGAAGATTGTCAACCACCCCAACCCAAATGGGGCTCGGGAAGGTCGTCAACCTTTGTGTAAGCCCGAACTTACTTTGTTTACTCTGCGGCGCTACTAAACAAGTGAACGTGTCTTGCAAACTTGAGTTTAAAAGTCTCTTACTTTCTTGTGAGCTTCGTAATGGAAGATTGTCAACCACCCCAACCCAAATGGGACTCGGGAAGGTCGTCAACCTTTGTGTAAGCCCGAACTTACTTTGTTTACTCTGCGGCGCTACTAAACAAGTGAACGTGTCTTGCAAACTTGAGTTTAAAAATCTCTTACTTTCTTGTGAGCTTCGTAATGGAAGATTGTCAACCACCCCAACCCAAATGGGGCTCGGGAAGGTCGTCAACCTTTGTGTAAGCCTGAACTTACTTTGTTTACTCTGCGGCGCTGTTAAACAAGTGAACGTGTCTTGCAAACTTTAGTTTAAAAATCTCTTACTTTCTTGTGAGCTTCGTAATGGAAGATTGTCAACCACCCCAACCCAAATGGGACTCGGGAAGGTCGTCAACCTTTGTGTAAGCCCGAACTTACTTTGTTTACTCTGCGGCGCTACTAAACAAGTGAACGTGTCTTGCAAACTTGAGTTTAAAAATCTCTTACTTTCTTGTGAGCTTCGTAATGGAAGATTGTCAACCACCCCAACCCCAATGGGGCTCGGGAAGGTCGTCAACCTTTGTGTAAGCCTGAACTTACTTTGTTTACTCTGCGGCGCTACTAAACAAGTGAACGTGTCTTGGAAACTTGAGTTTAAATATCTCTTACTTTCTTGTGAGCTTCGTAATGGAAGATTGTCAACCACCACAACCCCAATGGGGCTCGGGAAGGTCGCCAACCTTTGTGTAAGCCTGAACTTACTTTGTTTACTCTGCGGCGCTGTTAAACAAGTGAACGTGTCTTGGAAACTTGAGTTTAAAAATCTCTTACTTTCTTGTGAGCTTCGTAATGGAAGATTGTCAACCACCACAACCCCAATGGGGCTCGAAACTGTCGGTTCTTTAGCGAAGATAATGAAAAGGTTTGTTTCTAAAATTTATACCAATAGCAAAATGTGAATGCCTCTGACACCAGGTCAGTTTCTCTCGCATGCAGGCACACTCACCATTAGGAATGCAGAGGATTAAAGACAGACTCGAGACCAATTAGTCATTTATTGGAATATTCTGACCAAACTCTAACTTTTTAAGTTGTAATTTTAATTAAAAATAGTTGATAAATATTGATTCTACTTGAAATTACAAGAAAATTGATACCACAACCAATGGTTTACTTTAGCAGTTATTAACCACTTTGACATATTAAGTACAGCGTATTCCTTTAGTGTTTTACAGCGTTTTTATTTCATGTTAGAACCTCACGAACAGTGACAATTTGTACATTGTTCGGTATCAATTTTCTCGTAACGATGTGCAGTATTATTGTATGCTAAACTTTCTGAGGTGTTGAGTTAACTAGAGCTTAGCTAGTGAGAACATTAGAGCTTAGCTAGTGAGAGCATTAGAGCTTAGCTAGTGAGAACATTAGAGCTTAGCTAGTGAGAACATTAGAGCTTAGCTAGTGAGAACATTAGAGCTTAGCTAGTGAGAACATTAGAGCTTAGCTAGTGAGAACATTAGAGCTTAGCTAGTGAGAGCATTAGAGCTTAGCTAGTGAGAACATTAGAGCTTAGCTAGTGAGAACATTAGAGCTTAGCTAGTGAGAACATTAGAGCTTAGCTAGTGAGAACATTAGAGCTTAGCTAGTGAGAACATTAGAGCTTAGCTAGTGAGAACATTAGAGCTTAGCTAGTGTGAACATTAGAGCTTAGCTAGTGAGAACATTAGAGCTTAGCTAGTGAGAACATTAGAGCTTAGCTAGTGAGAATATTAGAGCTTAGCTAGTGAGAACATTAGAGCTTAGCTAGTGAGAATATTAGAGCTTAGCTAGTGAGATCATTAGAGCTTAGCTAGTGAGAACATTAGAGCTTAGCTAGTGAGAACATTAGAGCTTAGCTAGTGAGAACATTAGAGCTTAGCTAGTGAGAACATTAGAGCTTAGCTAGTGAGAACATTAGAGCTTAGCTAGTGTGAACATTAGAGCTTAGCTAGTGAGAACATTAGAGCTTAGCTAGTGAGAACATTAGAGCTTAGCTAGTGAGAACATTAGAGCTTAGCTAGTGAGAATATTAGAGCTTAGCTAGTGAGAACATTAGAGCTTAGCTACTGAGAACATTAGAGCTTAGCTACTGAGAACTATTCACAACGGTAAAACACAAAATAGTTAACTCTAACTCTCACCACACATATGTTCAAAACAGACTAGTTTCTTCGACGATATTTGTGATAGAATCACTGATGACGATGACATATTGTCATTGAAACGCGTTTGAGATTAGAGTTTTATAATTGTAAGTTATATATATTTCTTGTGTTTATACTGAAATATATTTAATTTAATACTAAACTAATTTGCTTAGGAACTAAGTTTATTATTTTCATTTCAGGAGGATAAATTCTCGTATAAAACTGTGCTTGCTTGCATAGATAATGTATGAAATATATCGCGAGGTAAATGAAATTTCGGGAAAAGTTGACGAGAGAAAGGGAGAGAGCCTGGATATAAGAGTAAAAAGTATATTTGGCACCCAAATTTGTGTCTATTTTAGGAGAGGCGTCCTTCGCAAATATCTGAAACAGTAATTGATCATTTCTCACTTTTTAGACGAGAAATGTAACTATATCGGCATTACACAATCTCCTAATTTCATATACAATAATGGTAACATATAGGCCTACTACTGTATTACTGAAACAAATACAACTTAAATGTTTATATATTAGCAAGAAGTGGCTCTGAGTATGACGGACATATCTTACGTAAGAGGATATTGTCACGAAATACAAAAGACCTTTGACCGAGATAAGATTTCACTAACAAAACTAAAGTAAGTACTGCTTAGATTGTGTGAGTTCAAAGGTAGAAGCGTAGTCGCCGCGTTGCAACAAATACAAATATAAAAACTTTTAATAAATAATGTATAGATAGTAGATAGTAACTGGTGTCTTGGTGGCGCCATTCGGATTGGTTTCCCTCAACCGTCTGCCACTGATACATAACGTTGGCTAGACATTGTGTGGATAATCAATGTCCACTTAGGCCGCAGACATACAGAAAGCAACTGGTGACGGCAACGCAACATAAACTTGAGTTGCTTTTTCACAGCATACTGAGTTGCATACACATATTCCTAGAGAAGTGATAGCAACGCGAGTGGCACAGAAACTAGAGTTGCTCCAGTCAAGTCATGCTGTAAACTCGTTGCTCAGTTTCTCAGTTGCCAGCAGTATTTATTGTGTTGTGTATTCGTTTCTCAAACGTGCTACCGTATTTAAATGATAATAATTTTTATTTGTGTTTCTGTTTTTTTTTGAATAGTTTTTTATTATAGTGGTATATCATGTCATAAAAACAGAATATTGCTGGTTCTGGTCATATTTGTTAATCCGACAACTTCAAGAACGGATGATTACCAACAATTTGTTCAAAACATATAAAATCGGGACTTAAACTATAAAATTTCATTTGTTTAAAAACTAATTTATATTTTTTCATTGTAATGTAACGTTATTTTAAGTTTTGCAGTTTTACATAAAAATAAATACATAAATAAGCAATTAACATTAGCTGAGTGTTATTGTCAATCTTTCTCCATCTTTCTCGCCTGTTATTTGTTTTTTTCTTGGTGTTCTAAAATACATTACTTAAAACTTGGTCGTAACTACTAATGCTCATACGATGATAATTAAAAAATTGGTCTGGGTAAATTCGTAAATTTTGACCATCGAGAATTTGTCTCGCATGAATAATATTATAGAGGTGTAGGCCTACACTCTATACTAAAATGTAGTAAACTTCTTAGTAAACCGACTAGCAACTTGTCTAATAGCAACTCAAGTTTACGTTGCGTTGCGATCACCAGTTGCTTTCTGTATGTCCGCAGCCTTAGGCCTATGCTTGAAGTGAACAAATACAAGTTAGTTAAATGTCTCAATGTATTTTTTTTTAACCTGGCGAAAGACCAACTGTGGTTATCATCGCCAATTAAAATCTAACACTATTTTAAACAAAGCAAAATAACAAAATAAATTAAAATAAAATAAAAATTAACAATGAATAGCAAAAAACAACAATAAATCTATAACAATAAAAATTATAAAACTATGAATAACAAAATAACAACAAAGAACAATATAACAGTAAATAAATAATAACAATATTTAAAACAACAATAGTCAATAATTTAACAATAAATAAATCTTAATAGGACAATAACAAGAACATAACATATGTTAAATTTAAATAAATAAAAAATATACGCAGATAATAATTAATAGTAAATATAAGTATAACTATAAAAACATGTATTTTAAATATCAAATTTTATGTAGGTATTAGACACAAGTTGACAAAAGGCGTGCATTCAGTTTTTTTTAAAAATACAATCAAGTTGGTACTGCTACGCCCTGTGCTAGCACTCATATATTTCGTTTCTCCACTACCTGAGCTAGTACGTAGCTTTATATGGATGAACTAATAGCTAGGGTACTTGAATACTCATTGCTCAAACACTATTGTAAAACTTGTTTAGTGTTTAGTTGAACATTATATTTCAAAAGTAGGAACTGGCGTTTAGCGTCAACAAAGTGCCACAACGCGGAACAGTTCGCAGCCAGTAACTGGATACACTTCCGTTTAATTTAGCCGCAACGACTCTGTCGCCGCTTCGGGTGCTCATTGTTATAATTGCCTCTCCTTAATTACCTTTCTCCAATTGGCTAACGAGGTTAGGTTAAGAAACTGTTTCAATTTCTCTACACAGCAGTTACGTTAAATCGATTGTTTCCTTCAGATAAGTGCAATTTTGTTCGATGCAGGATTTCTCTTGCAATTTGCTCGGAACTTTCTGTCGCCATCAAGGTCAACGGGCTTTCTCAAATCATACTGTGCATGAGCGGTTTATTTTGGCCAGAAATGTTGCAGTTCTTGACGTTCGCGCCGAGGTAGTTGCGAGTCACTTCGGAGTTAACACTTGTTCTGGAACGTCGTAGATGCAATCAAGATGACTTAGCAAATGTTGAACACTTTAAGGCTAAGATAAATGCATGTGGCCAATAAACCAGACAGGCGTGGAACGAATGTTCCCAACCTTCCCTAATGGTATATTACAAATATTAAGTGCAGACTGTATTTTCTAAGACTTTATGCTGAAGTTTTGCCTTGATTTTTTACGCTTGTCTCAATTTATCGGGAAAAACCACAATGAACAAAAGTGTTAATAATTTTGTATGATCTCATGAACCAAGCTAGTTCTCACACAAAACTCGACGAAGTTAAATTAATTTTAATGGCAATAAAAATACAGTATTCGGTTTGTTTTGCTTGTAACTTATATTTCAACATGTAACTCTTCTTCTTCTTATCCAAGGATCGGCCACTCGTGGTATTTCTGTCGCCCGGCGCCGCGCAGCACCATAGAAGATGGTTAGACCCTCGAGGTTACTATTTTCTCTAAAGCTGTTTCGGATTTCTGCCAAGTCTCTGCAACTATAGATATGTTACATGTCCATTTTGAATTCGCTTCGTGGCAAAGCGGACACTCTACCGAGCCCAAAACACCAATCCTTGCGAGAAATGCTGCAAGGTAGTCTTGTCCCGTGATAGTGCCATAGGACGCCATTCAAACTGAGCGGGGAAGTGTGCGCCTAAGTGGACCGTCATTGGTGAGCAGTTCAACCTATAACTAATGGAAGCAAATTTAAAATTCCATTCAGGCCTTAAAAAATTGTAAAACTGCTCCCTGTGTAATCATTAAACTGGCGGGTAAAGTGAGAAACTCGAGATCAGATCTGTTTATGCTCTTGTTACATGTATTTCCATCTGACTTTAAATAATTCATAGCTGGGATACGTACTTTAAATTAAAATAAACCAGAATCAACTTTCGTATTTTGTAGCAATACACATTTCCAGCACGGAACGGATCCGGAGATGTGCCTCGCACCTCCCTATGTATGTGGTGAAAAGAGGGAAACGTCACACGTCATATGATAAGGTGGTCCTAGAACGCCATTAAGTAAGTCATACTACACAGGGGGTTTGGTTACATACTACACAGGGGGTTTGGTTACATACTACACAGGGGCTTTGGTTACATACTACACAGGGGGTTTGGTTGCATACTATACAGGGGATTTGGTTACATACTACACAAGGGGTTCGGTTACATACTACACAGGGGGTTTGGTTACATACTATACAGGGGGTTTGGTTACATACTATACAGGGGGTTTGGTTACATACTATACAGGGAGTTTGGTTACATACTACACAGGGGGTTTGGTTACATACTACACAGGGGGTTTGATTTCACACGATACAGGGAGTTTGATTACACACCATACAGAGGGTTTGATTACACACTATACAGGGGGTTTGATTACGCACTATACAGGGGGTTTGATTACGCACTATACAGGGGGTTTGATTACACACTATACAAGGGGTTTGATTACACACTATACAGGGGGTTTGATTACACACTATACAGGGGATTTGGTTGCATACTATACAGGGGATTTGGTTACATACTACACAGGGGGTTTGGTTACATACTACACAGGGGGTTTGGTTACATACTACACAGGGGCTTTGGTTACATACTACACAGGGGGTTTGGTTGCATACTATACAGGGGATTTGGTTACATACTACACAAGGGGTTCGGTTACATACTACACAGGGGGTTTGGTTACATACTATACAGGGGGTTTGGTTACATACTATACAGGGGGTTTGGTTACATACTATACAGGGAGTTTGGTTACATACTACACAGGGGGTTTGGTTACATACTACACAGGGGGTTTGATTTCACACGATACAGGGAGTTTGATTACACACCATACAGAGGGTTTGATTACACACTATACAGGGGGTTTGATTACACACTATACAGGGGGTTTGATTACACACTATACAGGGGGTTTGATTACACACTATACAGGGGGTTTGATTACACACTATACAGGGGGTTTGATTACACACTATACAGGGGGTTCGGTTACATACTACACAGGGGGTTTAGTTACATGCTACACAGGGGTTTGGTTACATACTACACAGGGGGCTCGGTTACATACTACACAAGGGGTTTGGTTACATACTATACAGGGGGTTTGGTTACATACTACACAGGGGGTTTGGTTACATACTACACAGGGGGTTTGGTTACATACTATACAGGGGGTTTGATTTCACACTATACAGGGTGTTTGATTACACACCATACAGAGGGTTTGATTACACACTATACAGGGGGTTTGATTACACACTATACAGGGGGTTTGATTACACACTATACACTGGGTTTGATTACACACTATACAGGGGGTTTGATTACACACTATACAGGGGGTTTGATTACACACTATACAGGGGATTTGGTTACATACTACACAGGGGGTTCGGTTACATACTACACAGGGGGTTCGGTTACATACTACACAGGGGGTTCGGTTACATACTATACAGGGGGTTTGGTTACATACTATACAGGGGGTTTGGTTACATACTATACACGGGGTTTGGTTACATACTATACAGGGGGTTTGGTTACATACTATACAGGGGGTTTGATTTCACACTATACAGGGAGTGTGATTACACAACATACAGGGGGTTTGGTTACACACTATACAGGGCGTTTGGTTACACACTATACAGGGGTTTTGATTACACACTATACAGGGGTTTGATTACACACTATACAGGGAGTTTGATTACCCATTATACAGGGGGTTTGATTACACACTATACAGGGGGTTTGATTACATACTATACAGAGGGTTTGGTTAAATCCAGTTGCTCAACATCAAAGTAGGCCTACAGAGTAATACAAGGCATGCGATTGTTCGGTTTTTCTTTCAAAGCACTTCTGCAAGCATTTTATTGTCGAAATATTCTTACAATATGATTTAGACAAAGTTTAGAGTAAAGACCGAAATCGAAAAACTTTGACATTGTGCGAGTAATTTTAATTTTTTTTTGCCCGAAGTCAACTCTGACTGTTTGACCCCTTGGCTTTTTCGAGCGAAATGTTTTGTTGTTCCTGTTTACACATTGTCAGTTGTGGAATTGAATTGTGGCGTGCTTGATTGCGTTTGGACCGTTAGTAGATGCTCTTGAATTTTTCAAACTGATTATTACAATTTATTTTTGCCTTTCATGGGAGACTCCCCACGTGTCCAGTTATTTCAATAGCGCGACCTTGAAAAGACAGAATTCGATCTTCCCTTCTACTACCCAGAACATGTGAGCATTCCACTAGCTGTGTATGTGGCAGAGGGATACTTGTAAGGCAATCTACCACTGTATGTATGGAGGACATTATGGCAATTCCAATAATAGTGTAATGTTAATTACCTTAACTGCAATAAAATTACTACTACAATAAATAACATTTATCAGATTGAATTGAACACTTTAACATATATTTCTCTAATGAATTTACTTTGCTCATGCAGGCCGTATAGAGTTGATTGTTCTGCAAACATCCTGTCTAGTGCGCTGAATAGTTTTTGTTAGCCAAAGCGAAACTCACAGCCTGCCATTGTACAGAGTTATATGTACAATAATCGAGCATTGGGTGAGCATAACTTTGCGTTAACAAATATACGAATATAAAACCAAAACGCTTTACTATCTGTTTATTGAACGTATTAGGTATGGTGAGATCACAGTGGCAGCGTACAGTTTATTGGTTTCCGGTTACCGAATTCTAGGAATTACTCAAGCATAATACAATTACGTGTGTTGTGAGGTTAAGGTTTTTGGAACATGGAAAAACTTTTCTAATGTAAACAATTAGTCAATACAATTAGTAAGTAAGCAATATAGAATACAATTTAATGTTACAATAATATATGATTAATGTAACATACAATGTGTTAATATTATGTAATCAATGTATAATGTGATTTGCTATATTATGACCAAACAGAGACACTGTGATAAGAACTAAACAGTGAAAGGAGCACACGGTAATGTATTCTTAAAATTGTTCAATTGCAGCAAGTGTTGGATTAATACTACGTCTCTCCGTGCCTTCAATGTTGTAGCTTCGCAAAGGGATCTTTGTTTTCAAATTAAAGGAGGACTGGTAAAGCCCGAAAAGGTTTTTTAATATATAGTTTTTACTATTTTACGATGGAGTTTCCAAATCAGATGATAAGGTTTATAGTCGACGCAAAAAATGAGATCTTAGGCGGCTATCTCGCTGCTTATGTCTTTGATATATATATATATATATATATATATATATATATATATATATATATATATATATATACGTATTCCTTCACGGATGGAAAAATATGATGAATAGTTAT